>OY728153.1:2094292508-2095539686 GCA_963277665.1 Viscum album | reverse complement strand
AGGGGGTGGGTGTGTCCAGGGGGTGGGCGTGCTGTCCACGGGGGTGGGGGGCTGTCCAGGGGGTACGGGTTGTCCACAGGGGTGGGGGGATGTCCATGGGGATGTGACTAAGAGCTATGAGATTTAATTGGGTTTCCATTCATGTTATGAAAAACAACGATGTGTGTTAAGGATTAGAGCAATATTTTTTAGTGAAAATCCAATTTGGTAGGATTGGTGACTTGATAACATGATGGTATCAAGTTTTGCAATTGGGAAAATGTTGGGGCATTGGATTATGATGGAAGGAATATGGGTTAGTGAATATATATAGGTAGTTATTAGGAATGATATGATGTATGGTAATGAGTTTGTAAGGATTTGCATCATCGTGGAATGATGATTAAGGGTGTTTTACTATATGAAGTTGTATGGATTCCTCGATATTTTTTTCATCATAACATGAATTAAATTTAGGATGTCATTAGAAGGTAAAGTCTTGATAGAATCACTATTCATTTAATACATGGAGAGGTAGGCTATGAATATGGGACGTGCATGTGGTAGTAGGTCCCTGTCTAGGTGGACATATATGGAGATTTTCCTCCCTTGGTTTCTATATGAAAGGATTCTAAAAGGCTCCCACCACCTTCCAATGATATATTCTTTCTAGAAAAATGTGTTGTGGGAGAAGGAATTCATCCTATATAGTTGATGTCACTTTTAGATCATGTGATGCTTACTCATCAAGATGACAAGACAAGAACTAAAACCAAAGAGGCCTAAGACCTATCCAAATCTTTAGAAGTGATGACTTCCCAATGCTTATTGGCGAACTATGGAAGTGATGACTTCCCACCTGCATAGCCCCCCCTCCCCACCTCACCCCCAGTAGACTCCCCCTGCACAGCCCCCCCCCCTGTACACTCCCTCCCCACCTGCACACTGCACATCCCCCCCACCTACACACCCCCCTCCCATCCACCCACTGCACAACCCCCCCCCCCACCCACCTGCACCATCCACTCACTGCACAACCCACCCCCACCCACCTGTACCCCCCCCCCCCACTTGCACAACCCCCTCCCCCCACCCCCACCTGCACAGCCCCCCCCCCCAGCTGTACACCCCCCCACTTGCACAACCCCCCTCCCCCCACCCCACCTGCACATCCCACCCCCACCTGTAAAACCCTCACCTCACGCCCAACAAACTCCCCCCCCCCACTACACACCCCACCTGCACATCCCCCTTCACCCACTGTACATCCCCCCCACTTGCACACCCCTACATGCACACCCCCTCCCCTCCACCCACTGCACCCCCTCCCCTCCACCCACTGCACCCCCCACCATCTGCACCCCACCACCTACTCCCCACCATTTGCACAACCCCCTCCCCCCACCCCCATCAGCACCCCCCCTGTACAGCCCCCCCCCCCCCCACCTCACACCAACAGACCCCCCTGCACAGCCCCCCCCCCCTCCCGACCTACACACCCCCACCTGCACAGCACACCCCCCACCTGCACAGCCCCCCTACCTCACCTCCACCTGCACAGCCCCCCCAAATGTTAAATACTTGGACAAACTAATCGAAAGATGGTGATACTGTGATGGGTCTCATTAAATCAGTGTCAGGGCTGACTTTCTCCTCGGTTATACATCAAGCGAAGAATCCCCAGGTGGGTGAGCTCCACCTAGAAGACCCTCACTTGTCCCTTCATATTAGAATTCTTATAATAAAAAAATTATATGATTAACAACATATCCAACAAGAATTTACATGGATTATTCTTAAGAATATCTTCATATGAGTGTTATAGTATGATGGTTCACATGTAAACAACCTTATTAACCTCAGGCATATGATAAATAATTATTATAGGATCAAAGTAAACCAAATAGATACAAACTTAAAATTATACATAGTTAAGATAAAGTAAACTAAAGTCCATAGAAACTACCAATATCACTCCCACTAAAAAATGGAAACCCACCTACACCACTACCCTAACCAGCCCCAATCCTTCATATGGTTCACTAACTCTACAAAGGAGTGGCTATAAATACTTCAAATAAAGTTGATTCACACAATCATGACAATGGAAGTGTAGAACAAAAACAGAAAACAAATCAAATTGCAATTATTGGGTATATCGTACCGCACGGACCTTGGGTTAGGCCAAATCAAAACAAAAAACAAAAAAATAGATGCAAAACATTAACCTAAGGTACCACTTACAGATTTGAAGTGTAGAAAAAAATAATTTTTTGATTGAAGATGGGTTTGGTGGAATAATTTTCTGAGCGAGAGAGTTCCGCTTTAGGTCTCGACTTTAGGCCTGCAATCGCACGGATGGGGGATTGGGTCTGTTGACAATTTAGGGGAAAACTTTCCAACAGTTTTAAAAAACCGTTGAGAAAGGTAAGCTTTACCAAAGGTTTTAAAAACTGTTGGGAAAGCCTTCCTAAAACTCACATATCCCAACGGTTTGATAAAACTGTTGGGTAAAAGTCATCTAAAACTCACATATCCCAACGGTTTGATAAAACCGTTGGGTAAAACTCATCTAAAAATCTAATATTCCAACGATTTAGTGAAACCGTTGGGTAAGGACCTCTCGACATCCCTACTCCAACAGTTTGTGAAAATCGTTGGAAAATTTCTGTTGGTATTTCCTCTATTTACAGTAGTGAAATATAATAAATATATTTATCGTGATTTTAAGTATTTATGAGAACATGATAGCTTCATGAGAATATAAATGAATCATATACATCGAGTAAATTATAGATCATAGAAGACTCGTCATATATATGGATAACATGAATAATAATGAGGGTGTAATGTATAAATGAACATTCATGAGGAATACATAACATATGAACATCGATTATATTCATGCATCAATTGTCTAAATTCATTGGAAACATATGTTTATTTATAATTATAATTATAAATATACATATTGAAAAAGTATTTATATATAATTATAAATATGCATATTAAAAAGTATTTATATATAATTATAAATATATAAATATATTTATTATTTAATGAATTTTATTATATATATATTTGAATTATTAAAATATATATATTAATTATAAACATGCATTTTTTATTTAATGTATATAAATAAACATTATTTTTGAATATAAATATAATAATTTTATATAATTAATAATATTTTTTATTAAAAACTTTTATCAGTGCTAAAAATAGCGCTGATAAAGGGTAGATTTATCAGCACTGATAATGACCTCCCTTTTATCAGCGCTTTTTTCTTAGCACGGATAAAAGTCAGCGCATTCCTTGCCTGGATCCGTGGTAATGATTATCTCTATTAGAAGAAACGATAGTATTTTTAACCAGATCTCAAGACCAAATTCATTATGGATAGAGTGGGTCGCGTCTTGGTTGGATATATGGAAACAACATGGGTTAAAATGAGAATGCAAATATTTATACATTGAGAAGCATATGGAACCCTCCCTCAACAGATGTATTGAAGATAAATATAGACGTGTCACTCCTAGAGAGAGGATTAATCAGTACTAGAGCGATTGTTCGTGATTATGTCAGACTGATTGTTGCGGTCATCCAGAAATCGGTTCAAGTTTTTTGGGATCCGTCGGTTGTCGAAGCCCATGCAATCTGCGTTGTAATGGAACTCGCCATAGAAGAGGATGAAAATCTATTATTATCGAATCAAATTGGCTCACTATCGTCAGCGCGATCCATGCGACGAAGAGTGGTCTCCAATCGTTGGGCTTGTAGATCCTAAAAGTTTGTTCCCTCATCCATCTCTTCTCATCATGTTCCTTTTCCTTTATCAAAAGATATGAGAACAAGACTGATCATTTTATGATGTGGTTTGAATTGTGAGTTGCATGTTTGGGTGGATGAATTTCAAATATATCTTAAGTTTATTCGGGGAAAAGAGCTACATTACATAGAAAATCAACCAACACATAATACAGGGAATTACTCGGCGAGACTTGAACCCGAGACCTCATCGAGACCCTGCGAAGTCGCTACCAACTAAGCTGCACCCTCGGGGAGCTTAAGTCTTGTAACTTCGTGAAGTTATCATTTAATTTAATATCCTTATTGTAAATGAAAAGAAAAATGATATGAGTTATTAGTTAATTAAAAATAAAAATATAGACTTCAGTCCATGGGATATTTATTTAATAAAAACTACCAATCAAGAAAGACTTGGTCGATTGCCGGTTGTTTTACACGCGGAGAAGTTGACTCGCCGGCCGCGGAGAGTCTACTCCGCCCCCCGGGGATATGGGATCCTCGGCGGCGGTTCGCTGGTTCAGTGCTCCTTCTCAGGGAGAAGACAGGCGCAACATTCAACACAACAAGCTGTTGTAGGCGTTCTCCATCCGACTCAGCCCCCGCCGGTTTCAGGTTCAGTCATGAAACGCGAGGCGATCAATGTCGCCGTATCTACCGTCGCCGCCACGTCTCACAAGGTCCGTGCTGCCGAGGGTAGCAGCTCTCCTACTCCACCCGCCTCCTCCCGCCGTCATCCGTCCCTTCTCCATTTTCACCGCCCGCTGTTTCCTTCCAAAACCCGCCGCCATGTTTCCTTGCCCTCCACCCTTCTCCGCTGCCGCCTCTGTTACTTCATCCTCCTCCCTCTGCTGTGCGTGGCCGCTTTCTTCACATGCCCCTATCCCCTGCCCGACATTATGGGCCTCTACCCCCCGCTTCCTGGCTCCGTCTACCGAAGCCACCTAATCTTTGACAAGCTGTGGGATGACATTCGCTCGGATAATTCCTCACCCATTGAGGTCTGGCTCAACGCAGTTTTTTCCTTCTAAAAAAAAAAACCGGGTCTTTTTCGCTGGCACTTGCAAAAGTAGCTAAATAGACGTTATGCTTAAAGAATGCCATTGAACCGATGCCAAACCTTTAATTGATCTTGTGATGCAAGTATCTGAGAAACTACTTTGTGGCGAAGGTAATCATGTTATAGTTGGTTATAATTGGTCTATCTGAATGCACATAATGTCTGCTAGGATGTTGGAGTTTCATATCAAACAATGATTGAATAATGCTACGCTTGAGTTACACTGACGAAGAAGATAACGAACCGAATCTTTTATTGTAAAAAATCCAATTTTGCAACGGGGTAGAGTTTGGGACTCAAAAAGCCAGAAGAACAGAGTGGTTTTCTTCTTCCGATTCTTTTCAATGAATTGATTTACAAGAACGGGTACAACAGTTATGTAACCTTCACCGCCTCTAACAACTAACCCAAAAGCCGTTGTATAACCCTCTAACCTATTACTAAGTTTCTTTTCAGGATATTAAATTTGATGTAAGGAGTAAGAAAACTCATCACGGGGCATCGGAGAATATTTTAACACCTAACAGGGAATCTCCAACGGGGCGCTATTTTAGAGCGAAGGCGCCGATATGGAGTAAAACTTCTTCTCCAACCAGCGCTAAAACCAGCGCCATTTTGTAGATTTTGCACAGTGCAACGCCATATTTGGCGTTGGACTTTTCATGCGCCAAATATTATTTTATTATTATATTTTTTGTCTTTTGTGATTACTATCAACATTTGTATTTTTTTTACATTAAAAAAATAATATGAAAGAGGTATTCTGTTTTGTTGTTAAAAATGGAGCAATTGGTCGGAGGAGATGATTTTACTGTGAGATACTTTATTTTGAAGTAAAATTACTCCATTTTGGAGTTGGGTTGGAGTCTTGGAGATGGTCTTATAGGATTGGTTGTGGTAGACATTCTTGATAGTATTGATTTTTCCTGTTCATGTTACCTTCATGGTTTTGAGTGGTCAGATGGAAGATAATGGGACACTTTTAGCCACACTTAAAGAGCTGCATTCCATTAAAATTTTACTTTTTTCCCTCTTCAGCGGTTGAGTACAGTTTGATTTCAGTTCACAGTATTTCCTTCTACCATCGAAGCTACAACTGTTATCTGTCAGCACCGGCTAAAGTGCCCAATATCTGAAATATTTTAATTCAATCATCAAAGTGTAATGTTTCTATAATCAGCTTATATGAAATGCTATTCTCTATTGTAGTTGTCATCTGTATGGAAATATCGCAGGAGAAAGCAGAAGGATCAGAGGCCCTGTCAAAGTTCCAACAATTCTGCTATGTGGCATGCTGGTATGGAAGTAGTCTGGCAATTGCTGAAATAAAATTTTAACAGTAATTTTACTATCATATTACTCATAGTTGTAGTTTTTGTATTCAGAAATCTCAATTAAGAACTTAATGTCTTGTCCCTAAACCCCATGATCCCACTCCCAACAGTTGAGATTGATGATGACCCAAGGGCGCACCCCCTCCCCCACATCATCCTATTCACTCGGTATCAAGCTCAGTCTGGTAACTGATGGACTCTTGCATCTGATGTAACCACAAGTCAACCAAATAAAATCATAATAAACTACACATCCAACATAATACAACTAAGCAGGAGCTGCACATAAATGTCAGAAAAAACATAATGCAATCAATAATACACGTACAACTCTATAAATAAAAATACGGAGTTGTACATGTTCCTCCATACCCTTGGAAGGTAATCATAGTCACTTTTCCCCGGATCCTCTTCGCATCACGATCCACTTATAGGACCTGAAAATGGGAAGTAGAAGCGAATCACACAACTTAGTAGGCAACGATCTCTATAATGCTTGAAAGTGACCAAATAATGTTGTCGCGTGTCTAGGAGTGATCAAACATGTGCAATCAAACAATGATAAAGAAAATTTGGTTGCATGAGAAGTTTATGATAACTTGAGGATCTAGTTATACCTAGGCAATTGCAAAGAGAGCAGGACAAAAGAAAGCTTTGGTGCACCTCCTTTTAAATTAATTTATTTTCTTCACTGTGACATGCCATGCGTGCTTCATATGCTAATAACACCTCTTGCTACCCCTCGATGCACATGTGCATGTTTTCCACCTAGCAATGCAAAAGTCTCTCTTCTTTTTTAATATTTTATTTATTTTCCTTATTTAGCCCGCCGCTCACTTGTATATATCTAACGCTTATATATATATATATATGTAGGAATTTGATATGTGCTCTAAGCATTATCTAGCGCTATTGAATTAATTTGAGAATTCTTAATCCAAGTGTAGGATGATAAAAGAGAGGTGAGGCCTAATACCCAAGGTTTTTTCTAAAGAAGGCCTTCAGGTTCTTTTATAATGAATAATAAAGACCACATCGGACCACAGTCCGATGTGGGATGCAGACTCCAACACTCCCCCTCAAGCTAGGTGTACCTAGACATACCCAGCTTGATTACAAAACAAGACAAAACAAAAAAAAGATAAACTGCCATGACTGCTGCTCCCCCTCAATAAGATGAATGATGCTGTTGAAAAAGATTTGCCAAGCTGCTCAAGCAGTGCCAGTCGACGGAGCGCCGGGAAAGCCGCACCGGCGGTGCCGATCAACGGAGCGCCGGGAAAGCCGCATAGGCGGGCCGGTTGTCAGAGTCACCAGGAAAATCGCACAGGTTGGCCAGTCGTCGAAGCACCGGGAAACCGCAGGAGGAGACCAACATGGAGGCGGTGGTTGCCGCAAGAGGAGGCCGACATGGAGGGAGCAGCGTTGGAGGCGTCGTTGAAAGGGGACGCTCTGCAGGAGGCGCCGTCGGGTGGAGGACCGTTCGACAGATGCGGTTACGGCGCACAAGAATGGTCGGGGAGAAGAGCCGGCGTGAGGAGAGGCCAGCGACGAGATCCGGCCGGATCGGGCCAGATCTGGAAGAGGGGAGGCCGTCTGGTCTGTCGCACGCAGAGGAGGAGGCTGCAGCTTGTGCAGGCCGGTGGAGGGAGAGGCGGACGGCCGACTACAGGAGGCAGGGCCGTGTGCAGAGGTCCTCGAATGGCTTAGGGAGGGCGGCGACCGAAAACGAGCCCTATTGGCGTTGGGACGGTCCGCCGCCCAGGGAGTTGGCGCATAGGAAGGCAAGGGGACTGGATCCGGCCGGATCTGGGAGAGGGGAGGCCACCAGGTTCGACTGAGGGTGCGCCGTGGCTGCTCGGGACGACTGGGGCGGGGGGGAATGTCGCGCACAAGGAGGGATCCGCCAGGAGAGTGAGTCCGCCTGGTGCCGTCGTGCGCGAGGAAGGGGCAACGAAATGGGGCCGTCGCGATGGAGAGGAGGCGGAGCACCGTTCGACGGAGCGACGACGAGGGAAGACGCGCGCAGGGCCTGTTGGCCATGGGGGCGACGATAGAAGAGGACCGACCTGGGAGGGAGGGGCGACGACCATCGGATTTAGGGCACCATGGCCATGGAGGCCGCCGCCCCCATGGGGAAAAAATGCTAGAAACCCTAGACGAGAGAAAAAAAAATTAGGAGGGAGGACTCAGGTTGGATTAAACCTCCTTTGATACCATGTAGGATGATAAAAGAGAGGTGAGACCTAATACCCAAGTTTTTCTCTAAAGGAGACCTTGAGGTTCTTTTATAATGAATAATAAAGACCACATCGGACCATAAGTCCGATGTGGGATGCAGACTCCAACACCAAGGATTGACTGGAATTTAAAGGCATGATTTAAAATAGAAAAACTTTGAGAAATTGATGTTTTTCTCTCACCGGAAAACATTATTCGTTCTTTGTTATTTGTTCTACAAACTTTGTTCTTCGTTCTTCTTCTCGTTCTTGGAGCACGAGAAGAGTATTCTCAATGGAGTGAGAAAAGAGTTTTCTTAATGATGGAGAGGATCGTAAGGAATATGTTATTCTTTCCAATAGGTGTGGTATGACAATCCTCTTGTATCAAGTCTTGACCTCACCAAGACTCCTTATGAGTCCGTGGTGAGATCCAGAGTGATCCCCGAAGTCCACCTCTACGTGATGATGATTAGCACAAAGGGTATATGATTCACTTCTTGATAGACGTTACACTTTATTTAGTAAAAACTAATTGGATATTGTTTAAAAACTTATCTCTGTGGTTCATTTTAATTTTTTTATTATTAATATAGATTATAAATTTAATTCATAATTATAACAGATCTATTATAAGGTTCAATGTAATTTCATCACCCATGTATATACTATATCAAGTTAAGAGTACTCGACATGAATTATGTCAATTTTGTATCACTTAACTCTAACATATCACCCGTCCCACCAAGTAAATTGAACATGTTAATACATCAAATGTATTAGGTTTGATCACACACTTTCTTAGTATAACTCAAAGGAGGATTATAAAGTCAAACCTGTCTTACAAGCGAACAATTCTCAATATGGTCTCAAACGATGTCCCACCCATGTTCAATAATATACCCAACGACCATTTATTCATCTCGAATTCTAAAACAACATAGGATTAAAGTCTGTATGAAAGTTCTCATGGCAAGCATACTTCGAACCCATCGGTCAAAAGTGGCATGAACAACTTCCCATTAGAGATGCACTAAAGACAAAAATGAGACAACCCATGTGGCGTTTTTCAAGATAGGCCACATCTGATTTAACAGGTCCCATCTGTAGCTCGTGTGGGCACTTGGCATATCTAAATTTACATGGGCACCATTCATGCCAACCTCGCTTCACAATCTTTACTTTAGTGATGGTTCTCGACTACGGATAAAACCTAGACCTTAAGTACCAGATTGATTATTATCACGATCAGTGTGTTAAAGCAACAAAACACAAAGTAATGATGATAATGGAAGCCAACCTCTATTAATAAATAAAGTAATACATGATATGACTATTTCCCCCAACCATCATTCCACGATTGGTTTCTATGACACAACATCCAACAACACACACACACTTCTATATTCAATTGGTTTTAGGATGAAACCCTATCTGAGCTTATGTGTTGGGCTTGACAAGACCTGAGTTTGGAAGATGATCCTGACAAGTGGTATCAGAGCTACGGTTTAGCCCATGTGTTATGTGGGTGACATATCTCTGGTTTGACATTACAACGATAATGGTGACTTGGTTGGAGCATGTGGATTCTAATGGAAATATGTACTAAAAGCAAGACCATGATGTGGTGGTTTATATCACATCGTAGTCAGTGTTGGGATAAAGTACGTTGTGGTGAATGTCACCACGTCACGGTGTAGTACGTAGCGATTTACGTGTTGTGCGATAATGCGTGGTCTGACCTCCATCTCCTACTCTAAGCTATCATGTTCGGTTTTGTTGGACCCCATTTAAGTTTAATGGGTATTTCTGAGTCCCACATCGGACTTATCCTCATTGCAATTATTTTTACTTATCTATAAAAGAATGTCTCCGCCTCACATTGAGGTAAGGGGAATTCACCAATCACATGGTATCAGAGGGAAATTAATCCCGAACCCTCCCTCACCTGTAGATTCCCGGTTCTGTCCGGCCCCGCCTCTCTCCCCTCCGGCTTTGCCCTTCCCGGCGGCCCTCTCTCCTGCGCGGCTCCCCTTCCGGCGGCCCTCTCTCTTCTGCGCGGCTCCCCTCCCGACGCCCTCGCCCAGCGCCAGCCCCTCGCCCCGACTCCCGGCGGCCCGATCTCCCTCAGACGCCGCTCCCCGGCGCCCCTCTCCTGCGCGCTCCTCCAGACCGCGCCTCCCGCGCTCGCTCGCCCCGACGTCTCCTCCTGAGCGCGACCCTCCGTCGCGGCTCCCTCCGTGCCCGCTCGACCGACGACATCGCCCGCGACCTTCCCCGGCGGCCTCCCTTCCAGCGTGCGGCTTCTGGCAACCCCGCGCCAGCCCCGACGACCTCCCTTCCAGCACGCGGCTTCCGGCAACCCCGCGCCAGCCCCGCCCTCCTTGCGCGCTCGTCCCGGCAGCCCAGCGCCAGCCTCGCCCTCCCCGGATCTTCCCGGCGGTCCTCGCTCTCGCCCGACCTTCCGGCTGTTCCCGACGGCCGCGCCACCAGCGCTTCTCGTCGCCCTCCATGGACGCGCCCTCGATTCTGCCTTCCATGATCACCGCCTCCTCCCGGCTCGTCGAGGATCGGCTGGACGCCACCAATTTCTCCGTCTGGCGGAAGACCCTGCGCGACATGAACCTTCATTCTCATCTTGAGAAGCCTCCACCCGCCATGGATGACACTGAATTCCAATCTTGGCAACTTGCGGATAGCAAAATATTCGCATTACTGGTCAACTCCATGGACCGATCGGTAAAGGATGTTACCCGGACTGCCAATACTGTCAAAGAACTATGGGATTCGTTGAGTGTCATGTATTCCGAGACCAACAACCTGGCTCGGGTCTCCGACATTCTCCAGCGTCTATCACACATCCGACAGCAGGATCGGACCTTTCCGGCCTATTTCTTGGAATGAAAAGGTCTCCGCGACGAATTGCAAGAGCTATGGCCCGTTCCTCAGACTCCGACGGAAGCGCAGACTCAACGGGACCAGCTCTGCATTTTCAATCTCCTGAATGGCCTCGCCCCTGACTATGCCACGACAGCCACCGAGATGCTTGCCAACCCTTCTACACTGGATATACCCCAGGTCTATCATCGCCTGGGGAAGGCTCATCGGGCACTTGCCCCACCCATCCCTAGCCCTGATCACATTGCTCTCCTGGGACATGGCGGTGGCCGCCCTACCGACACTCGTGGACGCGGCCGTGGCGACGACCGACCTCGCCCCCTTTGTCAGCACTGTGGCAAGCTCGGCCACCTGGTTGACCGTTGCTGGGTCCTTCATGGCCGTCCCGCTTCGCACCCACGACAGGGCCAGACTGCGCTCCGAGATGCATCCCCGTCTGCTGCTGCTCTTCCGTCATCTTTGGAATGAGATTTCATAAGACGACCACGATGTAGCCAAGGACACTACGATGAAGTCTACCCAAAACGACAGTGGTTATCATATGACCATTATATCGAAATGGCTTTGCCTTATCAAAATGGTTGTGGTTTTCCCCTTGGAAAGAGTTGTCGCCTATTGTAGACCACACCGTGGTGTACAATAAAAAATGGCCGTGGTGTGTAGAATTAAAAAAAAAATATATTTTTGTTAAAATTCTCAAAAACCTTTGCTGACGCGGACTTGGAGAGTCCACACTGAATCCGAGGGGACTTTAAATTGTACCAAAAACGATTTGGTAGATGTGATTTTAAAATAGAATTTACATGGTTATATAATTTTTAAAGTGTATAAATTATAAAATGAGACGGAATATAAGTGTTTTTATTGATTTATGAATTTGATAGAGACCCTAGCTCCAACAACCCCCTTCGAGAGGGCTACTTTGTATATAAAGGTAGTGTAGCAAAATTACAGGAGAAATGTAACAGAAGAAGAAACAACAGAAAATATAGAAAAGAGGAAGAAGTGTACTCAGATGGCCTGGCTGCTCTCCTGCCCAAGTTTTCCAGCCGATTCCCAAAAACAACCCCCCCTCTGCAGAACCCCACTCTCCCCTCTTATAATCATTTTCCACTCCCCCCCTTGGGCCCTACAACATATTCCCTTGACTTATTCCCCCACGTGGGTCCCCTAACAGCTGTGGGGAAGCCATAACAAACTCCCCCCAATTTGTTAGGCGTAACCCACTGCTTGCCAAGCTGTGCGGCGGGACTCCCTCTCCCTTTTCCAGAAGGTGTTGTACAGCCGTGCCAGCTGTAGGAATCTTGTAACCACCAAGCCAGCTGTGCCACTGAGGTTCCCCTACTGTGATCCTTCTGCCCCGTTACTAGAATCTGTTTCCCAGGTTGTACCGAGGTGTCATGGTCTCTATCACTTTCCCCACTATGAGAAACAGTCTTGTCCTCAAGACTGACGAAATCAAACTGACGACGGTTGGTAAAGACTGTTTCCCAAGTAGCTTCCAACACTTCACACCTTGGTGTGGCAGCCCTACTGCTGCTGCCACCTAATCAGGCAGTAATTTTCACGGCCAACTCCCCAGCCGTTTCCCTTTTCTGCCAATCCAACATCAACCTCATGCTCCTAATCAACCAATCCCAACCCTCAAACCTGAAACACGCCCCCTTCGCTTTTTCATCCTTGTCGGCGCGTTTTGGTTCATCACTAATGGCATTCTTCTTGCGGTCACAACCATTGGAACTAGCCATTGGAACTAGCCATTGGAACTAGGAGGGTGAACAATTTGTGAAGTTCAAGTGATACAACATACACAGAAGATTCCCATACTTCCACTTTGATCCTTGGCTCGACTAAACCGATAGAGGGAGCCTTGTACTCCATCTCATAACCCGCTTCTTAAAAAAATGTTGGTTTTGCCACCCAAATAGCAGCATTACTCTCATGTTTAACTCGCAGTAACGTCCCACCACAACATCCATTTGTTTCTACCATCAAATCATCTTGGGACTCGACAGATGTGCTATCATTGGAGGCCACTTTGCAAGCAGAGACATTCTTCGTAATGTCTTTGGGGTTGCACTTGTAAAATCCATGATAAACATGTCATAAAACAATCCATAGACTCATCAATAGAAACCATTTCACGCCCTAATATGACATGGGAGTTGACTACAAACAAAACTTCAGCATCTTCCCTTTCAGATCTCAGAAAATAAGACAAGAGAAAATCAAGGGCAGCCCTCTTAAAAATTTTCTTTTTCTTTGGTGTTGACAATGTTGCTTCAGTAATTGGTTCTTGGATGTCCAATGAATGAAGGAAAGTTTTATACCCACCAACAGTGAATTCATTCAAGTTACCACCCAGTGTCTTGATACTTCCTAGGAGCATGAAATACTCCTCACAGACATCATTTGAAATCTTTGTCGCGGTTGTTGAAAGCTGCTGAACACCTAGAGGTAGAACTGACTTCACAACATCTTCATTCTCCGTTTGGGTGTTTAGTGAAGGGCTGTAAATAACTTGCTCTACTGCCCGAAAGGATAAAGTATGTGCTAGGGTCTTCTTTTGAAATGCAGCTAGCTTGCTCAACCCTCCCTCGTTGGTACGAATACCACCATGACCAACAGTAGATGAGGGGGGCAGATGAGCTAATCTCTTGGCAGCCACGCTTGAACCAGAATATGAAGGATCCAAAAGAATGACTAGTACCTCTGAGTGTAAAGGATCTTCCGGGCTTAAGCGCAGGAAGTCTCCATGCAAGATTTCCACATTAGAAGGCCCGAAGAGAGTGACAACCTTGTCGAGGCACTTAACCCATTCTTTATATGACCCGCATGTTATAATCTCTCCTTTTTCCCACATAAGTGCTGCAAGGTGTGCAGTTTCGTTTCTTGGAGCTGCACATGCCTCAATAACCTCCCAATTGGTTTTGGGCTTCAGAGCAGCAGCCACAATGAAACTTACTTTGCCTTGTATGAAAATACCTCCGTTCTTGACATGAGGAGGATCATGTAAATCAGTTCCCGGTGGGAGGTCCAACAAGCCAGGAACCATGTCCCACTGGGCGTGCTAAACAATTTCCCAGATGTTCTTAAAAATGCCCAGCAAGAGTGATTGTATCACTGAGAGAGGAAGGAGGTGAATTAGTGATACTTTTCCTTTTCTGTTTCTTTTTAAATGAAACAACCTTCGTCTCATGTTAAAGATTTCAATTCTCTGCTGAAAACAAATCAAACACACATTCACAGGAACACAAGAATTTACAAGGTTCACTATTCAATAAGAATAACTACGTCCTTGGTATGGTTTGGAAATGATCCAATACCATACAATTCACTAGAAATCAATCCTTGGATTACAACGACTAGAAATAGGGTAATACAATGTTTGTGTAACAACTCATGTTACCTGTGCTTCTTTTCAATTCCAAAAATGTATTCAATTGAAATACAATTCCTCACTTTCTTACCCAAAAGATGGTAAAAACTTCCTGAACTTTGTTAAATAAAACTCAGTCCGATTTTCCGAGTCTGATTTCCCTGAGTATGATTCTTCCCAAAACGATTTTTCCAGTCCAATTTTCTTTTCAGAATACGATAGAAATGATTCGGCACCACTTCAATTCCTGAGCTCGATTAACTCAGTACGATTCTTCCTTAATCCGAGAACCCGAATACAGAAATCCCGAAGCCGATTAATCCAGCCCGATACGATGATCAGCCGAATACAATTGACAAGCCAAATACGGTAATCAACTGAATACGATAAATGCTGAGTACGATTATCAGCTGAAAACAACGTTGCGATCTTGTCTCTTCTCCTATGTCTTCCCGTCAGAATGTCTTCAACAAGGATCAATACGACATCTTCTTTCTCTCACTGAAAACTCGGAGCTTCTCTCTTTATTGCAGTGAACAATACCAACAGTTAGAAAGTGAAAAGTACTTATCCTTTTATAGGTGACCCTCGAGAGGTTTGGGCGTCCCAAAAATCTTTCCCGCTCACACAAAATCACCCAAATTTCAATTTCCCCTGAAATCTCGGGATGCATTTTGACTTCGTCAACTCTTCTCGAAGCTTCTCAATTCTTCTTCAAACTTCATCTCCTTCAAACTTTCATTTGAATCGCCAGTTCGATTTCAATTGCTGAGTCCGATTTTCAATTACTGAGTCCGATTGATTTCTTCAAAACAAAGCTCTGTACCAATTGAAATTGTAAATGAAGAAATCAAAACTGCTCTTTGAATTTCAGACCCCCCCTTGACAACATATTCATCTCTTTTTCTTCATCACTTCTCTTGACCCACTTTGAAGAGAACATTTGAAGGCAAATCAAAGTTCATATGTTTCTTCCTTCAACAATTCAATTAACCATTTAACTCAGCCTGATTACGATTGTGCAGAGTACGATATTTCTAAATGCGAATGGCCTGGGTACGATCATTTTCCTCTTGAGCCTGAGTAAGATCATCCTGAGTACGAAAAGTTTAGCTGTGAACCTGGTTGTGAGGTCTGCTGCCACGTGCCCCCTTCTCTCTCGTTGTTGTTGTGTGGTCCTCCGTTGTGAACCTGGGGACCTGCTGCTTTCCCAACATGCCACTGTTGGGGTTGTTGCAGAAATGGCGAATCGCATGCTGAATTGTAACTCTCTGGCGATGCCAGAGAGTCTAACTGGTAAGTGCATTCTAGGATTGTCCCCCCATGCTGAAGTGCCATGTCTTTATGCCTGTTTTCAGCACTCCCCCCTTGCTTGGTGTTTTCTTGTGCGGTTGCCTTCTAACTGGTAAGCGCATTCATGGAGAAGATTGGTACAATGGCGTACTAGTTAGCTCCTCCTCAACGTTTCTGTGCTACGCATGATGCGTTCACTTCTCACAACTTCGACGATATCATCCCGACCCTTTCTATGTGATCAATACCGACAACGTTGAGCTTGAGGCTGGCGTGTTGTTTGAGGAACGTCCGATTCGTATAGTAGACTGGAGCGAGAAGACTTTTCACGGAAAGACGATTCCTTTGGTATGAGTGCAGTGACAACACAAGCGTATCCAAGTGGATATGTGGGAGCGGTAGTCTGACATGCGGGTGCAGTGGCTGGAGTTGTTCACTGATAAGATAATATTTTCATTATTTTTCATATGTGTTTCAATGATTTAACCCCTAACAATTAATCAATTTGAGCTGATTTGTATCATTTTAGTGTTTTTGTGAATTATGGGTTTAATTGTGGAAATTGGTTAATTCTGAAAATTTAGCAGTTTTGTGTAGCTTCTGTATTTCAAGCATATATTTTACATTGTTGATCCAAATTGTGTGATTCCTCTTTTGTAGGCTTTCTATGCTTGTGGGCTTCAACTTTGTCTTCTGGACCTTGATCCAATTCCAAACACACTGGCCCAGATAAATCAATCAAGAGAAGAAAGTTTTCTGGCCGACAGAATGGACCCCACCATAATTAATGAAGTATAACTCGGGCTACACATGTCCAAATGAGGTGATTCCAGCTGGAATAGAAAGAGGACTCCGCGCATCATGTTCACAATAAATTTCATGAAGAAATTCGGTCATTTAAGCATCCATTGAAAGCGGACAATGAGAGAAAGTTGAAGAGTCACCTCGGGCAGAAAAAGATCTCATTAGTAATTTGAGGATAACTTTTGTGCCAATTGTCCGAATTCGCTGAGATTTTGAGTTAGCATGCACAAGACATAGGGGAACAACATTTATGAAGACTCCTTCCCGAGATTCGGCCATTTATTATGCCAACAGGACTCAATCTTTCGGTGGAGTAATTTTGAAGGGAAATTCTAAACTTCAAAAGTCTATAAATAAGAGTGTTCACTTCCATTCAAAGGGGTTGAAGAAGGTGCAAGAGGTGCTGTGCTGGAGGATTGAGTTCTTTATGTTATTTCTATTTTCTATTTTCTCTTTGCTTTGTTTCATCATGATCTCTTCTTCCCCTTTCAACTCTAATACCCTTCACATGGAGGGGTAAAACCTTTGAGTGATTGGGGAAGGGGGAGTTTCTCTTTTGTAATGTCGGAGTTTTGTGCTTAAATGTAAAACCCTCTTTTGCTTTTGAATGACTTCTATTATCACTGTTTCCCAACTATCTTAATGCGATCGTGTTTTGATTTTGGTGTATTCATTTTTAATAGCTTTGGTTAAAGACTTTTAATCTCCCTCCGCCTAGTGCAATTTGTCTCGATTGAGCATATTGTGTTAGGTGGTGAGTGTCCAGCGATCGTTGGCACGTGTGTGGAACTAGTGGATTTTTTTTTAAAGTTCTAAGGATCAACAATTCCCGATCGGGACTTGCCTTAGTTGTTTAGGGATTGTTTATGAACTTCCATGCGCATAGGAGTGAGTTCTATTTTCTTCTTTAACCAAGGGTGATAGATAACTCGATCGAGGAGTCTTTCATTTGTCATTCAAAAGGAAGAGAGGTAAGATGATCTTTGTGACTATGATGACATTACAAAAGGTGATCCTACCCTGACCCCATCACTCTCTTCATCCATTAGTGTTCAACCTTTCTTTTGAATTGCTTTCTTTATTATTCAACTTAAACATTTTCAAAAGCAACCTCTTCTTCTTTCTTTAATTTAAGTGACAAACATAATTGTTGTGCACTCCTCTCTGAAGACAACCTAGGTTACCCACTTTACTACATTTTAACTTAGGTTTTATTTATTTTTGTCACACCCCACGACAGGCACGTGTCAAGACTTGGCGTCGTTGCCGGGGAGGTAGTGCCAACAATTTTTTTTCTTCTCTCTTTCTTTTCTCTTTTCTTATTTTCATTCCAAAGTTGCATGACTAGAACCTCAAACACTGAACCTTGCCCTATTGATCCTGAAATTGAAAGAACTTTGTTGAATAGGCTCAAAAACCTCAATTTGCAACCTGAATTTGAGGAAATTTCTCTTACAGACTCGAGTGAAACTTGAAGTGTTCATTCCGAGCCTGTCATAATTGCTGGAAATCAAAACCCAACTCTCAGAGACCTTTGTGCTCCACAATTCCTTAATCAGAATAATCAACTTGCCATGCCAGTGTTACAAAATGATTTTGAGATGAAACCTAACATGATTCCATTGCTTCCAAAGTTTCATGGCTTGGCAGGTGAAGATCCCAACAAACATATTAAAGAGTTCACACATGTCTGCTCAACCTTCAGACCACGTGGAGTAGCTGAGGAACAAGTAAAGTGAAAGGGGTTCCCGTTTTCATTGGAAGAAGCTGCTAAAGAATGGTTGTATGGTCTACAACCTGGAGATGTGGATGATTGGAATGACCTGGTGAGATGCTTCATGCAAAGATTCTTCCCCACCTCCAGAAGCACAACCATCATAAAGGAGATCTATGCCATCAAACAATCATCTGGAGAAACCCTTTACGAGTACTGGGAAAGATTTAAAAAGCTATGTGCCAGCTGCCCACATCAAGCCATAGAGGAGCATCACTTTCTTGTCTTCTTCTATCAAGGCTTACTGGACAATGATAGGAACCTTCTTGATGCATCATCTGGAGGTGCATTAATTGACAATTCACCAGAAGAAGCCAAAAGTTTGATTGAGAAGATTTCTCAGAACTCGCAACAGTTTGGTACAAGAGGTGCTGACACAAGAGGTATTCATGAGGTACGAACTTCTCATCCATCACCCTTACTAGAAATTAAGATTGAAGAGCTAACTAGTTTGGTGAGACAGATGACCTTGAAACAAGTGGGTGACCAACAAGCACCGGCTAAGGTATGTGGTTTATGCTCATCACCTGATCATTTCACTGACCAATGTGCTGAAATACAGGGAATGAAAACTTGTGCGACAACTTTTCAGCAAAGGCAATTCCAACAAAATCAAGGATGGAGAGAGCCAAACCATGTTCAATATGGGTTTGAAAATCAGCAGAATCAAGCTAGACCCCCATTCCAGCAACAATTCCAAAACCCCCCACCATTTCAACAAAAGCAATCTTATAGCCAGCCTTCTCACCACCAACCACCCACTTTCTTAAAACCCTATGAGCAACCATCAACCAATGCACAACCCATAATTTTGAACCAACAACATATATCTGATATTGAGGGGCTGAAAGACTCTGTAAAAGAATTGTCCACCAAGTTTGAAGGTCTCATGGACTTCCTAACCAAAAATCCCGGGAAACTTCCTTCTTAAACAATCCCAAACCCAAAGGAGATGTCAGCATGATAACAACAAGAAGTGGAAAAGAGCTCTCACCACCAACATCCCATGAGCCTGAAACAAGACCACCTGAGTTGAGGGAGAATGAAGTTGTAAACTCTGAAAATTCTGTGAAAATTCATTGTGAAGAAGAGAAGAAAGAGGAGGAAGAGAAGGATAGACCAAGGAAAAAGTGACAAGAAACACCATTTCAAAGGTAACAAAGGGAGAAGAAAGACATACCCCCTCTTGAAGCCATGAACAGCCTGTTAGGTTAGCCACATTACAAGCCAATTTTCCATATCCGACCCGCTCTTGAAGTGAAATTGCATGATCTAGTTGAACATAAGTGTGAGGGAAGCTATCTTGTGTCGTGCTAACTCATTTGGTGAAACTTTGGGTGGAAATTCAAATGCTGAAGAGATGTGTGTGCTGATGAAAAATCATTCTGTTGAAAGCTGTGCCTTTTCTGGAGCTTTCATGATAAGAGAAGCTGTGCCTTTCTGGAGCTTCTAAAGGAGGAAGAAAGATGTGCCTTTTCTGGAGCTTTCAAGAGAAATCATGTTTGAGAAGATTGGAATTTTTACTGAAATGCTGAGCTGTTTGAACATTTCTTGAGCTTTTATGATGATGGAGCTGAATTTCTACTACGAGGAGTGAGGAGAATACCACACTTGAGTGAAAATTAGAATTGTGCAATTTTGCTTCAAAAAGAGCCAAACCCTCCTCATTCGGCCTCAGAATTTTTTTTTACATGAAAATCCTACCAACCGAAAGCCATAGAACAACCTTACAAAGTCCTCATGATAAACACATGTCCTTGACTCACATCGGGTGGAGAAGTAGGAGTTTGTCAAACCTATGGTGACCCTTGCATTGGTTTGGATGAGAACAACTTTGTTGAAAATTGATATTTGTGAGATGAGAGAAAATTCATGTGAGGTAGGTGTCTTGTGTGCATGAGAGGATAAATGAAGAGGAAAAATATTGAATGATCTGATTTGAGAACTTGGAATAATGGTTATGGATGAGGCATGATATCTTTTATTTCTTGGTGTGGAATTGGTGGATCTCAATGGCATGTGTTTTGAATTTGCTTTGATTTGATTTTGATTTTGACTTGTTTGGGAGTCCAAGTGCTAAGTGTGGGGGAATTGATAGATGTTGGAGTCTGCATCCCACATCGGACTTGAGGTCCGGTGTGGTTTTTAATATTCATTATAAATACACCCCAAGGGCTCCTTTAGAGATACACCTTGGGGGTTCGGGTTTCTCTCTTTTATTCCTCTACATGGTATCAGAGGAGGTTTGCTAAACCCGACCTCTCCCTCCTGGTTTTTTTTCCCCTTCCTTTAGGGTTTCCCCGTCCGGGGGGCGGCGGCTCCAATCTACATAGCCGCCGCCCCCCTCCCTCCGTGGCTCCTGCCGGCTCTCCCTCCCGGCGGCTCTCCCCACCGACGACCCTACTCCCTGCGCACGCCGGCCCGCTCGTCGCCGCCCCTGCTCCCGCGCGCCTCCTGCGGTTCTCCCCTCTCTGCCTGACGCGCCTCCAGTTCCCATCGTCGGCCCTCCGCGGTTCTTTCCGTCGGCGTCCAAGCCCCGACGGCCTCCCGCGCCTCCCGCTGCTCCCGGCGTCTCCCGCTGCTCCAGCGCCTCCAGCGCCTCCCGCTGCTCCCGCGCGCTCGCGGCTCCCGGCTCCCGACGGATCTCCCTCCAGTCCGGCGACCCCTCTCCTGCGGCATCTCCCGTCCCGCTCCCCTCTCGGCGACCTCGCCTGCTGCTCTCCGGCCGAATCCGGCCAGATCCGGTGATTTCCGGCCAGATCCAGGCTACTCCGGCCGGCTCCGGCCTGATCCAGGCTACTCCGGCCAGATCCGGCGATTTTCGGCCAGATCCGGCGAGTTCCGGACTGTTCCGGCCAGATCCGTCCCCGCGCATCTCCGCTGCTCTCCCTCCTTGTCGGCCTCCTCCTGCAAGGCGGCCCTCCCTCCGATTGGATTCATCCGCTCCCTTTCGGCAACTCCTGCGGAATCCCCGACTCGTCGGCATCTCCCGGCATCTTATCGGCAGCCGCATCTCTGTCCATCGGCACGCCCGTGCGCTTCCTCCATCGTGGCGCAACACTTTGCCCGACCCGGACCGGTCTATTTGGCGTCGCCAGATCCCGCAACGATTTATGCGGAGTCCCCGCCTCCCGTCGCCGGCCCCGAAAGTGCGGTTTTCCCGATGCTAGATTGGATTTCCCGGCATTTCATCGACCGGCCCCACTAGTGCGGCATTCCTGGCGTTCCGTCAACCGGCCGGTCTGAGTGGTCATCTGCTGCGCCCGCAACATCATCCATCCATCATCCTGCGGGGGAGCTTCGATCGTGAGGGGGAGCAGCAGCCTTTGGAGCGTTCTTTTTCATTTCGTCTGTTTTTGTAATCAAGCTGGGCATGTCCAGCTTGAGGGGGAGTGTTAGCGTCTGTTTTGTTGTTTTCTTTTCATTGTGTGTCCAAGCTAGGTACACCTTGTTTGAGGGGGAGTGTTGGAGTCTGCATCCCACATCGGACTTGAGGTCCGGTGTGGTTTTTAATATTCTTTATAAATACACCCCAAGGGCTCCTTTAGAGATACACCTTGGGGGTTCGGGTTTCTCTCTTTTATTCCTCTACAATAGAGATAATATTTTCATTATTTTTCATATGTGTTTCAATGATTTAACCCCTAACAATTAATCAATTTGAGCTGATTTGTATCATTTTAGTGTTTTTTGTGAATTATGGGTTTAATTCTGGAAATTTAGCAGTTTTGTGTAGCTTCTGTATTTCGAGCATATCTTTTACATTGTTGATCCAAATTGTGTGATTCCTTTTTTGTAGGCTTTCTATGCTCGTGGGCTTCAACTTTGTCTTCTGGACCTTGATCCAATTCCAAACACACTGACCCAGATAAATCAATCAAAAGAAGAAAGTTTTCTGGCCGACAGAATGGACCCCACCATAATTAATGAAGTATAACTCGGGCTACACATGTCCAAATGAGGTGATTCCAACTGAAATAGAAAGAGGACTCCGCGCATCATGTTCACAATGAATTTCATGACGAAATTCGGTCATTTAAGCATCCATTGAATGCGGACAATGAGAGAAAGTTGAAGAGTCACCTGGGGCAGAAAAAGATCTCATTAGTAATTTGAGGATAACTTTTGTGCCACTTTTCCGAATTCGCTGAGATTTTGAGGAAGCATGCACAAGACATAGGGGAACAACATTTATGAAGACTCCTTCCCGAGATTCGGCCATTTATTATGCCAACAGGACTCAATCTTTCGGTGGAGTAATTTTGGAGGGAAATTCTCAACTCCAAAAGTCTATAAATAAGAGTGTTCACTTCCATTCAAAGGGGTTGAAGAAGGTGCAAGAGGTGATGTGCTAGAGGATTGAGTTCTTTATGTTATTTCTATTTTCTATTTTCTCTTTGCTTTGTTTCATCATGATCTCTTCTTCCCCTTTCAACTCTAATACCCTTCACATAGAGGGGTAAAACCTTTGAGTCATCGGGGAAGGGGGAGTTTCTCTTTTGTAATGTCGGAGTTTTGTGCTTAAATGCAAAACCCTCTTTTTCTTTTGAATGACTTCTATTATCACTGTTTCCCAACCATCTTAATGCGATCGTGTTTTGATTTTGGTGTATTCATTTTTAATAGCATTGGTTAAAGACTTTTAATCTCCCTCTGCCTAGTGCAATTTGTCTCGATCGAGCATATTGTGTTAGGTGGTGCGTATCCAGCGATTGCTGGCACGTGTGTGGAACTAGTGGATTTTTTTTAAAGTTCTAAGGATCAACAATTCCCAATCGGGACTTGCCTTAGTTGTTTAGGGATTGTTTATGAACTTCCATGCACATAGGAGTGAGTTATATTTTCTTCTTTAACCAAGGGTGATAGATAACTCGATCGAGGAGTCTTTCATTTGTCATTAAAAAGGAAAAGAGGTAAGATGATCTTTGTGACTATGATGACATTACAAAAGGTGATCCTACCCTGACCCCATCACTCTCTTCATTCATTAGTGTTCAACTTTTCTTTTGAATTGCTTTCTTTATTATTCAACTTAAACATTTTCAAAAGCAACCTCTTATTCTTTCTTTAATTTAAGTGACAAACATAATTGTTGTGCACTCCTCTCTGGAGACAACCTAGGTTACCCACTTTACTACATTTTAACTTAGGTTTTATTTATTTTTGTCACACCCCACGACAGACACGTGTCATTCACCGATGAGGCCTGATGATGCTCGAAAACACAGCCCGAGGACGAACAAATATATTGTGGGAAGGTTGTAACACCCCATATCTTATTGAGGTATGGATCCAGTTTAATTTTTGCCGAACTGTGTGTGGTTTAGTGCTTTTGGTCGGCTAGAGGTGTTAGTGAGGACCCGAGAGTCCTTTTCGGGAGTTGGGAACGAGTTTGAGCTGGACTTTTGCAGCAGATGCCTGACCATGCCGCAACACCTGGGTTGCGCCGTGAAGGGCTCTTGGTGGGGAAAGCCTTGCGCCACAACGGTCTCGGTTGCGGCGTGGTGAGGGGCTACGACATATTAATTTGTTGAGCCTGGTCAAGGACCACACCACAACCAAGTACTTTGCGGTGTGGTGGGTGTTGTGTGAGGATGAATTCTTTTGGCATAAGATTAATTTTATGGAGGGGGGTTGACGAGGGTTGCGCCGTGATGAGGCCGTGTGGGATTAACTCTTGTGCCACGTCAGATGACCACGTCGCAGCATAAGGGGCTGCGCTGTGGCAAAGGCCGCGTAAAATTAACAATCTTATGCGGGTGGCTGGACACGGTGCCACCCCCCCGGGTTGTGCCATGAAGGATAGCTGGGGGGTGGTGTCGCGCCGCCGCGAGGGAGTTGCGGCGTGAAACCAAGCTAGGGGGACGTGTTGCGTCGTGAGGGTGGTGGCTGTGCTATGATGGCCTGGGTTGCGGGTTTTTGATTTTACCAGGGAGAGGGGTGATGCACTATGACTGGAGGGGCCGCACCGTGTGGGGGCTCCTGGAGGGTCGTTTCGCCGTGACCAATATAGTCATGCCGCAGGCGCATGACTTGGCCAACTTTAAAAAAAAATAATTAATTAAATGGTTTCAATGTTAAAAGCTTAACGTGGTTTCAGAATAATCCCTACGTTCACGGAGAGACAAAATATTCACTATAATTTGGGAGCACAAATACAGAGTTTTTCAGTAACCCTAGCCCAAAATGGGCTACAAATGGAGAAGATGATCCACTGTTCCCCTAACTGCACAGGAAGTCCGCGTTGGTACAGTGAAAGATAACCACCCAAGTCAAAAGTGCTATAGTGGCTGCCGGTTGAAAGTTCAAAAGGCTACAGTAAAGTTGACTCCAAAGTCCGCACTGCTACAGTGCTGCTACAGTGCTCTGTCGGTGTCGGTCGGTCAGCTCTGCTACAATGGTCAGAGATGCTACAGTGCCCGAACAATTGGGCCGGGGGACTTCGGTTCCCGGACCCCCGGAGCAGGGGCGTGTTGCCCCTGCAACCCCCAACGAGCTCACCGCGGAGCTCGACCCGCAAAAGTTGCGGGCTGGTGCACAGTACGGGTCACAAGCATTCGGCCCAACCGGATCGGGTTACACCAATCCAACAGAGGATTGTTGGGTGCAAACCTAATCCCAAATTGGTTTGAGTGGTGTTGACTAAATATAAGTTTGGTGGACTACTTCTCCTATCATCAATTGGTTTTTAGGTTGAAAACCTCATTTGGTCTTATGCATTGGGCCTGGCAAGATTTTGGGTAGGCGGATGATCCTGACAGTGCCCTGGGTCCATTGCAAACCATAACATGATCACCCCTCCAACATCCAAATAACCAAAAACTGTGTGCCACAATCATCCATGCGATGCCTCAAATGACATCATTCTGATTGTCCTCTCATAGTTATTATATGTGAGCTTTACGAAGGGAAGATGATATTTCTTATTACCATTAAAATTTAATGTGCAAGCTTACAACGTATCTTTCTAAGGTATATATTGATAGGATCACAATGAGTTGTGTCCAACACGGAGGGGGGTGAATCAATTTTGGCATACTTTTAAATCAATTTAAACTTTTATCCCCCGTTACCTTTTCACTTGTTTAGTGAATGAATCTCTCTCTTTCTTTATCTCACTTTTCACTTGTTTCTCCAGAATATGATGGTTATTATCCCACTCGCACACAACTTCCTTCTTATTATCAAAAGTAGCTCGGACAAGGGTATGACGTTGGACCTGTACAAACACCGGCACCAACCCATCAAAGTGTAAGCCCCGCCCACCAGCACTCAGCAATGCGATATGGTCCACTTTGGCCTTATTATTGGTCGCATAGTTTTGTTCCTCCTAGGGCACCCACCCATTCTAGGAAAAGGCCCCACATCAGGGTGAGAATCTCACTCTTATTATTAGTTGATGATTTGATCCTCTCACTCCCCATGTGAGACTTGTGACCTGTGGGCAGCGACACATCCTAGACTGCCCGTGAGAGGCTTATTCAACCATGTCATAGGTGGGCAAGTGCTGCAAATGATTCGAACAATATCCCCCTCAGTGCATGTCCAAAGGACCTAAGCCCGCAACCTTGCGCTTTGATACCACTGTTACAGTGTACGACTCGCCCTCTATCACTCAATGATGCGATATTGTCCACTCTGGCCTTGTTAATGGCCACACATTTTTTTCCTTTTAGGGTACCCACCCATCGTAGGAAAAGGTATCACATCAGGGTGAGGATCTCGCACTTATTATCAGGTGATGATTCGATCTTCCCATGACCCATGTGGGACTTGTGACCTGTGGGCAACGATGCATCCCCGAGAGGCCTATTCAACCATGTCAGAGGTACTTTGGGCAAGCGCTACAAACGACATATATGATCTTCTTTGTGTATCCGCCAGTTTTCTAATGGAACACCAGGCTTAATTTCATTTTGTTGAGCGCCTACTGAAACCTCTAATAAGGTTGTGCGGTGAATTTTGAGTCTTAATTCGATATATAATGGATGAAGAAACTCCATCTCTTGATCTTTGCAATATACAATTGACCTTACCTATTAACTATATCCTTCTCCTTGGTTAGAAAGAAGTGAGCTGACTTGATCAATCACTCATTAATCTCCTAAATTGCGTCATGGTTACGTGGAGATTTGAGCCACTTGGTAACCAAATCTATTGAGGTCTTGTCGCTCTTTCGCTTCAGTTCATGTAAGCGTCGTAGAAGTTCTGACGACCTCTAATGTTTTTTCTTCACCTGTTAACAACCGAGATACACTAACCACCTATATCTTTATTTTCACCCATCAAAATTATATGGCATAATACAACTTCGTTGCTTTTGTATGTGTTGCTAACATAAAGTGGCGAGAGTCCTTCAAAACCTCCTTTTTGAAGTGTGTCGGCACTGATAACTTATCCCAAAATCATAATTCGTTCTTGATTCCCCTATCCACTCATTATAGCTCTCATTCCAAGAGATACAAACATACATAACTTCACAATCAATATCATCCAATCGGTTTCCGTTCACTCTGTCTAAAATTATGGGGGTGACAATCATTGAGGATAAATATATCCGATATCCATGCTTGACAACCTTTACGTCTAGCTCAACTAGTTGTTCCGACATGCCCCACTCCCACTGTATAATTTGTGCCAAGCATACTTAGGGTGTTTTTCTCAAAGCATTTGACACTGCATTTTCATTACACGGGGATTGAGAAATATAAGTCATACAATGTACTTGATCCATCTTTGTTGTCTCGTGTTCAAGTCTCACTGGGAGAATATATATTAAAAGTGTTAAACCCTATTTTTATTATTCTGGGTATTTTTGAGTCCCACATCGGAATACTCCTTTATGTATTCCGTTTTCTCAATCTATAAAGGAAGGCCTCCGCCTCACCTTGAGATAAGGAGATTTCCTCTTCTACATGGTATCAAAGGGAAACTGATTTTTTTTCCCACCCGTACAATTTTTTTCCCCACCTCCTTGCGCTTTCCCACGACGCCCCTCCCCATTCGACCTTCTCCTCCCGACGGACGCCTCAAGCCTCCCTCTGCGACGTCTTGGCCCGCCCTCCTCGGCCCTTCCCGGCCCCACATCGGCGCCCTCCCGTGACACTCCCGATGTCAGATTCCGACGTCCTTCCCTGAAATGTCTTCGCACTGACCATGGATGAGAATATTTATCCACCCCATTTCAGCAGTTTCTCAAGGATAAATGCATTATTCACCAGACATCCTGCCCCGATATAGCTCAGTAGAATGGAGTGGCCGAGCGGAAACATCGCCATATTCTGGAGACTGCCCGTGCCCTCCTATTCTAAATGAAGGTGCCTCTCAATTTTTGGAGCGATGCCATCCTGACTGCTACCTACCTCCTTAATCGCCTCCCTTCTTCTATCCTTCAGGGGGAAACTTCTTTTCGGACTCTGTTCTGCTCTCTCCCTCCTCACTCACTTCCACTACGTGTGTTTGGATGTCTCTGTTATGTCCGTGACACTTGTCCCGGTCTCTCCAAACTCTCTCCTAAATCCCTCCGCTGTATATTCCTCGGCTATTCCCGCACTCAGTGCGGATATCGATGCTTCTCTCCGGACCTACGGTGGTATATCATCTCTGCTGACGTATCGTTTGTTGAGAGCTCTCTGTTTTTACTTCCCTCTCTCCATCCAGACACTGACATTGATAATTGTCTTCCTCTCATCATCCACCCTCCACTGGTGTCTTCCCTTGCTGATCACCGTTTTGGTATGATCTACTCTCGTCGCCCATCGACTGTACCCCCCGTCCAGGGTGAGGACACCATCGTCCCCGCTTCATCCGATGCTTCTGTCCCGACACACGACGACTTTCACATTGCACTTCGGAAAGGTACTCGTTTTTGCCGGACTACTCCTCTATTTACATCTTCATACAGAGGTTTGTCAGCTTTGGAGACGATATCCATTCCCCGCACAGTTGGCGAGGCCAAATCTCACCTGGGGTGGCTCCAAGCGATGCGGGATGAATTGCAGGCTCTGGAAGACAACCATACTTGGTATCTGATCCCCCTTCCGGCAGACAAACAGGTAGTTGGCAACAAATGAATTTATACAGTCCGACTTAATGCCGATGACACTCCCCATCGTCTCAAAGCCCGCCTTGTGGCAAAGGGTTTGCTCAGACATATGGTGTTAACTATTTTGATATCTTCTCTCCAGTTGCCAAGATGACTTCCGTTCGATTATCGATCTCTCTGGCCGCTCATTATCATTGACCTCTTCATCAACTGGATGTCAAGAATGCCTTCCTCCATGGATTTCTTGAAGAAGAGGTTTATCTGCAGCAACCCCTCAGATTTTGTGTCTCCAGAGCCGACTCTCAAGTCTGTCGATTTCACCGATCTCTATATGGTCTCAAGCAGTCTTTTCGTGCTTGGTTTGGCCGATTCAGCACTGTCGTCACCGACTTTGAGCTCTTTCGCAGTATGATGGGCCGAACTATGTTCTACAGGACGACGTCCACCGATAACATCCTCTTGGTAGTGTATGTGGATGATATCATAATCACCGGGAGCGACTCTACTGGAATCGCCAACCTCAAGGAGCATCTTCACCGTCACTTCCACACCAAAGATCTCGGCCCTCTCACATACTTCCTTGGCATCGAGGTCTCCCGTACTCCGGACACCATCTTCCTCTACTAACAGAAATATGCATTGGATATTCTGCAGGATGCTAGACTAACACAGGCCATCGCTGTTGATACTTCTCTTGAGCCTGGGGAACGGTCTCTCTATGACTCATCGGAACCGTATTCACGCCCAGAGCGGTACCGTCGACTGGTGGGCAAACTCAATTATCTCACCATCACTCGTCCCGACATTGTCTGCGTTGTTGGCAAAGTGAGCCAATTCATGAAGCATCCGACCACCTCTCAGTGGGATGTTGTCCTCCGCATCGCAAAATACATCAAGAGAGACCCTGCCCGTGGTCTTCACTACTCTCACCACGCCCATCTAAATATTGAGGCCTTCTGTGATGCTGACTATGCTGGTTGCCTTGCTACCCGGAAATCTACTTCTGGGTTTGCCGTGTTCTTGGCAGGCAACCACATCTCCTGGCGCAGCAAGAAACAGACTGTCGTCTCCCGATCCAGTGCGGAGTCCGAGTACCGTGCCATGGCCACCGTCACTACGGAGATCCTTTGGCTTGGACATCTCCTCCAGGAGTTTAGCTTTTTCCGCAGACATCTGCTCACATCTTGTGTGACAATCAGATAGCCACCAAGATTGTTTCGAATCCCGTCTTCCATGAACGCACGAAGCATATTGAGGTGGACTGCCACTTTCTTCGCTACCACCTGGAGCACAATCATGTCAGCTTTAGCCATATCCCGACGGCGGACCAACTTGCCGACATCTTCACCAAAGGCCTCCCAGGGGCTCGTCTGGGCTCGCTCAATTCCAAGCTGGGCATTTGATGTTATTAATATTTCATGACTTATTATATACTCCCTTTACTTATTTTATATGAAATGTGCATAATTTGTGTGAAATATTAATGTTTTAATACCAAGTATAATTTTTGAGCATTTTTAGTAGTCCAATTGAGTCAGTTTACTATTTTATTTATAACTATCACCCTACTGATCCAAATTGCGTGGTTCTTGTTTTGTAGGCTTTCTAATTCAATATCCAACATTTCATTAGAAGGGATCATGAACCAATTCTGTCATTTGAAGGCTCATATGGACCACACAAGAAGGCCCACAAAATCTGTGAGGAAACTGGACCATCCATGAAGATTGAATTACTGGGCTCAATCCATAAGTGAAAATTCATCAATTCTCCTCAAACATTCGGATAACAATGGAAGGAGTAATGGATAAAAATTTCAGGACCCAACTCCAAGTACAAGGGGCCCAACTAATGCTTTGAAGTCCAACCCACCATTCTGTCTGGGAATTAAAATCCGTACACTATTCATGACATATCTCATCATGTAATCATCAAATCAAGTTGAGATTTTGCAGTGTGAAAGAGGAGATATAGGAGGCCGACTTTGTTGAAGAAATCATTCGGATTTGAAGGCATCTTCCTATTCAAAAACCCATTCACATTTTGGACTTCAAAAAGTTTGGATTGAAATGGACAGATTAACTTTGTTTAATCAAACGGCCATAACTTTGGCTCCTTAAGTCCAATGGCCGCCAAATTTTCAGAGTAGACAGAGGAGATATTTATCTACAACTTGTAAGAAAATAATATCTCGAGATTCGGCTGTCTAATTTATCAAATTGGCAATGCAAGTGGAGGGACAATTTTGGAATTCAAACATCCCACAACATTGGGATATAAATACATCCCCCTCCTCTCCTTGCAAAATGTTGGCATTTCAGAAGAGAGAAGCACATATTGGCACGACAAAATCCTTTCCAAGGGCTTGGGAGGACCTGCCATACTCAAGTTTTCACTTGAGAGACCTTTCCTCCTCTCTTTGTTTTCATTTACTTTTGTGTTCTTCATTTTTGTAATCTTGTAAGTCTCTTTCTTTGTAATTTTGTTTTAATGCTAGTTTCTTCTTCAATATCTCTTATTCTCATCCAAATTCTGTAGTTTAATATTAATGTTCTTAAAATAGTTTAAATACAGTTGAATCCCCTTCCCTTATTTTGCTTCCTCATTCAATTGAAAGTCCGTTTTTAATTATCATCATTGTTCGTGTGTGTGTGTTCGACGCACTACTCATTTCTTATCCCTTTCTTTTTCTTCTCTTATTAATTTATCATCATAATCATTATAACCAGATTATTAAACACCCAAATGGCTGAGTAAATCTCTCATTGGGATGAGTTATAATTTAGGTATGTTAAGTGATTGAGAGCTTTTGCTCGATTAATATTCTTTGAATTAACATTGTGTATGTTGGACTTAACATGTCATGGATTAATGACTTGTTTTGTTTAATGTGTGGTTTCCATGGATTATTGGAACCATAAATTCACCACCATAAACAAGCTCTGATTGAGATTAGAACCTTAAGTTAAGTTAAGACTTGGATCAAAGGCTTAACACTTTGGAATTCCAATCAACATTATCTTGTGAAGTGGGTGTTAATTTAATGCAATATAAAACAAGACTCAATGATTTCACAAGCTTAACTACCTAATGATGAACTCACCCCAATATTTATCAATTTATTAAATCAAGCATAATCCATAAATTATTTCATAAGCTCTGCAAACAATCCCCCAATCAGAATACAATCAACTAAAAACAACCGACTATAAAAAAGTATCATCGCCGAGGATTCGACCCGAGTGCTGCTATACACATTAGCAGAGCACCGGAACCTTGACCGGTCGACAGACGACAATCGGCCACGCATTTCAGCATCCACAGCATCTGCGACCCAGCTTGAGGGGGAGTGTGTCTGGTCTTGTCTGATGTCATCTTTCTTTTTTGTGGGACTCGTGGTCCAAGATGGGCATGTCCAGCTTGAGGGGGAGTGTTAAACCCTATTTTTATTATTCTGGGTATTTTCGAGTCTCACATCGGAATACTCTTTTATGTATTCCGTTTTCTCGATCTATAAAAGGTCTCTGCCTCACCTTGAGGTAAGGAGATTTCCTCTTCTACAGAAAGCTATGATGATCTATATACACAATGAACTGTTGGGATTTTGGGACGTTATAAATGTCATAACGCAGTAGAAAAGTAAAATGAATCCCTTTCAAGACCTTCCATGAGTGATTTGAATGAACAAAACAAATTTTCATGCCAGTGTTAACAGGTTGTCATAACCCATTATTTTCATGATGGCCATTGATCATTAGAACCCATTATTTTCATGATGGCCATTGATTAAGGATAACTTGATATTTATCAGTATGCTTTGGGGAGTTCTAAAATATCTCATGTCAATTTACAGTTCAACATAAATGAATGATAGATGAGAACCTTTATTAATAAATAAAAAATAAATACACGATACAGTATGTTTCATAAACCGTCTTCCAACGATTGACTTTAGGACACACTCACACAAACCACTCGCCTAGGAGATCGTATTTCCAACTCTTGAATGCAAAGATAATAACTGTTAAATGCTGATCGTGCGTGTGTTAGTTCTGATCACACGGTTTCAACTATCTGGATCCATACACAACCTTCCCTGAATAAGCACATAACCCAATCCAACACTGGAAGCATCACATTATACTTACATGTTTTTTATTAAATGAAAATAGTAAAATCCAAACATGGAAATAACTTCTCAAACACCATTAAATAATGTTCAACACATGTCAAACCCAAGGCATCAATCTAAAACTTATAACTTATTTGTACACTTGTGTGTTGTTGCATATTAAATATTGTATCCTTTTGTATTTCAGACACACTTGCAACCAGTGGTTACCTGGTTGTGGAAGCCAACGGTGGTCTAAACCAACAACGTGCATCGGTATGTGATTGGATTTTTCTGACGAAAACCGGTTTATTGTTCTTTTGTCAACATCCTTGACATTCAATTTATTATGTTCATGAACTTGGACATAATTGTATTTAGGGGATACGGGCTTTGTTTTCTTGGAAACTCAATGTAGTTAAATATCTTTCTAACCTTAAGGGTCTCTTTTGAAATTTCATGAAATGATATCATATGCTTGTTTGAGGCAACACTATTGTACCTATAAACAAGCAGCAGTTTTTTGAAATAATAACAACTACTCTTCAATTATAGTAAAACCTTTATGCAAATGAGGACATAATTATGAAAATTTGAGAGTGCTAGATTGTCAAATTATAGATTTCAAATGTGTTATGGTTATGATATTATTTCTTATGAAATACAGCATTTTGAGATGAACAGATGACGATAATGTTGAGAATTTTATTATCTTTGAAAATTCACCTGATTACTTGTACGGCAAGGGCTGTTTGTTGAATTCTTTTGCACAGTTTCTAAAAAATCATTTGAAAAATTACAGTTTGGTCCCTACGGTTTTAACAAATTTTGATGAAGTTGTTATACTTTAATTTTTCTAAAAACATGTACAAAATCTATAATTTTTTTTTGAATTTTTCATTTAAAAGATATATTTGATTTTATATTATTTTTGATATAGATGCAATGGCATCAAAAATTGATGTAAAAAATGTTTCCATTTTTATAATTTATTTTTGTATAAAGAAATTATTTTTATTTAATGATGTTGAATGATTGCAAATCAAATTTTAATCCACATGAATTTTTATAAAATTTAGAATTTTTTGATTTATGAAAATTGAAAGGATAGGAATTTTAAGTGAGATTTTTCTTAGTTTGGCAGGATGAGAAAATATAACGATTTAAAAAAGATGATGTTTTTTTTTTTGAAAAAAAGGGTGAGTTCGGTACATGAAATCATTTTTTTTTTAATTTTAAAAAATGCATTAGAAAATATTTTAGAATTTTTTTTCATTTTCTAAAAAATATTTTTCATTTACCCAGCACATTTTCTAATACATTAAAAAAATACATTTTTTTACAATTATTCACTATTTTCATTTTTCATTTTTATCATACATTTTTTTATTTTAATACATGTTCCAATACAATTTTTGGAGCATGTTTTGTAAAACATTTTCTAATATAGTTTTTAAAAATAAAGATAAAAAATGTTTCCAAATACTAAACTCACTTTTTTGTCATTGCATTATTCCTTTTGTAGAGGGTGAATTCCCCCTTACCTCAATGTGAGGTGGGGATACTCTTTTATAGAGAAGTAAATCTAATTACAAGGTGTTTAAGTCCGATGTGGGACTCAGAAATACCCATTTAAATGGGGTCCAACACTCCCCCTCAAGCTGGACATGCCCAGATTGGATAGAGTCCCACAAAGAGACAAAGACAACAAAGACACATGACCATCTCAGACTCCCCCTCAAGCTGGGCCAGAGAGGCTGTGAATACCCAGCCTAGCAGTGAGGGACTCAAGGCGAGCTCCTGGAAGACCTTTGGTGAAGAGATCGGCAAGCTGATCGGTCGTCGGGATATGGCCGAAGCCGATATGGTGCTGCTCCAGATGGTGGCGGAGAAAGTGACAGTCCACCTCGATATGCTTCGTCCGTTCTTGGAAGACGGGATTCGAGACAATCTTCGTGGCGGCCTGATTGTCACACCAGATATGAACAGGAGTCGATGCGGGGAAACCGAGCTCATGGAGGAGATGACGAAGCCAGAGGATCTCAGTAGTGACGGTGGCCATGGCTCGATACTCGGCCTCGGCACTCGACCGGGAGACGACAGTCTGCTTCTTGCTGCGCCAAGAGATGAGATTGCCGGCGAAGAATACGGCGAAACCCGAAGTAGACTTGCGGGTAGCGAGGCAGCCGGCATAGTCCGCATCACAGAAGGCCTCAACATCCATGTGATCATGATGTGAGTACTGAAGGCCACGGGCAGGGTCTTTCTTGATGTATTTGGCAATGCGAAGGACAGCATCCCACTGAGATCTGGTGGGATGCTCCATGAACTGGCTGACTTTGCCAATGGCACAGACAATGTCAGGACGCATCATGGTGAGGTAGTTGAGTTTACCGACCAGGCGTCGATAGCTCTCGGGATGAGGAAATGGTTCCGAGTCGGAATGAAGGGAGCGTTCCCCAGGCTCAAGGGGAGTGTCTACGGCGGTGTGAAGCCGGCGAGGGCGATGCGTCGGGGCGAGGCGCCGGTGTGGAGATCGCGCGCCTGGCAGGAGGGCGACGCGGGGAGCCACGGGGGGGCGAAGTGCCGCTGGGAGGGAGCGCCGCTGGGAGGGAGCGCCGCTGGAGAGAGGGCCGCCGGGAATGGCCAGGCCGGAGAGGATCCGGGCGAGAGAGCTGCACCGGGATAGGAGGGGGGGGGGCTGCCGGGAATGGCTAGGGCAGCTGGGAGAGAGGCGGGGCCGGGAGGACGCCGGGAATCCGCAGAGGAGGGAGGGTTCGGGATAAAAATCCCTCTGATACCATGTAGAGGTTGAATTCCCCCTTACCTCAATGTGAGGTGGGGATACTCTTTTATAGAGAAGTAAATCTAATTACAAGGTGTGAAGTCCGATGTGGGACTCAGAAATACCCATTTAAATGGGGTCCAACACCTTTTAATTCATTATGTCTCCTCATCCTATCAAATTAAGGAGAACTGCATTTAATTTTTATCATTTTTTCAATCTTCATATATCAACAGGCCTAAGTTTTATAAAAATTAACACAGGTTAAAATTCAATTCACAAATGTTCAACATCATTAAATAAACACAATTTTTTTGCACTGAAATAAATTATAAAAATATAATTGGTTTCCCGCATCAATTTTTTATGTCTGAAAAAATATATAAAATCAAATGTATCTTCAATACAAAAAAATTAAAACTTTCATAGATTATGTATGTTCTTTTTGTGGAAAAAATAATGTTTTGATCCCTGCTGTTTTAACGTTTTTTAATATAGGTTTTTTGCACTCAAGTTTTTTTAAAATCAGTCCCTATAATTTGCATGGCTACTGTCATTGGTCCTTATAATTAACACTGTTATGGTCTTTTTATGTTTTTTCCATTTTACAGGGGCCGACAACAATAGCATCGTATATCATGAAGACTGATTTAAAAGTTAAAAATGGAAGTGTTAGAATTTACATGAAAATTTGCTAAAACTCTCAGGATTAAAGCATTAATTTTCTTTAAATTTTTTCTTTCTTTCCCTCAATTCCTAAGCTGCCTAGTGAAAAAGAGTTGAACCTGATCAGAAATTTTGCACCTATATGTGTATTATCTTTTATATAATCTATCCTCTATGTGGTTAAATAGAATATATATATATATATATATATACATATATATATGTGTGTGTGTCTGAGGGCTTCCGAGATATTTATATTGGTTGACTCGTGGGCATATTTTTGCTTCTAGCTAAATTATGTATTTGATGTGAAATCACTTATGCTGACAGATCTGCAATGCAGTTGCTGTTGCTGGTCTTCTAAATGCGAGTCTAGTCATACCTCGATTTGAATTCAATACCATTTGGCGGGATGCAAGGTGAACTTTTAAAGGAGTAGAACTGGGTTATTTGGTTGATATGTTAACCTTGAGCATATTACATTGATAAAATAGTTCAAGCCGTTTCAATATTTTATATGAAGTATTAAGAATCATGTATGGGATTCAAACTAGATATTATAATTGTAGAATGGAATCTTGCAACTCAATAAGAGGCTGGACACTTTATTTATAGATAGATCTACGAGATATATCAGAGGAGAAACTCTAGGCGAAGATCCAACCTGATGGGTCCAACTGATAAGACCTTTGCTCCAACAGCCCCCTTTGAGAGGGCTACTTTGTATATAAAAGGAAGAAATCTGCAGCAGAATTACAGGGGAAAGGAAACAGAATAAGAAGAAGTACACTCAGATGACTGCTCTCCCGCCCATGCTTTCCAGCCACGTCTATAACAGATTAATTCCCTCCCTTATTCTCTCTCCAGCCCTCCCTCGGGTGATGAGTTCCTTTTCCCATGTATCTTCTGCAGAACGTAGGAACAAAAGAAGGGCCTGCTATGGTAGGAAGATATGCCCAGCAAAGGAGACCTGTCCAACACAGTTCTGTGACGGCGGACTCTGAAAAATATGCAGCACCTGATCCCAAACAGAAACTGCCCTCACCAAATTGCCTGAGCTTGTGGTGCATGCCCAATGCTTTAGGCCACTGTATTTTGTGCTTTGGGCAGAAGCAAACAACACTACTAAGTTAGAATGGTGCTGTTGAGTTCCTGTGTAATGTACCCTGCCCACACATGCTTGTCAAGCAATCTCTCAGATGCTTCTTCCCACTTCATAGACCAAATCTCTTTCCAGCCACACATGCTTGTCAAGCAATCTCTTAGTGTGCGGTGTCGAGTGAGTAGCCAATGTCTCAATAACTCGTGAGATAGCCATAGATAATCCTGGATAAGACTGATAGGAGCGTGAACCTTTGCGAAGCGCAATAAGCAACTCTGGTGATGGAGCATCAGAAGCAGATGAGTCGTCTGTGTGGTAGCAACATCAGGTGGCGGGTGTGCTAGGTCGGCGGGTATATACCTGGCCAAATCATGATCCAACAACGTCACCAGGAAGAGATAGGGGTGGTGATGTATTGAGGTAATATGGTAAAATAACTTCGTAATCAGGAACCGTAGATAGTGGTGAGAACTCAGGAACAAAAATAATTGATGATTCGACAAAGGAAACATCAGCTGAGACAACATAACGACACAAATCTAGAGAGAAACATCGATATCCGCTCTGGGTGTGGGAATAACCAAGGAAGATGCATTTTGGAGCACGCACATCAAACTTGGTAATCGAGGGGCGAATATTTTGAACATAACACACACAACCAAAAATGTGCAGTGGTAGGGAATGAGAGGATGTTGTTAGAAAGAAAGAATGGAAGTGTCCCCCAGACGAAAAAAGTCTGTTGATAAGATAGGTGGTTGTGAGGAGGATTCCATGTATAGAGTACACCAGATCCGCCCCCTTCGCAATGTGGTACAACTTGCATGGTGGGGGTTGGATGAAGTAGGGAACCTCCTCCTCTGTTGCTACTTGTGCAACGTCTTCTTCTCCTTCCGGTGGTTGCTCTAGATGTGCTGCATTAAAAGAATAATCAAAGGGAGATTCAAAATTTAAATTTGTATAATTAATTTCAAAATCTTCCCTTTTAATGTTGGCATTGTTTATCTCTTATTCTTTAGGCATAGCCACCGGGATCTCTTCTTGTACTCCCTCCAGTAAATGTTCTATGTCTTTAGGGAGATCCAAGTGTTCCTCAACAGGTGCATCTTCTTTTTCATCATATTCCTCCAGAACGTAATATGAGTTGGCCGAATTTGAAAATTCAAAACTATTAGGAGTGATACTCTAATTAGTTTCAATAAAATCAAATAAGTTTGAGTTTAAGAATGTATCATCTCCCTGAGGTGGTTCGGTTTGAATCTCTTCTTTGATGGAAAGTGCCTCTTGGAGTTGATTATCGATGGGTGGAGATATAATCAAACGCTCTGTCAGTCTTTCTTGTTAGTTGTTCTATGCTTTCTCTAAGTTCTTGCAATTGAGCTGTATTATAATCTTCATCTTGTTGTTGTTGTTGTTGCACCTGTGAGTAATTTATCCTGCGTAATAATCTGAATTTGAATACATCATGGAAAAATATTTTTTTTAAATAAAGAATAAAAATGAAGGATATTTACAAAAATATGAATTTAGAAAACGTGATCGAAATAACTGCTTAGCTCCCCAGCAACGGCGCCACACGCCTGTCGTAGGGCGTGACAAAAACAAATTTATATTCATAATGCAGCACAATGGTTCACCAGAGTCGTCTCACTTGAGGAGCGTTGCAGTCGGTTCAATCACTAATTCTAGTTCACTTAGTCTAATTTTTATTTGTTTCTTTTATATTATTTTTGAAAATGTTGGTTTTGGAAAACATTCAATTAAAATAATGTAACGAAGAATTCGAATCTAAATGGAGATGCAGACAAAATGCAGATTAGAAAGAATGGTCTTGATCCATGGTTCGATAACACGGGTTCATTATTTATTTGTTGTTTAAATTCAATTTGATAATTCATTTAGTGAAACCTCATTAATGAATTACTTTCCATTGATTTATTGAGTGTGATTTTAGCATGCCTCTGGCACACCAAACCACACCTCCTCCAATAATCAAATAGGATAACACCTCAACCGAGGATGCTATTCCTAAAAGACCCGACTCCACCGTATACCGTTTCAACCCTTATGGAAACCCCAACTCCACCGTATGAAGGGTTTGCCTAAAAGGAGAGAGAAAATGATTAATCAAGGAAAAGAAATGGAATTGAAAATAATGCCGCGGTGGACGACCGCCGCACCTGTGCAATACCCTCGCATCCACCACAAATAGATTTAAAACATTTTGAATTGAAGCGCAATAACAAAGAACATCGTGAAACCTCTCTCAGGGCCAAGCCTCGAGTTAGTTACTTGCCATTGCAATGTGAAAAGAGATCACAGTGGAAGATGGAAGAGAGAGAATAAGATTAAGATTGGAAGAGAAAGAGAGATGAGATAAGAAAACGGAATGACTTTAATAAAAACATGAATGTGTTACATGGGAAAAGAAAACTAAAATAAAAATAAAACAAAATAGAAATCCTAAATGGCCCTTTGGCCTCCTCTCTTTGGTGCCCTAGATTGTATGAGGATGGAATGAAATGATTTGGAGGAGCTCTCCTTTTATAGGTCAGAATCTGTCCTCTGAAAGATGTCGCGTTTTTGAGCCATTAAATGGACGATTCACACGCTGCCTTCTTCATAAAAGTTGTTCATAATTGTTTCCCCCATTCACCCTCAAAATTTCAGCTTAATTGGTCATTGGATGTAGGAGTTATGAATTTTTTATTGGCTGTTACTTTTTCTGAACAAAGGTTGCAGGAAGCTTCCTTCATAATATTTCATTCAAAGGGCACCTTGATGATCTCAAAACTTCATGAAATTAATTGTACGAACGCATCTACGAGCCTTTGTTCCATTTCAGGTGGAATCACCTCAATTGGAGGTGTGTAGACCGAGTTGTGCTTCCGTTACGGAGGTGGGGTCTACGCTGTGTGCCCGAACAATTGTTCAACTTGATTGATTTTTCCAGGCTTCTAGATGCACGAATCATCCCCTGTTTTAGAAGACAAAGTTGAAGGAAATAAATCAAGGATTTCAACAAAAAAAAGAACCACTCAATTTAGAATTATATTTTTAATAAAATGACCAAAATACCCTTGTGGTAAAAATCTGTCAAAAATCCAGAATTAAGCACTTTTCACAATTTGCTCAAAACACATCATAAATCCAAAATTGATTCATATAAGGTCAAATTGATAAATTGGGAGGGTTAAAACAATTAAAATGCATATAAAAAATGATGAAAATATTAACTCTATCAGGAGACGAGGAGCTTGTCATCAGAGGGTATGCTGATGCTGGTTTTCATACAGATCAAAATGATCTTAAGTCGCAATTGGGATATGTTTTCTGTCTCAACGGAGAAGTTGTGAGTTGGAAGAGTTCAAAGCAGCTAGTTGTAGCTGATTCTACAGCGGAGTCCGAGTACTTAGCGGCTTCTGATGCAGCCAAAGAAGCCGTCTGGATTCGGTACTTTGTCCAAGAGCTTGATGTGGTATCTAGCAGTAAAGACCCTATTATATTGTGTTGTGATAATACTGTAATGGTGGTTCTTGCAAAAGAGTCAAGGTCATATCAACGAACAAAGCATATACTCCGAAAGTATCACCTTTTTGAAGAATTTTTATCAAAGGGGTGAAGTTGCAGTGAGCAGAGTATCTACGAAAGAGAACGCAGCGGACCCCATAACTAAAGACCTATCTCAGTAGAAGCATAAGTATCATGTGAGAGCTAGCGGACTGAAGGTCGTTAGCAGTTGGCTTTAGTACAAGTGAGAGTCTGTTTGAGTTCGTGCCCTAGAACCAACTTCTTTTGTACTTTATGATAACTCATATTCATGGTTTTGAATATCAATAAAGTCCTTATCACATCATGATTGTTCTTCTGCGTAACATTGCATGTGATAATGTCCCAAGAGTAGCTGTCGCACTAAAAGCTCATAGTAGTTCCCCGCTATGATGAGAACCCTGAAGTGCTATGACACTATTCTTAGATATATGTTCTATAGCTGGATGATATCATTTGAGAGACACAAATGATACAGGCTATCAGGGGTGGAGACTCATAGGACTTTGAGACACCTTCTCATGGTGTACGCCCTTGGTGATATCCAATAGAATATTATGAGAACGAGATCCGATTGTAGGAAATCCACATTTATAAGTGTCATAGGATGTTCTTATCTGCGGACGTGTGTATTGATCCTTAGACTTTAATATTATTATGAATGGGTACTATGACTTGCGCACTGAGATGTATTGGCGAAAACCGTGACATATGTTCGCAGCGAGGTAGGATATGTTGGGTGCGTCACGAGTAATACTGCATTAATGAATAATGCGAGAAAGGATTTGTTCCTTCTGTTCCATAACAGAAGTTGATATCTCAGGCCCTTTGATGAAAATGATATAGTCTAAATAAATCCATGGCCATGATGTTCTATAGGCAAGTTCAATTTCCGGAAAGTCAAAGAATGAGTAATCGAGCACATGAGTTGATAGCACTTGCATGCAACCCGCTTGATTGGAGATATCGAGACAGAGATTATATTATACACGGTAAGCGTTCGTATAAGGTGACATGTCGTTACGACATTAACTTTCTCTATGGGTGTCTTGGCGTGTTGCTAGATGCTAACCTTGAACTTTGAGCTGTTCCGCCTAATGCCACCGAGAAAGTGGCCTAGAGGGTCACACACTAAGTGTATCCAGTATCTCAGTTAAATAATATATTATTTATTATTTAACAAGTTGAGTAAAGATTATTCATGACTGTGGTTTAATAATTATTTATGGATGTCTGCTCGTATTTATTTCGATACTAGTTGTTCGAGAGAATATATTGTGGGCGGAATAATTAATAAATATTTTTTTTTCTATTTAGTGAATATAATATTTATATATTCACTGGAGAATAGTGCAATGATATTTATTTAATAAATAAAGTCATTATTCAAAGTTCAATAAATATGGCGGAGGATTGACGGACTGGGTTAATGATCTAGTGAGAAATAATAATATTGAATATTATTTGATTAAATAATATTTAATTATAACTCGTAAGATAAGTGCATGTCAGAAAATTATAATGTTGCTGTTAGTATTTGACATGAGGGTTTCGCTAGGATTAATAAAATAATTAATTCACTTGTGAAAATTATTTATTATTACCCTAGTGAATTAAATACCCTGTTTTATTATTTTATTTTTAGCCAAACTCTAGCTAAGTGAGGCCCGTTGGTTGTGCACAACGAATTGGAGAAAAGCTCTCAAGCCTAGAGAGTTCTTTCTTCTCCAAGAACGCTCTCAAGAACGAGAGTGATCATCCTCCACCGAATCAAGGAGAACACTTTGGAAGCGGTTCTCATGGCGATCGAATACGGACATCGCTAGCGCAAGGATCTTCTGTGCTAGCACCCGGAGACTCCTTCGACGATATTCGGAGATACGTGGAACACATGTGGATCACCGCTAGAGAAGATCTACTCTTGATCTCTACAATGCAACGACGATACACCTGCAGATCTGTGGCCGAATGCATCAACGAAGAAAGAATAACCTTGGAGGTAATTCTTTAATTAAATTAAATTAATTATAAACAAAATATGTTGATCATCTCTCTTGGTTCCGGGTTTCTATTCCTTTGTCTAAATCCTTGATTCAATTCCGTGGATATTGACGTTTATCGCTGTATTGATCTCGGATTGTTCATTGAATATGGCAAAAATTAAAGTTGGGCATCGTCCCATCCGCGCTTCCGCTGCGCTTGGAACCTACAACAGTGTGGTCCGGTCGAGCGACACGACAAGGGAGGAGGTGTCCGCGGTAGGGCTTGCTGGAGAAGCCAATCGATGGGGGGTGGGTGGGGGGGGGGGCTTCTATGAAGCTCACCACGTTCATTTGGGTGTTTTTATTTATTATTTTTTAATTTTACCCAATGCTTCCACAGGAAGCAATGCAATTTGGCCACCCCTTTTGTCGGTTTTGTTGTCTCCCATGGACAGGCAACCCCCCCAAATTTTGTCAAAAAGCCTAAAAGATAGGCTTTATGAAAAGATATTTTTTTTATTTTAATTGACAAAGCTTATGTAGGAAACATTTTGTCACCAGGGAAAAATAGTTCCGATCGGTTTGGGAACGACCATCGGACACCGATCGGAATTAGGTCGGAAATTATGGATTTGCCAAAACTCACCTCAAAATAAAACACGGACAAAATATATAAATATACTGTTCGTCAAATTTTAAACCGTAACACCTGCCTTTTTGATCCATACCAAAAACTTCGGATGACCATAAATTGGTCATCCGGAATCGGATCGATGTGCGGTCTGTTCCATTGAAATCGATTTAAAGCCCCATACTTAATTCAATGCAATTTTTTTTGGCTCAGAAAATTCACACGATCCCTCTGATACCAATTGAAGGTACCGAGACGCGCAGTGGAAGCCGGTGGCACGAGAATTTTTAAATTTTCATCACCAGAATGACATAATTACATCGTCTCTGGTGATCCGAGCCCCGACAGAGGTCCGATGATCTCGCATGAATATTTCAAAGCACAAAATCAAATAAACGATTACCTCGATTGATTTGACGCGCGTTTGACTGCAGCTCGTTGACTGTGATTGTTGCACGAAGGATCCGAAGTCGAACCCTTTTAGATCGTCCACACACGCTTCAAGAATTCGCGCATACGCTGTTCGTTGAATTCCAGGTGCTAGCTCGGAGCTCCGACGATCTCTTCGACTTCGCGACGACCACCTCGATCCCGTGCATTTGATTCGCGAAGGCGTTCTTGGATCATTTGCTTAGATAAAGCCTCAACCTTTCTCTCTCTAGGATGCGGGAGGAGAGAGTAGGGCTCAATCCATTGGAATGAATTGCACACTAGAAATGAGCTCCTCATCTGTTTATATAGTGGATGTCTAAAATACCCGGTTATGGTTCTTCGACCCCCGTATATTTAACGTCCACTAAATAAGTAATAAATAAATAATTATGATGAACTAATGTGTCATAAATATATTAAATATATATATTACGTGATAAAACCCTAATCATTAACTCGACTCGTAATTCCTGCTAATATTAAAATAATTTTCGTTCATATAATATTATTCCATGTATTTACTTAAATATTTGTAAATACTTTTAAGAAATAAATTCAACCCAATTATTCTACACTCGAATAATAATGACTATTTTTCGGTGATCGATAATGCTTGGACAACCCTCGGACCCTGTGTTGGGGCCTACCGAGTCCTATATACATATTCACCAGAATGAGGTAGAATCTTGAATGCCCTATTGTGTGTGACCCTCCAGGCATTTGTCTCAATAGCATTGAATAATATTCACAGACCAAGTGCGGAGTCTAACAACCCATTAAGACCCTTAAAAAGACAATGAATAGTCATAACAACGACAACCATCCTACGAACACACTTGTGTCATCATCTTTTCCTTGCTTTATTATTTGTTGATCTAACTGGACGGATTTATCTTCGACTACCATAACCATGAATTTAATAAAGGTACTACTATTGTGATCAATTAGGCCCGAGATATTACTTCCTCAACTCGGAAGCGATAGATTCTCTCTTGATCATTCAACCATTGTCACACCATCAATGACACACCCAACACAAGCCACCTCACCACGACTTCATTGTCATGGTTTTTGCCTTGCATCAAAGTACGCGATCAAATGATACACATTGATAATGATCTCAAGTCAGGAGACCAATAAACATGTTCATAGATAGAAACAACTAATGACTCCTGAAACATATAGTGTTTTTTCTATTGGCATGTTTGTTCTCATGATCTCATTTACTCGAGTTCACCAAGTGTGAACTTGATAAGAAGTCTTAATGCTTATAAGTCTCCAACACTTGATAGTCACACATCATATGTGTTCTGTCAATATGATGTATCTGGACGATAAGACGTATCTTTAAGATTACTGTCATGGTATCTCTAGGTTCTCATTATATCCTGAGAATTGTTATAACATTTTGATACGACATGAAATCTAAGGACATTACCATAAATATAGTAGATGCAGAAGTATCAACATTATTCTGGTAAGATAAATACATGTATATATCAAGCTGTATACGTGTAATGGTAATCAAAGTACATACACAAGTTGGGTCTTAGGGCACCCACTTTCAACACGGTCTCTGTCGTATCTTGCGTTGGCCGGTCACCTTCCGTGTACCGCCCCGTCGCTTTCATGCCGCTAGCTGCGTACGAGTGCACCTCAATCATCCATGCTGCCTGCGTAAGTCGCTCCCCCTTCGATTGTAGCTTTTCTTCCAAACGACTCACCGGAAGAGTAAGAGCTTCCCAAAATTCAGCCTGCTCCCACTCTAGCCGGATTGATGCGAGCGTAGCATCGATACTCTTGAGTTGCTGGTCCACCTTGTCGAGCCGCGTCTCCCACATCATTGCTCCCTTACAATCTAGTGAGCGCACACGAGATTTTCAGGCAGCGCTCCGCTGCTTTGTGCGCAATATAGCAGCGCTCCCCTCTTGCAATCACAATCCAGTAGTGCCCCCCCTGCACGGCAGGATCCGGCAGGTTGGACCAAATGATAAGACCTTTGCTCCAACAGCTCCCTTCAGGCAGCGCTCCGCTGCTTTGTGCGCAATATAGCAGCGCTCCCCTCTTGCAATCACAATCCAGTAGTGCCCCCCCTGCACGGCAGGATCCGGCAGGTTGGACCAAATGATAAGACCTTTGCTCCAACAGCTCCCTTCGAGAGGGCTACTTTGTATATAAAAGGAAGATATCTGTAGCAGAATTACAGGTGAAAGGAAATAGAAGAAGAAAACAGTAGAAAATATAGAGAAGAAGAAGAATAAGAATAAGAAGTGCACTCAAAAGACTGCTCCCCCACCCAAGCTTTCTAGCTGCGTCTCTAACAGATTAATTCCCTCCCTTATTCTCTCTCCAGCCCTTCCTATTTAACAACCTCCCTTCCCCCCACGTGGGCACAACTCGACTTAACCCCCCCCCCCCCCCAAATGTGACATTTATACCCCTTCTAGAAAAAGCTACCAGGCTGTCCCTTGCTTCCATGCTGTCCAACATTGGGCAGGTATGGTATTTATCACCAATGCTCTTCCTCAAGCGAGGATATATGTAGCTTGGAATACAAGAGTTTCACAAAAAAAATTGGAGTGAAAAAGACCGTACAAACTCTCCCCCAAGCTGGATTGTAGATGTTGTGCATCCTCAGCTTGGTGAAGATAAATTTCAATCAAGGTTCCGGAATGCCTTTGGTGAAGATGCCAACAAACTGATTTGCAGAGAAAATGTAGCCAAAAGTGAGGTGTTTTTGCTTGAAGTGATACAGAAGAAAGTGATAGTCCACCTCAATGTGTTTGGGATGTTTGTGAGACCAGATTGGTACCAATTTTCGCAGCGTCCTGATTATCACACCAAAGATGAGCATGATTCGTCAATAAAAAGCCAATTTCATAGAACAGATGATGGATCCAAAGAATCTTGGTAGTGGTAGCGGCCATGACACTGAATTCGGATTTGACACTGGATCTTGAGATATCGGTCTGTTTCTTGCTAGGGGTGGAGCGCCGTGTTTGGGGGTGGAGCGTCATGCCTGAAGGCCGTGTAGAATGAAATCTCGTATCTCGATAAGAGGTTAGATACTTTATTTATAGATAGATTTGCGAGATACATCATAGGAGAAAATCGATGTGGGACTCTCATATTTGACTCCGAGCCAATGCCGAACCTGGTTAGGTCCATCAATAATATTCATAAGGCAGCTGCTTATCTTCTCAACTATTTCTTCCTTAACCAGATCCTTGTAAGCCAGAATGATTCTTGATACCACTATCATCAAAGAGCCTTTGTTATTCACACTCTATCTATAGCCATGTGATGCAAATTGCCTGGCTTAGAAGAGGATGCGTTCTTATTTGCATGTCTGCAGATGCAATTTCCATTTTAATTTTTGACCCCTTCCTTTTTAATTTGTCTTATTCCATTTACTGATTTATGTAAATAACTATCTCAGCCTAAACCCAGATGAATTCTTTTGCAGTAACTTTAGCGACATTTATGACGAGGACCATTTCCTTGCTGATCTTGAGGGCTATGTGAAAGTTGTTCGGGAACTACCTACAGAATTGATGGAAAGATATGGTAATAATATTAGTAATGTGCCAAATTTCCGAGTCCATGCCTGGGCCTCTGCTGATTATTACTTGGAAGAAGTACATCCTATCTTACGTGAGCAAGGGTTGGTACTGGATTCTCTCTCTTTGGTGGAACTGGGCTATGGTTGATAATTGAAATGCAAAAAACTGACTTGAGCAAATGATTTCATTAATTGACCATGCAACTGCTTTTTAACATTATCAACCTTTTTCTGCATTAGAACTTTATAGTATGGTTCCTGATTGGTTGCTTGTTTGCTGCAGGGTTGTTCGCATAGCCCCCTTTGCAAATAGATTAGCTATGCAAGCTCCTCCCCATATTCAATTCCTAAGATGTTTAGTGAACTATCAAGCATTAAGATTTTCATTTCCCATTTCAACTCTTGCAAAGAAATTGGTTAGCAGGATGGCTGGAAAGAGTTCCAGAACTGATGGGAAATATGTTTCTGTCCATCTTCGATTTGAGGAGGTACCGATGCTTAAGTTTTTTATTGCATTGTGTTCAATTTTACCCCTTATGGATGTTCATGCTTGGTTTTTTATTGCTTTTTGTTCAATTTTATCCCTTACGGATGTTCAAATTTCACGGGTTATCATCATGAAATCAATGGTACTCTTTCTATGAACATGTAGGACATGTTAGCCTTCTCATGCTGCCGTTATGATGGAGGCTGGGCTGAAAATTTTGAAATGGATATAGTTCGTCAAAGAGGGTGGAAGGAGAAGTTTAAACGTAAGGCCCGTATGATTAGGCCTGGTCTCAATCGGATCAATGGGAAGTGCCCACTAACTCCTGTGGAGGTACTCAAAATAGTCTGCCGTTAGGGGTGTCCACCTTCATTATTTAGTCTTTTTTTTTGGTTAAAAAAATATTTAGCCTTTTTCTGTGTCATCTTTTGTCCTCCCCCAGCTGATCTGTTTTTTTATGATTTCAAGTTTGATTCTGTATATTTCTACCTTTTTGTCGACTCTCTGAACTTTAAACTTTTAACCTCATGAATAAGGAATTCGAGATCCTTTCGTGAGGAGAGGGCTATACTGGGAAGAGCATGGATTGTAGAGGTTGGGTGGGGTTTTTGTACCAAGAAAAAAAGGAATTGATTTTTCACACATTTCTTGTTGGCTTAGGTTGGAATGATGCTGAAAGGGATGGGCTTTGATAACAACACTTCAATTTATTTGGCATCGGGACAGATATACAAGGCAGAGCGTCATTTAGCGCCACTACAGAAAATATTTCCCCTGTTGTTTACCAAGGAGACACTTGCAACAGAAGATGAACTTGCTAATTTTGAGGTAATTTGAGTGCTGACTTGACATATCTGGTAGTGTCACTAACTTCTTTGCTATTGTTGCTTAATTTCTGGCTGTGTTATTTTTAGAGCATCACATTTGTTTTTGTGGATTTAGTGTCAAAATGAAGACCAGAAGCTGGACACATGAAAGATAAATATGGATAACCCTATGGCCCAATGATTCATTTGGAGGTTTTGCGAATGTGATTTTTCTGTAATTATAAATGTGCACACACACATAGAAATTTGTTGATAAAGCCCAACTGTCGTGTGAAACCATCATTTTACTGTAGAGGTTGTTGTTGGTTGCTATCTCTTTTTACATGCACTGAAACTATTCTCATGGTTGCCTTGGTCAAAGTTAGGCTTGTTCAGTTGTGGATTGAATTTTGTTGTCCGTCGAATTCCCCTTACCTCAATGTGAGGTGGGGACATTCTTTTATAGATGAGTGAAATGGAATACAAGGTGGAGTATTCCGATCCGGGATTCGGAAATACCCAATATAATAAAACTGGGTTTAACACGCCCCCTCAAGCTGGACATGCTCAGCTTGGATTAAGAGTCCCACAAAAGAAAGATGACAACAAACAAGACCATACACACTCCCTCTCAAGATGGGCTGCTGATGCTGTTGATACCCAGCTTGGTACTGGGAGAGTCCAGACTGATGTGGAAACGTCGGGAGTTGCAGCGACAGAAATAGGGAAACACAAAAGAGTGAAAGGGAAAAAGAAGAAGAACAAGTATATGAAGATTTACGTGGTTCGGGAAATAATCCCTACATCCACGGAGAGACAGAATAACTTCACTATGATCGGGAGCACAATTTACAGGAGTTTATCTCAAAGTTCTTTCTTACAGAAGCCCTAGCCCGAAATGGGCTACAAATGGAGAAGACGATCCACTGTTCCACCAACCGCACAGAAAGTCCGCGTCGCTACAGTCAAAGACGGCCACCCAAGTTAAAAGTGCTACAATGGCTGCTGATTGGAAGTCCAAGGAGCTACAGTGAATGGCGGTTGGAAGTCCGCGTCACTACAGTACCTGTCGGTGTTGGTCGGTCAGCTCTGCTACAGTGTTAGAGATGCTACAGTTGCCCCAAATTTGGGCCGGAGGCCAAAGGCCCCCGGACCCCCGAAGTAGGGACGTGTTGCCCCCTGCAACCCCCAACGAGCTCACCGCGGAGCTCGACCTGCGAAAGTTGCGGGCTGGTGCGCAGTACGGGCCACTAGCATTCGGCTCAATCGGATCGGGCTACACCAATCCAACACAGACGAGCTCCTGGGAGGCCTTTTGTGAAGATGTCGGCCAGCTGATCCGCCGTCGGAATGTGGCCGAAACTGATATGGTTCTACTCAAGATGATGACGAAAAAAGTGACAGTCCACCTCAATATGCTTCGTCCGTTCATGGAAGACGGGATTTGAAGCAATTTTCGTGGCCGCCTGATTGTCACACCAGATATGAGCAAAAGTTTGCTGTGGGAGGCCAAGCTCGTGGAGGAGATGACGAAGTCATAGGATCTCAGTAGTGACCATGGTTATGGCACGATATTCAACTTCTGCACTAGATTTGGAGGCGACAGTCTGCTTCTTGCTGCGCTAAGAGATGAAGTTTCCTGCCAAGAAAACGGCATACCCAGAAGTAGACTCGCGGGTAGCAAGACAACCAGCATAGTCAGCATCACAGAAACCCTCAATATTGAGATGAGCATGATGAGAGTACCGAAGACCACAGACAGATTCTTTCTTGATATATTTGGTAATGCGGAGGACAACATCCCACTGAGATTTAGTCGGATACTCATGAACTGACTCACTTTGCCAACAGCGCAGACAATGTCGGATCGTGTCATGGTGAGGTCATTGAGTTTGCCCACCAGACGACGATAACTCTCTGGGTGAGAAAATGGGGCCGTGTCATCATAGAGAGAACGTTCCCTAGGCTCAAGAGGAGTGTCCATAGCAGTTGCCTAAGTCAATCCTGCATCCTGCAAGATATCCATGACATATTTCCTTTGGCAGAGAAAGATGGTGTCCGTAGTATGGGAGACCTCGATGCCAGGGAAGTATTTGAGAGGATCAAGATCTTTGGTGTGGAAGTGGTGGTGAAGATGCCCATTGAGTTGGGCGATTCTAGTGAATTCACTCCCTGTGATAATGATATCATCAATATATACCACCGGCAAGATGCAACCATTGGACGTCGTGCGGTAGAACACGGTGTGGTCCTTCATATTGCGAGAGTACAAAGGCGGTGACGACGGTGCTGAAGCGGCTAAACCAAGCACGAGGAGACTGCTTGAGACCATATAGAGACCGACGAAGTTGGCAGACATGGGAGTCGGTGTCGGAGGCACGAAATCCGGGGGGCTGCTGCAGATAGATCTCTTCTTCAAGACAGCTATGGAGAAAGACATTTTTGACATCCAGTTGATGAAGCGACCAGTGATGTTGAGCGGCCAGTGATGATGAGCAGCCAGATAGATGGATAAGCGGACTGAGGCCATCTTGGCAATCGGAGAGAATGTCTCAAAATAGTCGATGTCATATGTTTGAGCAAAGCCCTTCGCCACAAGTCGGGCTTTGAAGCGATGAAGAGTGCCAGCGACATTGAGACGGAGTATATAAATCCATTTGCAACCGACCGCCTGTTTTCTTACTGGAAGGGGGACCGGATTCCAAGTATGGTTGTCATCCAGAGCCTGCAGTTCATCCCGCATCACCTGTAGCCACCCCGGGTGAGATTTGACATTGCCAACCGTGCGGGGAATAGATATCGTCTTCAGAACTAACAAACCTCTGTATGAAGATGTATAGAGAGGAGTATGCTGACAAGAACGAGTACTTTTTCGGAGTGCAATAGGCAAGTCTTCTGGGGCCGGTGCAGGAGCATCGGATGAAGCTGGGACGATGGTTTCCTCGGCTTGGATGGGGGGCACAGTCGAGGGGCGACGGGAGTAGACCGTACCAAAACGGTGATCAGCAGGGGGAGACATCAGAGGAGGATGGATGATGAGAGGAAGACAATCATCGATGTCAGTTTCTGGATGTGGAGAGGGAGGTGAGAATGAAGAGCTCTCAACAAACGAGACGTCAGCAAAGATGATATACCGCTGTAGGTCCGGAGAGAAGCATCTGTATCCGCGTTGAGTGCGTGAATAGCCGAGGAATATGCAGCGAAGGGATTTGTGAGAGAGTTTGGAGAGGCCGAGACGAGTGTCACAGACATATCAGAGACATCCAAACACACGAAGTGGAAGTGAGTGAGGTGAGAGAGAAGAAAACAGAGTTCGAAAAGGAGTCTCTCCCTGAAGGATAGAAGAAAGAAGACGATTGATGAGGTATGTAGCAGTAAGGATGACATCTCCCTAAAAGAGAAGGGGCACCTATCGGTGGAAGAGAATGGCACGAGCATTCTCCAGAATATGTCGGTGTTTCTGCTCGGCCACTCCATTCTACTGGAGTGTATCAGGACACAAAGTCTGATGAATGATGTCGTGCATCCGGAGAAACTGCTGAAAGGGAGCGGACAAATATTCTTGCCCATTGTCTGAGCGGAGACATTTAACTGAGATGGAAAACTGGGTATGAATCTCATGGTAAAAAGTCTGAAAAGTAGAAAACACTTTAGACCGATCTCTAAGTAGGTATAACCAAGTCATACGCGAAAAATCATCAATAAAATATATATAATATTTTAGCCTAATTGACTCGAGATAGCACAGGGACCCCATACATCTAAATGAACCAAATCAAAGGGTTTGGAAGCCCGTGTATCTACTCGAGGAAAATATGAAGTGCGATGATGTTTCACAAATTTACAAGACTCGCAATGAAAATAGACATGCGGACGGATATCAGGAAACAGTTGATGAATGGCGGAGGCAGGTGGATGACCCAACCGGGAATGAAGGTCCAAGGCACGCACAAAGACAGACATGCAGGCGGCGGAGGATGGTCCCTTGAACATGTATACCCCGTCCCAAAGCTGGCCTCTACCAAGTTTCTGATTCGTCGTCCGCTCCTGAAACACAATAGTGGACGATGTAAATATGACATTGCAGTTGAAATCCTTTGTAAGCTTACTAATGGATAAAAGGTTAAAAGGGCTGCGAGACACATGTGCCACAGAGGGTAAGTGAAGAGATGAATTCAAGGAGCAAGCACCGAAGCCGGCAATGGGGAGAGTTGATCCATCTGTGACGATGATGGCTGAAGAACCAACATATGGACGGTAGGTGGATAACATACCCGTATCACCGGTGAGATGGTCTGATGCACTTGAGTCTAACATCCAGGCAGGGGAGCGATGACCGACAAAGGCAATGGAACCACCAGAGTGGGCAAGAGAAGCCGGCGAAGGATCTGGTAGAGAGGTGTTCCGATGACCGTGAATCATCTGAAGCTTAGCGAGGGAGAGGTCCAGAGAGGACGAAAGAGTTGTGGCTGATGGTGAAGCATCGTGGACCGCAATCTGGCCTTGCTAAGGTGGCTGGGATAAGCGACCATGGAGAACCCAATAACGATCGATCAGGTGGTCGAGCTTGCCACAATGCCAGCAGAGGGGACGAGGACACCCCTCCCCACAGCTACGTCCACGATTGTCTGAGGAGCGTCCACTGCCACGGCCCAAGAGGGCGGTGTGATCAATGCTAGGAGTGGGTGGGGGAAGTGTCCGCTGAGCCTTTCCCAGGCGATGATACACTTGTGGAATCTCTAGAGAAGAGGGGCTGACGAGCATCTCCGTGGCCGTCATCGCATACTCTAGAGCGAGGCCATGAAGCAGGCTAAAGAAAAACAATTGGTCCCTCTGGATAAAGGCTGCCGCTGGTGTTTGGGGAGTGAGCCATAGCTCAAGCAATTCATCCCGGAGAGCTTTTCATTCCATGAAGTATACCGGAAATGAACGGTCCTGTTGGCGGATGGACGATAGGCGCTGAAGAACATCGGAGACCTGAGCCAAATTATTGGTCTCGGAATACATGAGAGTTAATGAATCCCAGAGTTCCTTAACCGTTTTAGTGGTTCAAGTGACGTCTTTGATAGAGCGATCCATGTAATTGACCAGTAAGGCAAAGATCTTGCTATCAACAAGCTTCCATGGACGATATTTGGAATCAGAAGAAGCGGGCGGAGGATCCCCGAGGTGGGAGTTGAGGTCCATCCCGTGAGTGACATCAACACCGTCTTCCGCCATACCGAGAAATTGGTTGAGTCGAGCCGCTCATCAACTAGGTGGGTGGAGACGGTGATCAGCGGAGGCAGAACCGAAGGTGTTGCTGAATGGTCGGCCATTTGAAGGGCGGGGCCGAGACGAGCCGAGGAGAGCGAGACCAGGGCCGGGATGTGAACCCGGAGAGCCGTGGGAGGGCGGAGCCGGAAAAATACGGCGAACGGCGGGGTTGGTCGCGAAGCCGGGAGTTTGCAAGCAGGTGGGTTCAGCGGAACTCTACCGGGAAGCCCGCTGGAGGGTGCGAGCCGATCGCGAAGCTGGGAGGGGCTGCGGGGTAGATCGCGAAGCCGAGAGGGGTCGCAGAGCCGTGCACGGAGCCGGGAATGGCGGCGTCGAGGGAAGCCGCAGGGAAGGCGGGGCTGGCGTCAGGAACAGGAGGTTTCGCCTTGGCCGAGTGAGGTGGGGTTGGAGGTCCGGGAGGCCGCGAGCCGGGAGTGCACTGCGGGGAGGGACGCCGTTGGAGGTTCCCGGGCGGGAGAGGTGTCGTCGGGGAGAAAACGCCGCCAGTGGACAAGCCGTGGGTCAATTGGTGCGAGGGGCCGTGCCAGGCTGGTGCACAGGATGCCGGCGACGAGAGGCGCGCACGGTGCTACCGCACTGGAGGACGACGATGGGAGGCGGGTGCGTCCGCAGGAGGAGAGGTCGTGGCCTGGCGCAGGGTCGTCGCGGCTGGATCCCGTCGCACAGGGGAAGCGCAGAGGGAGGGCAGAGCAACGACGTTGGGAGTGGGAGGCGCTGTCGTGATCGTGAGGAGCGGCGGGTCCGGGAGGCGCGGCGGGAGGACGGAGCTGGGCAGAGCCGAGAGGCCGCAGGGAGTCGATGGGAGAGCGGGGCCGGACAACACTGGGAGGCCGCAGGAGAGAGCGGAGCAGAGAGCGCCGCACAGGAGCGCCGCACAGGAGCGCCTTACAGGAGGGCGGGGGAATTCGGAAAACCCTAGACGAGAAAAAGAAAAAAAATGGGTGGGAGGGTTCGGGTTTAGAGAGCACCCTCTGATACCATGTTGTCCGAAGAATTCCCCTTGACTCAATGTGAGGTGCGGACATTCTTTTATATATGGGTGAAATGGAATACAAGGTGGAATATTTCGATGTGGGACTTGGAAATACCCAATATAATAAAACTGGGTTTAACAAATTTAATTCTCAAACCTGTTTTGTATCTTTGATTAGGGGATGCGCGAATGTGTTCTAGTATCAAGCAGTGGTGGAAACTTGTGATGGATGTTTGGAAATTTCCATGAGAGTTTGAGAGTGGTTAGAGAGGAGTTTTTGGCACAACCTATAATTTTATAGAATTAAATACGTTGCACTGGCGACACTATAGCGGTGGCGGACACTATAGTAGGAACTGTAGCGGTAGCGGTGCTATAACAGGTATTGTAGCACCCCGGGTACTGTAACAATATTATTCACTGGAGTGGCCTTTGAGTCAAAATATGGGTCTTTGGGCCATGTAATGGGCTTTAATGCCCTATGGGCTTATGAACCATGTAATGAGCCTCCTCTACCAAAAAAAAAGAGGTCCTTTGTTTCCAATAAAAAAGCGGCTTTGACCCCAACTTAAAAAAAAAATTAAAACAGGTGGTATTAAAGCCATAATCAAGTTTGGATTGGTGGAAATTTAGAAAGTCAAGTGTTTAGATTCCTGAATAAAAATATTAACAAAATACATTTAAAGAACTCGACATTCTAAGTTTAATGGTGCAAACCACTCATCAATCAATAGCTGAACTTTTCTAATGAGTCCTCTAAAAATTACAATGGGTCCTTTAGTGAGTGGTTAAAGGCGATCCATCCTCCGTGGGGTACTCTATTTATAAGGCTCTAGCCTTAAAACATTACATAATCTTGAGATAAGTCAAGAATTTGACTTTAATTCACATCGAAGATCTTTTCAGATGTAGAGTTTTAGAGAATTTTTACATAGCTATTACAAAACAACTCAAATTTATACAAAATGGATACAACTAAAACAGTATCCATTTTTTCCATAATATAAAAACTTTTAAAAGCGAACAAGATTTCTTTTCCTTGATAAAAAATTTCTTGACTTCCTTTCTCTTGCCCATCCTTATACCTTGTGAAAACATTTTAAAAACTTGAGATGAGCACAAAAAACTCAGTAAGTGATATAAAATAAATAAAGAAAAACGTTAGTCCATGAATACTATAAACCCATGAAATCATATTTTTCACCCGTAAAACATAAGCTCTTTAACATATCTCATGAAATCATAAGATTTCTAAAAAACTCATAGAAATCATAAATCATAAAGGTAACTTGTGACATTCATATCATACTTACATTGTAGCTTTCACAGCTACATAGGGAGTAACCATCATGGTTGTGTTTGGAATACCCATTATAGTATATTCCTTAAATCTCTTAGGAGAAACTTTATCGTTTAACTCCGTCTCATTACCCAATGCATTGGAGAGCTATCACGGGCTCACCCGCCTTCGGTTTATCACGGAACCACCCGTATACATAAGCAATGCCCAATAACCAAAATATAATCACAACACATAATTCATGCATAAAAGAAAAATAACATTTCCACATTGCAATCACAAGATATCATTTTATGATATTGACATAATCAATCCTTTCTCAAAACCATTTGCAATACCAAAATACTTGAAAAGGTAATATGGTATTTACTTTCCTTTCAAAAACATTAGGGGTTATAGAGAAATCCAAATATCAAATAACGGTTTATGGCGACAAAGAAGTCGTTGTCACTGTATACGTTAAAAAAACTTTCATTTTGTCATTTTGTACGGAAAGTCAAACACTATATAAAAAGATTCGTTTTACAAAAACATTGAATAAAATTCAAGATATAAATACAAGATAAGATATTCAAAATTCATTTCACACATAAGAGTTGAACGACATAATCAAGAAGTAGAAATTTAACCCAAAGAATGGAAATTGGGTTAAGAAATTCCCTTACCTCGAGTCTGGCTTGTCTCATACGTTCTTTATCTTCTTGAATAATAAACTTACGTTAATTTCTACTTGCTTGAGAACTTTTTTCAAGTTTATTATTCATTTTATATCACTTCGTACCATGTTATAACAATTACATAATTATTTAAGTTCATGTTAGACGTTTTGTCAATATTCGATATTTGAGTCGAAAATGAACTTGGTATGATGTCAATAGTCCATTATCTCCAGAATATAAAACATGATATAAATATCTTATATATTCATTATATAAGTATTTATAATAATCTTTGAAAAGAAACTAAAAACACCGTTCATGGAGACGGTAGGTCGTACGTACGCATGAACGCTATTTTCGTTTTTCCTGTCGTATTGAAAGAGTGAAATTAAATTAAATGTATATAATTATGTATACATATATAATATCATTACAGTAGCATTAATATGTCATTTATATCATATATGTTTACTAAAACAATTCTTAATACATTCTATGTGATGTGTGAATGAATCACACCATATTGAGGAGGCGGAAGTCCACACGTCCCCAAACAAAGTTATCGTATAACAGCAATATGGAAAGAATGAAGGTATGTTTAATACAACATATCCAAAATATGAAATAGGTTATAATATACATATTAAAATATTATTTGACTAGAAGAATGGTTTTAAGACTAGCCATGAAGGCGATAAAGAAAAAAGAACAAAAACGTTATTCACGGAGGCGATTAACCGGCATAACTTGGAGAATAATTTTGTTTCTTTGAATAGGAGGTAAGAAATGAAATGGATATGATATATTCCATTAGAAACATAACACTCCAGAAGGTACATGATTCTGGAGTTATCATGCATTGATGGATGAAGGAGATGAGGAGAAAGTACAAAAAGAAATAAATTAAGAGAGGTATTTTGAGAAAATTACCTTTTCATTATCCTCTCTTTGATAGACCTTTGAGGACCTTGGATTTGGTCTTTTGCTGAGACCAGCAGCACTTGGACGTGGGGAGAGCGAGGAGGAGAGGTTTGGGCAGAGATTTGAGGAGCTACAAGGCTTTGTGGGTCGAAATAGGGTGGTGGAGAGATAGATATTTATACTTGCGGAAAGGTGGGTTCAAGTGATTAATTTATTGATTATTTTATATTAAAAGCCAACCATATAGAGGTGGCATTAAATTCCACGACTTTGGCTTGTAATTAATGTTGTATAGGCTGGTTAGGGTCGAGCCACACCTCAACTAACCATTAAATGTTGTAGTTTTTAGGTATGTTAATCTTTTAACTCTTAACTTTAACCCTTGTCAAAATTTCAATTTTACTACGGTAAATAATTTTTTTACCATGGTATTTTTTTTATACCTAAAAATAAAATTGATCTTACAATCTAATACGAACCTTCTGATTCCAAATATGGAATCTATTTTATCTAATTCAATTCACAGAATTGGGAAAATTTGATTTAAAATTAATTCCGCAAACAAAACTAAAAAGCGGGTTTTTAAAGTTGTTAAACCCTCTTTTGTATTATTATGGGTATTTCCGAGTCCCACATCGGAATACTCCCTTGTACATTCCGCTTTTTCATTCTATAAAAGAAGAGCCCCACCTCACCTTGAAGGTAAGTGGGTTTCTCCATTCTACATGGTATCAGAGGGATTTTTTTTTATCCCGAACCCTCCCTCCTCTGCGGCTTCCCGGCGTCCTCCCGGCTCCGCCTCTCTCCCTGCTGCCCTAGCCCTTCCCGGCAGGCCCCCCCCTCCGATCCCGGCGCAGCCCTGCCCTGCCCTGCTCCTCTCCGGCCTGCACCCTCCCGGCAGGCCCTCCCTCCCGGCGCACCTCTCCTCCCGGCGTCCGCCGTCCTCCCGCGGTGCGCCCTCGTCCCAGCAGGCCTTCGCCCGGCGCCCGCGCCCTCTCCCGGCGCACTCCTCCTTTTGCGCGCGCATCCCGTCGCCGCGGCTCCCCGGCGGCCCTCCGCCTCGTGTCCCGCCTCTTCCCTGCCGGCTCCCGGTCGCGCAGCCCTCCATCGCGCCGGCTCCATTCATCCCCGACGCGGCCCGCGCCTCCTCCGTCGGCTCCTCCCAGCGGACCTCCCTCCCAGCGGCGCTCCCGGCCAGCCCCACCGTGCGCGCGCCCAGCCTCTGCGGACCTCCCTCCCAGCGGCGCTCCCGGCCAACCCGTGCGCGCGCCCAGCCCCTGCGGCTCACCTTCCGGCGGCCCTCCATTCCCCCGGCGCCTCCCGCCGCTCCCGGCTCCCAGGCTCCCCGGCGTCCCGGCCCCCGACGTCCCGGCCCCCGACGTCCCGGCTCCCAGGCTCCCCGGCGTCCCGGCTCCCGGCTCCCCGGCGTCTCCGGCTCGCCCCGACGTCCCGGCTCCCAGGCTCCCCGGCTCCCGGCTCCCCGGCTCCCCGGCTCCCGGCGCCTCGCCCCGGTGCCTCGCTGCGGCGCCTCCCACCCAGGCGCCTCACCCTCGGCGACTCGCCCCGCTTCGCCCCGGCACCCTCACCCTCGCCAAGCGCCTCCCGCTGCCCGGCGCCTCCCGCAGCTCCAGCGCCTCCAGCGCCTCCCACTGCCCCGACGCCTCCCGCGGCTCCAGCGCCTCCAGCGCCTCCCGCTGCCCCGCACCTCCCGAGCGCCCCCGCTCCTCTCGCCCTGCGGCCCCCCCCTCCCTTTTCGCCGCCTTCCCCCTAGCACGCGCCCTCGGCCTCTGTCCCAACGGACCCTCCCGGCAGAGCGCCCTTCTCCCGGCGGCACGCCCTCATCCCCGCAGAGCGCCCTCGTTCCGGCAGCCCTTCCAGCACGCGCCCGTCCTGCGCCCGATCATCCCGCCGGCCCGCTGCCTCAGCTCCCGCCGCTTCCATGGCGGCCTCCTCGGGACGTGGTCGTGCTTCACGTCGTCCACGTCCCTTCTGTCACCATTGTGGCAAGTTTGGCCACCTGATCGCCCGATGTTGGGTCCTGCATGGCCGACCATCTCCGCACCTGCGGCAGGGACAGCCCGCGGTCCGGGACGTGTCCTCGACTGTCGCCTCTCTTTTCCCGTCTCTGGCCCTGTCTATGGCCGACCTCAGGCGGCCTCATGATCCACCGGCCTCTGTCCGCCCCGCTCCCTCCTCGGCTTCTCTGGCCCGTACTGTTTGCCCCACTGCCTTGGTCAGCCATTGCTCCCCTGCATGGCTGCTGGACTCAGGTGCCTCCGACCACCTCACCGGTGATGCTGGTATGTTGACATCTTATTGCCCTTATGCCGGTTCTTCAGCCATCACCGTCGCTGATGGGTCCACTATCCCCATAGCGGGCTTCGGCGCATGCTCCCTGACTCATTCGATACACCTACCCTCTGTGGCACATGTGCCCCGCAGTCCCTTTAATCTGCTTTCCATCAGTAAACTGACTAAGGATTATAACTGTGCGGCCATATTTACCTCCTCTGGTGTTGTGTTTCAGGAGCAGGCTACGAACCGGGAACTTGGTCGAGGCCGGCTTCGGGACGGGGTCTACATGTTCGAGGGGCCAGCACCCATTGCTTGCACGTCTACCTCTTCTCGGGCACTTGATCTCCATTCCCGATTAGGGCACCCGCCTGCATCCATCATTCATCAGATGTTTCCGGACTTCAGTAGGACTCCTACTTTTCATTGTGAGTCATGCTCTTTTGCAAAACATCATCGCTCTTCCTACATTCCTCGCACGGATACACGGGCCTCCCACCCCTTTGCTCTGGTTCATTCCGATGTTTGGGGCCCGTGTACCGTTCCGAGTCACTTGGGCTATAAATACTATATCTCCTTCATTGATGACTATTCGCGAATGACGTGGCTTTACCTTCTTCGGGAACGCTCCGAAGTGTTTTCCACCTTCCAAACATTTTTTCATGAAATTAAGAATCGTTTTTCTATCTCGGTCAAATGTCTCCGCTCGGATAATGGGCGCGAGTATCTCTCCACTTCTTTTCGGCAGTTTCTCCGGGAGAATGGCATCCTTCATCAGACCTCCTGTCCTGATACGCCCCAGCAGAACGGCGTGGCCGAGCGGAAACACAGACATATTCTAGAGACTGCCCGTGCCCTCATCTTCCACCGACAGGTGCCTCTGCTCTTTTGGGGCGATGCCATTCTCACTGCTACCTACCTCCTCAATCGCCTTCCTTCTTCTATCCTTAAGGGGGAGACTCCCTTTCGGGCTCTTTTCCCCACTCTCCCTCTTCATTCCCTCCCTCTTCGAGTGTTTGGCTGCTTGTGTTATGTTCGTGACACTCGCCCTGGCCGCACCAAACTCTCTCCCAAATCTCTCCGCTGCATCTTCCTCGGTTATTCCCGCACTCAGCGCGGATACCGCTGCTTCTCCCCGGACCTTCGCCGGTATGTCATCTCCGCAGATGTCTCCTTTGTGGAAAGTTCTCCATTCTCCTTTCCCTCTCCTCCTCCTGACTCTGCCATTGATAACTGTCTTCCCCTCATCATCCAGCCTCTTCCGGATTTGCCTCCTCCTACCTCTCCTCCTCCTGACCCTGTCCTCGATGATTGTCCTCCTCTCCTCCTCCATCCTCCACCGGCGTCAACCACTGTTGACACCCATTTTGGTCAGGTCTACTCCCGCCGTCCTTCGACTGTATTCCCCGTTCCGGCCAGTGACACTGATGCTCCCGCTTCGTCCGCTGCTCCTGCTCCGCCACCCGCGGACTTGCCCATCGCCCTACGGAAAGGTACTCGCTCCTGCCAGAGTACTCCTCTATTTGCATCTTCTTACAGGGGTTTGTCCGCTCTGGAGACGGTTTCTATACCTCGCACAGTTGGTGAGGCCAAATCTCACCCCGGGTGGCTCGCAGCCATGCGGGATGAATTGCAGGCTCTGGAGGAAAACCATACTTGGGATCTTGTCTCCCTTCCAGCAGGCAAACAGGCAGTGGGCAGCAAATGGATTTACACGGTCAGGCTGAATCCCGATGGTACTCTCCATCGCCTCAAAGCCCGCCTTGTGGCCAAAGGCTTTGCTCAGACATACGGAGTTGACTACTTTGATACCTTCTCCCCGGTTGCCAAGATGGCCTCTGTCCGGCTATTCATCTCTCTCGCCGCCCATCATCGGTGGCATCTTCATCAATTGGATGTCAAGAATGCATTCCTCCATGGCTTCCTTGAGGAAGAAATCTATCTCCAGCAGCCCCCCGGATTTTGTGCCGCCGGCGCTGAATCTCGTGTCTGCCGTCTCCGCCGCTCTCTTTACGGCCTCAAGCAGTCTCCCCGTGCTTGGTTTGGCCGCTTTAGCACGGTCGTCAGCGACTTTGGGCTTTCCCGCAGTATGAAAGACCACACTGTCTTCTACAGGACGACTCCACATGGCTGCATCTTATTGGTTGTCTATGTGGATGATATCGTCATCACCGGCAGCGACTCTGTGGGTATCACCCATCTCAAGGCTCATCTTCACCAGCACTTCCACACTAAGGATCTTGGTCCTCTCACATACTTTCTCGGCATCGAGGTTTCCTACTCCTCTGCCACCATCTCCCTCTGCCAACGGAAGTATGCATTGGATATATTGCAGGATGCTGGGCTGACTCAGGCCACTGCGGTCGATACTCCTCTGGAGCCTGGCGAACGGTCTCTTTATGCCTCCTCGGCTCCATACCCCCATCCCGAGCGGTACCGTCGATTGGTGGGCAAACTCAATTATCTCACCATGACTCGACCCGACATTTCCTGTGCGGTAGCCAAAGTGAGTCAATTTATGTAGCATCCCACCACATCTCAGTGGGATGCTGTCATCCTCATCAGCATATTGAGGCCTTTTGCGATGCTGATTACGCTGGCTGCCTTGCCACTCGGAAATCTACCTCTGGGTTCGCCATTTTCTTGGCAGGCAACCTCATTTCTTGGCGCAGCAAGAAACAGACGGTCGTCTCTCGCTCCAGTGCCGAGTCTGAGTACCGTGCCATGGCCACCGTCACTACCGAGATCCTTTGGCTTCGGCAACTTTTCCAGGAGCTTGGCTTTCCTCAGCAGACTTCTGCTCACATATGGTGTGACAATCAGGCAGCCACTAAAATTGCTTCGAATCCCGTCTTCCATGAACGCACGAAGCATATTGAGGTGGACTGTCACTTTCTTCGCCACCACCTGGAGCACAACCATGTCAGCTTTAGCCACATTCCGACGGCAGACCAGCTTGCTGACATCTTCACCAAAGGCCTCCCTGGTGCTCGCCTTGCCTCGCTTAGTTCCAAGCTGGGGATCCGCCACATCTGACACCCAGCTTGAGGGGGAGTAGTTATGGGTCTTGTGTGGTGTCTTCTTATTCTTTTTTGTGGGACTCGTTGTCCAAGCTGGGTCTGTCCAGCTTGAGGGGGAGTGTTAAACCCTCTTTTGTATTATTATGGGTATTTCCGAGTCCCACATCGGAATACTCCCTTGTACATTCCGTTTTTTCATTCTATAAAAGAAGAGCCCCACCTCACCTTGAAGGTAAGTGGGTTTCTCCATTCTACAAAAGTGAAACGTTCAAAAGTTTGAAATGTTTTTATATCTAATTTCAATTTGAAATTGATTCCAATTACCAACATTGGATTAAATGATTAAAATTTAGTTTAATTACACTAAAAAACATTAAAAGGACAATCTAACTATATAATTAAATTAAACGAAAAAGCAGTTTTTAATTAAAATGCAGTATTTTTCACTATTCATTAAAATATGAAAGTTATTGGAAAAATACAAAAAATTTATCCAAACTAAATTTTGATGTCCCGCCTCCAAAGAAAAAGTTTATTTTGTCAAATAGAACATATAAAGTTGTCAAAAACTAGATTTAAAATGAGTTCATCATCAAAAGGCGGTAAAACTACTTTTTAAAAAATATCAGAGCTTTTATGCCTAAAATTGAATTTATTCTCGTTTTAAGCCTATGAAATTTGTTGAATGAATGTAAAAACATTTAATAAACATGTGTAAACATAATATAGTTAGTTCTATTCATTTCCGCCAATACTACGACTAGACGATAACTATCATTTAAAATAATAATATTAATAACGTATTATTTTTCGGTATAACTCCGTCTTGTGTGCAACATAAGATTTTGGAGAAACTCATTGTTGCGTGTCGGGTACGCTATCGGACATAGCGTCCCCTTTAATGTAAAATTAATATCTAATGTATAAATATTAATAGATATGAAAATGTCTTATTCTATAATTACCTGGGATGTTATATCCTTCTTCTCTTTTGGAAATTGCGTCCTCGCAATTTTTATTCATTTATCAAATAAGTGAGAGTATTTCTCTTTCATAGCATTTTCAGATTCCCATATTGTCTTTTCAACCATATGATTTTTTCATAAAATTTTAATATGATGTATCACCTTATTTTGCAACACTTGCTCTCTATGGTCAAAAATCTGGATTGGTTGTTTCTCATAAGAAAAATTCTCTTCCAACTTAACTACTTCTGGACTCAAAACATGAGATGAATCCGACATATACTTTCTTAACATTGAAAGATGAAAAACATTGTGTACCTGAGATAAACTAGAGGGTACAACCACTCGGTAGGCAATTGATCCGACTTTCTCTAGGATTTCATAGGGTCCAATGAACCGTGGACTCAGTTTCCCCTTCTTACCAAAAGGCATTACACTTTTTCAGGAGAAACTTTGAGAAAAACATGATCACCTACCTCAAAAGAAAGATTATTCGGTTATCCGCATAACTTTTACGCCTACTCTGAGTTATACTCATATGCTTCTGAATCAACTGAACTTTTTTTGCCATCTCTTCTACCAATTCTGATTCCATCAACTTCCTTTCACCTACTTTATCCCAAAAAATTGGAGTTCGACACCACTTTTCATATAATGTCTCAAATGGTTCCATCTGTATACTGGAATGAAAACTGTTATAAGAAAACTCATCCAAAGAAGGATGGTGATCTCAACTTCCCTGGTAATCCATTGAACAAACTCATAACATATCTTCCAACGTCTGAATTGTTCGTTATGATTGTCCATCTGATTGAGGATGAAAAGCTGTACTGAAATTTAATTCAGTACCCAACGACTTCTGAAGGTCTTTCCAAAAGTTAGAAGTGAACCTGAGATCACGATCAGATACAATAGAGAGAGGAACTCCGTGTAACCTAACTATCTCTTTAAGATACAATCGAGAAATTTGATCTAGAGATAAAGTATCTCGAATAGAAATAAAATGAGCAGATTTAGTCGATCGATCAATAATAACCCAAATCACATTGTTACCTCGAGAAGTCTTTGGTGATCTCACTACGAAATCTATGAATATATTCTTCCATTTTCACTCTGACACTGGCAAATACTGAAGCATCTCCTTTAGCAATTGTCGTTCTGCTTTAACCTGCTGACAAGTTAAACAGTTCACAGTAAAGTCAGCAATATCTCTTTTCATTCCATCCCATCAGTAAAACTCCCGAAGATCTCTGTATATCTTAGTACTGCCAGGATGAACTGAAAACAGAGAACTATGAGCTTCACATAACAACTCTTTCTTCAACTGTGGATCACAAGGCACATATAACCTCTTCCAAAATCTCAAAACACAATCTTTATCAATGCTAAATTTGGATAACCTACCCTTCTGAATCAATTCTACATTTTTCTGCAATTCACTGTCTTCCTTCTGCACTTGCTTAATTCTGTCTAATAGAGATGATTTCACTGACACCTAAAACAAAGCAGAGGAATTTTCTGCACCAACAACTTCCATGCCAAAGTTCATCAAATCATTAATCAAAGGGTCATGTTCCAAACATGGTTAATGTAGCATTGCTTTTCCAATTCAAAGCATCAACCATTTTATTTGTTTTTCCAGGATGGTAATGAATCGTGCAATCATAATCTTTGATTAGTTCCAACCATATTCTCTGTCTCATGTTTAATTCTTTCTGAGTGAATATATACTTTAAAATTTTGTGGTCAATGTATATTTCACATTTTACTCCATACAGATGATGCATCCAAATTTTTAAAGCAAAAACAACAACAGCTAATTCGAAATCATAAGTAGGGTAATTTAACTCATGAGTTTTCAACTGAAGTGAAGTATAAACAATTACCTGATCATTCTGTATTAGGACACAACCAAGTCCTTTCAATGAAGCATCACTGTAGATGACAAATTCACCATTTCTGGAAGACAGTGCCAAAACTGAAGCATTCACCAATCTTCTTTTCAATTCCTGAAAACAATCATCACATTCTTTTGTCCAGATGAACTTAACATCCTTTCGAGTTAACTTAGTTTGTGGGCTAGATAACCGTGCACATTTTTTAACAAACCTCCGGTAATAGCCTGCTAAACCAAGAAAACTACGAATCCCGGTTATATTTGTGGGTCTTGGTCATTCTTCGACAACTTTCGTTTTAGCAGGATTAATAGTTATGTCATCTTTAGAAACAATGTGACCAAGGAATGAAATTTGTTGTAACCAAAACTCACATTTATTAAATTTTTCATATAGTTTCTTTTTTTTCAAGGTTTGCAAAATAACCCTTAGATGACTTTCATGCTCCTCTTTACTTTTAGAGTATATCAAAATGTCGTCAATAAACACAATCACAAACTTATCCAAAAACTCATGGAATATTCTATTCATAAGATCCATGAATACAACAGGTGTATTAGTAAACTCAAATGACATAACTACAAATTCATAATGACCATTTCTAGTATGAAACGCAGTATTCGGAATGTCTGCTTCCTTTACTTTCAACTGATGGTACTCCAACCTCAATTTAACCTTCGAAAAATATTGTGCTCCCTGAAGCTGATCAAACAAATCATCGATATGAGACAAATGATACTTGTTCTTAACAGTGATGTTATTCAAGGTTCTATAATCAGTGCAAAGTCTCATTGAACCGTCTTTCTTTTTAACAAACAAGACAAGAGCACCCCATGGTGATTTGTTAGATCGAATGAAATATTTATCTAATAACTCCTGCAATTGCTTCTTCAACTCTAAAAGTTCAATTTGAGTCATTCGATAAGGGGGTTTTGAAATTGGCTTAGCATTAGAAATTAAGTCAACAGTAAATTCAACTTCTCGATCAGGTCAAATACCAAACAAATCATTAGGAAAAACATCAAGATACTCATTTATCACTGACACATCATTAATTTTAACAGTTACTTTGTTTTTGTTAAAGTAAAAGAGTGGAAACCCAATACCCAAGTTTCCACTAAAGGAAGCATTGAGGTTATTTTATAAGGAATAATAAAGACCACATCGGACCGTAAGTCAAATGTGGGATACAAACTCCAACACTCCCCCTTCAAGCTAGGTGTACCTAGCTTGAACACTTAAAGAAAAACAAAGCAATCAACAGACGCTGCAAATACTCCCTCTCAAGCTGGACATACCCAGCTTGATTACAAAACAAGATAAAAAAAAAAGATAAACCATCATGACTGCTGCTCCCCCTCAGGAAGGTGATGGATGATGGAAGAAGCCGCTGAAAAGGATATGCCAACAAGGCGCTGGGAAATCCGCACTAGTAGGGCCAGTCATCGAGGCGCCGGGAAATCCGCACCGGCGGGCTGGTCGTTGGCGCGTCGGGAAATCCGTATTGGCGGTGCCGGACGTCGTAACGTCGGGAAATCCGCAGGAGGAGGCCGACATGGAGGCGGTGGCTGCTGCGGGAGGAGGCCGGCATGGAGGGAGCAATGGGTGGCCGAAGGAAGTGTCGGACGATGAAAGTCGCCGGACAGGAGCGGGTGAAACCAGTGGGAGGGCTGCCTTACAGAGGAGCAGCGCATTGGAGGGCGGGCTGGCGCACTGGAGGGGATGGCGCACAGGAGGGGAGCCCGTCGAGAAAGGAGGGGATGGCTCGGGTTTAGAAAACCTTCTTTGATACCATGTTAAAGTAAAAGAGTGGAAAGCCAATACCCAAGGTTCCACTAAAGGAGGACTTGAGGTTATTTTATAAGGAATAATAAAGACCACATCGGACTGTAAGTCCGATGTAGGATACAGACTCCAACAGTTTTCAACAATATGTGCAAAAGAACATTCATTTCCATCGTTTAATAGTTTCTCAACTTCCTATATGTTATCAATGGTAAAGGTTCATTCTTATGCACAAACTTAGTCTTTTTGAAAAACAACTTTTTTAGCTCTACAGTCAATTTTAGCATGGTACACAGAAATCCAATCCATACCCAAAATAACATCAAACTCTACGAGAGACAAAACGAAAATGTTTGCAAGTAAATTCTTTTCACAGACAAAGACAGGAAAATTCTTATAATTTCTTTTTGTCTCAACATTTCTCCCTTACCATAAGTTCTGAATTCATTTTTGAGGTGGAATTTCCAATTTACCAGAAAATTTCTCAGAAATGAAAGAATGTGTAGATCTTGAATCAAACAACACATTGACATAGTCTGAGTAAACAAACAATGTACCTGATACAACTTCATTCGATACTGTTGAAGTAGTTGTAAAGGATTTCACCACACTTTTCTGCTTATAGTTCGGCTGCTTCCCTTCATTCGAGTTCTTCATCGGACACTCATTTGCATAATGACCCATCTCATTGCTTTTAAAACATTTTACTGACTGTAAATCAGATTTTGTCTTATCACTACCATTATCTTTTTCAGTGCAGTTACGAGACTTATGCCCCATTTTACCACATCAGAAGCACTTACCAGAAATCAGAAGACATCCTCCAGTGTGTTTTTTACCACAATTTTCACAAACTGTAAACTTAATTTTCTTACCATCAGACTTTTTTGATGAATTCTTCCCTTTCGCCTACCACCTCGACCTCTTATTCTGCTACTTGTCAAAGAACACATGGTCATCATCACACTCCATTTCCACCTTCTCCGCACATCGAACAAGTTTTTCGTAACTTTTGAACTCACGAGAAGCCAACACCCTTCGATACTTTGGCTTTAATTCTGAGTAAAAATGATTGATTTTACTATCAAGATTTCAGATGAAATTTGGAGCATACCTCGTCAGTTGAGTGAATTTTGCTTCATAAGCAGCCACCGAGTCATCCTCATACCTCAATTTCAAGAATTGTTTTTTCATCTTAAGTCGAACCGCCTTAGGAAAATATTTATCAAGAAACATATTTTTGAATTCGTCTCACTCAAGAGCATCAATTTCCTTACTGTCCCTGATATTCTTAATCATAGACCACCACTGATCGTCTTCACCTTCAAAACGGTAAACAACAAGACTAACCTTTTGATTGTCTGAACACCCCATGACATCAATTTTTTTTTCTAGTGCTTTAATCCACCATTCTGCTAGCACGGGGTCAGATGATTCTCTGAATGATGGGGGATGTTGCCTCATTAAATGCTCCACTATCGACATGTTCCTATGTGGTTGATCTGACTGATATCGTGCATGAATACCACCACCATTTATAGCCCGAGTCAACTGCGCCATCACTGCAACAAACTGTTCAGTTCCGATTCTGACCATCTCAGGTTGCTGATTTGGAAGGTTGTTTTCCTCTGGATGTCGTCCCAGTATAGCTGCTATATTTCCTCTGCGGAAAACCATTTTGAACAGACATATCTTAGACGAAGCAACACAGTAATCTTCAAATGGCATATCATTTCAATTTGACAATAAAGTAAAAATCATTTATAGATATTCTATTAACAGTATCCCAACCCCTAAAGTTATCTAAACCGACCTTTGATACCAACTACAAGGCTCCGACCTTAAAACATTACATAATTTTGAGATAAGTCAAGAATTTAACTTTAATTCACATTGAAGATCTTTTCAGGTTTAGAGTTTTAAAAAATTAGGACATAGCTATTACAAAACAACTCAAATTTATACAAATTGGATACAACTAAAACAGTATCCATTTCTTCCACAATATAAAAACTTAAAAAAGTAAACATGATTTCTTTTTCTTGATAAAAATCTTCTTGACTTCTTCACTTCTCTTACCCATCCTTATAGCCTGTGAAAACATTTTAAAAACTTGGGATGAACACAAAAAGCACAGTAAGGAATATAAAATAAATAAATAAAAACGTTAGTCCATGAATACTATAAACCCATGAAATCATATTTTTCACCCGTAAAACATAAGCTCTTTAACATACCTCATTAAATCATAAGATTCCTAAAACTCATAGAAATCATAAATCATAAAAGTAACTTGTGACATTCATATCATACTTACATTGTAGCTTTCACAGCTACATAGGGAGTAACCATCATGGTTATATTTGGAATACCCATCACAATATATTCTTTATATCTCTTAAGAGAAACCTTATTGTTTAACTCTGTCTCATTACCCAATGCATTGGAGAGCTATCACGGGCTCACCCGCCCTCAGTTTATCACGGAACCACCCGTATACGTAACTAATGCCCAAGAAACAAAACATAAGCACAACACATAAATTATGCATAAAGGGAAAATAACATTTTCACATTGCAATCACAAGATATCGTTTCATGATATTGACATAGTTAATCCCTTCTCAAAACCATTTTCAATACCAAAATACATGAGAAGGGAGTATGGTATTTATTTTCCTTTTAAAAACATTAGGGCTTATAGAGAAATCCAAATATCAATTAACGGTTATGGCAACAGAGAAGTTGTTGTCTCCGTATACGTTAGAAAAAACATTCCTTTTGTCATTTTGTACAGAAAGTCATAAACTTCATATAAAAAGATTCGTTTTAAAAAAACATTTAATAAAATTCAAGATATAAATACAAGATAAGATATTCAAAATTCATTTCACACATAAGAGTTGAACAACATAATCAGGAAGTAGAAGTTTAACCCAAAGAGTGAAAATTGTGTTAAGAAATCTCCTTACCTCGAGTCTGACTTGTCTTGTACGTTCTTTATCTTTCTGAATAATAAACTTAGGTTAATTTCTACTTGACTGAGAATCTTTTTCAAGTTTATTATTCATTTTATATCACTTCTTACCATGTTATAACGATTACATAATTATTTAAGTTCATGGCGGACGTTTTGTTGATATTCGGTAATTGAGTCGAAAATGAACTTGACATAATGTCAATAGTCCATGTGGTCATAAGTCCATTATCTCAAGAATATAAAACATGATATAAATATCTTATATATTCATTATATCAGTATTTATAATAATCTTTGAAGACAAACTAAAAACACCGTTCATGGAGACAGTAGGTCGTTCGTACGCATGAACGTTATTTTCGTTTTTCCTATCGTATTGAAAGAGTGAAATTAAATGAAATATATATAATTATGTATACATATATAATATCATTACAATAGCGTTAATATGTCATTTATATCATATATGTTTACTAAAACAATCTTTAATACATTCCATGTGATGTGTGAACGAATCACATCATATTGAGGAGACGATAATTCACACGTCCCCGAACGAAGTTATCGTATAACAACAATATGGAAAGCATGTAGGTATGTTTAATATAACATATCCAGAATATGAAATAGGTTATAATATACATATTAAAATATTATTTGACCAGAAGAATGGTTTTAAGACCAGTCATGACGGCGGTAAAGGAAAAAGAACAAAAATATTATTCACGAAGGCGATTAACCGGCACAACTTGGACAATAATTTCGTTTCTTTGAATAAGGAGGTGAGAAATGTTGGATTAATGTAACCCGTTCCGGTTGGGCCGAATGCTTGTAGTCCATTTCGGGCTAGGGTTTCTGTGTTAGAAAACTTTGAGATAAACTCCTGTAAATTGTGCTTTCGATTTTAGTGAAGTTATTCTGTTTCTCCATGGACGTAGGGATTATTTCCGAACCACGTAAATCCTTGTGTCCTTGTTATTTTTGTTCCCTTTTACTCTTTTGTGTTTCACCGTTTCTGTCGCCGCAACTCCCGACGTTTCCGCATCAAGAAATGAAATGGATATGAGATATTCCATTAGAAACATAACACTCCAGTATGTACATGATTCTGGAGTTATCATGCATTGATAGATAAAGGAGATGAGGAGAAAGTCGAAAAAGAAATAAATTAAGAGCGGTACTTTGAGAAAATTACTTCTTAAATGTCCCCTCTTTGATAGACCCTTGAGGACCTTGAAATTGTTTTTTTGGTGAGACCAGCAGCACTTGGACGCGGGGAGAGTGAGGAGAGGTTTGGGCAGAGATTTGAGGAGCTACAAGGCTTTGTGGGTCGAAATAGAGTGATGGAGATGTGATATTTATATTTGAGGAGAGGTGAGTTCAAGTGATTAATTTATTGATTATTTTATATTAAAAGCTAACCATATAGAGGTGGTATTAAATTCCATGACTTTGGCTTGTAATTAGTGTTGTATTGGCTGGTTAGGGTCGAGCCACACCTCAACTTACCATTAAATGTTGTAGTTTTAGGTATGTTAAGCTTTTAACTCTTAACTTTAACCCTTGTTAAAATTTCACTTTTACTACGGTAAATAATTTTTTTACCATGGTAACTTTTTTATACCTAAAAATGAAATTGACCTTACAACCTAATTTGGACCTTCTGATTCTAAATATGGAATCAATTTTATCTAATTCAATTCACAGAATTGGAAATTTTTGATTTAAAATTAATTCCCCGAACAAAACTAAAAAGCGGGTTTTTAAAGTGAAACGTTCAAAATTTTGAAATATTTTTATATCTAATTTCAATTTGAGATTTATTCCAACGGCCAACGTTGAATTAAATGATAAAAACATAGTTTAATTACATACTAACAAAATTAAAAGGACAATCCAACTATATAATTAAATTAGACGAAAAAACAGTTTTGAATTAAAATGCAGTATTTTTCACTATTCATTAAAATATGAAACTTATCAGAAAAATAATAAAAATTTATCTAAACTAAATTTTGATGTCCCGCTTCCAAAGAAGAAGTTTATTTTGTCAAATAAAACATATAAAATTTTAAAAAACTAGATTTAAAATGAGTTCGCCATAAAAAACCGGTAAAACTACATTTTAAAAAATATCAGAGCTTTTATGCCTAAAATTGAATTTATTCTCATTTTAAGCCTATGAAATTTATTGGATGAATGTAAAATCATTTAATAAACACGTGTGAACACAATATAGTTAGTTCTATTCATTTCCGCTAATAGTACGGCTAGGCAATACCATTTAAAATAATAATATTAATAATGTATTATTTTTCGGTATAACTCAGTCTTGTGTGCAACATAGATTTCGGAGAAACCCATTGTTGCGTGTCGGGTATGCTATCGGACATAGCGTCCCCTTTAATGTAAAAATAATATCTAATTCATAAATATTAATAAATATGAAAATGTATTATTCTATAATTACCTGGGATGTTACACTATTAGTGTCTTGCAAATGTCAAATTTTCACGTTAGCCATATCACGGGAGGGTTTCTTGTGAGCACTCATCTAACATGTCACCGAGGGGGTGTCACATCAACTACCATGTTAGTAAGTTCACTTGGATTTTGACATGAGATGATTTAAATCCATCATTTTTTATTGTTTTGAACGCAATGACATGTTCTATTTTGCCTAATCCATCCCAGATCTCGATGAATTTAAATGTTGTGGAAGGGATCATCTTTTAAAGTAATGACTGTTGACTTTCTCAAACTATTTTATCCGAAGATCTCATTTGGAAGATTTATTTAGTTTGAAGGATCTGTTTGGTTTGCAAAATCTCAATTGTTAGAGGATGATCATTGTGCATACAAGATGATGGATCAACAGCTGCTGAGACTGATGGTGATCCACACAAACCAAAATCTGATGAATATGCTCACAAGGGCAGTAACTTGAGAGATTTTGAACCTTTAAATAGTTGAATTTTTACCTAAGCACTAATGGATTGCCGTTGGATGATAAAATTTGATAAAACCCTGTTATGTGAAATCGTCTTTCTAATGTAGAGATTGTTGTCAACTGCAAGCACCTTCTTCATGTGCTAAAACTATTTCCATGGCTGCTGCCTCAGTTGAAGTTAAGCATGAAGTTTAGTTACAGGTTGAATTTAATTCTTAACCCTGATTTGTATTTATAAATAAGGAATGCAATAGTATGTTTCAACTTCAAGTGGATGGAAACTTTTAGTGAGAGAGTTTTATCAGAAGCATGATTCCGTGTTTTAAGCTTTTTATACATGGCACCCTTTTCCTTGTATCTACAGGGATATTCTTCAAGGTTAGCTGCCCTGGATTACACTGTTTGCTTGTTTAGCGAGGTTTTCGTGACAACCCAGGGTGGAAACTTCCCACATTTTTTGATGGGCCATAGAAGATACCTTTATGGTGGACATGCTAAGACCATTAAACCTGATAAACCCAAGCTTGTTATTCTGTTGCATGACATGGGTATCAGGTAACTTTGTCCTGCCTTGGATCCTAAGACTTGAAGACTTTATAATGGCTGTATTTTTGAGTAGGCATCCAATCATGAATCTGTAAGAACTCAAAAATCTTGCACCATTAAATCTTATAGTCTGCTCACGTATGGCCAACTGGTTTCTGGTTGATTGTCGAGTTTATTTGTTGCCCAACATACATTCTCTGCATAATGCATGGGGACATGTTGAACAAAAGCAACTTGTACGTTTTACAATTGTTATTCATGTAGCATTTGAATCTTGTTTGTTGGCATTGGTTCCACAGTTGGAAAGCGTTCAAGGATGAAATGGAATCTATGCTTGTTGAGAGTAATCGCGAAGGAATGATGGTACCTAAAACGGGAAAAACCAGCAGAAAGGCATCCATCTACACATACCCTTTCCCGGGATGCTGTTGCTTGTGGGAATCACAAAATTCTACGCTGAAATTGTTTCATTGAGGGCAAATCGTTTCAAGGTTTATTTTTTTTTCTTCATTTTTTTTATGCTGCTGTCTTTCATTTTCATTTTTCATTCTCTTGGGGGATCTGAAGGCACTAGATTGTAGTAACAAGTGTAGTTGAAAGGGGATTTAGGTTGCATCTGGGAAAATTGGGTCCATATCCGTAAAGAATCACTTTTTTTATTTTCAGTTGTGTGTGCCAACTTGCTTTTGACACAATGAGCTGGTTGTTGATATTGTTCATTTGAGCATATGTTCACATTTCAAGTATTACTACTGTAATTTTGAGTTATGATTTTGTAGTCGAATGTAGTTTGGACGGTGTGGAAATTTTAAATGAACTTGGAAGAGCTGTGATTTCCCCGAGGACTGGTAATGTTATTCATTGTGCAGAAGCTCATAAGAATCTGCTGGTATGGTTATAATGACCTGGGGAGTTTTCTGGCGTAGAACCATGCTATTGAGCATAGGAATGAGGAGTTTTTGTGTGTGTGTAAGATAATATATGGGATAATGTATGTAGCAGAGTAAACAAGACATTCCATCCCCTATTTTTGTATTGGATTTCACCATTGAAAGTAAAAAATTTCAAGTGTAAAGGAGGTGCAATATCTCGAACTTAGACCAAAATGTTTAGCAAACTGTTCACATATTTGAAGGCCAAAACCCCAATGGAATAAAATATGATTAATAGATTCTTCATCGTGACCACATAAAATGTTGGAATGATGGAGTCCTATCCATCATATGGTGAGGTCGTTGGGGGTTCCAAAGGAGCACTGATTGGCAACGCTAATAGAAGGTATTGTAACAATGTATACTTTATTGAGTCGAGTACCATAAGAGTGTAGACTTTACCGACATAGGTACTATAGCATCATGAAATATCATGTGGATTTGACATTGTAGCAACACAGGTTACTCTTGCACCACGCTGTTTTATAAGGTCATCTTTGAGCTAGGATTTGTGATGGTGTGTGTGCCCAATAATTGTGCTCAAGAAAATAGTGAATTTGATTTTGCCTCTATTGACGTAGAGATTTTTTCTGAACCATGTAAATTTTTGTGTTCTTGTTTTTGTTCTCCTTTCTTTTTCCTCTGTTTACTCTTATTTTGGAATCGTTTGCTGTTGATGCACTTGCCTTGAAGACATTGTAGGCAAGTTTTTTGAAACATTCATCAGTGGAAATGGTGTTGTTGAAATCTCTCTAAGTAATAATATAAATTTTAACAGTGATGATATGATTCCTTATAGCAATGTTGAAAAGTGTTTCGTTATTGTGGGTATAGATTTACAATCGGGAAAATCTTTATTAGGAGTATCTATGAGGTGCATTTGATTGATTTGCAGATCATTGGAGGAACGACAAATGTTCTTCCACCAAGCCGAGGGATTGTTTGTTGGAGAAGGAATATATTTATCTCGACTTGGATGGAACTCAATGGGGTTTCCTCACATGATGAGAGATGGGTAACGTTTGTTAGGGCTTGTGCTAGGTCCTCCTTGTTATTTCCTTCTCACTTGGCCATCGATGGACATATTCCTTATAGCAAGTGGTGATAAACCTCATATCGGAAATCGTGAAGGGTGTGTAATGATGTGAAACGAGAAGCGACCATATCCCTTTTTCATTATATGAGATAGGCGTGATGCCAACCAATTCTCTTGGTTGTTATTTTGGTTTGACATGATACTAACCATGTTCCTTGCTCATTGTATAGGTTGGGTATGATGTCAACAATGTCAATGGTTTGTTATTTGGGTTGGGTGCAATCCCAACCATTCTTGTGTGGTATTGAGGTAGGGTGCAATGCCAACCAAGACTTTTACTTAGTATATAAGTTGGGTTTAAAACTAACCATGTTCTTCCTTGGTTTATGGGTTGGGTGTGATGTCAACAATGTCCTATGCTTGTTAATAAGGTTGGCCGCGATGCCAACCATGTTTCTTCTTTTTTTATAGGTTGGGTGTAATGCCAATCATGTTTCATATTTAGTAATTGGTTGGGGTGAGTTGCCAACCATGACTCTTGTTTATTATATAGGTTGGGTGTAATGCCCATTACGTCTTTTACTCTATTTTGGTTGGGTGTTGTGCCAACCGAGATCGTTGGATTACACAGTTATGTGTTTTGGGCGGATGCTTTGCCGACCTGATAAATCAATTTTTTATTGAATATTTTGTTAATTATAATTGACATAATTTCTCCACATGGATCTTTATTTGATTATTTAAAAGAACTTTGTTAAGCTTGAATTTGTAAATTCCATGGAAAATTTTGTTTTTACCCTTTTAAGTCCACTAGTGTTTTTATCATAAAATATTTTTTTGTGATGAATTTGGATTTGATTTTTTTTGGAAAAATTCTAAATTAATTTTTTTCATTAAGATAATGGGAGTTAGATCCCACATTTGATGAGCACAATTTGGACATGAAGTCAACGTTGAGTTGGATTCAACGAAATGAACCTCACCTCACTATTTCAGCCATAACATTTTTATCTGTAATTGGATTGAGATGGAATTTTGACATATGTTAGAATACTTGATTTCACGCATTTCATTTAGTTGAAGCAATAGGTGGTTTGCATCAGAGCTTTGTCAAAAAACGCGTCACAATTCAGGACTTCAAATATGTTGACAATTTTGACCATTGATAATGATGGGACCATATATCTCAAAATATCAGTTAAAAGAAGCTCAAATTTTTTGTTAGGATGGAAAAGTTGAATTTGATGATTATGTTTCATCGGAAAAGTCAACTTTACTATTTTCTCCATATCTTTGGCTACAAATGCCCAATATACTTGAAATTTTGTGGGAGAATCATTAAGAGGGTGGAAAACAATATTGTAGAAGATCATATTTTGGGATTTGGCCGTCTTAAATGTCAAACATCGGTCAACTTTAGGGCATATTTTTAGGGAAATTGGGCACCCCTCTTGCCTATAAATTGGCACCTCCACTTCCATTCACGGGGAGAGCACTTCACCACAGGAGGAGGAATTGGATCGACCAATCCTTGATTTAGGGCGGGGAGGACATGCCAAACTCTTGTTTCAAACAAAGACCTCTCCTCCTCTTCTTTCTTCATGATTTACTTCTTTGCTTTGTTGTAATCTCGTAAGTGTTTTTGTATTCTGAAGTTTAATGTTAATGAAAATTTATTCATCTTCTCTTTACTCCAATCACCTTCAATAGATTTATTTTTATGTCCCTAAAGTAGTTTAAATTCTTTTGAAACACTTTCACTAAATCCCCTTTCAATTCTATCGTAAATGTATGTGGTTTCTATTTCGTTCATGTGCATGAGTTTGGTTATTTTGGATCTTATCTTGCCCCTTTCTATATCCTTTCCATTTTTTCATCATCTAAGCCCCTATCCACATTACTCTCCATTTTTATGGTCGAGTAAACATTCCTTTAGGGTGAGACCTTGGCTAGGGATAATGGATTTATCAAGAACCAACACATTTCATGATTGTCAAATTGTCAGTGTGTGCCTTCATCGAATGTGTCATGGATTATTGACATGTTTGATGGATTTGAGAGTTCCATAGATTATTGGATATCTTGACACATAACGATTCATGGATTATTAAACCATTCATCAATAACATGTGTGCATGGGTTAGATCTCAATCGCACTTTCAATTGGCGTCGTTGTTGGGGATGGTGCTATGATGAATTAATTGTTCTTGTTTGTTTTGAAAAAAAAGTAATTAATAAAAAATTAAAAAAATGGAATTTCATGTTGATGACCCACCAACCACTACAAATGAAGTGATTAAAATTTTGATAAGAAAAATTCAGGCGGTTCACAGGTCTCATGGCGAGGAGGATGTATTTAAGGAGATCATTAGAGACATTAAAGAAGATCTTGGTTTTCAATACATGTTAGTTTTAGCCAAGGAATGTAGCGTGCTTTCAGAATATTTTCCTGAATATTATAAAAGTGTGAAAGAGGAACAACCAATTCAAAAAGAAGAAGAAATTAAACCTCTCATCATTGAAGAAGGCATCAAGGATGTTGAAGGTGACCTTTCACTATCAAACTCCATTGAGATAAATGATCTTGAAAATGCACTTGATCTTAAAAGAACTATAAGCTCATCTTCTAATCCCATATATATTGTCCCACACTCTGCATTAACCAGCCTTGTTTCAAAAAATTCTATTGGGAGTGAGGTGAAACTCGAACCAATATGCATTTCTTGCGTCAAGAGAGAGAAGTTTGTGAGACATGTTCCCTAATTAACAATGTGGTCAATGGTGAGGTTGAAATTTACCATACTTTTGAAAACACCATTGATATAAGGGATCTTTAAAAATATCTTCAGTCACATATCTTTGTTTTTGAGCTTTGGAAAGTGATAAAAGAAATGAATTGAAAATAATAGTTTCCCATTTTTTGATCCCATATTGTTTAATTGACACATAGATGCACCATCAAAACTGAAACCTTTTCCTGAACATTCAAGAACATTGGAGTCCATCATTCCACAAGTTGAAGACCAAAGGGTGGATCCCAACATTCCTGTTTCTCCCTCATTGAATTACAGGTACCTCAAAAAGGATGGGGGCATAATTTTTAATGAACAAGGGGAATTTTAGAAGAAGAAATATGTTTGGAAGGACATTAGAGCTGAAAAAACATGGTGGTTTCTATCAATGGAACCACATCCACCATCAGACCATGAATTGTCCGCTGCAACTATTTATCTATAAGAAAAATAAATGCAGTGCTTCTTGGGAGGCAACCTAAGTTTTCATTGAATTTTATCAATCTTTAATTTCTTCTTAATTTTCATCTAAATGAAGAATGATTTTTTCTACATTGTAGTTAAGCTATAATCTACTAGGATGAGTAACTTCTTCCATGTTGTCCCCTAGATGGAGAAGGCGACCCCAATCAAAACCAGGAAGCACCACTTCCCTTTCAATCTCCCTCTCTCCTTATCCCCTCTCTCTCCCCCCCTCTCTCTCTTTAACTCATTCTCTCTTTCTTTCTCTTTCTTCTTTTTCTCTCGATCCCACTTTCTCTCTCTCTTTTTATCTTATGAGTTAACAGACTTGTTTTCATCTCAAAAGTTTTGTATTTTCACTAAAAACTTGGATAAATGATTTTATGTCAAGTTCAATAAGTTTTGAAAAGAAAATGATTTCCCCTATCCATGTGGAACAACGTAGGCCTTCATGCCAAGGTCACCTATGACCATCTTTTCTTCTTGTGTGTTTTCACCCATAATTGTGAGTCTTGAGTTTGTTGACCTTCAAGCTAATTTTCCAACTTTAGTGTTCATTAATATGAGAGGCATTTTCTGAATCATATGAGAATCATTTTAGCCAAATTGCCTCCCATAGCTTCATATTTATCCTCCTTTTGAAAGTCCCTTTGAGCCTATGAAAACCCATTTTTTTGATATCCATGTTACAAGAAAAAAACCTTTTCCGACCCAACATCTACATGGATTTTCATTGCATGTCTTTCTTTTGAAACACAAGTGTGTGGGGGGGGGGGATGAAATTCATTTTGGGATTACTTTCCTTGATTTTCACACTATTCTCATATTCTTGAGGAAAAATATCCCATTAAGTGTGGGGGAGAGGTTGTCTTTTTTAGTGAGGTTTGAGAATGGATTTATGTTTATGAAATTTTGTATAAATGTTATAAAAAAGTGATCAATTTTATTAAGATAATAAAAAAAAGAAAAAAAAAACAAAAAAAATGGTTGTGTATTGGGAATGTCAAAAACCACTCTCCCTTAACCTTAGATTTTTTTATAACTATTACAATTAGTGTCGTGAGGAGATGAAACAAGGGTTGAGATATGAGTTTGAAATTTGTTTCAAGTGCAACTTTCAAAAAAATAAAATAAAAAAAGAAAACAAAACTTACATCATGTTTCCTCGAGTCATTGAGAGAAGTTTTGAGTTTTGTACATAATTCCACTTTTCACCCTCTTCCAATTATATATATCTCTCTCTCTTGTATCTTTCCTGACACATTTGAGCCCTTGTAAATATGCATTTTTATGTCCTTCCATGTCTAATTTCATAAATTGTGCATTACTTTTACTACGTTGATGTTTCCCCCCTTTCCCCCTCTTTTTGTAAATTAATACTGAGTGCTCTTACAATCTCTAATATTTTCACTTTTGAAGATTAAAAGAAATTTGTTACTTGAGCTTGAATTTGTGAATTCCATAGATAATTCTATTTTTACCCCTTTAAGTCCACTCTAGTGTTTTTATCAAAAAATGTTTTTTGTGATGAATTTGGAGTTGAATTTTTTTGATGAATTCTAAATTAAATTTTCTACATTTTTTAGTTAGATAATGAAAGATTGATCCCACATTTGATGGACACAATTTTGACATGAAGTCAACACTGAGATGGATTTAACAAAATGGATCCCACCTCATTATTTTGGTAATAATTTTTTTATCCATACATGGATTGAGCTGATATTTTTACATATGTTAGAAGAATCGATTTTGTGTATTTAATTTAACCAAAGTAATAACTAGTTCACGTTAGAGCTTTCTCAAAAATGGGTCACAATTCAATACTTCAAATCTGTTGATAGTTTTGACCACCGATAATGATGTGACCATATATATCAAAATATCGATCAAAAGAAGCTCAAAATTTCTATTAAGATAGAGAAGAGGATGTGGATCAATTTTATTAACTACGATGATTCATAATTCCTTCTTCATAGACATAAATGCAGGGTAATATGGAATAGTCGAATTTGATAATTTTATTTGACCAAAAAAGTTAATTTTACTATTTCTTCCATATCATTAGCTACAAACGTCCAATAAACATTAAATTTTGAGGGATAATCATCAAGATGTAGAACAAAAATATTATAGAAGATCATATTTTTGAATTTGACCGTCTTAAATGCCAAACAAGGGTCAAATTTAGAAATATTTTTTAGGGAAATTGGGCACCCTTATTACCTATAAATTAGTGCCTCCACTTCCATTCATAGGGAGAGAATTTCATCATGGAATAAGGATGAATTTGATTGATCAATCCTTGCTTTAGGTTGGGGATGACTTCCTAAAATCTTATTTCAACCAGAGAGACCTCTTCTCCTCTCTTATTTCTTTATGATTTACTTGTTTTCTTTGTTCTAATCTCATAAGTGTTTTTGTAATTTGAATTTTAATGTTAATGAAAATTTATTCATATTCTCTCAACTCCAATCAACTACTATATTTTTTTATGTTCCTAAAGTAGTTTAAATTATTTTGAAACATTTCCCTTAAACCCCTTTTCAATTCTATTGCAAACGTATGTTGTTTCCATTCCTTTCATGCGCACGAGTTTGGTTAGTTTTGATCTTTTCATGTCCCTTTCTCTTTTCTTTTCATTTTTTTCATCATCTAAATCCCTATCCACATTAATCCCCATTTTTATGGCTGAGTAAACATTCCTTTAGGGTGAGACCTTGGCCATGAATGATGAATTGATCGATAGAAAACATGTTTCATGATTGTCAAATTATTGTTGTGTGCCTCCATTGAATATGTCATGGATTATTGACATGTTTGATGGATTTGAGAGTTCCATGGATTATTGGATCTCTTGGCATATAAAGATTCATGAAATATTAAACCATTCATTAACAACATGTGTGCATGGATTGGATCTCGAGTTGAGGCTTGGACTATGGCTTAAACCTCATAGAAACCCTATCCTTCGCATATTGCATTGTGAATGTTAATTTTACATGATATTTTTCAATGCTTGATAAATTCAATCCATTAACCACATATCCTTGGTTCTTACCATGAATTTCCATAAATAGTTTTATTCAAATTAAATTGCACCATTATTCTTAAGACCCTACAACACTACACCCTCCTTTCATCAATAAAAAACTTCAATCAGTTCCAAAATTATAGTACCATCATTGATGATTCAAACTGAGTGACACTATATACATTATAGTAGAGTACCATGAAGGACCCCAGAACACCCTGAGAGGGGAGGGGTGAATTAGGGTGTTAACTTTTTCTTTTTAAAGTTGTGGATCTTGTTCCCACTTTGGTAGAAACTTGTTAAACCTGTCAAACAAATGAAAGTAAGAAATTGACACATCACGTTTACTTGGTTCACCACAAAGGGCTACGTCCAAGGAGCATACACCGACAGGTTGTCGGTGTACCTAATTCCACTAAACTTCACTAGCCGTGGATTACAATGTTCAGGTACAGTCACTCTGTCCCAGGCACACTGCCTTTACAAAAGTTCAGAGATAGCTCACTGCGTCCCTCAGGTCACTCCCACTGACTCCCCCTGGCTCACTGCCTTTGGTGAAATCCCAGTCAGTTTATAGACGTAAAGGTTTCTTCAATAGATTTGCATTGAAGTCTTTACCTCTGCTTAGCACGAGACTCTTCTTGCATCGAAGACCGTAAATGATGCACTTGAATGCACTGAACCACTGAACCGGATAGTCAGAAATGCGCAAACAGGTTTCACTGACAATTTCGCGCAACACCAAGTTTTATGCATGACCTCAAGTTTTTCGCGCAACTACATATTTTTCACGCAAGCTGTACTTTTTTTTGCACAACTTGGAATATTTCGCGCAAGCCGGAATATTTCGCGCAACTCTCAATTTTTCCACATGAGCTAGAATCTTTCATGCAAGTCCAAATTTTTTCGCGCTGCTCTAAATTTTTCCACCCGAGCCGGAATATTTTTGCGCAACGTGGAATATTTCGCACAACTCAGAATATTTCGCGGAGCTCAGAATTTTTTGCGCAAGCCCCTTTACGTGAACCTTTTATGTGCATCAGACCTCAGATCTTCTCTAAGTCTTCCAACATATGGAATGAGGGGGGTCACCTCTTATTTATAGGTGTCTCAGACCCCTGCACGCAAAACCCCCTTTAGCGCGAAAAACCTCTCATTTGGAACGTAATATTTCACGCATGTATCATTTTTCACGCACATCTCCAGGTTTTTCACGCAACCCATGCCTTTTCCATTTTTCGACATTTTGATTTCGAAACACTATTTACACGAAAAACCTTGCTCCACTATTTCGTGCACCACGTCGTTTTTCGCGCAAAACTCAAATCTTTCGTGCACGCCGCTATTTTTCGTGCACGCCTCCCTTATTTTGCGCACCACTTCCCTTTTGCGCGCACCTCCTATTGCCAACAACCTATGTCTTTATTTTCCGATTTTCAGGCCCAAAAATTTGGCGAACACTGGGAAACGACGCCACCTTCAATACTGTTGTTTGCTTGAACTATATGATCACTTTACTGGCACACATTCTGAACTTCTACTGAGGATTGAAAACAAACGCAAACCATACTCCAATTCATGCAAAGAACAACCATGGTTCCAACACACCAGACATTTGATGATTGATAGGTGACAATCAGTTGCGCTTCATGAACCATTGTACCCTTGGTGATATGTTCATACTCGATATCAAAACTAGTCAAAACATGTATGATTGCACACCGAGTGGCTTGTTTTCCACTCGATGATGTGACGAGTATTTATTGGTCATGTTATTTTCTTCCAAATCACATTGTACATACACTCATATATACTCAGGAATTATTTAGGGGCACAATTGGTGTTGGCCTACATAGTATATTTCTCATACACTACAGGAACACGTTGGTGGGTGTGTAGAATTTATGGTTAGGAATTCATGTAATGGAAATGGTCCTTTGATCGATGGTTGAGTATGATGGGTGTATGGAATGAGAGATGAGACCAGGTGGAGCCTCAGACTCATGTTTCATAGATGTATTCATTCTTATATATATTTTTGGATTATTTTTTGTATACGATTGAACAATTGAGTGATCTAGGACTTTATGGATGACTTGTATGGAATTATGGTGGGATCACATTTTATTATAGTAAGTGAATTTTTTATTATGATTTCCTTATAAGGTGTAATGTCCATATTATGTTTTTATACTATAGATAAAGATTTATCATCATTTTCACTATTATTTGTGGTCATCTGATAGATATTATAGTCTTCCCATGGCAGTGATAGACTTTCACTATTAAATAGTAGCCTATGGCATATGGAGAGATGTGCTTGAGGCCACATGGTATACCCAACTTAGAACTGTTCGGATCAAATGGGTTGGGAACACTAAAAAACTTGTTAAGGGTAATACATAAGAAATCCCATGAAATGATTTCAAAGTTTTTATGAAGATCATTTTATTATAATAATGTATTCTTTTTTGTGTTGTTTGAGAATGTGCATCATTTTACTAGTGTGAAAAATTTCTCATTAATAAATTGATTCTTAACAAATCCTAATTGTCATTTTACTAGCATGAAAAATGATGATGTATAAGAAGACTTTACTAGTAAAATTACATAAGGAGATAGACTGATAATCCTCAAATATATACACAAAAATATTTTACGAATGAAAGTACATCAAGATATAGATCAATAATCCTCAAATCTAAGTCTTTTTTTGTTGGGTATTAAAAGAAAATAAGAACTATTAATAAAAAGATAGATAGGGGTACTAGATATAAAAACATTCACAATGCTTGTTAATTCTCCTGCCATGGTATCCCAAGAATGTTTAAAGAAAGTCCCAAAGAATTCATTAGGACCAAGGGAATTAAGGGGGTTATGATCTAAAAAAAACTTTTTGATCATATCATAGGTAGCTAAGAAAGTTAAATGATTTTTTGATCCATTGAGATACCGATCCAAATGTTATTAAGAATGACATTGTGAGGACCAACCACATTAACTTTATAGAGTTGATTGAAATAATTAATTTGCATGTTGTTAATTTATTCAATATCCAATGTTATAGATCCATCGGTCTTTTAATGGATTTAATGCATGTAAACCTCTATTTGTTCTTAATGCGTGCATGAAATAATTTAGACCTTGTTTGGCATGATATAAAGAAAACCTGGGAAAGAAAAATGGAAAGGGAGAGTGAAAGGGAAACCTATAAAAATTGTGTTTGGTAGGATGGGATGAGGCTTCCACTTCCTTTTTCATTAACATTGAACTTAGAGGATTTCCCTTTTCTGATATTTTCCACTTTCTTCTAATTCCCACATCATCTTTTTGATAATCCCTTAACCTTTCCAAAAGAGACAATTGAGAAATCATTTGTGAAAGGATTGATGATGTTCCTTTATTTATGATTCCCTTTTCCATCCTTTTCAAATCTAAGAAGATTGGATCCTTTTCAATTCTCATCGATGATAGAATTGTTGGGTCATTTCTACTTAGAGTATCTGTCACCTTATTCACTTTCCTAGGATAGTATTAGATTGAGAAATCGTAATCCTTGATGAGCTTTAACCATCTACATTGGTGCATATTCATCTCTTTCTATGTGAATATATATTTGAGACTTTTTTGATTGGTATATATTTCACACTTCTCCACAAAGAGATAATGTCACTAGATTCTCAACACAAAGATCACATTTGTTAACTCCATATCTTATGTGCGGTATTTTTTCTCATGAATTTTCAAATTCCTTGAGGCGTAGGTAATGAATTTTTCATTTTACAACAACACGCATCCAAATCCCTTCTTTGAAGCATCACTGAAAATTACGAAAAGCTCCCCACATTTAGGTAGTGTGAGCATAGGGTTAGTGATAAGCCTCATTTTCAACTCCATAAAGCTTTCTTCACATTCATCATTCCAAGAAAATTTAACTCCCTTCCAAGTTAGCTTGGTAAGAGGGTTTGAAAATCGTGGGAAATTTCTCACAAATCGGTGATAATATCTAACTAATCCAAAGAAGCTACAGATATCTATCACAGATGTTGGCCTCAACCATCCCTCAATTGAATTTGCCTTTCAAGGATCCACATATTTCACATTTCTTGTGATGATATACCCCAAGAATGATACTTCTTTTAAACAAAACTCACACTTTTTGTACTTTTCATAGAGATTCTCTTTTCTCAAGGTCTTTAGCGCAATGCTCAGATGCTCCTCATGCTCCTCCTTGGTTTTGGAGTATATTAGAATATCAACTATAAAGACTACCATAAATTTATTGAAGTAATCTCTACAGACTCTATTCATAAAGTCCATGAAGATTGATGGAGAATTAGCGAATCCAAAAGGCATCAATATGAACTCATAGTGCCTGTACCTTGTACAAAAAACAGCCTTGGGGATATCCTCCTTCTTCACCCTTACTTGGTAATATCTCAACCATAGATCCACTTTGGAGAAGTATTGTGCTCCAAGTAGCTGATAGAAAAAGTAATCAATTTGGGGCAAAGAATATTTGTTCTTTATTGTGATTTTTTTGAGTTCACGATAATCAATACAAAGGTGCATTGACCCATCCTTATTATTAATGAAGAGGACTGGTGCACCCCATGATGAGGCACTTGGGTGTATAAACCCTTTATCTAGATTCTACTATAATTGTTTCTTCAGTTCCTCAAGTTTCACAACATCTATTTTATATGGATTCTTGGATATTTTCAATTCCCTAGGTATAAGATCAATCGAAAACTCAAACTCTATACTAGGAGGAAGACTAAGCAATTCCTCAGGAAACACATCATCGAATTCCCCCATAATAATCATGTCTTCAAGAATGGTTCTTTCCTTAGACTCAATCATTTGAGCTAGATACACTTTATTATACGGCAATAATATCCATGCTTGAGATGATGATGCTAAATAAGATTCATCCTCCTCCTGACACTTGTATAGAATCAGGGGTCGATTCTCCATACAGAGAGTGATTTACCTCTTGTGGAAATTTATGTTGGCTCTATATAGGGAAAACCGATTCATGCCCAGATTTGCATCAAATTCTACCAAGGGAAGTATGACAGGGTTCACTGGAAATTTCAATCCACAGATTGTGATAGGGGAGGAGTTATATACATGGGATGAAATAATTACCCCATTTTTAGTTTTCACCAACACATCTAATTCCATGCTTTGTTGTGGTGTTTGAATAGTTTTACTAAACTTTCATGATATAAAAGAATGCATAAAACTATGGATAATGACCCTACCTTTCACTATTTGATTCTGGTTCTACTATTTCCAATATAGAATTAGGGATAAGTATCTTAAATAGTTAAACACATAATGGGGAATCCAATGACATTAAATGGATAACTTACATTTATCTCCTTAACTTATGAGTTTATAGGCTTCAATCAATGTTATCCATGATCTACTTCCTAACATATATTCTTATGGGCATTTTTTTCTTTGTTCCCTTAATAATGGTTTTTAATGAGCTTATGAATTTACCAAAGCATATCCCCTAGTAGTGTCAAACTAGGTGCACAATAAGGTTTGTTGTCGTGTACCAGGTTACCCTGAATCAAGCACGGAACACCTTATTGGAGTTGTTACTCCTAGGCACATCTATGTCAGAACCACGCCCACTTGTATTATCCAGAAAGGAATGTATTTTCTTGATAAACCACTTGCTCTATACTCACCAAAATTTAGGGATGTTTCCTTACACTTAGTCTTATCCCTAAGGTTTTTCAATAGGGTTTTGTAATCTTGATCCCAAAAATAACTAAACATATCCTCTGATACCAACTACAAAAACCCTGCTATTTATTTCATATTTAATCATGATTTATTACATGGATTTTCACTTAATACAACTCATAAGATTTACAAGTCTAGTGTCTTTGGAAATTAGGAACATTACATAACAACTTAAAAAATGAAATACAATATCTTTATTAAAAACTTCTTTTACATGACCACAATATTTCTTCTTAATTAACACTTCATGGGATAAACTGAGGACATACATAAGAAAGGGGTGTGCTATAAATCTCAGCAAGGGAGTAAACAAGGCATAACATGAGGAAGACAATACATGTTAGACAATAGGCATATCAATGGAGTATAAAAGGAACATTAATATAAAGGCATGATAAAACATGATAATCATATTATGGAAATATGGAAACAATATATAATATGATATTAGCATGATCCAAGGCTCATTGCACATGGAGGATCATGAGTCAAACACTAGTAGAAAAATGGTTTTTAACGTCGAAAATATGACATCGGTTTCTTATAAACCAATGAAAAATATATTTTTAGATACTTTTTGGGATTTATTTTTTCAAAATGGACACAAAAAATAACCATTCGTATCATTTTTGGCATCTGTTTTTAAAAAAACATATTTTTTTTGTGTGGGGTTTTAAAAAAACCAATGCCAAAAAATAAAAAATAAAAAATTGGAAATATTTTTTAGAAAAACCGATGCTAACAATCAAACTTTTTTACTATGTTTTAGATCATTTCCTAAGCTTCAATTTGGATGGTCGTAGAGATAAAACAGAGTTACGAATTAAAAGTTATAGATGTCGGAAGTTGAACTTCTCTAAGAGAAGTCTTAAAGAAGTCCAACTTTCGAAGGCCATAAATTTTAATTCATAACTCTGTTTTAGCTCCACAACCAGTCAAATCGATGCTTAAAAAATGATCTAAAAAATTATAAAAATATATATTTAATTTTTGGTGCTATTTTTAAAAAAAACCAATGCCAAAAATATTTATTTTGAACTTTTTGGCATTGGTTTTGTAAAAAACTGATAATAAAAACCCAATGTAAATTCTCTTTTGCATCGATTTTAAACAAAACCAACACTAAAAAGTATCTGCAAATATGTGGGATCAATATTTCAATTTTTTTCACAATGCAAATTTTAATTTTTAAAATCCAACCTAAATTTTAATTCAATTTCGTTGAGTATATTTTCATTTATTATATAAATCCATTTCCTCTTTCGTTCATCATTTTTGACCTCTTTGATTCAATCAAGTTTTCAAGGCGGCTTCAATCGATGATTTAAACAAAGTATCTATTCTAATCATTTAATTTCTTTATTATTATTTTCCTTCACTACTAAACATCTCGGTAATCTTGTTTATAATTTTGAGTTATTCTTATGATCAAGTTACAAATATAAAACATCCAGATGAGATTTACCAACTGAGGTGAAAAATTCATTATCGATCACCATTTTCATTGTCGCATGAGTTTTACCCTAAAACTAAGAGATATGATGATAAACAACATATAATTTTGATGGAAACTCCTAAAATAATTGAAACATGTTTGAAGCCTTAAGTTTATTTTATTTCATTTAGTGTATGAAGTTTTCATTCATGTTTCTCATGTTTTCTTTGAAACGAGTTATATCTATCGAAAATTTGAGATGTTCAACTTTTGATGGTCATAACTTTTGATCCCTAACTCTATTTTAGTTCCACGACCAGTAAAATTGAAGCTTATAAAATTATCTAAAACATAGTAGAAAAAAAATCATTATTGACATTGATTTTTCCAAAAAATGACGCCAAAATTATTTTTTTTTAACTTTTTGGCGTTGATTTCTATAAAAACTGACGCCAAAAATGATACCGATGGGGTTTTTGTTGCGTAGGTTTTGTAAAAAACCGATGCCAAAAAATAGATGTGAATCCTTTTTGACGTCGGTTTACAAAACCTATGTCAAAAGTCATATTTTTACGTCAGTGACTTCAATATCGGTTAAAAACCAACATTCAAGACCATTTCTCTACTAGTGAAATCTCATTGCACATGAAGTAGCATGAGTCAACAACCCTTTCACATGAAGTAGTATGAGTGAAAACCCATTTCACATGAAGTAACATGAGTCAAAACCCATTGCACATGAAGTAACATGAGTCAAAACCCATTTCACATGAAGTAGCATGAGTCAACACCCATTGCACATGACATATCATGATACTAAACATTACCCGATGCATTGAAGCGCTATCAGGGTGCACCCTTCGTAATCATTTAATTTTCATGCTTAAGTGTGCCACATAGATCATACAACATGGATTCATTAATCATCATAGTTTATTCCACGATCAAGGAAATGTAGAATAAATACATATAGATTCAAAATCAATAAGTGTATGTGCATAAAGCTGAATGCCCTTGATAGAGAAATGGGTATAGTATTCACTACACAACGATTTTGGAATGGGAAAACATGGTGCAATTTTGACACCATAACAGTGTCATATATAAATTTATAAAATGGGTTTATGAGAGAGAAATGGGTCTCTCTTCATTTAAAAATGAAATGGACAGTATGGGGGATAGGTAAAAATATATCCCAACTTAAACAATTGTAAATTAAAGGGCATATTGTAAATGAGGTGCTTGATAAAAAGAGGAGAGAGAGAAATCTCTTATAGAATTTTGACATAGTAACGGCTTAAGTAAGGGTCCAAATGGGGGAGGATAAATGATTCCTAATTGAAATAATATCAAATGGATAATATGTAATTGATTATAAAAGGATGAAAATATAACAAATTGAAATTAAAAAGTGTTGGAGTTGGTGGCATAGAACCAAATACTTTGTACTTTGTTCATTAATAAATACCTTATCACATCTTGATTGTTCTTCTACATGACAATGCATGTGATAATATCCTAAGGATAGTTGTTGCATTAAAGGTTCATAATGGATCCCCTCTATGATGAGAACCCATAAGTACCATAACACTGTTCTTGAATATATGTTCTATGGCCGGATGATGTTATTTAAGGGACATAAATAATACATTCCATTAAGCATGAGGACTCATAAAACTTTGAGGCACCTTCTCATGGTGTGCGCCATTGGTAATATCCAGAAGAATATTATGAGCACGAGACCCACCAGTAGGAAATCCACATTTCATAGTGTCATTGGATGTTCCTATCTACGGATGTGTGTATTGGTCCTTAGACTTTAAGATTATTATTAATGGGTATTGCAACTCGCACACTTAGATGTATTGACGAAAAATATGACGACACATTATTCACAGTGAGGTAATATATGTTGGGTGCGTCATGAGTAATACTGTATTAATAGATAATGCGAGAAAGGATTTGTCCCTTATGTTCCATAATGGAAGTAGATATCTCAGGCCCTTTGATAGAGTTGATATAGCTTAAATAAATCCATGGCCATGGTAAGAAATAGACGAGTTCAATTTCGGGAAATCAAAGAAAGAATGATTGAGCACATGGGTTGATGGCACCAGCATGAAACCCGCTTAATTCAAGATATCGAGACAAAGGGATTAAATTACATGGTAAGTGTTCATAGGAGGTGACACGTCATTGAGGCGTTAAATTTTTTCTCTATGGGTGCCTTGGCGTGTTTCTAGATGCTAACCTTGGACTTTAGGCAGGCTCCACCTAATGCCACTGAGAAAGAGGCCTAAAGGGTCACACACTAAGTGTGTACAAGTATCTCAGTTAAATACTAATTTAACAAGTTGAATAAATATTATTCCTGACTGTGGTTTAATAATTATTCAAGAATGTCTGATCACATTTATTTCGACACTAGTTATTCGAGAGAATATATTGTGGGTGAAATAATATATTTATTAGCGAGTAATGCAGTGATATTTATTTGAGAAATAAATAGCCATTATTCAAGGTCTAATAAATGTGGTGGAAGAAATAATAAATATAGAAAAAAGTACACGCCGTGTATATTAAATATACACGCCGTGCATTTTTTTCTAGGAATTTATGAGAAATAATATTATTTATTTAATTAAATAATATTAGTTGTAATTCGCTGAGCACATGTCAGGTAATAATAATAGTCAACTATTATTATTAGACATGGGGTATTACTAAGAATTAAATGAAATGAATAAATGATTTTGGGTAATTAATTTATTTTATTATTATATATAATTAAAAATCCCAATTATATATTTCTCATTATCCTAGCCATTTTTTTGTGGTTGTGCATAACGGATATAGAGAAAGCTATCAAACCAAGAGAGAATTATTTTCTTCCAAGAATGCTCTCAAGCTATGAGAGAAAGATCCTCCTCCACCGGATCAAGGCGATCGAAGGTGGACATCACAAGTGAAGGCTCTTCCGCGCTAGCACCTAGAGATCCCTTCGGCGATGTCCAAATATACGTGGAGCACGTGTGGATCACCGCTAGAGAAATCCTACACTTGGATTCTATGATGCAATGATAGATCACATCGGATCATGACAAAAAACATCAATAAATAAAGAATTCCATCAAGGTAATTCTTGTCAATTAATTAAATTAATTATAACCAACATATGATGATCCTATCTATGGTTCTGGGAATCCCCTCTTTTCTTTTTTGTTCTATTCTGAAGATCCAGTGTTTTATTATCATGATGGATCTCAGATTGATTGTTGTTAACGCTAAAATTAAAGTCGGGTACACCCTCCAACCCGCTTCCGCTGTGCCCGGAACCTACAAGTGGTATCAGAGGGGTCATATCGTTGATTATAATTATTTAGTTTTTCATTGGTGATTTACACATTTAATAATTTAGTTTTTTCAATTCAAGGTAATCGTTCTTTAAAATATGAATCTTGAGATCTGTTCCTCCTCTCTCGCTTCTCGTTCACCTTACAAAAACGAATTTTTCATTTAATTTTGATTAAAATAAAATAGAGGATCTTATCCGGAGGTGCCAAACCTTCCTGGCCATACAACACCAGAATACATGACGTATATTCAGAAGTACACGCCGTGTAGTCTAGGTTCAATGCATCAGACTGGTCCGCCAAATCAGGCCATGTGTTGGAGTATTTCTAAGTCTTAAATAACACTGTGTGTTGACTTGGAACTGGTGGCACATGATTTCCGGATTACACGTCGTGTGGTCCACTGAACACGGTGTGTAGTCCCTTCAGGTTAGGTTTGGACCGTGTACCCCATACACAGCTTGCCTGACCGGAAAATGTGTAATGCAGATACTACACGGCATGTGTCCCACTGAACATGCTGTGTACTCCGAAGATTTCTGAAGTACATCTACACGTCATGTCCCCAGGCATATACTTCAGATGGACGGTGAAAAAAAGTACACATCATGTATTCAGAACTACACACCGTGTACTCATCCAAATTATGAAAATTTATGAAAATTTATTATTATATTATACAAACCCTTGAGACGTGTACCATAGTGTAGGCGTAAAGCTGAGGTACAACACATGATAGGTTTTTTATATATATGTGTTTAATTTAACATATGCATAATGTTCATTTCTACTCATTGGGTAGTTATGAACGAGAATTCACCGGGTTGCCTCCAAGGTACAAGTTACGTAGAAAGATAATTTTAAATGAATTTATTTGTTTAAAATTATGATGGATGAGAATCTCAAGGAAATTCAAAAAAGGGTTTATGATAAAAGGATTAATTAATTAAAGATAATTAATTGATTCGAGCATGATTTATCTTAAACAAGAACGATTAAAGAATTGAATGCTCGTTTTTATGAATAAATATCATTGCATGTATGGATGATCATGAGCTAGACCAAGACCTTTGTATGTGAATGGTTTCTTTTAATTTATTTATTTAAATTAAATTTGTTGGTCTACGAGCTTTATCCTCATTAATATGTAGGGCTTGCGTGCCCAAGGTTTCTTTTATGTAAAAACCTGTTTTACCCCTCACCTACGAGTGAGATAAAATCATATGTAATTGATGGAGCTCCCAAGCTAGTGGATGTGGCTCAAGTTAAGATCCAAGGTGAAACCAATCCAAGGATATACAAATATGGACAGGTGGAAAGCTGTAAACACGAACCCAAAAGGTTCAAGGTGTTTCTCCCCTAGGTCTTGGGTTAGTTTATCAACCACTAGATAAACTAACCAATAAAACAAGCTCATGATCATACCATTCATTTTATTTCTATTAGTTTCATGGTTTATTTATTGTGGGTGTGTTTTCACGATCATACAATTAATGAATTAAACAAGCATGCAAGATGGAACTAAAATAAGACCAGCTTATGCGTAAAATATTATCTTAGAAATGGTTAATCACTTAAGTACATCTCACTTAATATTAAAAAGCATGTAATCAAAGATAATAAAATGGAAATTTACATATAAGGATAAAATCCCTCAAAGAAAATATTAAGTTGGTATAGCCTTCAATAATCTTGGTTAGAATCGAACCATAGTTCAAAGTGCTTGACCAACCCTAGTTGGGGTGCTTTCAATTATCGTAGAATTCTAATTCAAGGTTTTGGGTTGACTTGACTTCGTTCGAAACAAGGGTTGACTGCCATAGTAGGACTTCGTGTGACCAAGAGTCAAAGGTTGAGGAAATCCAAAATAAAAGGATTTCAATATTGGGGAGTCCACTCAGCAGATCAAGGAGTTGCAAGTTAATGCAGTTGGCAATTGGAATGCCTACCTAAAAACCCTTCAAGTTGCTTGAACAAGCCTAGTTGGGGTAATGCGAAGGGCAATATGGATCCTTGCCACTAGAATATTCAGGCAACAAAATATCCCAAAGTCAATGGTGAGGGCTATTGGATTTCGATAAAATAGTGGGAGACTAATAAGTATTAATTTATTTATCTGTCTCAGTTTTATCATAATAAAGTACTAAACCTTTTCTCATCTTAATTTGTAGAAATGACAAGAAAAATGACTTCAAACCTATCATTGCGAACCATACTAGAGAAGGAAAACCTTCTCACCATCACCAATTTCCAAGAATGGCAGAGGCGTTTATGCATCATCCTTCGCCATGAGAGGAAATTATATGTGTTGGAAGATCCTGTTCTAGTTGCGCCTAGAAAATAGGCCAATGATGAGGAACTATCTCTCTACATGAAACATATGTATGATGCCACAGATGTCCAATGTTTCATGCGATTGACCATGTCTAATGAGCTCTTGAAGCAACATGAAAACATGGACGCGTATAACATAATGTCTCACCTTAAGGATATCTATCAAGAGAAGGTGAGATAGGAGAGATATGAGATCTCCAATGATTTGTTCACAACTAATCTTGGAGAGTATATGTCGGCTGGGCCTCATGTAGTCAAGCTTATTGGCTATATTGAATGCCTAGAAATCTTAGGGATTATGTTCCCAGATGATTTGTGTACAGATCTCATCTTATCATCACTACCCAAGACCTTCTCTAGATTTATTTTCAACTATAACATAAGCAATAATGAGAAGAGTCTATCAGAACTTATGACCTTAATTCACTAGGTAGATAAGGACATGGGGTGTGACAAACCTACAACCCTTATGCTGAATAAGAAAAGGAAGGAAAATGAAAAGGGGTCAAGGACTTATAAATGGTCTGAAGCCCCTGAGCACCATCTCTCCAAGAAGGGGAAGATTCAGAGGCAGGGAAAGGAACATGAGGCAGTATGTTTTCATGTGGAAAGCAAGGCCACTGGAGAAGGAACTGCACCCAGAAGCGTGGGGACACTAAAGGTGTGTTCATTATCAAGTGTAATCTTTCCATTTTTACACATTGGGTATTAGATATAGCTTATGGGGCTCACATCTGTATTCAAATGTAGGAACCAAGTAGATTTAGAAAGATTTCTAGAGGATAGGTGGATTTTCGAGCTGCCAATGGTGCGAGGTTGGATGCATTAGACATTGTCGATTACCACCTCTCATTGCCAACTGGGATGATCTTGGTTTTACATAATTGTTATTATGTTCCTAGTGTTACCAAAAACATAATTTATGTATCATGTTTGTATATGGATGGATTTATTTTCAAGTTTGGAAATAAGGGTTGCTTCTTTTATAAGAACATCGTATGTTATGTTATGGAACATTTAAATAATGGTTTGTATGTATTAAATTATGAAAACCAAGTGTTAGCAATCGATAAAGAAACAAACTCACATGACTCATACACCACCTAGTTGTGGAATCATCGTCTTGGTCATGTAAATGAGAAGTGCTTGACAAAGCTCTGCCAAGATGGCTATTTAGACTCTATTGAGATAAAACCACTTGATAGATGTCACACTTGTTTACAAGGTAAAATGACCAAACCGCCTTTCGGTGGACATGGTGAAAGGGTCACAGAGCTTCTAGGATTGGTGCACACAGATGTGTGTGGACCATTTCCAGTAGAAGCTAGAGGTGGATATTCTTACTTCATTACTTTTACTGATGACTTGATTAGATATGGATATATCTACTTAATGAGGTATAATTCAGAAGCCTTAAATAATTTTAAGGAATTTAAGAATGAAGTAGAGAATCAGATTGGTAAGAAGATAAAGAAGCTTCGATCGGATCGAGGTGGACAATATCTGAACCAAGAGTTCATTGATCTTCTACAGGAGTCTGGGATTCTATCTCAGCTCACTCCTCCTTATACATCATAGTGGAATGGTGTTAGTGAAAGGAGGAACCACACCTTGTTAGACATGGTGAGGTCAATGATGAGTCATGCAGATCTTCCATTATATTTTTGTGGATATGCCTTACAAACTGCAACATACACATTAAACCGAGTACTAATTAAGGAAAAAATGGAATTCCCTATGAGTTATGGAATGGAAAAAAACCCATTTTTTCACACACATGTGTATGGGGATGCGTGGCATTTGTCAAGGCTTTCTCGAGAAAAAAACTAGCACTCTGGGGCAAGAAGTGTATCTTTATAGGATATACCAATGAAATGAAAGGATATTACCTATATAACCCTTCAGACAAGAAAGTGATTGTCACCAGACAAGTCGTCTTTCTTGAGAGGGAGCACATTCTAAAAAAGGATAGTGGGAGAAATATTGACTTCAACGAAGTTGATGCTCAAGATACATAGGATTTGGTACAGGAACAGGTTCCACAGGTCCCCGTGGAATAGGTTCCAAAAACACAAGTACTGCGTAGGAGCTCAAGAGAGATAAGGGAACTAGAGAGATTTGGTTTTCTAGTCACAGAGGATGGTGAATCATTATTATTAGGCAATGATCAAACTCTCTCCTACAAGGAAGTAGTAGAAATATCAAAATCTACAAGATGGCTAGAAGCTATGAATTTTGAGATGGATTTCATGTATCAGAACCAAGTCTGGGTTCTGGTCGATGAGCCAGTTGATGTAAATCCTGTTGGATGCAAATGGTTATTCAAGAGAAAACTGGACATGGAAGGTCAATTTAGCACCTATAAAGCAAGGATAGTGGCTAAATGATTCAGACAGCATCAAGGAATTGACTATGATGAAACCTTTTCTCCAGTTTCCATGTTTAAATTCATAAGAATCATACTTTACATAACAAATTACCATGACTATGAGATTTGGTAAATGGATGTCAAAACAATATTCCTTAATGAGAACCTTCAGGAAGATGTATATATGACACAACCAGAAGGGTTTGTGACACCAGCTGAAGCCAAACGGGTTTGCAAGTTGCAAAAATATATTTATGGATTAAACCAATCATCCAGGTCATGGAACATTTGATTTGATGAAGCCATAAAGGAATATAGTTTCATTAAGAATGAATGTGAGCCATGTGTTTATAAGAGGTTTAATGGGAATGTGGTCATTATCCTAGTAGTATATATTGATGCCATATTGCTTATTGGAAATGATGTACCAGTCTTACAGTCAGTTAAGGACTAGTTGAACAAATGTTTCTCCATGAAGGAATTGGGTGAAGCAGCCTACATTTTAGGGATCAAGATCATTCATGATAGATCCAAAAGAATGCTTAGACTAAGTCAGGGTACATACATTGACCAGATACTAAGGATATTTAGTATGGAACAATCTAAGAGGGGATTAGTTCCAGTGTCACATGGCCTACATCTTTCTAAGAAAATATGTCCTTGGACACAACAGGAGAAAGATAGAATGAATAATATCCCATACACTTCGGCTATAGGATCCACCATGTATGCCATGTTATGTACCAGGCTTGATGTTGCCTATGCACTAAGCATGGTAAGAAGATATCAGGAGGATCCAAGAGAACAACATTGGACTGCTATTAAGACTATCCTTAAGTATCTGAGAAGAACAAAGAATATATTCTTGGTGTATAGGGGAGACGAGGAGCTTATCATCAAAGGGTATACTGATGCTAGTTTTCATAAAGATCAGAACAATCTGAAATCACAATATGGATATGTTTTTTGTCTCAATAGAGGAGCTGTGAGCTGGAAGAGTTCAAAGAAACCAGTTGTCGTCGATTCTACAGTGAAGTCCAAATATATAGTGGCTTCTGATGCAGCTAAGAAAGCCGTCCAGATTCAGAACTTTGTCCAAGATCTTGATGTGGTGCCTAACAATAAAGATCCTATCACATTATATTGTGATAATATTACAGCGGTGGATCTTTCAAAATAACCAAGGTCACATCAATAGACAAAGAACATACTCCAAAAGTATCACCTCTTGAGAGATTTATATCAAAGGGGTGAAGTTGCAGTGATCAGAGTGTCCATGGAAGAGAACGTGGCAGACCCCATGACTAAAAATCTATCTCAGCAAAATCATGAATATCATGTGAGAGCTAGTGAGTTAAAGGTTGTTAGAAGTTGGCTCTAGTCCAAGTGGGAGTCTGTTGGAGTTGGTGGCCTAAAACCAACTACTTTGTACTTTATTCATTAATAAATATCTTATCACATCTTGATTGTTCTTCTGCGTGACAATGCATGTGATAATTTCCTAATGATAGTTGTTTCATTAAAGGGTCATAGAGGATACCTACTATGATGAGAATCCGAAAGTACCATAACACTGTTCTTGTATATATGTTCTATGGTTGGATGATGTTATTTGAGGGACACAAATAATATAGGCCATTAAGGGTAAGGAATCATAAAACTTTGAGGCACTTTCTCATGGTGTGCGCCCTTGGTAATATCTAGGAGGATATTATGAGAACGAGACTTTCCAGTAGGAAATCCACATTTCATAGTGTCATTGGATGTTACTATCTGCATATGTGTGTATTGGTACTTAGACTTTAAGATTATTATTAATGGGTATTGCAAATTACACACTTAGATTTATTGAGAAAACTATGATGACACACTATTCACAGTGAGGTAGGATATGTTGGGTGCATCACCAGTAATACTGCATTAATAGATAATGTGAGAAAGGATTTTTCTCTTATGTTCCTTAATATAAGTAGATATATTAGGCCCTTTTATGGAATTGATATAGCCTAAATAAATCCATGGACATAGTAAGAAATGGATGAGTTCAATTCTGGGAAGTCAAAAAAAGAATGATTGAGCACATGGGTTGATGTCACCAGCATGCAACCCGCTTAATTCAAGATATCGATACAAAGGGATTACATTACATGATAAGCGTTAATAGGAGGTGACACGTCATTGCAACATTAACTTCTTTCTCTATGGATGCATTGGCGTGTTGCTAGAAGGTAACCTTGGACTTTAGGCAAGCTCCGCCTAATGCCACTGATAAAGAGGCATAGAGGGTCACACACTAAGTTTGTCCAAGTATCTCAGTTAAATATTAATTTAACAAGTTGAATAAATATTATTCCTGACTGTGGTTTAATAATTATTCAAGAATGTCTGATCACATTTATTTCGACACTAGTTATTCGAGAGAATATATTATTTCCAAAATAATAAATTTATTAGCGAGTAATGCAATTATATTTATTTGTAAAATAAATAGCCATTATTCAAGGTCTAATAAATGTGGTGGAGGAAATAAAGAAAAATGGAAAAACAAAAATACACGTCGTGTATATTAAATATACATGTCGTGTATTTTTTTGGGAATTTATGAGAAATAATATTATTTATTTAATTAAATAATATTAGGTGTAACTTGCTGGGCACATGTCAGGTAATAATAATAGTCAAATGTTATTATTTGACATGAGGTATTACTAAGAATTAAATTAAATGAATAAATGCTTTCAGGAAATTAATTCATTTTATTATTCTATGTGATTAAAAATCCCAATTATATATTTGTCATTAGCCTAGCCATTTTTTTGTGGTTGTTCAAAACATATCTAGAGAAAGATCTCAAGCCAAGAGAGAATTCTTTTCTTCCAAGAACACTCTCAAGCTACAAGAGAAAGATCCTCCTCCACCAGATCAAGGCGATCGAAGGCGGACATCGCAAGCGAAGGCTCTTCCACGCTAGCACCTGAAGATCCCTTCGGTGACGTCTAGAGATACGTGGAGCATGTGTGGATCAACACTAGAGGAATCCTACACTTGTATTCTACGATGCAACGACAGATAACATTAGATCATGACTGGAAACATCAAATAGGAAAGAATTTCATCAAGGTAATTCTTGTCAATTAATTAAATTAATTATAACCAATATATGATAATCCTATCTATGGTTATAGTACTCCCCTCTTTTCTTTTTCTTTATTCCTTCTATTATGAAGATCTGGGGTTTTATTATCATCATGGATCTCAGATTGATCATTGTAAACACTAAAATTAAAGTTGGGTACACCCACCAATTCACTTCTGCTATGCTCAGAACCTACAAAAAGACTAATTTCAAATAAGGTTTTTGAATTGAAAGGAAAAGAGGAAGGTGAGGATCCCTTACTTGGATGTGTGACCCCAAAGGCTTGGGAGAGGCTTCTTGGGAGCTTAGGAGAACCTTGGGAGGACTCTAGGGTGTAGAGGATAGAGTGTGGTTGAGATTCAAGTATTTTTAGTGAAGATAAATGGGAGCTTGGGTGAGTTTATATAGGAAAGGAGGGAGATTTATTTGTTATTTTGGTTTTGGACACTACATAATAAAATATTCAAAACCACAGACCATACCATGGTTTTTCCCATATTTTCTAGAAAATTGGAGTCGTATACATTATTTTATAATTCCAAGGTCTGAAGAAATTAAAATATTACCCTTTCTTATGTAGAGGTGAGTCACACTTTCAAAGAAATGATTTTAAAATCTTAAAATATATCATAAGTCTTAGAGGATTCACTAAGGCTTTGTAAAATAAATAAAATAAATATAAAATCACATTATTTTAAAGTTAAAATGTATATTTGGTTGGATATACCTTTTATAGTATTTTTTAAAACATTATTGGGCAATTATGATGTCATAAAATACATTGTATATTTATATTGTATTTAATTTTTACCCAAAAATTCGACTATCTCAGAAAATTATGAAAAATTCAACGTTGGATAATTTTGACATCCTGATTCCAAAAATAATATTCATTTTATCTAAATAAGTTTCTAAATATGTGAATTTTAACTTTTAAAATAAAATTCAACTTTTATTGAAAATTGATGGGTTTTGACAAAAATAGTTTTCAAAACTTGCTAAAAATTACGTTTAACTTCATAAAAATTATATGATCATTTATATATATTATATGTTTGGGGGTACAATTACATTAAACAAGCACACATTATTTAATGGAAGATCATATCCCCCAAGGGATAACTCACCCATCAAGCCTTATTTATTCAGTACATGGCCCGACGACCCAATGGGCACGAAATCCTGTTACATGAACCAAAGGCCCACTAAATGGCCTAAAGGACCAGTGTAGTGTCATACCTGCATCATACAGATTGTTTCATTATTCTTGTGCCATGCATGCGTCACTGCTTGCCCACATCATGCCTGCATCACCGCCTGCCTGCAGAAATTCACTCCCACCCGAATTTGAACCCAGATCTAATGTAGGATTACTGGGAGATTTTACCACTCGGGAAAGCCCCCAACTACAAAATTAATTTAATAATAATATTTTATTAAAATATTCTTTATTTCAAAAATGCATTAATTCATCAAAATATATTTCTTAATTGAATTTGAATATTAACTAAAAATATTACTTATGCTTTAAAAATCATTTTCAAAGTAACAGTAATAGAAAGAAAATATATTCATTATTGTATACCAAAAATAATGTACATATTCTTAATGTTAGGGTCTTGATACACATCCCATTTTTACATCTACATACTCCCTAAGAGTAAGGTTGATGATGGTGGGGCTTTCATGGGGTCGTTCGGTGAACATTGTTTGGGTCGTGATCTCGATGAGCTTGAACTTCTCTCGTAAACAGTTTTGATCATGATTAAGTTATTAGATCTCATCTTGGTCTTGGTCTAGGAAAAATCCTATAAATTATATCTCCATCATATTCTTTGATAAATGGGTTTCATAAAGAATGATCCTATTGGTTGAGGTCATCACTTCTTTTGTCTGTGTCAAAAGGATTTGTTAAGACCCTATATTTTTACTAGTCATGTGATCACTATTCAATGACTATATTATCAACGGTAAAGATACTTAATGGTCATTTAAATATAATTGAATATAATAAAAAAAAATGAGTTCATGTGTTTTATATATATATAAGACATTTAATTAAATCAAAAAGGGAAATTTTGTTCATAATAGTTTGGGTCATTACATAAGTGTCACTTGGCCATGATACTTTTGAACATAAAGTCGCATCTCTTCGAAGTGGGAAACCATCTTAAACTTTATGCTTGAATCATGTAATACCAAATATTTATCCTTCCAATATGGTATATTAGAAAAAAATCCCCTTCCTGGGGATATACATTAGGTCAAAGTTAAAGGACTATAGGTACTCAAACCTTCTCTGTTATCAATGGTCCATTTCACTTTGTGATTAAATATATTTCGAATTTTTTTTAGTGTATCCCAAAAACATCTCACCCTAAATATAATACCAATAACACCTCATGGAAAGAACCACTATTTCTAAATCTAGGAAAGGATTTGAGAAGTTTCTCTTATGTGTCCTTAACCCATAAGCAACCACATGACTATCATGGACTGGAACTGTTCAAATCCTGACTTCTGATACATCATAATATAAGTCATACTCATTACCCATTTCATTTATGGTTAAGATTGGGGTTTTCATAAATCTCCTGTTAAGATTTTAGAAGGATATCTCATGAACATATAAGCAAAGGAACCATGCCACATTCTTGGTTAAGGCCTTATTATCACTTCCAATCTGGAAGAATCCTAGTTGACCCTCTGGTATTAACTGGAAATACATTTAGGAACTTGTCAATGATAGTAGGATGTACTGACTGATGTTTCTCTTTATCATCCAAAATTACTCTAGAAAAATAGGTTATGATTCTATCCGGCTACAGAAATATAGGTCCTACATAACTAGTTTTTATATCCAAATCTCCAATATAGACATAATCATCACCCTCAAAAAATAAAATTTCATCCATAGATGAAAATAATTGATATAGTAGATACATCACTACATGTGGGGTTTTAATTGTAGTCACAAACTAGACTCAAAATTTTCATGTCACTAGAACCTTCCCTTTCCATTTTTTGTGTCTATATTAAGTTGGAATTAATGAGTTTAAAGGTAAAAATGTCAAATAGTTGTGAGACATTCTATGCATCCATTTTTTATATATGTGAAAATTTTATCACCCTCTTGTATTTACCTCATACTTTCAATCAAATTATACATGACCAGAGGTGATTAGAGAGTGGTTGGATCACCTAAAAGGTAGTACAAGCCTCATCCTCGATAGTTTGAGTCTGTGTAATCACCGAACACTCCTAGTACTTATGAAATACATCAAAATAGGTTGATGGAGGCATTCATTAATGTTTGACTAAAATGCATCTCATGTAGTACTATCCAATTCATTGAGATATGGTATTTTATGCCTTTATTTTATCCTCCATAATAAATTTTCTTAGTATGTATTGAATTCCCCTAAAAATCCTATTTACCCTAAAAAATCCCTAGATTGGAAACCCCTAAAATGGAATTACTTGAACTATTGTCATCTGTTTTCAATTTCTATCCTCTTTGGAATTAGTAAAGATAATCCTCCTTGTTAGCACGATTGAAACACACCATTATGTCATTAAGAAAAGATTGCTTGAATAGGTCAAAAAAATATCTACAATTCCTTAACCTTAGAGGGTTGGGTAAGTTTATCTCTATAAAAAATCAACCAGGGTCAACCCATAAATGTAACTTGAATAGAAAAACTAAAAGGCTTCAAGAATTGTCCTGATTTCCATGGGTTGGAGACAAACACTAGGGTATCATACAAAGAAAAATGAAAATGATTTCACCTTCAATAGACATATGATAAGACAAGAAAAACCACAGTGTCACATCAAATATTCATAATACATCACATCTCAAAATAACCAAACCATAAAGGTAACATCCAAAAACTGGATAACAATGTCTAAATAACAAATTAAAAGACTGTCTATATGGATATAAAATCATAGAGATCTGGAGAATTAAAAGAATCACAATGGTAGCACCCGAGAAGCTGGGTTCGCGAAGGAGGTGGGTTCACAGAGGAAAAGGGCTTCACAACATAGGTGGGCTTCAGTAGTAGAGTACGCAGAGGAGGTGGGTTCGCAGTAGATGGGGTTCGACAGTAGAGGTGATGTTCATAGCGGAGGGCTTCACGATGGCGGAGGAGGAGGAGGAGGAAGCACCGGAGGAGGAAGAGGAGTCGGTGACAGTGAAGGATGAGGAGGAGTCGACGGTAGTGGTGGTGGAGGAGGAGGAGTCGACAGTAGGGTTTGACTTCCGCGAGAGTTTGAGACGTGCGAGAGAATGAGGTGACTGTTAGAATTTATTTATAAAAGCGGGTAAACCTTTTATCAATGCTAGCTAAAAAGTGATGATAAATGTATGTTTTATCGACGTTAAAAAAGCCCTGATAAAACTTTAATGATTATAAATTATTTATATATTTATATATATTTATAAAATTATATGTATAATAAATAAATAAATATATATAATAAAATTAAATAAATATATGTTTATGTATATTTATATATATAATAAATATATTGTTATATTTGTAATTATATATAATTAATATCTTTATTATAATTTTATATTTATTTAAATATATCTATATTTATTTAGAATTATAATTTTAAATATTTGTATATATTTATTATAATTTTATAATTATTTAATAACTATAAATTTATATATTTATTTATAGTTATAATAAATATATATTTATTTATAGTTATAATCATATATATTTATATTTATATATTTATTTATTTCAGTAATTATAAAATTATAACAAATATATTTATTACATTTATAATTTTATAAATATATATAATTAATATATTTATTAAAATTTAATAATTATTTAAATATATTTGTATTATTTAGAATTATAATTATAAATATTTTTATTTATTTATAAATATTTGTATATATTTATAAATATATTTATTTATAAGTATTTTTATATATTTATAAATGTATTTATTTAATTATATAAATTTATTTAATTAATATATTTATTATAAATTTATAATTATTTAAATATAAATATATATTTATTTAAATAAAAGTTTGGGGGAGTGGTTGTCTTTCTTAGTGAGGTTTGAGAATGGATTTATGTTTATGAAATTTTGTATAAATGTTATAAAAAAGTGTTCAATTTTTTTAAGAAAATAAAAAAAGAAAAAAAAAGAAAAAAAGGTTGGGTATTGGGAATGTCAAAAATCATTCTCCCTCAACCTTAGATTTTTTTATAACTATTACAATTAGTCTCTTGACGAGATGAAAAAAGGGTTGAGAGATGAGTCTGAGATTTTTTTTCAAGTGAAACTTAAAAAAAACAAAACTTGCATCACGTTTCCTCGAGTCATTAGGAGAAGTTTTGAGTTTTGTACATATTTCCACTTTTCATCCTCTTCAAATTATCTCTCTCTCTCTCTCTCTTGTATCTTTCCTAACACATTTGAGCCCTTGTAAATATGTGTTTTTATTTCCTTCCATGTCTAATTTCATAAATTGTTCATTACTTTTACTACGTTGATGTTTCCCCCCATTTACCCCTCTTTTTGTAAATTAATACTAAGTGCTCTTACAATATATAATATTTTCACTTTTGAAGATTTAAATGAAATTTGTTACTTGATCTTGAATTTGTGAATTCCATAGATAATTCTATTTTTACCCCTTTAAGTCCACTCTAGTGCTTTTTATCATAATTTTTTTGTGATGAATTTGGAGTTGAATTTTTTTGAATAATTCTAAATTTAATTTTCTACATTTTTAGTTAGATAAGGAGAGATGGATCCCACATTTTATGGACACAATTTGGACATGAAGTCAACACTGAGATGGATTCAACAGAATTGATCCCACCTCATTATTTTGGTAATAATATTTTTATCCATACATAGATTGAGCTGATATTTTTACATATGTTAGAAGAATCAATTTTACATATTTCATTTAACCAAAGAAACAACTAGTTCATCTCAGAGCTTTGTCAAAAATGGGTCACTATTCAATACTTCAAATCGGTTGACACTTTTGACCATCGATAATGATGTGACCATATATCTCAAAATATCGATCAAAAGAAGCTCAAAATTTCTATTAAGATAGAGAAGAGGATGTGGATAAATTTCATTATCTATGATGATTCATAATTCCTTCTTCATGGCCATAAATGCAGGGTAATATGGAATAGTTGATTTTGATAATTCTATTTGACCAAAAAAGTTAATTTTAATATTTCAGCCATATCATTGGCTGCAAATGTCCAATAAACATTAAATTTTGAGGGATAATCATTAAGATGGAGAAAAAAAATATTTTAGAAGATCATATATTTTGGGATTTGGCCGTCTTAAATTCCAAACAAGGGTTAAATTTAGAAGAAATATTTTTTAGGGAAATTGGGAACCCCTATTACCTATAAATTAGTTCCCCCACTTCCATTCATAGGGAGAGAATTTCAATATGGAATAAGGAAGAATTTAATTGATCAATCCTTTCCTTAGGTTGGGGATGACTTTCTAAAATCTCATTTCAACCAGAGAGACCTCTTCTCCTCTCTTCTTTCTTTATGATTTACTTGTTTTCTTTGTTCTAATCTCATAAGTATTTTTTTGTAATTTGAAGTTTAATGTTAATGAAAATTTATTCATATTCTCTCAACTCCAATCAACTTCTATATTTTTTATGTTCCTAAAGTTGTTTAAATTATTTTGAAACACTTCCCTTAAACCCCTTTTCAATTCTATCACAAATGTATGTTGTTTCCATTACTTTCATGTGCACAAGTTTGGTTAGTTTTGACCTTTTCATGTCCCTTGCTCTTTTATTTTCATTTTTTTCATCATCTAAATCCCTATCCACATTAATCCCCATTTTTATGTCTGAGTAAACATTCCTTTAAGGTGAGAACTTGTCCATAGATCATGGATTGATCGATAGAAAACACGTTTCATGATTTTCAAATTATTGTTGTTTACCTCCATTGAATATGTCATGAATTATTGACATGTTTGATGGATTTGATAGTTACATGAATTATTAGATCTATTTTCATATAAATATTCATGAAATATTAAACCATTAATTATAAACATGTGTGCATGGATTGGATCTCAGGTTGAGGCTTGGATTATGGCTTAAACTTCATAGAAACCATATCCTTCGCATATTGCATTGTGAATGTTAATTTTACATGATATTTTTCAATGCTTGATAAATTCAATCCATTAACCACATATCCTTGGTTCTTACCATGAATTTCCATAAATAGTTTTATTTAAATTAAATTGCACCATTATTCTTAAGACCCTACAACACTACACCCTCCTTTCATCGATAAACAACTTCAATCAGTTCCAAAATTATAGTACCATCACCGATGATTCAAACAGAGTGACACTATATACATTATAGTAGATCACTAGACATTTGATGATTGACAGGTGATAATCAGTTGTGCTTCACGAACCATTGTACCCTTGGTGATATGTTCATACTCGATATCAAAACTAGTCAAAACATGTATGATTGCACACCGAGTGGCTTGTTTTTTGCTCGATGATGTGATGAGTATTTATTGGTCATGTTATTTTCTTCCAAATCACATTGTGCATACAATCATATATACTTAGGAATTATTTAGGGGCACAATTGGTGTTGCCCAACATAGTATATTTCTCATACACTACAGGCATACCTTGGTGGGCGTGTAGAATTTATGGTTAGGAATGCATGTAATGGAAATGTTCCTTTGATCGATGGTTGAGTAGGATGGTTGTATGGAATGAGAGACGAGACTAGGTGGAACCTCAAACTCATGTTTCCTAGATTTATTCATTCTTTTATATATTTTTGGATAATTTTTTTTATACGATTGAACAATTGAGTGATCAGGGACTTTATGGATGACTTGTATGGAATTATGGTGGGATCACATTTTATTATAGTATGTGAAATTTTTATTATTATTGGCTTATAAGGTGTAATGTCCATATTATGTTGTTATACTATAGATAAAGATTTATCATCATTTTCACTATTATTTGTGGTCATCTGATAGATATTATATCCTTCCCATGGTATTTATAGAATTTTACTATTAGTTAGTAGCCTATGGAATATGGAGAGATGTGTTTGAGCCCACATGGTATACCCAACTTAGAACTGTTCGGATCAAATGGGTTAGGAACACTAAAAAACTTGTTAAGGGTAATACATAAAAAATCCCATGAAATTATTTCAAAGTTTTTATGAAGATCATTTTATTATAATATTGTATTCTTTTTTGTGTTTTTTGAGAATGTGCATCTTTTTACTAGTGTGAAAATTTTCTCATTAATAAATTGATTCTTAAAAAATCCTAATTGTCATTTTACTAGCATGAAAAATGATGATTTACAAGAAGACTTTACTAGTAAAAGTACATAAGGAGATAGACTGATAATACTCAAATATATACACACAAATATTTTACTAATGAAAGTACATCAAGATATAGATAAATAATCCTCAAATATAAGTCTTTTTTTGGGTATTAAAAAAATTGAGAACTATTAATAAAAAGATAAATAGGGGTACTAGATATAAAAACATTCACAACACTTGTTAATTATCCTACCATGGTATCCCAAGAATGTTTAAAGAAAGTCCCAAAGAAGCCATTAGGACAAAGGGAATTAAGGATGTTATAATCTTAAAAAACCTTTTTGATCATATCATAGGTAGATAAGAAAGTTAAATGATTTTTTGATCCATTGAGATACCAATCCAAATGTTATTAAGAATGACATTGTGATGCCCAACCACATTAAATTTATAGATTTGAGTGAAATAATTAATTTTCATGTTTTTAATTTATTCAATATCCAATGTTATAGATCTATCAGGATTTTAATGGATTTAATGCATGTAAACCTCTATTTTTTCTCAATGCGTGCATGAAATAATTTAGACCTTGTTTGGCATGATAGAAAGAAAACCCGAGAAAGAAAAATGGAAAGGGAGAGTGAAGGGAAAACCTATAAAAATTATGTTTGGTAGGATGGGATGTGGCTTACACTTCCTTTATATATATTGGATTTATGTACTAAAGCATAAACTATAGCGTGGTAAGAGTCACTATGCCATGATTTTTATTATGTCATGTTTGTTTATACTACATCATAGTGTTCATGAAGAATGATATGAGATATCATTCAACCAATTATCTTACATTGATTATCATAAAGTTGACTTGATATGCTTTATGTGATGATGTGTGGATGATTACTTGAATATTAAAGGAGTTTAACATGTCACTTAATGAATGAGGTCCATTGTAAATATTACAATGAAGGAAGATAAGATTTAGCTATTTCATAATGTATGAAACATTAAAATTCTAACTTTCTTCTTATTTCAATATAGTAGTTATATTTAAATGGAGATTATGAACCTCATTTTCTAAGATTACTCTCACATAATCCAAATCTCTCTCACATTCACTTCACATCATTAACTTTGGAGGTGATGGTACCAGTCCATTTGAAGGAGAATACGTCCTATCGAAGCATTAAATAGTTCCATTTTAATTAGTGGATATATTTGGAGGTAGAATTAATTTTATCATTTCTAAGATATATCAATCAAACTCATTGTTGTAGAAGATTTTACATGGACAACTAGGTAAACTTTGTTTATTTTTTTCATTTTGTTTTATCATTTACTCTCTTGGTTGATCTTGTGGTCAATTTTTGTATTTTCTTACACTAAATTTTAGCATAAATATATCTGATAAAACCCTTTAGTGGTATTAGAAAAAGTGTCAATGAAGAATTAGTGAGATGAAGATTGAAGAATGGAAATCAGTTTGGAGTTTTTCCAGAACCATGGTTTATATAACCTCATAATGGTTTATGTAATTTTTTTATAAAAAATTGCATGTTTTTGAAAAAACATAATTATTTTTTTTATTTAAAAATAGAGAATCCTAAAATTATTTTTTTCACATTGTGGTTTGACTAAAAGTGGTCGTGGTTTATAGGAGTTAGATTTCCATGTGAAAAAACAATAGTGTAGAAAATAGTGATAAGTCATAGTTTGTAACGACCCGACCCAAGATGCCTGAAGTTAGTTCATTATTTTAATACATTGACATGATTACAAGGAATAAAATCCTGAAGGACCGATTAGTTTAGTAGTCTTAGAAAATAGATTGCATACATTAAATTTACATTAAAATTCAAAACATAAAATACAACAGTGATAATCCTTTGAGAATGAAATTATTCTCCTAGCTCAACCCTTCATATAAATCACAATACACTTCTTTACATATTGGAAAAATAAAACATAATAAAGGGGTGATATCAGATTCTTAGTAAGGTAAAACAATACAACCAAAGATTTCATAAACAAACTTTTAAGGAAAGGTATAAAATTAAAACACAATCTTTTTAAACATTACATTATTCATAATATGGAAAGAATAAATAAAATAACACCATTTAAACATTCACATAGATATTATACTAGTCAAATAATCATATTTAATATCAATAACTAATCTCATAATGAGGGAATGCATAATTTCGGACATCATAATCATACTTTCATGGCCTCATGCCAAGTCCAGACATAAATATACCATCAAGGCCTTGTGAAAAGACACTAGTTTGTCTCATGAGACTTACCGATGAATTAAGGGGCTATAGAAGGCCTCACCCTTCACTTACTAAGTCCAATTCATTCCTCATATGAAAAGGGTGAAACATAACATAAAAATTCGTATTAAATCTAGTATACGAAATATTAATACTTTAACCATAAATCTTGAATGGTATAAAAATAGCACACCCACAGTCAAACATATCATAAAACCTTAAATACAATATGAAAGATTGTATCCTAATAAATAAACCTCAATCAAGCATAAAATTCAATAAAGTATGTTGATATAGATGAAAATAATCTAATAAATTCATTAAAAAATATTTGAGATAAATATCTCTTTTTTACTTTGAAATCATTTAAAAGTCGCACAATTATAAATGAAATCATTTATTTTGAAAATAACCTTGTAATATTGTAAGGGAAGCTTCAAAATTTTAAGGCATCATGATGGCAAAAATAACTGCTCGCACCATATAAGTTAAAAAAACATTCTTTTCTTAATTTGTTGAAAAGGGTTATAAAGTACCTTGTTTGGAAAATGATGAAAATATTCCTTTCAAAACGTTTTATAAAAATTAAAACATGGGTAAAAATGACTTAAAAAAATTATTAATAATATTTTGAATTACATTTTAAGAAACATGGATATGGATGATAAGTATATCCCAGTAGATACTTACATATAAACAAGCTTGAATAAAAATGAGATTATGAAATTAAACCTAACGTAAAAACCTTAAAAGATTTATTTTTGAAAAAATTTGAATAAAATTAAAAATAGACATAAAATTTTATTTATAATATTTTATATACATATAAATAAATATGTATGATAATATAAAGAATATTGAAATGGAGAAAGGATTAATTATTTAAACATTCAAAGTGTCCCATACCACTTTGAACATTTAAATAATAAGCTCAATATCTTTAAATTAATATTTAAATACCATTAATATAAAATTATTCATGATATAAAATATAATAGAGGAAGTACATGCACCAAACATAAGACAAAGGTTGTGAAAATGGATTTTATCTCACGAAAATTAAAAGTGAGGTGAAATTCCCTTACCTTAAGTCCGATAATGTGTCTGAAACTCATATATAATGGTTTTAAACATATTATTAACTTATAATAGAATCATGATAATATTTATTATATCATATATGATTCATTTATGGATTTATATTACCTGTTTATTAATAATTTCCAAGTTAAAGAAATATTTTGGGTAATAATCGCTTTCTTTATTGTACGTGTTTTGACTTGTTATATTCTTGATCATGTTACTTAGATCATGATTTAATTACTTCCATAATGTATAACATGATTTATATATCATATATATTCAGAATATAAATATATATAATAGATAGATATATGAAATGGAATACACCATTCATGGAGATGGTAGGCCGTACGTACGCATGAACGATGTTTCCATTTTCTTATCATATTGAATGGAAGTGAATGACATATATGTACAGACACACACACACACACACACACACACACACATTATTCCAGTAGAATTATTATGTCATATATTTCATACTTATTAATAATATATATTTTTATAATCATTATTGAATGGTGAATGTGGAAGACGAATCTCATCGCGTTGTGGAGATGGTAAGCCGTACGTATGCATGAGCGAAAATACCATTTATTTAATGGTTAAATGGTATGGAATTGGATGGAATATGAATTTTAAAGAAACAATATCATGCTATATTTATTATTTAAATCCTTTATATTCATTTTTATACCTATAGAAATAAAATGTACATGAAAAAGAGTTTACACCACAGTGTTGAGATGGTAAGCCGTACGTACGAACACATGGTGATATTGTTTTTCATAGGATAGATAAAAAGAGCAATATGGTTTTACTATAATAATAAAAACATCTCAGAATATAGTATATTCTAGATTTATTAATTTATTATGGAAAAAACATAGGAAGAGGAAGTAGAAGAAGAAAAGAACTTTGAAAGAGGTGATAAAACAATTACCTCTTTTTCAGGTATCTCCTTTTGATTTGCATAAAAGGACTCCTTAAGATGGATTTATGACCAAAGTATGGACTCTAGGATGTAGTGATAAAATTTGTAAGAGGAAATAGGCAGGTTTTGGATGAACCAAATGGCTTTGGAGGTGTGAATCAAAGAGAAGGAGAAGTTTCCTTTTACAAGAGAGGTGAGGAGCACTTTTGGAAGATTTTAAAATATTAATTTATTATAAATTTATTTTCAGTTTCAAATAGATCAAAAGTGATTTATTTTGAGTAAAATACGAGTATGGGCCAAAATTATCTCAACCAATGAATTTTATACAGGTTTATGTCATAAAATTAACCTTATATTTTGGATTTAACCCTTAGTTAAACAATTTAACTCTTACCATGTCTTCTTGTATTTTTACACTATAGGGTTAATATAGTTACTATAAAATGACAAAAGAAACCCAATTGGATCATTTATTATATCTTTGACATTATAAAAGTTATTTGGACAAAACTTATATTTTTATGACTTTTATATCATTTAATAAAATAATATTTATTTTAAAATATCATTTATGCCAATTTTAATACTATTCAATATTTTCATTTTTAAAAATATCAAACCAACTTGATAACTTTGATAAAATACTTCCAATATGTCACTAACATGTATAAGTTATTTATATAATTAGTTTATGTCACTAATTACGTCAAATTATATTTATTTTAATATTTTTAATATCATTTATTTGATATCTCAATTAATTAAACAATTACTGTATCGTCATTGTGTCACCATTTAATATATATATTTAATATCTAAAAATTATAAATAAATTATCATGATGTAGATAAATTTATTATATTTATAAATAATATTTATAATTGACCATATCACTTATATAACATCATATTAAAAATAAAATAGTTATTAAAATTTGAATATGACATTTTTAACTCTTCTTTAAATAAAATATAATAAATGTCCTAATCAAACACAAGTGGCATAAAAAGGATAATATTTTAGACCTAAGTTTGATTTGGGTCTAAAAATACTTATGCAATGAAATTATGACAAGTGTTAGGGTAAATTTATATCATTATAATATCATTTTTACCTTTAATTACTAAATTTACCTTTAACCGTGGTAAATAAAATTCAAAAGTTACTATTCAAAAAAAATTATTTTCATCCTATTAGACCAAAATTTTAATATTTATTAAAACCATGTATTTATTATTTTTCAAATTCAATTCACAAAAGCAGTAAAATTACGTTTAATGTTAATATGCAAATGTGTCTAGAGGGCGGGTAAAAAGACATTAGAAAAGTACAATGAATTTTTATATCTAATTCAATTATAAAAATGATTCCAATAAACTAAATTGGTTTAATATATTAATTATTTATCTATTGTGAATTTTAAAATAATTTTAAAATAAATTAATTATTTAAATGAAAAATTTGTTTTTTTAATAATAATATATTGCTTTTCACTATTCATCAAAAATTGGAAGTTTTCAGAAAAATACCAAAAATTTAGCCTAAGCTAATTTTAATATTCCGAATTCAAAAATAAAGAATATTTTATCAAAACCAATTTCTAAGAGTATCTAAAATTAATTTTATTATTGTTAACAAAAGGACATAAAAAGTAGTTCCTTTAAGAAAATAGTATTTTCTAAACATATAACTATTTTACTAAAACTTACAAATTTAATTATAAATATGTTTTATTTATGTGAAAACATTATAAATAAAATTTAAAAATTATTTATTACTATTTATATTACTATATTTAAAGGATAAGTTATAAATATATCATTTAAATAACTTTAACACTAAAGTGTTGTTTCAGAGAAACTCAATCTTGCATGTTACGCAATCCAAGTCAGTGTTGAGTGAAACAAAATCTATTAATGATAACATATCGTGAAATATTAGGGTGTAAATTCTCCCCTCCTTCAATAAATTGCGTCCTCGTAATTTAAACTCAGAATCAAAATCTATCGGTTGGACTTTTCAAAATATCTTTATTGAAATCCCACATCAGAAATGGATTAATGAGACCTCCATTTTAAAATAAAGAAAGGGAAGTATGAAGGTCACCAAAGATAACACATACTAGGGTTCCATGTATGAAAACATGTACGTGGAATATAAATCTAACCATCAAATTTTGATGGAGAGTGATAGGGAACATGGTCCGGAAAAAAAGTTAACAATCATGAAGCTAGAAGTCGGTGACGATCTAAGAGAACATTGGATTCATCCAAAATGAAAGTACTAGGAAAAAAAGTTTGGTTTTAAGATCCTTTCCCTATAGTTTAATATTTAATTTACTTCATAGAATAAGAACAAAAAGAAGTATACTTACTTGCAAAGTAGAGTTCCATCCTTTAACTATTTCTACCACAAACTCATCTTTCTCTCCAAAAGATAATAAAATCCAAAACATATTCTATTTATCTTAATCATGTAGGGTTCCAAAAATGAATTTATACTTTATCTATAATACCATTGAAATAAAAAAACTATGTTATACAAACTAGGACATCACGTAGGCCAGTGGTAGGTGATAAAGCCTTATCGCGCTTTGGTTGTGGGTTCGATTCCCGCAGCCTTGTCTGATATGACGGGTTGTCACACGACCTGAGAGTTGTCCTTTTATTAAAAATATATTATTATAACATTCCAAAAATAATATTATGAAATGTTTTAAACTTAAACAATACTATCTAATTTTTAACTTAATCCATTCAAACCATTATACTTATCCAAAATACTTCTGTCCAAAATCATTGTCCAAAAATTTATATGAAAGGTCACATAACATAATGAAGATATTTTTGTCACATAACAAGCATGTGAATACCTTTATCATGTATTATAAAAAATGGAAATACCCTGAATTACCATAAAACCCTATTTGAATATGCCCATGCTTCCTTATTCCTTATGTAAAACATAGAATACTAGATATATTCCTTAAATCCAAAAATTTTGTAAACTCCAACAATGATAGAATAAATAGACCATTAATAAGTTCCAAGGTAGTAAATAATATAAAATATAATTTATCCAAATCAATCATCTCTTTATTACAATATCATTATCTCAGACATATTAAGGGTTATCATTCCCTCAACCATATATTTTCCAAAAAGTTTAATATGCAATTGTGTCACTTTACTTGGTACCATACAATATCAAATCCTTAATGAAATAGTACTATAGTACAATCTTTATTTATTTTCATAATTCATATAACCAATCCATCATTAATACAATACTCAAATGACATAATTCTTTAATAACAACATAAGCACATTAATTATTCCTCTTCATCTGCGAAAGTATCATAACTTGATTATTATCCAATAACATCATTTGGGGTATACTCTGATGATTGAGACATTGATTCGTATAGTGTCCCATCTCCTTGTAGGTTAAGCATTGTAAATTGGAAACCATTTTCTTACCCTTAAATAAAAAACTTAGTGTCCTTTTTCTCCAAACTTATAACAAACTCCCATTCCCTTCAAGCATTTACCAGGGTGATTCTTTCCACAGTTATCACATGTGTGAAAATCCTTCTTTCCCTTATTCCCTTTATCCATATTTCTCTTTGTCATCCTCTTATTCTCTTACTTCCCATCAAAGACATAGGACTTTAATAATTATTTACTTATCTTATTAACACATGATAATATCTATTCATATGATAAGAATACGTGGGAGACTATTTTCCTTCAAAATGTTGGATTATGACCATGAAAGATATGATCCTTCTTACTCTTTGGATCATTTGTATTGGTGGAGTTCTCATTCATTGTACTGAGCGACATTTCTAAATGATGACATACACTAGGTTAGATCATATCATAATGTATAATCCAAAAACTAGAAAAATTATAACCATTAATTGAATACTTACATGTATCAAGTCTCATAATCATAAAAATGGTTTCTTTGGGGATATATTTACTCATAAATCCTTCATAATGGTTTGTAAAGAAAATCTTAATTATCTTAAGAATATACCCCGAGACTATCAAAACAGGTGTGAAGTAAGGCCCATTGTCGAGTACTAGGTTACCTCGAGTAAAGCCCAGAACAACTTGTCGGAGTTATTACTCCTAGGTACATCTGTGCCAGAACCAATTTAACTTATAGTATCCAAACATGAATGTATTTTATAGTAATACACATATAATCTCTATATTACCAAAATTTTATGATGTTCCTCTATACTTATCCTCAAAGTCTATCTTAGGGTTATGATCCCTAATCTAAGTTTTCTAAATCTATTTCCAAGGTTGTTTCTAAACTTCCTTTGACACCAACTGTAATTCCATGACCCTAGATGCCCAGAGTTGGTGAATTATTTTAATACATTGGCATGATTACAAGGAATCAAATCCTAAAGGACTAATCAAATTTTCATCCTTGAAAAATAGATTACATACATGAACATTACATTACAATTCAAAACATAAAATACAAAATTTATAATCTTTTGATAAGGACATTATTATATTAGATTAACCCTACATATAAATCATAATACACTTTTTTTCATCCTAGGAAAATAAAACATAAGAATGGGGTGAGCTCAGATGCTCAGTAAGGTAAAACAACACACTAGAATCTTTCATAAATAAACTTTTAAGGAAAGATATACAATTAGAACACAAGACTTTTAAACATAACCTTCTACATAATATGGAAAGAATAAATCAAATCCATTTAAACATTCACATGGATATTCTACTAGTCAAATAACTACATGTAATATCAATAACTAATCTCATAATGAAGGAATGCATAATGTCGGACATCATAACCATACTTTCAAGGCCTCGTGCTAAGACCATAAATAAATACACCATCATGGAATTGTGACAAGACACTAGTTTGTCTCATGAGACCTACTGATGCATCGAGGTGTTATAGAGGCCCCCTCCCTCCACTTACTATGCCCAATTCATTCCTCATATGAAAAGGGTGAAACATAACATAAACATTCGTATTAAAAATAGCATATGAAATGTTAATACTTTAACTATAAAACATGAATGGTATAAAAAAAGCACATACACAGTCAAAAATATCATAAAACATTCAATAAAATATAGAAGATTGTATCCTAATAAATCAACCTCAATCAAGCATAAAATTCAACAAAGGATATTGAAATAGAGAAAGGATTAATTCTTTAAACATTCAAAGCACCCCATACCACTTTGAAAATTTAAATAATAAGATAAATATATTTAAATTAATATTTAAATACCATGAAGATAAAAGTATTAATGATATAAAATATAATAGTGGTCGTACATAAACCACACACAAGACAAAGGTTGTGAAAATAGCTTATATCTAATGAAAATTAAAAGTGAGATGAAATTTCGTTACCTTAAGTCCGATACTCTTCGTATGTGTCCAAAAATTCTGTATAATGGTTTTAAACATATTATTAACTTATAATAGAATAATAATAATATTTATGATATCATATATTATTCATTTATGGCTTTATATTACCCATTTATTAATAATTTCCAAGTTAAAGCAACATTTCGGGTAATAATCGTTTTCTTTATCATACGTGTTTTGACTTGTTATTCTTAATCGCATTACTTAGATCATGATTTAATTACTTAAATAATGTATAACATAATTTATATATCATATATATTTAGAATATAAATATATATAATAGATAGATATATTAAATGGAATACACCGTTCATGGAGATGGTATGCCGTACGTACGTATGAACACTGTTTCCGTTTTCTTATCATATTGAATGGAAGTAAATGAATGACATATATGTACATATACATACATACATATACATATATATATTATTATAGTAGAATTATTATGTCATATATTTCATACTTATTAATAATATATATTTTTATAATCATTTTTGAATGGTGAATGTGGAAGATAAATCTCATCGCGTCGTGGAGATAGTAAGCCGTACGTACGCACGAGCGATGATATCATTTACTTAATGGTTAAATGGTATGGAATTGGTTGAAATATAAATTGTACAGAAAAAATAACATCTTATATTTATTATTTAAATCCTTTATTTTCATCTTTATACCCATAGAAATAAATTGTACATGAAAAACATTTTACACCACGACGTGGAGACGATAGGCCATACGTACGCACACATGGTGATATTGTTTTTTTAGGATGGGTAAAAAGAGGAATATGGTTGTACCATAATAATAAAAATATATAAGCATATAGTAGATTCTGTATTTATTACTTTAGTATGGAAACAACATAGGAAGTGGAAGTAGAAGAAGAAAAGAACTTTGAAAGAGGTGATAAAACAATTACCTCTTTTTCCAGTATCTTCTTTTGATTTGCACAAAATGACTCATTAGGATAGATTTATACCCAAGGTATGGAATCTAGGATGTATTTAGGGAATTTGGGAGAGGAAATGGGTAGGTTTTTTCTGAGAAAAAGGTCTTTGGAGGTGTGAATTAAAGAGAAGGAGAAGTGCCCTTTTATAAGAGAGGTGAGGGGTACTTTTGGAAGATCTTAAAATATTAATTTATTATAAATTGATTTTTAGTTTCTAATAGCTCCAAAGTGATTTATTTCGAGTATAAGATGATTATGGGTATAAATCCTCTCAACCAATGAATTTTATACATGTTTAGGTCATAAAATTAACCTTATCTTTTGTATTTAACCCTTAGTTAAACAGTTTAACTCTTACCGTGTCTTCTTATAATTTTACACTATAAGGTTAATATAGTTACTATAAAATGACAAAAGAACCCCAATTAGATAATTTATGACATATTTAACATTATAAAAGTTATTTGGATGAACCTTATATTTTTATTACTTTTATTTCATTTAATAAAATAGTATATATTTTAAAATATCATTTATGTCTATTTTAATGCTATTCAATATTTTAATTTTTAAAAATATCAAACCAACATGATAACTTTGAGCCAATATTTCCAATATGTCACTAAAATGTATAAGTTATCTATAAAATTATTTTATGTCATTAATTAAGTAAAATTATATTTATTTTAATATTATTTATTTAATAACTCAATTAATTAAACAATTACTGCATCATCATTTTGTCACCATTTAATTAATTTATTTAATGTATAAAAATTATAAATAAATTATAATGATGTATATAAATTTATTATATTTCTAAATAATATTTATAGCGAACCATATCACTTATATAAGCTCACATGAAAAATAAAATAGTTATTAAAATTTGAATATGACATTTTTAACTCTTCTTTAAATAAAATATAATAAATGTCCTAATCGAACAAAAGTTTCTTAAAAAGGATCATATTTTATAAATAAGGTTTATTTTGGTCTAAAAAAACTTTTCCAATGAAATTAGGACAAGTGTTAGGGTAATTTTATATCATTATAATATTTTTTTTACCTTTAATTACCAAATTTACCTTTAACCGTGGTATATAAAATTCAAAAGTTACCATTCACAAAAAATTATTTTCATCCTATTAGATCAAATTTTTCATACTTATTACAATAATTTATATCATATTTTATAAAGTCAATTCACAGTAGCGATAAAATTACATTTAATGCTAATTTGTAAATGTGGCTAGAAGGCGAGTAAAAAGACGTTAAAAAAGTACAATGAATTTTTATATCTAATTAAATTATAAAAATGATTATAATGACCTAAATTAGGTAAATATATGAATTATTTATCCATTTTTAATTTAAAATCAATTTAAAGTTAAATAATTATTTAAATTAAAAAGTCGATTTTTAACAATAATGTGGCGTTTTCACTTTTCATCAAAAATTAGAAGTTTTCAGAAAAATACCAAAAATTTACCCTAAGATAATTTTGATATTATAAATTAGAAAATTAAGTCTATTTTAACAAATTCAATTTATAAGAGTTTCTAAAATTATTTTTTTTATTGTTCACAAAAGGACATAAAAATTAGTTCCCTTAAGAAAATAGTATTTTCTAAACATATAACTATTTTACCAAAACTTATAAATTTCATTATAAATATGTTTTTATGTGAAAAAATTATAAATAAAATTTAAAAACTATTTATTACTATTTATATTACTATATTTAAATTATAAGTTATAAATATATTATTTAAATAATTTTAACTCTAAAGTGTTGTTTCACAGAAACTCGATCTTACGTGTTACGCAAGACAAGTCGGTGTTGCGTGCAACACAAGATATTGAAGATAATGTACCATGAAATATTGGGGTGTTACATAGTTTAAGGTCTGACCTTTGAATTTTTTTTCCTATGATTGGAAACCATATCATGGTTTAAGGTACGAACTTTGAGAAATTGTCTATATAAAAAGGATTGTATAGAGAAACCACATTATGGTTTTATTGAATATTAAAAAAATTATTCTAAAAAACCTTCGTCGGTATGGGGTTAAAGGTCCCATTCAAAATTTACATGACTTTAGACCATATCAAAAGTTATTTTGATAGAATTTATCATTAGCATAAGTTATTATATTTTATGATAAATATTTGAATTTTACATTTATTTATGAAATCCCTATTTAATATTCATGTACTAAAATTGTTTATATTATTATTGTTGTTGTGATTTAGTTTATTTTTTTTAAACTACTTATAATTTTCATACCATGCATATAAGGAGTTTTCATGCTAGGTATGTCATAAGATTTAATTTCATTCAACCAAGATTGATTTTTTTATTTTAGTTATAAATTTAATAATAAAGTTTGATTATAATTTATACATATTAAGTGTTAAGATTATATTAGAATTAAGGTCTCAATTTAGTATTAGTCTATGGATAGTAGAACTTTGGGCCCACCTTCTCACTCACTTGAAAGCTTAGGGTCTGTTCTAGAAAATTTGGGGTTAGTTACCCATCACACCACCCTTAAGGTGATTTTGGTTTTGTATGATTATAAACCTTTACATGCAATTATTTCACAAACTTTATGCATGAAATACATTAGGATATATGTAGATACAATTATATTTGTTAGGTAAGTAACATAAATCATCAGTTTTATAAACAGTTATACATTAATATGTTTAAAATATATAATTTGGTTGAAGTTATAAGATACAAAAATAAATCGTTAGAAGTATTCATACATATAAGGATTTCATGGGGTGTAATGATATGCATAAGATACATATGGAAATGAAAAGACTAATAAAACCCATTAAAATACTAAATGTGAGATTCCTTACAAAGTGAACACTTATCATGACCTTGATTATTAAATATGGATGACCCTAATCATTATATTCTTGTGAATTATTTTTGTAATGTAAACAAATTATAGGTGGCCCTAATCATTAGGTGCCTACATCTAATGCAATATTTGATTTATTGTTTCATACCTGATGTGGCGCAGTCATGCAGTTTTCCATATGTAGGGAATTACTTGCACCCTTTGGGCAGTTTCTAATAGGGTTTATTCATGGAACCAAAAATACCCAACAATTTTCACATCTGTGATGGGCTGTGAACTAGATTTCCAATGGTAGGTGATCATTGGGAATTTTTACAATGATTCTTAGGAACTCACATTGGTCGATATGATGGGAACTCGAGCTCATCACACCCTTTTGGGTGTAATTATTTCCCACTCTATGACTCTCTTATAGATTTGAGTCATGTTCACGAATCGTTCCTAAATCTCAATATATGGATGACCACCCTTAACACGTGAAATCGTCCATTTATACATGTGGACATAATCATCTGTATGTATAAGAAGTTTTCTATCAATGGTACCATTTGTATGTATCAACAGTTCTCCATTAATGGTACCATCTGTATGTATCAGAGGTACTTCATTTTTTTTCATTCATTATTTTTGAAAATGTTGGTTTTAATATATGTAGTTGGGAACTCTGGAATTTATTATCATCTAGAGAGACTATTATTGTTTTGATATTGGGATTGAGTCCATGAGAAAGTATTCGTACGTATCCTCATGAAGGGAATCAGAACCCACATAGTTTTACCCCACTTAATAGAACACATTATACCTTTTAAGGTGAGGTGATAATTACTAGACCATGTGGTTTAACTTTATGTGGTGAGTATTTCATGATCCGACCCAATGAGGCATGACCCGTGACTACCCCAATCCCGCCTCCAATAGGCTAGGGGCTAGTGACCAACCTTGATTAGACATATCCCACAAATGGGAGGCATTAGCCTAAAGTCTAACGACCCATAATTTACATACATTGTTATTACTTCAAAATTGAAGCACACTTATTAAAACATATAGCAAAACCATGGTAGGACCGTATAGGTATAGTGTCTTTAGAAACTGGGAAACATAAACAACTAGTTCATAAAATATCTACACTGTCTCCCTTTTATTTTATCATATCTAGAGTCCCTTTTTGGTATATCTTACTTAATAACCTTATTCCTGACCTGGGGAAAGAAAACATATAAAAGGGTGAGCTCAAATTCTCAGTAAGGGTAAACAAAATAAATATCAATCACAACATATTCATAAGAACATAACATTTTGGAAATCTTTACCTGGAAAAGCGATCATAATTTCATAACATGGGATAAATTATATTAGTGAAATGTAATCCCAGTAATCATAACATAAGACATGAAACTTTGTTTCATACACACATAATCATAAAGAATCATTTCTTAGTAGTCAAGACTCATTGCCAAGACTATCTTAGCAGACAAAGTCTATTTCTGAACTGAGTTTACTCCTCGTTTCAGTCCTGTATCACTGAACCAGTTTAACTTGCTGTTCCAGCCATGTCTATCACATGAGATATAAAATCTTTACCCAATTCATTGGAGGGAGATATAGGTCCCACCCATCTCATAATTATACCATTCTTATGTGTACCACAAGATCATAAATCATACATCATAGCATAACCTATGTAATAAAAATGGGATTCTTAATCATCATGCCATCATAACACAATCCATATAATATAAAAGTACATCATAAAAATAATTCCATCATAAAATGATAAAAACAATGTAAAAATAGGGATAGAAACAGAACCCCATATTATCTTAGATGGAAATAATTTTGATAAAACACTTGAACTCCATTCTTGAGGAAAATATCCTTTCTACTTCAAAAACTTTTTCCTTTCTTAAAATGTCATATAATTTTAAACGAAAATAAGTTGATTAAAAATAAACTTGAAAACTTGTAAAGTAAGATTCATGGAAATAATGTTCTAAAAATCCATTCATTCCATATAAGTTAAAAAAAATTCTTCTCGTACTTTGGCCGGAAAAGTCAAAAAAGTACCTCGTACTAAAAACGACAAAAGATTCATTTTGTATATTTTACTAAAAACTCACTGAAGGGTAAAATTGGATTTAAACAATTTTATGAGGATAGAAATAATATTACATATTTACAAAACATGTATGTGGATGATAAATGTTCCCCAGTAAATTCTGAAGTATAAACAATCTCGGATAAAAATGAGATTGTGAGATTTTCCCTTACCTTAGGTCTGATTTGCTTCGTACGTGTCCGAACCTCCTGTATAATGATTTAAATAATGTTATTGACTTATTCAAGAATCATAATCATTGTTATTATATCATATATGGTCATATTCTTAGCTTCTTATTAGTAATATTTCATTGCTACTTGTTATTCGAGTGTTTATTACTTTTGTTCTTATGCTTGTTTTGTCGAATAAATTATTATTATTCTTTTTAGGTTATAGATACCTCATTTCCATAATGTTATTAGTGTAATATATATCATATTCATTCATTCAATTTTTTTATATAATCATTATGCAATGAAGATCATGTAGAACGAGTCGCATCACATCGTGGAGACGGTATTCCGTACGTACGCACGAGCGATAATATCGTTTCCATGATCGTGGAATTGTATTGGAGTGTATGTATACTATTTCAGAATAAATATCACTTTAAAATAATCATATATAGTTATTATTTACACCATTATACCCATCCAAGTAAGGTGGTGGTGGAAAACAGATTACACCACAGCGTGGAGACGGTATTCCGTACGTACGCATGCGTGGTGATTTCATTTTCCGTAGGATGAATAAGAGGTGAATTAGGGTTGTTTCATATTTATAATAACATATAAGTATATGAGTGATAATGATGTTATTACTTCATAATGAAACAACTAAATAAGAATAAGTTTAAGAAGAAAGAAATTGGAAAGGATCGGTAATGGATATTACCTCTTCTTTGACGCGCCTCTTCTTAACCTCCTCTTAGGGCACTGGGGTTGGTCTTTGAAGAAGACCAGGACCTATAGGATGTTTCTAGGGAAGTGGAGAAGATAAATTGGTAGGGGTTGGCCGAGTTTGATGGCTCAAAGTGGTTTGAGGAGGAGAGGGAGGAGGTGACCTTTTATAAGGGAGGAGAGGGGCACCTTTGGAAAACTAAAAATATTATTTTATTATAAAGTCATATTCGGTTTTTAATAGCTCCAAATTGATTTATTTAGAAACTAAGGTAGGGATGGGTCGAAATAATATCATCCAATAGAATTTGGACAAATTTAGGTTAGTATTTTATCCTTATCATTTATATTTAACTCTAAGTTAAATAATTTAACTTTTACCGTGTCTTCTTGTTTTGTTACACTATATGGTTATTAAACTTACTATAACAAGACAAAAGAACCCCAGGTTGTTTATTATTAATATATATAACCTTATCTAAGTCATTTTTTCGAACCTTAGATTTTTAGGAATAAAATAACAATTAATAATATAATATTTGTTTTAAAAACTATTTTATGTCAATTTTGACACTATTTGGTAATTGATTTTTGTAAAAATCATAAAAGCATGATTAGTTCAAAAAAAGTTAATTAAATCAATACTAACTTGTAATATTAACCTATAAAATTAGTGGAATTCATAAAAAGTATCAAATTACATTTATTTGGGTATTTATAATATCAATTATGTTAATATTTCATTAATAAGTAAATTACTGCATCATCATTGTGTCATAAATAACTTAAATTAGTTAATGTCTAAAAATTATAAATAAAATAAAATTATGTAGGAAATATTTTTATCTTTATAATGAATATTTATAGTCGAAATTATCTTATGTATAACCCTATATTAAAAATGTTTTAGTTATTAAACTTTGATTTTAAATATTTTAACTATTCTTTAAATAAAATAATAATAAATGTCCTAATCTAATCCAAGTGGACCTAAATTGACATATTTTATTCCTAAGGTTGTTTTTGGTCGAATTAAACTTATCCAATAGAATTAGAACATGTGTTAGGGTAATAGTAATATCATTTTTACCCTTAATTATCCTATTTACTTTTAATCGTGGTAAATAAAAGTAAAAAGTTACTATTCACCAAAAATTATTTTTATCTCATTGAACCAAATTTTACTTACTAACATCAACTGTGTCTCTCGGATTTTTGAAATTCCATTCACAGAAGCGGTAAAATTAAGTTTTATGTAAATTTGCAAATTCTCCTAGGAGGTGGATAAATGACGGTGAAAAGTTCAATAAAATTTTTATATATCTAAAATTATTATAAAATGAATCCAATGAATTAATTTGAACTTATATAGGTATTATGTATCAATTTTGACCTAAAATAAAATAAAATAAAATAAATAATTATTTAAATAAAAATCCGGTTTTTAAATAGTAACCCAGTGTTTTCACTATTCATCAAAAATTGAATGTTTTCAGAAAAATACCAAAATTTCACCCTAGGATAATTTCAATATTCTGAATCCAAAAATGAAGTCAATTTTGAATGATAAAATTTATAAAATTTCAAAAAGTGGGCATTACTATTCATAACGGCTAGTTATAATAATATTTTAATTGCATATCGTTGTTTAGTGAAACTCGGTATTGCGTACAACGCAAGCTATCGAGGAAGGCTGCGATTGCATGTAAGGCAAGCCAAGATAGTGTTGTGTGTAGTGAAAGATTCATTTGATGATGTATATAACATAAAAACAAAATATTTCTCATAGAAATCTCGGGTGTTACGTTCTACCCCCCTTAAAATGAATTTCGCCCTCGAAATTCGTCACTTTGTAACAAACAGATGAGGATACCTCTCCCTCATCATATTCTCAAGCTCCCATGGATATTCTTCTAATTGGTGGTTCCTCCATAAAACTTTCACCAAGCGAGTGTTCTTGTTCCGTAGGACTTTTTCGCTACGATCTAGAATCTCTATCGGCTGTTCTTCATAAGAAAGATCTTGCTCCAGCGGTACAACTTCTGAGCTGAGTACATGTGAAGGATCGGGTATGTACTTTCTCAAGAGAGATACATGGAACACATCCTGAACTTGAGAGAGATTCGGTGGAAGCGCCAATCGGTAAGCTACCTTCCCAACACGATCTAGTATTTCGAAAGGATCGATATACCTAGGGCTCAACTTTCCCTTCTTTCCAAATCTCATTACTCTCTTCCAAGGAGATATTCGTAAGAACACTTTATCACCCACTTCAAACTCTAGGGCTTTTCTTCGGTTGTCGGAATAACTTTTTTGTTGACTCTTAGCTGCTCTTATGTGTTGTTGACTAGATCTGACCTTTTCTGCCATATCATCAACAAGATCAGGTCCTAATAGCTTTCTTTCCCTAACTTCATCCCAGCAAGTTAGAGTCCTGCATTTCTTTCCATAGAGAGATTTATAAGGAGCCATCTGAATACTGGAGTGAAAACTATTATTATAAGAAAATTCCACCAAAGGTAGGTGTTTATCCTAGCAACCTTTGAAATCCATAGAGCAAGATCTTAACATATCTTCTAGAGTTTGAATTGTTCTCTCAGACTGACCGTCTGTATGAGGATGATAAGCAGTGCTGAAACTCAACTCTGTATCTAGAGTATGCAGAAGAATTCGCCAGAATTTTGAGGTAAACCTCAGATCCCGATCAGATATAATGGAAAGTGGTACTCCATGAAATCTTACCACTTTCTTTACATATATCCTCGCAAGCTGATCAAGAGAGAAATCCTCTCTAATAGCAATGAAGTGTGCCGACTTTGTAAGACGATCAACTACAACCCAGATAGCATTATTGCCTTTGGATGTTTTAGGAAGTCCAGTGAAAAAGTCCATTGTGATGTTTTCCCATTTCCATTTTGGTATGGGTAATGGTTGTAACATCCCCTTAGACTTCTGTCTCTCAGCTTTAACTTACTGACAAACCAAGCATCGAGAGACATATTCAGCAACACCTCCTTTCATGCCATCCCACCAGAAGTACTCTTTCAGGTCTCTATACATCTTCGTGCTTCTAGTATGAATAGAGAATTAAGAACTATGAGCCTCATCCAACAACTCCTTCTTTAATTCTGGGATGGGAGGAACACAAACCCGATTCCTGATCCTTATTATCCCATCATAATCAAGGTTGAATTCAGGAACATTTCTCACCTTATTTTGTAACTCCACATTTTCTTTTTGTGCCTCTTTAATCTTCACATGTATAGATGGTTGAACATTCATTTGATAAAGATAATATTTCTCCCCTTCCATTATAATTCCAAGATCCATCCTTTTTAAATCCATAAATATTAGATCTTTTGTGATCCTCATCATGGATAAGCTAGCATGGTCTTGTCGACTTAATGCATCTTCCACCTTATTTGCTTTCCCGGGGTGGTAATGAATTGAGCATTCGTAATCCTTAATCAGCTCCAACCATCTTCTTTGATGCATATTCATCTCCTTGTGAAAATATACTTTAAACTTTTATGATCAGTATAAATATCACACCTTTCACCATAAAGATAATGCCTCCAAATCTTTAATGAAAAGATTACCACAGATAACTCCAAATCATGAGTTGGGTAATTTTGCTCATGGATTTTCAACTTTCATGAGGCATAAGCTATCACCATATCATTCTTCATGAGAACACACCCCAATCCCTTCTTGGATGCATCGTTGTAGATCACAAACCTTTCTCCACTACAAGGCAGTGTGAGAACAGGTGCATTGGATAACCTTCTTTCCAACTCCTTGAAATTCTCTTCACACTCCTCCATCCACACGAACTTAACTCCTTTTCGAGTCAACCTGGTGAGTGGATTGGATAATCATGAAAAATCTTTCACAAAACGTCGATAATATCCAGCCAGACCAAGAAAACTTTGGATCTCAGTTACTGTTGTTGGTCTCGACCATCTTTCAATGACCTCTGTTTTTGCTGGATCCACAGATATCCCCTCTTTTGAGATTATGTGACCCAAAAATGAAAATTTTTGAAGCCAAAATTCACACTTGGTAAATTTGGCATAAAGCTTCTCCTTTCTCAGGGTCTTCAATACAATTCTCAAGTGATCTTCATGTTCTTCCCCGCTCTTTGAATAGACAAGAATATCTTCTATAAAGAATACCACAAACTGATCAAGATAGTCTCTAAAGACTCTATTCATTAGATCCATGAAGATAGCAGGATCATTAGTAAGACCAAATGACATCACTATAAATTCATAGTGTCCATACCTTGTACGGAAATCCGTCTTTGGTATATACTCCCTTTGACCCTTAATTGATGATACCCTGAATGAAGATCAATCTTGGAAAATTATTGAGCTCCGTGTAGTTGGTAAAATAAGTCATCAATACGTGGTAGAGGATATTTGTTCTTGATAGTGATCTTGTTAAGTTCTCAATAATCAATGCAAAGTCTCATTGATCCATCTTTCTTCTTAACAAATAGAATAGGTGCTCCCCAAGGTGATGCACTAGGGCGTATGAATCCCTTATCAAGATTCTCTTGGAGTTTCTTCTTCAATTCATGTAACTCAATTGGGGCCATTCTATAAGGTGTCTTTGAAATAGGTAAAGCACCTGGTACGAGTTCTATTGAAAACTAAACTTCACGATTTGGTGGAAGACTAGGAAATTCCTCCGGAAAGACATCATCAAACTTCCGTACAATGGTCATATTCTTAATCATGAGTTTCTCTCCAACCATTTGAGATAAATAACCTTCATTTAGTGGAATCAAGACCCATAAGATGGATGAAATTTCCACTGGAAGGTTATGTTCATCCTTGCAACGATAGAATATCATAGATTGATCTGGAATATGAAATGCGACTTACCTTCTTTGGCAATTGATATGAGATCCATATAAATAAATCCAATCCATGCCAAGAATCACATCAAATTCCACTATAGGAAGGATCACAAGATTTGCAGGAAGTACTTTCCCACAAACTTCAATCGGAGAAGAATTATAAACTTTTGATGCGACTGTTGTGCCATTAGGGGTTGTCACAGCTAACTCAACATTTAATTGTTGAGGTAAAATGGTGATACCCTTAGAAAATTATTCAGAAATAAAAGAGTGTGTGGATCCAAAATCAAATAAAACATTTTCTACTTTAGATTGGATGGTAAGTGTACCTTTCACCACTTCGTTATCGTACTCCACATCACTGATAGAAATTGCATGTGACTTTCCTTTGTCTTTAGCCTTAAGAGTTTGTTGACGTCGATAATCATCAACAACCCTTGGATTAGGGAATTGATTAACATAATGCCCCATTTATTTTCACTTGTAACATTGAAGTGTAGGAGGTTCACTCTGTGTAGCCTTTTCTTTGTTTGCATCACTAGACATCTTATTCCCATCATTGCGGCATTTAAATGCCCGATGACCTTTATTTGAAACATTTACTTGTCCATTTAAGACAACTCCCTCCATGTTTCTTTCCACACTTTGAGCATAAGGGAAAACTCATCTTATTCTCAGTGTGCTCTTTAGATTTTCCTTTGAATTCCATTTTCCTCTTCTTATCAAACGAATATGACTGATGGGTTACTCTAATATCCATCTCAACCTTGAGAGCACATCGAACGATTTCCTCGTAGCTATTGAAGTCCCTTATGGCTAATGACCTTCAAAGAATTGGTTTTAAGCCACTAAATAATCGATCGATCTTACTCTCAGGTTGGATAACAATTCCAGAAGTGTACCTTACAAGTCTTGTAAAATTTGCTTCGTACGTACCAATAGATTCATCATCCTTTTGCTTCAGTTCAAGAAACTCCTTCTCCATCTTTGTTCGAAGAATATGAGGGAAGTACTTATTGAAAAATAAGTTCTTGAACTCGTACCATTCCATGGATTCAATTTCATCCCTTTGCCTCGCATTCTTGATAAGATTCCACCACTGATCAGCTTCACCTTCCAAACGATATACTGCTAAGATGACTTTATCATGTTCAGAACATTGAAGAACTGAAAATATCTTTTCATTAGTACTAATCCATTGTTCCACAACTAATGGATCAGTAGACCCACTGAATGAGGGTGGATGCTACCTCATGAAGGATTCAACAGAATGTTACTCCTTACTTTGCTCGTTTGGAAGCCCTGCATGATTCATAGCTTGAGAAAGTTGTGTGAGCATGGCTACAAGATTTTTCATTCCAGCTCCCATATCGTTTGGTTTCTTAGGGGGAAAATCATTTCATTTCCCATCGCATTCTGCATTAACAAGGTTCCTTTGGGTTCCAGCCATTGACTAAAACCAAGAAGAATAGTGTGAGAAACACTAATTATAATGGAAAAACCACACAATCAAGAACAAAATTTTACACTTAAGATCTTATCATAGTTTGTTCATGGAAATTTCTAAAACACTAAGATTGTGTTCTATGCTTAGACTTATCCTTAGGGTTCTTACTAAGGCTTTCACATCCTAGTTTCCAAAGGTTGACTATACCTTTCCTCTGATACCAACTATAACGACCCATAATTTACATACATTGTTATTACTTCAAAATTGAAGCACACTTATTACAACATATAACAAAACCATGGTAGGACCGTATAGGTATAGTGTCTTTAAAAACCGGGAAACATAAACAACTGGTTCATAAAGCATCTACACTGTCTCCCTTTTATTTTATCATATCTAGAGTCACTTTTTGGAATATCTTACTTAATAACCTTCTTCCTGACCTGGGGAAAGAAAACATACAAAAGGGTGAGCTCAAATGCTCAGTAAGGGTAAACAAAATAAATATCAATCACAACATATTCATAAGAATATAACATTTTGGAAATCTTAACCTGAAAAAGAGATCATAATTTCATAACATTGGATAAATAATAGTAGTGAAATTTAATCCCCGTAATCATAACATAAGACATGAAACTTTGTGGCATACATACATAATCATAGAGAATCATTTCTTAGTAGTCAAGACTCATTGCCAAGACTATCTTAGCGGACAAAGTCCATTTCTGAACCGAGTTCACTCCTCGTTTCAGCCCTGTATCACTGAACCGATTTAACTTTCCATTACAGCCACGTCTTTATCATGAGATATAAAATCTTTACCCAATTAATTGGAGGGAGATATAGGTCCCACCCATCTCATAGTGATATCATTCTTATGTGTTCCACAAGATCATAAATCATACATCATAGCATAACCCATGTAATAAAAATGGGATTCTTAATCATCATTCCATCATAACACAATCCATATAAGATAAAAGGAAATCATAAAAATAATTCCATCATAAAATAATCAAAACAATGTAAAAATAGGGATAGAAACAGAACCCCGTATTATCTTAGATGGAAAATAATTTTGATAAAACACTTGAACTCCATTCTTGAGGAAAATATCCTTTCTACTTCAAAAACATTTTCCTTTCTTAAAATGTCATATAATTTTAAACTAAAAGAAGTTGATTAAAAAAAACTTGAAAACTTTTAAAGTAAGATTCATGCAAATAATTTTCTAAAAATCCATTCATACCGTATAAGTTAAAAAAAACATTCTTCTCGTACTTTGGCTGGAAAAGTAAAAAAAGTACCTCGTACTAAAAATGACAAAAGATTCCTTTCATATCTTTTACTAAAAACTCACCAAAGGGTAAAATTGGATTTAAAAAATTGTAGGAGGATAGAAATAATATTACATATTGAAAAAACATGGATGTGGATGATAAATGTTCCCCAGTAAATTCTTAAGTATAAACAATCTCGGATAAAAATGAGATTATGATAGTTTCCTTACCTTAGGTCCGATTTGCTTCGTACGTGTTCGAACATCCTGTATAATGATTTAAATAATATTATTGACTTATTACAGAATCATACTCATTGTTATTATATCATATATGGTCATATTCTTAGCTTCTTATTAGTAATATTTCATTGCTACTTGTTATTCGGGTGTTTATTACTTTTGTTCTTATGCGTCTTTTGTCGAATAAATTATTATTCTTCTTTTTAGGTTATAGATACCTCATTTACAGAATGGTATTAGTGTAATATATATCATATTTATTCATTAAATTTGTTTATATAATCATTATGCAATGAAGATCATGTAGAACGAGTCGCATCACATCGTGGAGACGATATTCCGTACGTACGCACGAGTGATGATATCGTTCCCATGATCGTGGAATTGTATTGGAGTGTATGTATACTATTTCAGAATCAATATAACTTTACAATAATCATATATAGTTATTATTTACACCATTATACCCATCCAAGTAAGGTGGTGGTGGAAAACATATTACACCACGACGTGGAGACGGTATTCCGTACGTACGCACGCGTGGTGATTTCATTTTCCGTAGGATGGATAGAAGGTGAATTAGGGTTGTTTCATATTTATAATAACATATCAGTATATTAGTGATACTGATGTTATTACTTCATAATGAAACAACTAAATAAGAAGAAGTTGAAGAAGAAAGAAATTGGAAAGGATCGGTAATGGATATTACCTCTTCTTTGACGCGCCTCTTCTTAACCTCCTCTTAGGGCACTAGAGTTGGTCTTTGAAGAAGACCAGGACCTATAGGGTGTTTTTAGGGAATTGGAGAAGATAAATTGGCAGGGGTTGGCCGAGCTTGATGACTCAAAGTGGTGTGAGAAGGAGAGGTAGGAGGTTCCCTTTTATAAGGGAGGAGAGGGGCACCTTTGGAAAAGTAAAAATATTATTTTATTATAAAGTCATATTCTGTTTTTAATAGCTCCAAATTGATTTATCTAGAAGCTAACGTGGGTATGGGTCGAAATACTCTCATATAATATAATTTTGACAAGTTTAGGTTAGTATTTTATCCTTATCATTTATATTTAACTCTAAGTTAAATAATTTAACTTTTACCATGTCTTCTTGTTTTCTTACACTATATGGTTATTAAAATTACTATAACAAGACAAATGAACCCCAAGTTGTTTATTATTAATATATATAACATTATCTAAGTCATTTGTCCGAACCTTAGATTTTTAGGAATAAAATAACAATTAATAATATAATATTTGTTTTAAAAACTATTTTATGTCAATTTTGACACTATTTGGTAATTGATTTTTGTGAAAATCATAACAACATGATTAGTTGTAAAAAAGTTAATTAAATAAATAATAACATGTAATATTAACCTATAAAATTAGTGTAATTCATAAAAAGTCTCAAATTACATTTATTTGGGTATTTATAATATCAATTATGTTAATATTTCATTAATAAGTAAGTTACTGCATCATCATTGTGTCATAAATAACTTAAATTATTTAATGTCTAAAAATTATAAATAAAATACCATTATGTAGGAAATCTTTTTATATTTCTAATGAATATTTATAGTCGAAATTATCTTATGTATAACCCTATATTAAAAATGTTTTAGTTATTAAACTTTGATTTTAACTATTTTAACTATTCTTTAAATAAAATAATAATAAATGTTCTAATCTAATCCAAGTGGAACTAAATGGTCATATTTTATTCCTAAGGTCGTTTTCGGTCGAATTAAACTTATTCAATAGAATTAGGACATGTGTTAGGGTAATAGTAATATCATTTTTACCCTTAATTACCCTATTTACTTTTAACCGTGGTAAATAAAAATAAAAGTTACTATTCAACAGAAATTATTTTTATCTAATTGAACCACATTTTACTTAATAAAATCAACCGTGTCTCTTGGATTTTTGAAATTCCATTCACAGAAGCGGTAAAATTAAGTTTTATATAAATTTTCAAATTCTCCTAGGAGGTGGGTAAAAGATGGTGAAAAGTTCAATAAAATTTTTATATATCTAAAATTATTATAAAATAACTCCAATGAATTACTTTGAACTTATATAGGTATTATGTATCAATTTTGACCTAAAATAAAATTAAATAAAGTAAATAATTATTTAAATAAAAAGTCGGTTTTTAAATAGTAACCCAGTGTTTTCACTATTCATCAAAAATTGAATGTTTTTAGAAAAATACCAAAATTTCACCCTAGGCTAATTTCGATATTCCGAATCAAAAAATTAAGTCCATTTTGAAAGATAAAATTTATAAAATTTCAAAAAGTGGGTATTACTATTCATAACAGCTAGTTATAATAATATTTTAATAGCATATCGTTGTTTAGTGAAACTCGGTATTGCGTACAACACAAGATATCGAGGAAGGCCGCGATTGTGTGTAAGGAAAGCCAAGATAGTGTTGTGTGTAGTGAAATATTCCTTTTATGATGTATATAACATAAAAACAAAATATTTCTCATAGAAATCTCAGGTGTTACATAAAGTACCTGTACACACGCACACATCTCCAAGCCCACACAATGATGAAATGTAAAACAACTAAAAGAATGTATGCATAAATTTAAGATCCCAAATAGAGTATGAGAGTAAAGTAGTTAAAGTGGAAAAAGGGGCTAAAAAAGTGTTTTGATGTCGTAAAGAAGGCGACCATGGTGCACGTTTGGTCTGGTCCTATGGTTGATTGTAGACGGTTAATTTATTGCACAATAATTAACATCTGGTTACCATTTTTATTCATGATGAAAACTCCAAATGGTTCCCTCATCTATAACTGGATATGGACCTGCTTTTCAAAGGAAGGAGGTCAATTGGGTTTTTAGGCCCAATGTCTCTTAGAGACTCACATTGGTCGAGAGGATGGGATTTCAAACCCATTGTATACTTTTAGGGGGGAATTATTGCCTACTCCAAGACTCTCTTATAGATTTAAGATCTATTCCTGAATCTATTCCTAATCCTGATATGGGACCAGTTACCCCAACAAAAAAATTATTGGTTAAATATCCTTTATTCACAAAAGAAAGAGGGAATATTGTTATTGAATCCATCTGTATGTATCTGAGGCTATTCATCCATTTCTCAATAATGAATAGATTCTTTATATTCTAAAGTTGTAAAAAAATACTTCATAATTTTATACCACATAGGGAGGCAATTAATATTCTAAGGAGGGTATTGAGCCATTATGGGGCATCCTGCGTATCCTATTTATTGCAGGAATCAAAACCCACATAGTTCGTTAAAACCTATGAAGTTTAACATCATGTAGAGAGGAAATATGTGTGGGCAGTTGGGTGCTGAATATTTGAACTCAATTCTTGAGGAGACATCCTACATATCCTAGTTATTATATGAATCAAAGTTATCATAGTTTGATCACACCCTTGGGACTATCCCCAAGGTATATTTCCTCATATAAGGGTGGTTCATATCATGCCACTAGTTGGGGCTTACATGATGATATTTCCCTAGTTGGTAGAGATTTATGATGCCAATGAGGTGTTTATTATGATTTATTAATCCCATGTGAGCTATGATTGGTATGGGAAATAAGGGTTAGAAAGTGACCAACCTCATTGCATGTGGATGCGGGGCTTATGCACCGAGACGACCCTTGGAGTACTTAATATTGAGATCAGGCCTTGAAGAGGCATCCTATGTATCCTAAATATGGAAGGAATCAAATTCATTATAGTTCAATTATTATCTTGCTGAGGGATGAGGTAGAGTGATCAGCCCATGGGAATGATTGGGTCCCAATTGTTGAAATGTCCGAGACATGGAGGGGATTACACTGAGGTGGGTGCCCATTTGAGCTTGGGATTAGACCTTAAGAAGGCATACTATGTATCCTGGTTATGTCAAGAATCAGAGTCCGTGTAGTTCAATTGTATTGGGGCTTACACAATTACATTGCCCTGCCTTTTTAGAGGTTTTTGGTACAGATGATATGATTATTGCAATTCCCTAAGCCCATATGAGATATTATCATTGTGAGAAACAAGGGATAAAAAATAATAAATGTCATTACTTGAGGATGTGGGACTTATGTGCTATTACTTACCTTTTGTGGTTTTTGGTATGGATCTTGGGACTTAGGAAGGCATCCTACATATCTTAGTTAGGTTAGGAATCAGAGTTCTCATAGTTTACTTGGTCGGGTAATACATGCTAAGGTTTCCCTTATTTTTAGGGATTACACACTGACATTGTCCATATAATCGGGGTTTACACACTTATATTGACATTATAATCGGGGCTTACACACTTATATTTCTATTATTATTGAGAATTACATGATGAGGATGAATAAAGTGATTGATTTTTAGGATGCATTAATGATCTGGCCTGATTTCCTGCCCGATACACATTAATTTTCCACTCAACATGCCACGATTTCCTGCTTGACATGTCACAGAATGTCTTCTTGACATGTCCTAGGACAATATCATGATCCAACTGGCTTGTCCAAGGGACGTCGCATATCTTGGATGGCATGTATAATGATTTTCATATGACTTAGGCTGAATCATCTGGAGGATATCACATGACTTGGATGGTTTGCTCTCGAAGCCTTTGAATAACCCTGACAGACATGTCTAGAGGATTCCGAATGATCTGGATGACATACCCAGGTGTCATCGCAAGTTTTGGATGACGCATATGTATGGTGTTGCAAGATTCATTGCGACATGTCTCGAAGGGTTTCGCATGTCATGGATGACATGTCTGGAGGGCATCATGAGACATGGATGGCTTGCCCGGATGGCGTCGCGGGAGCCAATTGACATGCCCAGGTGCTACCGCAAGATTTAGATGACATGAGCGGGAGCCGTTATATAAGTCATGACACATGTCTGAATGAAATTGTGATACTTGAAAAACAAACCCAGAGGGTTTTGTGAGACTTGGGTGGCATGCCTAAGGGGAACCATGTAACTTGCATCGACATGTCCATAGGACTTTGAATGACCCAAATTGCATACAGAAGGAGCATCGAGAGATCTGGGCGACATGTCCTGGTGTTGTCGCGTGTCTTGTATGGTTCACGCAAAGCTCATGAGGGTTAATTAAGTCTTCCAAATTTAATATTTGTTCTATATTTTATATTATGAATGCCTTAGATTTATTTAGTGTTAGTTTATTTTAAGTCTTGCATGATCTAATAGATGTGAGGGATGTACCTCGTGTGTCCTACTAGAATTCCTTCCCATGATCTATGAGTGATCACGTGAAGTGCTTTATACAAGGCACATGATACCTCTGGTTGTTCGATGGTATATTACCTGATGTAAAGCTAAAGATATTCTTTTTTCATGATGGGGTGGAGGATTTATAGGCCTTGCTACCCCAGTTGTTCACTGCTTTTCACAATGTATCTCACATAGATCTAGGATGGAGTTGGTGAAGGACTTTGACGCCATGCGTCTTCGTGAGTCTCTACTGTGGATTGCACTGAGGATGTCACCTGATTTTCATTTACCACAAGAGTACTCCATAAACACCTAATTTATCAGATTATCATCAATTAAAGGGGCCTTGTTGAGTTATGAAGATATATCAAGGGAATTCCATATTTCCATATTGATATGTCCAAGGGACTTCATGAGATCAGGATGCCTATTAAAAAGCCTTCGTGTGATCTCATGTGACTTGTCTGGGACTCTTGATGAGACAAGGATGATTTTTCAAGGGGCCTTTGTGGGATCAGGATGACTTGTCCATGAGTCTTGTGAGACCGTGTTATGGACATACTTAGCACGTCGCATGAGTTTTAGGAATGAGAGATGCTCCCACCTATTTCCCTTTTATTTCATTTGTTTTATTTTACAAAGGTCTGGAGTCATGCAAGACTATACAAGTCTTGTTGAGGACAATTACTCTATTTTCTGGTGATGCGTCACATGACCAAAAAAGGTCCTACAAGGATGCATGATCATTTCATGGACAAACCCATCCATTTGTCTTTAGGGAGACAGAGGGGGAGTGAAATGTTTCTTGGACATACCCAAGGCCTTTCGCGCGATGAGGCTGACAAGCTAAAGGGATTTCATGAGATGAGTTAGACATGTATCTAGGGCCTCGTAGTGTCTTTTGGATCACTAGGGGCACATCATATGACATTCACTGACTGCAAGAGGCTCCCACCTCCTCCCCTTTATTTTCTTTGTTTTTATTCTACAAAGGCTTGGGGTCTTGTGAGTTTTCTTGGATGTTGTCAAGGACAATCATCCTCTCCATCAATGATGTGTCATGTGATCTTTATGACTTAAGGAGGATAACATCTTTTGAATATCTTCCTCCTATTTTTAAAGGATTTTCAGATGGGTTTTCAGGTTTCTGATAGTTGAAAATCCTCTTGGATTGGGGGAGTTTATCTAGACACCTCCTCATGATCATTGATTGTACGGAGAGCCTATGTAAGATAAAGGGGACTTGTTGAAAGGGGCTCTGTAGGATTAGCTACAGGCTATACACTTCACATGGTTCTTTTTCATGAACTTATGATGGTCACATGATTGTGAGTTTCTTAAAGGCTTTCACGATCCGTGATCTTCATCCACCTTCTCCTTCCTTTGATTTTGTGGGGGGATAATACTAATATTCAGATATTTCTCTTATTTTGAATTGGCCAGTGCTCACATGGTGGGTGTCAACAAATTCCCCCCCTCCGGAGTGATGTCCATGAGGACAAGGTCTCGGTTTTGAGGAAAGTAAATGCCAACCTGAGTCTTTGGTGGTATCATGAGCCAGTTTCTTGGGCGAAGTTTAGTCTACCGGGCGACACTTGGTATTATGAAAAATTCCCTATATATATGGGAATGGAGGGAGGATTCATTTCACAAGGTACTCATTCCTCCATATCTCTTGCCTTGCTACCATCACATGACCTTGTCACAAGATCATTCCGCGAGATCTGATCATGAGCCTTCATCACGAGCCTATTTCTCAAGAACTCCTTTGTAAGACCAATTTTTCACAGGTTATTGTCCGGTCCAACTCCAAACCATACTTTAGTAAGTACTTAAACTTCATCCACAAGGACTGCGATTGTCTTGAGGGTTTTGCAGGATCTGCTAGCTTGGCCATATGAATGATTGATTATCATGTGATTCATGTGAGCATGTTTAGGTCATGAAATCACGATTCCAAATGGGTCATGTGATTGCGTGATGACCTGTGGAATTTATGCGACCCATGAGACCTTTGGGGATCAGACGATTCATGATCCCTTTAGGTGATTCTCAAATGCCTTTGATGATCCATGTGATGTGCATGATGTTTCCAAAGCTTTTGTGTCTTTATTATGAAAGGATTTTATATTCTCTTTTCTAATACATGTTCCACTTAATTATTTTCAGATAGCTTCCAATTAATCTCACACTTATTCTCACCATCCTTCCAAGAAGGAGGAGAAATCAGCGATAGATCGCTATGATGCTATGGTTGTGAGCGTAGATACCACTTTCCATCATTTTGTTGGGTAAGAAAAAATGAGTTCAATAACATTAATGGGGTTAAAACTCCTAGACTATGACCTTTTAGACTTATTTCCCCTTCATGAGTTTAGTATTATTTATGATGCTTCCATACCTCCACCAGAGTCATCGTTCATACCTTCCTCCTAGATTCGGAGGACTCAAAACACCTTCTGGGTGAACATCTCCTAGGAGGGCTATTTTGTCCCCCGGGGGAACTGTAAGGATGAACATATACGGACATCCATTCCCACAGACTTTGATGGGATTGACCATGCACATGATGATGATGTACATATGTATCACTCAATAATTTGGAAATATGCTTCCAATTAGAAGTTTGGTTGGGTTTCCAACTGAGATTTTTGATGGGGAGGTAGTTGTGGTATGGATTGGGGGTGTCCCTACTAGTATAATACATTTATTTTAATTTTTTTAAGGAATTGAAGCGAATTGAAATGTATGAGACTGTTTGGATATCATAGACATCTGCCTACCGCAACAAGGGTCTGATGATAGAGATGTTGAGTCATTGGAGCCCAAATACTTTCCACCTTATGAATGATGAGGTGGGAATCAACCTTTGAGATGTAGTGAAATTATGTGGTGCACCTGTACTATGTGGTATGTATGAGGAGTTCTTTCCCCCACAACGTGACAAGGACTCATCCTCTAACCTAGGAGATGATCAAGATGGCTAAAAAGGCCCTAAAAAAGGAGCCACTCCCAAGAGATGATATTATGTTCAATACATGGGGTGAGATTCTTTATCAAGAAAACCTGCTTTGATCTAGAAGTGAATAGGCCCAAGGCTTTCCTTAAGAAGGATTCCCATGGCCCACCAGCGCTTACTGGCCCCTAGTTGAGGATGGGAAATTTAAGGAATGGGGATGGGAAGTTGTTCCTAGAATTGATCATTATTCCCAACTAGACAACTTCCTTTCCATGTATCTAAGTGGGTACTTTCTCCCAATAAAGGAGAAAGGTGGAGTTAGAGTTTCCACTTTTGTGATGGCAACCTCTATGATAGGGGGAGCGTATTGGGCTAGCCGTTCCAATACTGGACAAAATTTATCGTCTTATACACCATTTTTATAGGGGAAAATACCCTTATAGGGTTTTCTCCCCTTCCAAATATTATGGGTTTTGATAGGAGCTCACCTGGGAGTTTATGTATATGTGAACATTCGGGGTATCCCCAATGTTCACTTCATACCATAATTGTAACGTATCAATGGGGTAAGATCCATTCCACTAGAAGATCGGGATGTCAGGGATTACATGATTCATTATGACCATTTCTCCTTTAGGCCATATGTTCTAGTACTATAGGTGACACTATTGACAATGGTGAGGCCAACCTTGATGTGCGGGCTTATGTGGTTCCACATTGTGAAGGAGTTCATTCCACCCGTATTGACCGGGAACTCATCTACGAATGGTACGCACCCTACTGGTTCAGCTTCCAATTCCTATGTATCCAGTCAAAATTTCCATGCTCTGTTCATGTTTGAATAGAGGAGTGTCTGATGGTAGCTCACCAATTTTGGATAATATTTACCAGGGAGGAGACCAGTGCTAAAATAAACCTTCATCTGCATAATTAAGTGATTGATTTATCTTGTGAATATGCAGAGGTTTAGATTTGATCATATCCCATTGGGTAGTTATCCATGTTGGTAAGTGAGTCTTTCCAATCACTAGTTGTGGAGCAAAATCCTAGGCCTAGAAAACAACTGATTTCTAGAGGACCAATAACCCTAGAAGAACCTCGTAAGGAAATCAGGTGCTTACCACTTCTGGAAGAAGTACCTACTAGAATAGTTATAGAAAATGTGTCTATAGAGGGTGATACTACACTGGAGTGATTATTTTCTATTGCGTCTCAATAATAGGAAGCCTGGAAGCTATGAAACTCAGAGGCTGATCTATGGGGTTTATTGTGTCATGTAGAGATGTGTTTGGAAGGTTTCGCCTCTATAACTACCCATTTAAGAATCATTTTTAAAGAACATCCTGAGGATGCGAGGGACTTTATCTGAGACCTCTACGTGGCTTTGGCGAGTGTCAAAGGTCAGATATTTTATTCTCTACTGGTCCACCAACTGGTTCTCCTAGGCCCACTACAAATTGCTATGGAAGAACAGGGTTATCCCATCATTGAGGAAGCAGTAAGTCTGAGCTTACTATTATTTTTAAGGTTCATGGTGATTTTTCAACTATATCGACACCCTTTATATGTTGACATATTGGGGGGCTGTTGAAGATCATCCAGATCTATTGTCCCCTGAATTTGGCACCAACAGAGAATTTGGCACCGACTGAGGGAACGATGATGAAGGGTCCCCAGGTCGAAAAATTCAGATGACGGTAGTGATTTCCATTCCTAAATCAATAGTTTCAGCTTCATCAACTTCTAGAGATCCTTCCTCGGAAAGAAGGATGAAGAAAAGGAAGCGATATGCATTGTCAGACCCCTCTCCCAAAATCCACAAGTGAGGTATTAAAATCTTCTAATGTCTTTTATTAATTTGGAAATACATTCCGATCTTTTAAAAATGCACAGGTCCCTACCGATCTTGTTTAGAAGAGCATGTATCCACTCCTGGGGGTGTGAGCGAGCATCTTATTGATTTGGAATACCTTTCTCTATCGGGCCCGACTTGTCAAGAAGTGGAGATAGATGAGGTTCCAACTCGATCATACCTATTTTCTACTGAAAACATTTCAGCGATCATACCATTTGATATGATGTGGGTAAACACATTTCTAGGGGCTGCTGACACAAGTAGCTATTTTTCTACTGTGTTAGCCTTGCTGGAAGTGAGTTTTGAAGAAGGTGAATACCTATTAAATATTGGACACTTTGTTTGTTAATTTAATATCACTTTATATTATCCTCTTTGATCCTGAAGTCCTTAATTATGGTGAGTGAATTACATCTTCATGAAAACCACTAGAGGTTCCATAAAGTCCATCACAAGAAGGAGTTTCATCTTCACCCGAGGATGGGGTTGGGGTAGTGGATGTTTCCATTGATGTGATCAAGAAAGGTATTATTCTAACCTCAGTCATATCTTCCAATTACCTAGTGATATCATTTTATTTATCCTATAACTAATAAAACCCTGTCCCCTTTTCTATATTACCTTCGCACTGAGCCTTAGAGGCTTTGGTTCCTACTCCCCAAAGGGTTCCTCCAACTGGATCAACCAAAGGTTGGTTCTCTCCCTTCATCATAAAAAACTGTGATCACAACTCTTTACTTGATTAACCTGGTCCCAAAATAAATCATCGTTCCCAGAATGGGTTTAGGTGAAGGCTCAGGGTCTACATCATTCTATGATTCGATGAGATGACACATGTGGAGGGAGGTTTGAACCTTATTTTTGGATACCCCCTTGGAGGAGTTTAAGGATTTTTTTGGGACACCTTTGGTTCATGTTTCCAACCCTTGGTTACGAGGGTTTCAATTATTCCGCTGCTCATGCCCAGATGAAGGAAATGGTATTTCTGTGAGATTAGAAGAGGGCCCTTGAATTAAGGGTGGAAGCTGCTGAGGCTTCCTCTTCAGTAAAGCAGAATTGGGATGAGGCTGTAAAGGAAGCTTCCTAGCATGCAATAGAAGTGGAAACTCACCAGCATGTAGTCAATGTTGAGAAGTTTAAAATTTTCCATTTTTGGTTTGAGATCGATCATTTTCATTCGAAGATTATCCATCCGTAGGAAGAGTTATCTCAATTTCAACATGCACTCCTAGCATAAAATAGAAGCAGACACTCACCAACATGTAGTCAATGTTGTGAAGTTTAAAATTTTCCATTTTTAGTTTGAGATCGATCATTTTCATTCAGAGATTATCCATACATAGGAAGAGTTATCTCAATTTCAACACGCACTCTATATATTGGAGAAGGCTATGCTAGATCATTAGGGACTTATTTCTGTGTCATAAAAGGTGCAACATGAATCCATTTCTAGGGAGGAGAGGCTGTAACAAGCTGTGAAGGAACAAATTGAATATGTTGATTAACTATGCCAATCTATGGATTTCCTGGAGTAGAGACTTGTAGAACTCAAGGATTCATCTAAGCACATTCTGTTATGAAATAATTTTTTTTAATCTTTATTTGGCTCGTACATTCCTAGGAGAGGATCCGATATATGGAGATTCCTCATTTTTCATGTTATCAATGAACAAGTTTGCTGAACTTTATATGTGTTGTCCAGTGTCCCTTTTATTCATGATGTGCATGAAATTTCATTATTCCAATATTATGCGAATTGCCAATGATACCCATCCTTAGTGTAATAACAAGTAAACTTGAATGTATGGATCTGAATATTTGAATCATAAATGATTATTCTTCAAGAAGTTATCACAAATTCTCACCCACATGAGATTCTTTACTGATGTATCTATTATAATTATATTGAAATCACTTGATTCATAGAAGGATATTCGGGTAAAATATATATCCTGGATGGAGAGTCTTCTATTGTTTTCCTAAGCTGATAGGCCTGGCAAGCATAACTTGATTTCACCTAAGGCCATATGGTGGGCCCTACAATATCTTGCAGGCTAAATCACTGTTGTTCTATAGTTTTGGGTCTTTTAGCTCAGACTTGATATCACTTTATCTTAGGGTCTTTTAGATTGGACCTAATATTGCTTTAGTTTAGGGTATTTTATCTTGGACCTTATATTACTTTAGCTTAGGGTATTTTATCTCAGATGTTCTATTTCTTTAGTTTAGGGTATTTTAGCTCGGACCTTCTATTGTTTTAGTTAAGGTTCTTTTAACTCAGACATTTTATCGCTATAGTTTAGGGTATTTTAGCTTGTATCTTCTATTGCTTTAGTTTAGGGACTTTTATCTTGGACCGTCTATTGCTGTAGTTTAGGGTTTTTTAGCTTGGATCTTATATCACTGTAGTTTAGGTTCTTTTAGCACAGTTCTTCTATCACTGTAGTTTATATTCTTATAGCTTGGACCTTTTATCGCTGTAGTTTAGGGTATTTTAGCTCAGACCTGATCAATGATCACGAAACATGGTTTAGACATGCCAAGAGTGTCCCAAAACATTTTGGGGATGTTTAGCTCTTCCATAGTGTTTCTAGGGATCATAAGTATTTGAAATACCATTTTTAGAGTGACACATTTGGTTGACGACCATAGACGCATATACAGGATCCATGAGAATGTATTCATAGTTAAGAAAAGGTTCACTTGAAGCCGGGTATCTTTTCCAAGGGCTAGGGAAGATTTATGGAGGTAGTATAGGTTGAGGGTGAAATATTAGGGATGCTAGGTCCTTCCGGATAGTTGGAATATGGGTGATGTAAGTCATAAAACAAAAGTTTGAGTCGTGTGTATGAGATAGGGTAGACATTCCGGGTATGTCCCATGATATCTTGAGATGCCTAGTTCTGCCGCTGCGTTGCTAGGGATCACAAGGGTTTAAGTTCCTTTTTAGAAAGGAGGATATTCCTTCCATTGGTGGGTCAAGGACCTTACGCGTCAACATCATGGTTAAGAAAAAGATGATCTCCACTCCTCTCTAAGGGCCATGAAATATTTGTGAAGACTCAAACATCTAGATGATGAAGTTATATATGGAGGAAGCTATCCAAAAATGGTTCTGGCGCACTAGGGAATTTCAACAATTGAATTATGAAGCTTGAGCCCTACGTCATGTGGTTTCAAATCACGAGATGTGGGCCATCAATGGGTCGAAAATGGAGTGTTTCATTCTGACCTTGATAAAGGGTACAAAACACGATGATAAAGATAAAAATGTCCTTTTTACAGAGTGATGCATTTAGCTGATGACTATAAGCACATATGCAGGAGCCATATCCATACATACATAGTCAAGAAAAGGGTCCCTTGAATCCAGATATCTTTTTCAAGGTCCATGGAAGGTTTATGGTGATCTGAGGCACCCCAAATCATGAAGTGTGATTTGTGGGAAGGGTAATATTCAAGAAGGTTTCAAGAACCCTAGAAGACATGCCACTGCCTAGTGAACATATTCTCACGATAAGGATGTGTGAGAAATTATTACTCTAACATTTTTCTGAACCAAGGGGTCCAGCGAGGGTATATTGGATTTTACTAGGGCTATAAAGTAGGCCCTATGGGCTTTGTGCCTTATTTATTTGTGCCCTAATTTTTGACTAGATTCTGAATATGGAGATCTTAGTGAGAAACGGATTGAATTTTTCTTAGGACTCCCTTCACGGGTTTTCTACCTAACAAGTTTTGTTTCTTTTTTCTACTTTTAGTTTAAGGTCTTGCGATTTGGACCATTATAGACTAGAGTTTAAGGTTGTACAACTTTGACCAATGCACATGCAGTTTAAGGTTGTGACACACATGGACCTATATGGGGGATGATACATAAGATCCTAATTAGGATATCCAGGGTCAAGGGTACCCCATCATCCTTCTGATAAGGAGATGAAAATATTGTAATTCCTGGATTGAGGTTCTCAGGTCGTGATTAATGGTATGGGACAATCGTACTAGGAGTGGTTCATATCAAATTGAGGTGTTGAGTTCTTCCACAATGATTTCAGGTCTCACAAGGATCAGAATGTCCATTTTGTAGAGTGACACATTTGGTTGATGATGATAGGTTCATATGTAGGAGCTATAGACATACATGCACAGTCAAGCAAAGGGTCCCTTGAAGCTGGTTATCTTTTCAAAGGGCCATGGAATATTTGTGGCAAATTAAGGTACTTGATACATGAAGTATGATTTATGGATTGATGTACTTAAAGGATGGTGTAAGAACCCCGTACTATGGTTGAATGGCGTAAGGATCTTATGGTTCTTTGTTAAGGAATGATGATGGGTGTTGGCCTTTGTTTAGTTTAACATCATGAGGTAAGGAAGTACTTTGTGTAGTTTACTATCTTGCGATAAGGACATGTTCCGTGCAATTTAATGTCACGTGGTAAAGGCATGTTTTGTGTAGTTTAATGTCACATGGTAAGGATATCTTCCATGAAGTTTAACTTCGCGCATTAAGGATGTCTTCTATGTAATTTAACGTCATGCAATAAAGAGGTATTCCATGCAGTTTAATGTAATGCAGTAAGGAAATGTTCTTGTACAATTTAACATCATGTGGTAAGGACGTGCTTCGTACAGTTTATTTTCACATGGCAAGGACACATGTCCATGCAGTTTAACATCATGCGGTAAGGACATACTTCCATGAAGTTTAACATCATACAATAAGGATGTGAGAACTGACATAAAAAATTATGTGAGGCATATTATATGCGTAATCAGGCCATGTGTAGATCTGAATCATACATAAGCAAAGTGATCTTGTATGAACCTGTCTCTTACATAGTTTGGAGTGTATTTTTATTGGTTTTTGCAGATGGTCTCAGGATTGAAGATCCAAACATCACTACGTACCCTACAATGGAAGGAATCAATCTACACATAGTTCTTAAGAGTCCGTGTAGTTTATAATCATACGGTAAGGACGTGGGATCCCCAACATGAAATGGTTATTTTTTTGGATGAGACCATGTACAGAATTCTGGGCATCACTACACATCCTATAATGATGAGAATCAAACTACACATAGTTTTTAGGAAATCTCCCTGTGTAGGTCTAACCCGTATATAGATAGGGGGCATTTTTATATTTGTTTATTATGGATGTAATCGGAGTTGGAAATCTGGGCATCTTTACATATCCTGTAAGGAAAAGAATCAAGTTATATGTAGTTATTTCATGGGAAAGTCTCTACGTAGGTCTAACCCACATGAAGAGGTGGGCATTGTTTCCGTTGATTGTTGTAGCTAGGCCCAAGATTTAAGATCCAAGTGACACTATGTATCCTATGCTGATAGGAATCTATCTACACGTAGTTCTTGAGGAACCATTCATTTTAACATCATGCGACAAGGATGTATATGAACTATTTTGAAAAGGATTATGTTGGTTAGACCCAAGGATAAAACTTGGGTGTCACTATGTATCCTATGGTAATAGGAATCAAGCCATTAATAGTTCTTGAACTAGGAACTTTCTGCGCAAGTTTAACCTATATGCAAAGAGGGGGAATTCTTATATTTTTCATGACTGGGCCCGATATTGAAGAGACGGGCATTGCTATGTATCATGTGATTTTAGGAATCAAGTCACATGTAGTTCTTAAATGGTGGTGCAGTAAGTGACCAACACCAACCATAGTGGTCCTCTCGAGTGAGGTCCACAAGGATGTGTAGTTTTACATCTTTCCAGGGACATCAACCATGCAATTTAACATCATGAAGCAAAGTCTCATGGTATTTATTTTGTGTTCTTTCATTTAGAACCATGATGAAAATGTCATAGGTATTCATGCATTATTAACACTGGGAAGTTGTTACCAAATTTCCTAAGCTCATGTGAGCCATGCTTGGTGTGATAAACAAGGAATGATAAGGGTTTATCCTACCGCATGGTGGAAATTAAGGATAGGACATGGGATTTTGAATCATGTGATGGTTGGACTAATATATAGGATTCAAGTGTCCCTATGTATCTCATTAAAAATGAGAATCAAGCCATACGTAGTTCTAGAGGAACTGTTCAGTTTAATGTCATGCAGAAATGAAATCTGCTGTGCAGTTTTAACGACTTTCGGTAAGGACGTGGGTAACTCAACATGAAAGAGGAGGGTTGTTGTAGCTGGAACCAAGAATTATGGTCTGGGTTTCACTACATATCCTATTATGGTAGGAATAAATCCACACATAGTTCTTCAATACCTTGTAGTTTAATGTCATGAAACAAGGAAATTGGGCCACCTGATGTGAAAAGGAGGTATGACCATGGATTTGTGCATTTTTACATCATACAGTAAGGAAATATTCCATACAGTTTAATGTTGTGAAGTAAGGATAAAATCCACACAATTCATCATCATGTGATTAGGATGTAGAGTTCCATGTAGGTTTAAAGTCTTGGTGTTAGGACTTGATGTGATGCATAGTTTATTATCTTATTATTGGGATGACTATGTACAGTTTAACATCATGTGGTTAGGACATACAAGTGGGGATTATACTGATGTGGATGAACAGGATGATGATAGCTATGCAAAGTATTTCTTGAGAAATCTTACATTGGTGGGGGGTGTAACACACTCCCCATCCATTGTGTCTAATGAGTAAGCTCCATTATGGTAGAACTTATGTATGATGTAAGGACCTTCCCATTTGGGTTCCAGCTTCAGAGGATTCTTCCCTGGTATAATTGGGGTTCTGAGAGCCAACACCAGTTCTCTTTAGATGAATGAACAAAGGTGAACCTTTTTATTGAAGGCCCGCATGATCCGATTATGATGAACCTAAAGGTTGCGCAATGTACACAACCTATTCTCATAGATCCGCTCCAATTTAACCAACTTCTGCAATTTATCATAATACGATAGCTATCTGCAAATATCTATTTGGAGAGAAGGTAGATGGACTTATATGGGTAACACTACCTCAGTCCCATAATCTAATTAGTACAATATTTATTTTATATAAGTACGCGTGGTGGTACGATATGCCCATAAAGAATTGAGGATCTTGTATAGCTAGGATTTATTATCTCTGTTCACCATATTTTGGAGTATATTTGATAGAGTCTTATTAAATGCCTCTATCTATTTATTTTTCACTGCATGATAGTGAGATGAGTGTTTGGAATTGATATTGTAGTCATGGTACAACTTCTTCAATTTTGTAGAACAGAAGTTGGTGTCGTTGTCCGTCAATATTATGTGAGGTACCCCGAACTAGGTGATGATATGGGACATTAAAAAGTTGATTATATTATCCATTATAACTTACTTGAGGGGTATTTCCTCATCCCATTTAGAGAAGAAGTCGGTAGCAGTAAGGATGTACTTGAACTGCTTAGCTATGGCTGGGGGATATGGCCCCACAACATCCATTCCCTTAATGAAAAATAGCTAAGAATATTTAGATGTATGTAGCAATCTATGGGGTTGATGGATGAAGTTTTCATGAATCTGGAATGCATGGAATTTCTTGGTGAATTCTACATAGTCCTATATCATGGTCGGAAAATAATATCCCAACCTCCTAATTTGGTGGGAGAGCTTGGTTCTAGATTTATGGGCGCTGCAAAATCCCGTGTGGACTTCTTCCATGATAGTAGAAATATCTCCTTTTGCTATGCATCTGAGGAGGAATCCATAAAATCCATGCTTGTAGATGGATTTTTTTCTCATTTGGACCATCCTGTAGGGTGAAATTCACTACATGGAATCTAATTTTCTCCCTTTTGGCTCGGTTCTTTGGGAGAGTCCCGTTTTGGAGATAACTTATTATGAGATCCATCCATCAAAGGGAAGTCTTTGGTTCATCACACTCTGGGGTGGTGTTGAACTGATTTATTTCTTCTATATCACAAAAGATGATAACCTAGAACATTATTCGATGTGTGATATAGAAGATTGCTTATTCTTGATCAGGGTTAGCTAGGACGGTGGCTGCATTGGCCAATGCATTGGTGCGAGCATTCAGTGATCAGGGAACATGATGTAATGTTGGATCAAAAGGGAACTCTGCAATCAGTCCTTTAATGTAGCTAGTGATAAGAACCAATTATTCCTTTTTGATAGAATATTCACCATTGATATACTTTATCACTCGCTTCGAGTCCCCTTTGATATTCAGGTAGGCTATTTATAGCTGCTGGGATAGTTCCAACCCGATGTTGAGGGATTGGTACTCTAGCACATTATTCATGCAGCCTTCAGATAATGAGAAATAGTAGGTCAAAATCACTTTGTTAGTAGAGAAAAATATGACCCATAATACAACCCGATTGAGATTTGGGTTTTCTATCCTTTTGCTGATAGTACTTCAGGAGGCACCATCAAAATACACCTCCCATTTCTGGGGAGTTTAATGATAATGGAAGACCTTCTCATCTAGAATCTCAGTGTCCACCAGTGTATTTTTTTGGGGCAGGATGTGCTGTAAGGAAATAAGCTAGGTATTTCCCTTTTAATGACTTCTATGATATGAACTGAATGTTGTATTGCTATATAATGATTACCCATTGGGCCAAGCACCCAGTTAACATGAGCCAGCCAAGGATGTACTTGAGCAGATCAATACGAGAGACCAGATGGACTTTGTGGCGTTATAAGTAATGACTCAAACTTTTCACTGAAAAGATGAGTGCAAGGTAGTTCTTCTCACCATCAGAGTATCGGGTCTTAGTACCTAACATAGTCTGGATGAGTTAGTAGAGACTATTCTCTCTCCCTAGATCATTCTTTCATGAAAGAAGGGTGCCTAGTGAGTGTTCCATAGCGGCCACATATAATATGAGTGGACTCCCTTCCACTAAAGGCATCAGGACTGGTGGGTTTGGGAAATACTTCCTGAGAATTTCTAAGGATTCTTGGTAATCATCATCCCATTGATATGCAATTCCCTTATTCATTATCCTGGTGAAGGGAAGAGCTTTTCCGGCCAAGTTGGCGATGAATCGCCAAATGTAAGTGAGGTTCCCTTAGAGCCCCCTCAATTCCTTAAGATTTATAGGGGGTGAAATTTCTAGAATAACACTAGTATTTTATGGGTCAACATCAATATCATGGTGGCATACTATAAAGATAAGGAACCTCCCCGATGTTACCCCTAAAGTGCATTTCAGTGGAGTCATCTTCAGACTATGCAATCGCAACATGTTGAAGACTATTTGGAGATCTGTGAAGTGATCACTTCGCTATTGGGATTTGAAAACTAGGTCTTTGACATAAAATTTGACTATATTTCCCAAGAATGGATTGAAGATACGATGCATGATGTGTTGATATGTAGAACCAATGTTATTTATCCCAAAGGGTATGTACTGATAGCAGAAGATCCCCTGAGGTGCTCTGAAGGCAGTGGCCTCTTCATCTTTGGGGTCCACATTTATCTGATTGTACCCAAAGTACCCATCCATGAGGGAAAGGTCTTGGAATCCATAAATTTTCATTGATCAAGAGCTACATGATCAGAAATGGGAAATAATCCTTTGGGAAATACTAATTAAGGTCTTTGAAATCAATGCAAACCCTAATTTGCCCATTATTTTTCTTGATGGGGACGATGTTGGAAATCCATCTTGGGTATTGTAATTCTCAAACAAAGTTAATTTTGATTAAATTGTCAACTTCCACCTCCACATTTGTGGCATGAGAGGGGTGTATCCTCCTAGATTCCTTCTTGAAGCCTCGATGCTCATCAGGTAGTTCGAGATAGTGTGTATCCACATCTGGATTCAGTCCAGGCATTTCTGTATCATTACAAGAAAACACATATTAGTGTTGATTTATAAATGAAATATACTTCTCTTTCTCTTAGAGGGGAATGATGAAACTAATTATTTTAGGCTATGAGTCTTCCTTTGTTCCCAGAATTATCTACCTGAGATCATCTATGGAAGTGGAGACACCTTCCTCGAATGCAGGAGGAGAATTTATAAGGTCATTATCATATTACCCAAACTATGATTCTATGGATACATTTTCAGATGAAGATGGAAACCTAAGGTCTTCTCTGTCACTATTGGGGTGAGCACGGCCATGATGAGAGATATTATCACCCCTTGCTTCTTGAGTTATTGTAGAGAGATGTTTGAGATGATTTTATTTTACACTGTCATTGGGGACAGAAGGATCTTGGAACTACGAGGTCAGGTCTATCACCTCAACTAGATTTATGGGGATCACATATTAATTTTTGAGCATACTCTAGGGATTTTCAGGGGCTATCCCCAAGAAATTGGGGGCTGTAACCTGCATATCATCATCCTCCATTGGTTATTTGCCTCCCTTTTTATAGAAATCTACTTTAGCAGATATCTATATACAAGTCTCGAAGGGGGTTTTATCACCATAAAATATGATGAATTTTCCATTTATGCGGCACTTTAGACACTAATTTGAAGGGGGAAGAAGAATTCATTACAAATCCAAGAAGAACAAAAGAGAGAAAACAAAGAACAAAAAATTTGATGCTTCAGAATTTTTCCTTCATAAGTTTGCCTCTGTTATGCCCACCAGACGGCCGAAACTCACTGAGGTCCTTTATTATAGAATGTTGAAAATGAAGTTTTCTATCTAACCTCAAAATTTGCGAGTAATTGGACAAGTGTAAAGAAAGATATGACCGAATTAATGGTCATTAATTTTCTGGACGCCAAACACTATTTCACCCACTCCACTTAGACGCGCCCAAAAGATGCCTTAATGAGATTCATATTTTATGAAATTTACTGTTAACCGTCATTTGTATGTCCTCTGTCGACACCACATGGAAGAACTTAATTCTAAGGTCGGATGAATGAGATATTGTTGATTTAATTTTGTGGGGTCCATTCTGCCAGCTAGACTGAGTTCTCCACTTGATTGAATTTTCTGTATCATTGATTTTCAAATTGGGTCTTGTTCCAGAAGGAACATTTGAATCCCAAAAGCATATGAAGCCTAAAAAAAGGATTCACTTCAATTGGACCAATATTATAAAATTTAATCCTGAAAAACAGAAGCTATATAAAACTACCAATTTTACAGAATTACCCCATTTTCACATTTAAGCCCAAAATACACCAAAAAACACATAAATGATGCAAATACACTCACATTGAATAATTGGGATGGATTAAATCATTGAAAACATATTAATAATATTGAAAATATTAACTCTATCAATTCCCCCACACTTATCACTAGGACTCCTGGACAAGTCAGAATCAAAATAAAATCTAAGTAAATTCAAAACACATATCCATGAGATCCACCAATTCGAAAACAAGAAACAAAATATATCACGCCTCCTCAAACTCAATTATTTCATCTTCTTAATTTAATATAATACAATATATTTACTCTTCATTTCTCATCCCATGCACACAAAAAACTTACCTAACTTTCATTATCTCTCATTACACAAATTTCAATTTTTTAGCAATGTCTTTCTCATCCAAACTCATACAAGGGTCACCATAGGCTTGATAAATTCCTACATCTCCACCCGATGTGAGTCAAAGACATATGTTTATCATGAGGACTTGTTAAGGTTGTTCAGTGGCTTTAGGTTGGTAGGATTTAGATGTGAAAAATTCTGAGGCTGAATGAAGAGGGCTTGGCTCTTTTTGAAGCAAAATTGCATTACTCTAATTTTCACATAAGTATGGTCTTCTCTTCACTCCCCTTAGTAGAAAATAAACTCATTCTTCATGGAATATCAAGTAATGTTCACATAGTTCATCATTTCAGCAGAAAACATTTCAATCTTCTCTAATATAATATTTCTTGAAAGCTCTAGAAAAGGCACAAATTTCTTTTTACATTAGAAGCTCTAGAAAGGCACAACTTCTCTCATCATGAAAGCTCCATAAAAGGCATAGATTTCAGTAGAATGATTTTTTTAGCAGAAATAACATATCTTCAAAATTTTGTCACCCAAAGTATCCCCAAATAAGGTAGTACAATACAAGACATCTTCCCCCCACACTTATGTTCAAATAGATCATGCAATTTCACTTCAAGAGTAGGTTGGATAGGGAATATTGGCTTGTAATGTGGCTAACCTAACAGGATGTTCATGGCTTCTATGGGATGCAAGGATTAAATGTTCAAGGTATGCCATTATGAAAGTTATTATCTTGAAAAGGGAGATTTCAAACCAAAGAAATGCCTCAATAATTTAAAACACATGTACCCCAAACCCTCAAGTTTTGAAAGGAATAAATCAAATTCTGGTTAAAAAAAGCATGATTTGGTTCTCTCATGAAGTGAGGTGAATGTAAAGAATATAAAAATAATAGGTTCAGAAGCCTCATGGGAATGTGATTTCATATATAAAGACAGTGATATGTGGCATGGGACTCAAAAAACAGAGTATTTTCATGAAATTCCCAAAGAATTGAACTTGAAATAATATCATTTTCAGCATTCATTTAAGCTCAGTTTCATTGAATAAATTATTTCTCCCATGGAAATGGGCTTCAAAAATGTCAAAGATAATCATTTCAACACAAATGTTTAAAAAACACAAATTTTTTTTAAAAATAATCACACAAAATTTGAAACACACATGTTTTTTAAAAACAAATAGGAAAACAAACAACACATAAAAAAAATCGTAAACTACAAAGGTTCCCTCCCCCACACTTAAATGATGAAGTGTCCACAATGAATTCAAATATATTTAACACATAATAATATTTGAAATTGAATCACAACAATCATGAAAATATAAAGGTGAGGTACGACCTGATGGAGTTTATTGATAAACAGGTTGGAGGAGTGTGATCTCATCCATCGGCTCTGATGGCATGGTCCCAAGGAATTTCTTCAATCTGTGGCCATTAAAAGTGAATGGATCCTTCACTCCATCCTTCAAAATCTGTACAACACCAAAAGGATATACATTATTAACTATAAATGGACCTTCCCACCTGGAACGAAGTTTACCTGGCATCATCTTGAGTCTTGAATTGAAAAACAACACTTTGTCTCCAGGATGAAAGTCTTTTGGATGGATTAGTTTGTCATGAGCCACTCTTGTTCTCTCTTTGTAAATCCTGTAATTTTCAAATTCTTCCCTTCTAAGTTCTTCAATCTCCTGTAACTGAAATCTTCTCTCTTTCCCAGCACTTTCAAGATCCAGATTCATCTTCCTCACAGCCCAGTATGCCTTGTGTTCCAATTGCACAGGTAGGTGACAACTTTTCTCATAAATCAGCCTATATGGACTCATTCCAATTGGGGTTTTGTAGGCTGTCCTATAAGCCCATAATGTGTCTTTTAACCTTTGGCTCAAATCCTTCCTATTTGGATTAATAGTCTTTTCCAAAATTCCTTAGATTTCCCTATTAGACACTTCAGCTTGCCCATTAGTCTGTGGATGATAGGGAGTTGATGTTTTATGATGCACCCCATACTTTTTCAACAAAGCCTCCATTATCCTGTTGCAAAAGTGAGTTCCTTGATAACTAATGATGGTCTGGGAACTCCAAACCTACAAAATATGTTAGCCGTGACAAAATCACAAACAAATTTAGCATCGTCAGTCCTAGTGGCTTTTGCTTCCACCCATTTGGAAACATAATCAACAGAAAGAGGAATATAAGAATTTCCAAATGACATTGGGAAAGGGCCCATAAAACCTATCCCAAAAACTTCAAATATTTCACAAAAATTAAGTGGCTTTTTGGGTCATTTCTTGTCTCTTTGAAATATTTCCTGTAAACTGACATTTTTCACACCGTTTACAAAATTCATGAGAATCTTTGAAAAGTGTTGGCCAATAAAGTCCAGATTCTAAAACCTTCCTTGATTTCCTTTGAGGTCCAAAGTGGCCTCCACAAGCTAATGTGTGACAAAAATTAAAGACCGATTCAATTTCATTTTTAGGCAAACATCTTCTTATCATTTGGTCATTGAAAATCTTCCAAAGAAATGGATCATCCCTGATGTAATATTTTGATTCAAATTTCAATTTGTGAATTTGGTGAGAATTTAAATGAAATGGGACCTCAAATATAAAATTTGTTAAAATGTATTATAGTGGGTTACATAGGTTTTCTCCAGAGAGGAGTGCACAACAATTAAGTTGTCACCTTAAAATAAGATAAAGAAGTGAGGTTGTTTTTAGAAATTGTTTGATTTGGAAAATACAAGAAAGAAACTAAATAAAGTAAAGTAATTAAGTGAAAGTTTTGAAAAAAATTGACAAATGATGTGATTTAAATTAGTGATATGAAATGGTGATCAGGTTAGGGTCGGTTTTCCAATTGTAATTCTATCATTGTTCATTTTACCCAATTCTCCTCTGCTAAATCGTTAAGAGTGAGAATCCACAATCGTTTCTTCTCACTCCCTTGGTCAAATAAAAATGTGAGAATAAACCTTACTAAAACCTCATATTGGTCTACTCTCCTTCCAATGTGTAATAGATTTGTATCAAATATCCCCAATTATCTTAGGCAATTCCCAATCAGGTCTTGTTTATCCCAAGCAATCAAGAACATTCACTACTCCTCACACACGTACCGGTGATCACCGAGTACTAAAACACTAAATCCCGGTCTATTCCATCGTTTATAAAACATAACCTAGTGGAGGGAGATATTGATCATTAACCAAATATAAATAAACAACATAATCTAAAATCAGATACAATCATACATGATAATAAAAACTGTTATAAGAAATTGAAACAGATTCACAGAAGAGAAAAGAGGATATTAAAATATTACGTGCAAGAACTCAAGAATTAAAAAAGGAAAAACCTACCCTTCCCCAATCACTCAAAAGATCTACCCCACCATGGTAAGGGTAACTGAGTTTAAGGGGGAATAATAAGTCATTACAAAGCTAAGAAGAACAAAAGAGAGAAAACAAAGAACAGAAAATTTGATGCTCCAGAATTTTTCCTCCAGAAGGTTTCCTTTGTTCTTCCCACCAAAAGGCCGAAAATCACTGAGGTCCCTTCTTATAGAATGTTGTAAATGAATTTGGATATATACCCTCAAAATATGAGAGTAATTGGACATATGTAAAGAAATATATGTCCGAATAAATGGGAATTACTTTTCTGGACTCCAAACACTATTTCACCCACTCTATTTGGACACACCTAAAAGATGCCTTAATGAGATTCATATTTTATGAAATTTATTTTGAACTTTCCTTTGTATGTACTATATCGAAAACAGCTAGAAGAACTTAATTATAAGGCCAGATGAATGAGATATTGGTGATTTAATGCGGTGGGATCCATTCTTCCAGCCAGACTGAGTTCTCCACTTGATTGAATTTTCTGTACCATTGGGTTTTGAATTGGGTCTTGGTACAGAAGGAACATTTGAATCCCACAAGCATAGGAAGACTAAAAAAGGATTAACTTCAATTTTACCAATATTATAAAAGTTATTACTGAAAAACAGAAGCTATATAAAACTGCCAATTTTACAGAATTACCCCATTTTCACATTTAAGCCCAAAATACACCAAAAACACATAAATGATGCAAATAAATTCACTATGAATAATTGGGAGGTATTAAATAATTGAAAACATATTAATAATATTGAAAATATTAACTCTATAAATTCCCCCACACTTATCACTTGGACTCCTAGACAAGTCATAATCAAAATAAAATCTAAGTAAATTCAAAACACATATCCATGAGATCCACCAATTTGAAAACAAGAAACAAAATATATCATGCCTACTCAAACTCTATTATTTCATGTTCATAATTTAAGATAATTCAATATATTTACTCTTCATTTCTCCTCCCATGTACACAAAACACTTACCTAACTTTCATTATCTCTCATTACACAAATTTCAATTTTTTAGCAATGTCTTTCTCATCCAAACTCATACAAGGGTCACCATAGGCTTGATAAATTTTTAAATCTCCACCCGATGTGAGTCAAAGACATATGTTTATCATGATTACTTGTTAAATTTGTTCTATGGATTTAGGTTGGTAGGATTTATATTTGAAAAATTACGAGGATGAATGAAGAGGGATTGGATCTTTTTGAAGAAAAATTGCATTACTCTAATTTTCACACAAGTATGGTCTTCTCTTCACTCCCCTTAATAGAAAATAAACTCCTTATTCATGGAATATCAAGGAATGTTCACACAGTTCATCATTTCAGCAGAAAACATTTAAATCTTCTCAAATATAATATTTCTTGAAAGCTCCAGAAGAGGCACAACTTTCTTTTTACATTAGAAGCTCTAGAAAGGCACAACTTCTCTCACCATGAAAGCTCCAGAAAAGGCACAACTTTCAGCAGAATGATTTTTTTTAGCAGAAATAACATCTCTTCAACATTTTTTCACCCAAAGTATCCCCAAATAAGGTATTACAATACACGACATCTTCCCCCCACACTTATGTCCAAATAGATCATGCAATTTCACTTCAAGAGCAGGTTGGATAGGGAATATTGGCTTGTAATGTGGCTAACCTAACCGGATGTTAATGACTTATATGGGATAAAATGATTAAATGTTTAAGGTAGGACATTATGAAAGGTATTATCTTGAAAAGTGGGTTTTCAAACCAAAGAAGTGCCTCAATCATTTAAAACACATGTACCCCAAACCCTCAAGTTTTGAAAGGAATAAATCAAATTCTGGTTAAAACAAGCATGATTTGGTTCTCTCAAGAAGTGAGGTGAATGTAAAGAATATGAAAATAATAGGTTCAGAAGCCTCACGGGAATGTGATTTCATATATAAAGACAGTGATATGTGGCATGGGACTCAAAAAAACAGAGTATTTTCATGAAATTACCAAAGAATTGAACTTGAAATAATATCATTTTCAGCATTCATTTAAGCTCAGTTTCATTGAATAAATTATTTCTCCCATGGAAATGGGTTTCAAAAATGTTAAAGATAATCATTTCAGCAGAAAAGTTTTAAAAACACAAAAAAATTTAAAAATAATCACACAAAATTTGAAACACACACATGTTTTTTTAAAACAAATAGGAAAACAAACAACACATAAAAAAAATCCTAAACTACAAAGGTTCCCTCCCCCACACTTAAATGATACAGTGTCTGTAATGCATTCAAATGTATTTAACATGTAAAAATATTGGAAATTGAATCACAAAAATCATGAAAATATAAAGGAGAGGTACGAACTGATGGAGTTTATTGATAAACAGGTTGGAGGAGTGTGATCTCCTCCATTGGCTTTGATGGCATGGTCCCAAGGAATTTCTTCAATCTGTGCCCATTAATAGTGAATGGATCCTTCACTCCATCCTACACAATCTGTACAACACCAAAAGGATATACATTAGTAACTATAAATGGACCTTCCCACCTGGAAGGAAGTTTACCTGGCATCATCTTGAGTCTTGAATTGAATAACAACACTTTGTCTCCAGGATGAAAGTCTTTTGGTTGGATTAGTTTGTCATGAGCCACTATTGTTCTCTCTTTGTAAATCCAGGAATTTTTAAATGATTCTCTTCTAATTTCTTCCAGCTCCTGTAATTGCAATATTCTCTCTTTCCCAGCACTTTCAAGATCCATATTCATCTTCCTCATAGCCCAGTATGCCTTGTGTTCCAATTCCACAAGTAGGTGACAACTTTTCCCATAAATCAGCCTATATGGACTCATTCCAATTGGGGTTTTGTAGGCTGTCTTGTAAGCCCATAATGTGTCTTTTAACCTTTGGCTCCAATCCTTCCTATTTGGATTAACAATATTTTCCAAAATTCCTTTGATTTCCCTATTAGACACTTCAGATTGCCCATTAGTCTGTGGATGATAGGGAGTTGTTGTTTTATGATGCACCCCATACTTTTTCAACAAAGCCTCCATTCTCCTGTTGCAAAAGTGAGTCGCTTGATCAATAATGATGGCTCTGGGAACTCCAAACCTACAAAATATGTTAGCTGTGAAAAAATCACAAACAACTTTAGCATCGTCAGTCCTAGTGGATTTTGCTTCCACCCATTTAGAAACATAATTAACAGCAAGAGGAATATAAGAATTTAAAAATGACATTGGGAAAGGGCCCATAAAATCTATCCCACATACTTCAAATATTTCACAAAAATTAAGTGGATTTTGGGGCATTTCTTATCTCTTTGAAATATTTCCTGTAAACTGACATTTTTCACATCGTTTACAAAATTCCTGAGAATCTTTGAAAAGTGTTAGCCAATAAAGTCCAGATTCTAAAACCTTCCTTGATTTCCTTTGAGGTCCAAAGTGGCCTCCACAAGACAATGTGTGACAAAAATTAAATACTGATTCAATTTCATTTTTAGGCAAACATCTTCTTATCATTTGGTCATTGCAAATCTTCCAAAGAAATGGATCACCCCTGATGTAATATTTAGATTCAGATTTCAATTTGTGAATTTGGTGATAATTTAAATGAAATGGGACCTCAAATATAACCTTTGTTAAAATGTATTATAGTGGGTTACCTAGGTTGTCTCCAGAGAGAAGTGCACAACAATTAAGCTGTCACTTTAAAATAAGAGAAAGAAGCTAGGTTGTTTTTAGAAATTGTTGGATTTGGAAAATACAAAAAAGAAACTAAATAAAGTAAAGTAATTAAGTGAAAGTTTTGAAAAAAATTCAAAAATGATGTGATTTAAATCAGTGATATGAAATGGTGATCAGGTCAGGGTCGGTTTTCCAATTGTAATTCTATCATTGTTCATTTTACCCAATTCTCCTCTGCTAAATCGTTAAGAGTGAGAATCCACAATCGTTTCTTCTCACTCCATTGGTCAAATAAAAATGTGAGAATAAAACTTAATAAAACCTCATATTGGTCTACTATCCTTCCAATGTGTAATAGAGTTATAGAAAATACCCCCAATTATCTTAGGCAATTCCCAATCGGGTCTTGTTTATCCCAAGAAATCAAGAACATTCACTACTCCTCACACACGTACCGGTGATCACCGAGTACTACAACACTAAATCCCGGTCTATTCCATCGTTTATAAACCATAACCTAGTGGAGGGAGATATTGATCATTTACCAAATATAAATAAACAATAGAATCTAAAATCAGATACAATCGTACATGATAATAAAAACTGTTATAAGAAATTGAAACAGATTTGCAGAAGGTAAAAGAGGATATTAAAATATTACGTGCAAGAACTCAATAATTACCAAGGGGAAACCTAACCTTCCCAAATAAATCAAAATATATACCCCACCATGGTAAGGGTAGCTGAGTTTAAGGGTGAAGAAGATGTCATTACAAAGCTAAGAAGAAAGAAAGAGAGAAAACAAAGAACAGAAAATTTGATGCTCCAGAACTTTTCCTCCAGAAGGTTTCCTCTGTTCTGCCCACCAGAAGGCCGAAAATCACTAAGGTCCCTTCTTATAGAATGTTGTAAATGAAGTTGGATATCTACCCTAAAAATATGAGAGTAATTGGACAGATGTAAAGAAATATATGGCCGAATAAATGGGCATTACTTTTCTGGACTCCAAACACTGTTTCACCCACTCCATTTGGATACACCCAAAAGATGCCTTAATGAGATTCATATTTTATGAAATTTATTTTGAACCGTCCTTTGTATTTACTCTATCGACAACAGAGGTAATAACTTAATTCTAATTCCAGATGAATGAGGTATTGGTGATTTAATGCGGTGGGGTCTATTCTTCCAGCCAGACTGAGTTCTCCACTTGATTGAATTTTCTGTACCATTGGGTTTTGAATTGAGTCTTGGTATAGAAGGAACATTTGAATCCCACAAGCATAGGAAGCCTAAAAAAAGGATTAACTTCAATTTTACCAATATTATAAAAGTTATGCCTGAAAAACAGAAACTATATAAAACTGCCAATTTTACAGAATTACCCCATTTTCACATTTAAGCCCAAAATACACCAAAAACACATAAATGATGCAAATACATTCACATTGAATAATTGGGAGGGATTAAATCATTGAAAACATATTAATAATATTGAAAATATTAACTCTATAAATTCCCCCACACTTATCACTTGGACTCCTAGACAAGTCAGAATCAAAATAAAATCTAAGTAAATTCAAAACACATATCCATGAGATCCACCAATTTGAAAACAAGAAACAAAATATATCATGCATCCTAAAACTCTATTATTTCATGTTCTTAATTTAAGATCATTAAATATATTTACTCTTCATTTATCCTCCCATGTACACAAAACACTTACCTAACTTTCATTATCTCTCATTACACAAATTTCAATTTTTTAGCAATGCCTTTCTTATCCAAACTCATACAAGGTTCACCATAGGCTTGATAAATTCCTAAATATCCACCCTATGTGAGTCAAAGACATATGTTTATCATGAGTAATTGTTAAGGTTGTTCTGTGGCTTTATGTTGGTAGGATTTAGATGTGAAAAATTCTGAGGATGAATGAAGAGAGATTGGCTCTTTTTGAAGAAAAATTGCATTACTCTAATTTTCACAAAAGTATGGTCTTCTCTTCACTCCCCTTAGTAGAAAATAAACTCCTTCTTCATGGAATATCAAGGAATGTTCACACAGTTCATCATTTCAGTAGAAAACATTTCAATCTTCTCAAATATAATATTTCTTGAAAGCTCCAGAAAAGGCACAACTTTCTTTTTACATTAGAAGCTCTAGAAAGGCACAACTTCTCTCATCATGAAATCTCCAAAAAAGGCAAAAATTTCAGTAGAATGATTTTTTAGAAGAAATAACATCTCTTCAACATTTTTTCACCCAAAGTATCCCCAAATAAGGTATTAAAATACAAGACATCTTCCCCCCACACTTATGTCCAAATAGATCATGCAATTTCACTTCAAGAGCAGGTTGGATAGGGAATATTGGCTTGTAATGTGGCTAACCTAACAGGATGTTCATGACTTCTATGGGATAAAAGGATTAAATGTTCAAGGTATTCCATTATTAAAGGGATTATCTTGAAAAGGGGTCTTTCAAAGCAAATAAATTCCTCAATCATTTAAAACACATGTACCCCAAACCCTCAAGTTTTGAAAGGAATAAATCAAATTCTGGTTAAAACAAGCATGATTTGGTTCTCTCAAGAAGTGTGGTGAATGTAAAGAATATGAAAATAATAGGTTCAGAAGCCTCACGGAAATGAGATTTCATATATAAATGCAGTGATATGTGGCATGGGACTCAAAAAACAGAGTATTTTCATGAAATTCCCAAAGAATTGAACTTGAAATAATATCATTTTCAGCATTCATTTAAGCTCAGTTTCATTGAATAAATTATTTCTCCCATGGACATGGGTTTCAAAAATTTCAAATATAATCATTTCAGTAGAAAAGTTTCAAAAACACAAAAAAAATTTAAAAATAATCACACAAAATTTGAAACACACACATGTTTTTTTAAAACAAATAGGAAAACAAACAACACATAAAAAAAATCCTAAACTACAAAGGTTCCCTCCCCCACACTTAAATGATACAGTGTCCGCAATGCATTCAAATGTATTTAACATGTAAAAATATTGGAAATTGAATCTCAACAATCATGAAAATATAAAGGAGAGGTACGACCTGATGGAGTTGATTGATAAACAGGTTGGAGGAGTGTGATCTCCTCCATTGGCTCTGATGGCATGGTCCCAAGGAATTTATTCAATATGTGCCCATTAACAGTGAATGGATCCTTCGCTCCATCCTTCACAATCTATACAACACTGAAAGGATATACATTAGTAACTATAAATGGACCTTCCCACCTGGAATGAAGTTTACCTGGCATCATCTTGAGTCTTGAATTGAATAACAACACTTTGTCTCCAGGATGAAAGTCTTTTGGTTGGATTAGTTTGTCATGAGACACTCTTGTTCTCTCTTTGTAAATCCAGGAATTTTCAAATGATTCCCTTCTAATTTCTTCCAGCTCCTGCAACTGCAATATTCTCTCTTTCCCAGCACTTTCAAGATCCAAATTCATCTTCCTCACAACCCAGTATGCCTTGTGTTCTAATTCCACAAGTAGGTGACAACTTTTCCTCATAAATCGGACTATATGGACTCATTCAGATTGGGGTTTTGTAGGATGTCCTGTAAGCGCATAATGTGTCTTTTAACCTTTGGCTCCAATCCTTCCTATTTGGATTAACAGTCTTTTCCAAAATTCCTTTGATTTCCCTATTAGACACTTCAGCTTGCCCATTAGTCTGTGGATGATAGGGAGTTGATGTTTTATGATGCACCCCATACTTTTTCAACAAAGCCTCTATTCTTTTGTTGCAAAAGTGAGTCCCTTGATCACTAATGATGGCTCTGGGAACTCCAAACATACAAAATATGTTAGCCCTGACAAAATCACAAACAACTTTAGCATCGTCAGTCCTAGTGGCTTTTGCTTCCACCCATTTGGAAACATAATCAATAGAAAGATGAATATAAGAATTTCCAAATGAAATTGGGAAGGTGTCCATAAAATCTATCCCACAAACTTCAAATATTTCACAAAAATTAAGTGGCTTTTGGGTCATTTCTTGTCTCTTTGAAATATTTCCTGTAAACTGACATTTTTCACACCATTTACAAAATTCATGAGAATCTTTGAAAAGTGTTGGCCAATAAAGTCTAGATTCTAAAACCTTATTTGCTGTCCTTTGAGGTCCAAAGTGGCCTCCACAAGATAATGTGTGACAAAACTTAAAGTCTGATTCAATTTCATTTTTAGGCAAACATCTTCTTATCATTTGGTCATTGCAAATCTTCCAAAGAAATGGATCATCCCTGATGTAATATTTAGATTTAGATTTCAATTTGTGAATTTGGTGAGAATTTAAATGAGATGGGACCTCAAATATAACCTTTGTTAAAATGTATTATAGTGGGTTACCTAGGTTGTCTTTAGAGAGGAGTGCACAACAATTAAGCTGTCACATTAAAATAAGAGAAATAAGTGAGGTTGTTTTTAGAAATTGTTTGATTTGGAAAATACAAGAAAGAAACTAAATAAAGTAAAGTAATTAAGTGAAAGTTTTGAAACAAATTAACAAATGATGTGATTTAAATTAGTGATATGAAATGGTGATCAGGTTAGGGTTGGTTTTCCAATTTTAATTCTATCATTGTTCATTTTACCCAATTCTCCTCTGCTAAATCGTTAAGAGTGAGAATCCACAATCGTTTCTTCTCACTCTCTTGGTCAAATAAAAATGTGAGAATAAACCTTAATAAAACCTTATATTGGTCTACTCTTATTCCAATGTGTAATAGAGTTGTAGAAAATACCCCCAATTATCTTAGTCAATTCCCAATTAGGTCTTGTTTATCCCAAGCAATCAAGAACATTCACTACTCCTCACACACGTACCGGTGATCACCGAGTACTACACCACTAAATCCCGGTCTATTACATCATTTATAAACCATAACCTAATGGAGGGAGATATTGATCATTGACCAAATATAAATAAACAAAAGAATCTAAAATCAGATACAATCATACATGATAATAAAAACTATTATAAGAAATTGAAACAGATTTGCAGAAGAGAAAAGAGGATATTAAAATATTACGTTCAATAACTCAAGAATTACAATTGGAAAACCGACCCTAACCTGATCACCATTTCATATAACTGATTTAAATCACATAATTTGTCAATTTGTTTCAAAACTTCCACTTAATTACTTTACTTTATTTAGTTTTTTTCTTTTATTTTCCAAATCAAACAATTTCTAAAAACAACCTCACTTCTTTCTCTTATTTTAAGGTGACAGTTTAATTGTTGTGCACTCCTCTCTGGAGAAAACCTAGGTAAACCACTATAATACATTTTAACATAGGTTATATTTGTTTTTTCCACACCCCAAGATAGGCCCGTGTCAAAACTTGGCGCTGTTGCTGGGGAGGGCACAACTCTGCTAATGTGTATAGCAGCACTCAGGTCGAATCCTCAGTGATGATACTTTGTAATAGTAGTTTGTTTTTATTTGATTGTATTTTGATTAGGGGGTTTGTTTGCAGAAATTAATTGAAATGATTGATTGACTATAATTGATTTAACAAATTGATAATGATTGGGTTGAGTTTATCATTAGGTTAGTTAATCTTGCGATATCCTTGAGCTTTGCTTTATATTGCATTTAAATTAACACCCATGTCACAAGTTGACGTTGATTTGAATTCCCAAGTGTTAAGGCTTTAATCCAAGCCTTAACTTAACTTAAGGTTCTAATCTTGATCATATCTTGTTTATGGTAGTGTATTTATGGTTCCAATAATCCATGGATACCACACATTAAACAAAACAAGTCATTAATCCATGACATGCTAAGTCCAACATACACAATGTTAATTCAACGGATAATCATCGAGCAAAATCTCTCAATCGCTTAACATACCTAAATTAAAACTCACCCCAATGAGAGATTTACTCAACCATTAATATGGTTATTAATATGGTTATTAATATGGTAATATAAGTTTATGGTGATGAATTATAAAGAGAAGAAAAATAAAGGGATTAGAAAAGAGTGGTACGTCGAACACACATACACAAACAATAATGATAATTAAAAACAGATTTTTGATTGAATGAGGAAGTAAAACAAGGGAATGAGATTCAACTAAATTTAAACTATTTTAATAACATTAAAATGAAACTACAGAAGGTGGATGAGAATAAGAGATATTGAAGAAGAAACTTGCATTAAAATAGAATTACAAAAGAAGAACCGACCCTGACCTAATCACCCTTCTTATATAATAGTTTCAATCACTTGATTTATTAAGTTGTTCTCAATATTTTTTCATAAATTTCTTTCCTTTGTTTAGTTTCTTTCTTTCCTTTTCAAAAATCAATCAAATTCAAAAAAACAACCACACTTCTTGATCTTATTTTAAAGTGACAACTTAATTGTCGTGCACTCCTCTCTGGATACAACCTAGGATAACCACTATACTTATTTTTAACTTAGGTTATATTTTTTTACCACACCCCATGACAGACACGTGTCAAAACTTGGCGTCGTTGCCGGGGAGGTAGTGCCAACATTTCTTTTCTTTTTTTCCTTTTTCTTTTCATCTTTTCTCTTCAAAATTTCATGATCTATTTGAACATAAGTGTGGGGGGAAGATGTCTTGTATTGTACTACCTTATTTGGGGGTACTTTGGGTGAAAAAATGTTGAAGAGATGTTATTGATGCTAAAAAAATCATTCTGCTCAAAGCTGTGCCTTTTCTGGAGTTTTCATGATGAGAGAAGCTTTGCCTTTCTGGAGCTTCTATTGTAAAAAGAAAGCTGTGCCTTTTCTGGAGCTTTTAAGAAATATTATATTTGAGAAGATTGAAATGTTTTCTACTGAAATGATGAACTGTGTGAACATTCCTTGATATTACATGAATAAGGAGTTTATTTTCTACTAAGGGGAGTGAAGAGAAGACTATACTTGTGTGAAAATTAGAGTAATGCAATTTTGCTTCAAAAAGAGCCAAGCCCTCTTCATTCAGCCTCAGAATTTTTAACATCTAAATCCTACCAACCTAAAACCACAGATCAACCTTAACAAGTACTCATGATAAACTTATGTCTTTGACTCACATCGGGTGGAGATGTAGGAATTTATCAAGCCTATGGTGACCCTTGTATGAGTTTAGATGAGAAAGACATTGCTAAAAAATTGAAATTTGTGTAATGAGAGATAATGAAAGTTAGGTAAGTGTTTTGTGTTCATGGGAGGATAAATGAAGAGTAAATATATTGAATGATATTAATTTAAGAACATGAAAAAATGGAGTTTGAGGAGGCATGATATATTTTGTTTCTTGTTTTCAAATTGGTGGATCTCATGGATATGTGTTTTGAATTTACTTAGATTTTATTTTGATTCTGACTTGTCCAGGAGTCCAAGTGATAAGTGTGGGGGAATTGATAGAGTTAATATTTTCAATATTATTATTATTTTTTCAATGATTTAATCCCTCCCAATTATTCAATGTGAGTGTATTTGCATCATTTATGTCTTTTTGGTGTATTTTGGGCTTAAATGTGAAAATGGGGTAATTCTGTAAAATTGGCAGTTTTATATAGATTCTGTTTTTAGGGAATAAGTTTTATAATATTGGTCCAATTGAAGTGAATCCTTTTATTTAGGCTTCCTATTCTTTTGGGCTTCAAATTTTCCTTCTGGACCAAGACCCAATTCGAAACCCAACGGTAAAGAAAATTCAATTAAGTGGAGAACTCAGTCTGGCTGGAAGAATGGACCCCACCACATTAAATCAATAATATCTCATTCAGCCGACCTTATAATTAGGTTATTTTTTCTGGTGTCGATACAGGACATAAAATGGACGGCTCACATTAAATTTCATAAAATATGAATCTCATTAAGGCATCGTTTGGGCGCGTACAAGTGAAGTGGGTGAAACAGTGTTTGACGGACAGAAAAGTAATGTCCATTGATTCGGCCATATCTTTCTTTAGACCTGTCCATTTACTATCAAATTTTTTGGGTGGATATCCAACTTCATTTGAAACATTCTATAAGAAGGGAACTCAGTGAGTTTCGGCTGTCTGGTGGGCAGAACAGAGGAAAACTTCTGGAGGACCGATTCTGGAGGATCAAATTTCTGTTCTTTCTTTTCTTTGTTTTACACTTCTTAGTATTGTAATGTGTTATTCTTTCCCCTTAGTCAAAATTACCCTTTCCATGGTGGGGTAAAATTATTTGTGATTGGGGAAAGGGAGGTTTTCCATTTTTTAACCCTTGAGTTCATGCACTATATGTTTGAAAATCCTTTCTCTCTTCTGCGAAATCGATTTCAATTTCTTATAATGGTTTTTATTATCATGTACGATTGTGTTTTGATTTTAGATTCTGTTATTGCTATTGATTTGGTCAATGATCAATTTCTCCCTCCACTAGGTTCTGGTCTATACATGATGGAATAGATCAGGGCTTAGTGGTGAAGTGCTTGGCGATCACTGGTACGTGTGAGAGGGGTAGTTCATATTCTTTATTGTTTGGGATAAACAAAGCCCGATTGGGAATTGCCTAAGCTAATTGGGGGTATTAGCTACAAATATATCACATATTGGAAGGATATTAGACCCAGATAAGATTTTTATGAGGTTTATTCTTACTATTTCTATTTCACCAAAGGAGTGAGATGAATTGATTGAGGAATCTCACTTTTATCGATTTAGCAGAAGATAATTGGATAAATCGAAACTATGATAGAATTACAAATGGAGAACTATCCCTGACCTAATCACCCTTCTTATATAATAGTTTCAATCACTTGATTTGTTAAGTTGTTCTCAATCTTTTTTCTTAAATTTATTTCCTTTGTTTAGTTTCTTTCTTTCCTTTTCAAAAATCAATCAAATTCAGAAAAACAACCACACTTCTTGATCTTATTTTAAGGTGACAGCTTAATTGTTGTGCACTCCTCTCTGTCGTGGGGTATGGAAAAAACAAATATAACCTATGTTAAAATGTATTATAGTGGGTTACCTAGGTTGTCTCTAGAGAGGAGTGCACAATAATTAAGCTGTCACCTTAAAATGAGAGAAAGAAGTGAGGTTGTTTTTAGAAATTGTTTGATTTGGAAAATACAAGAAAGAAACTAAATAAAGTAAAGTAATTAAGTGAAAGTTTTGAAACAAATTGAAAAATGATGTGATTTAAATCAGTGATACGAAATGGTGATCAGGTTAGGGTCGAGTTTCCAATTGTAATTCTATCATTGTTCATTTTTTCCCAATTATCCTCTACTAAATCGTTAAGAGTGAGAATCCACAATTGTTTCTTCTCACTCCCTTGGTCAAATAAAAATGTGAGAATAAACCTTACTAAAAACTCAGATTGATCAACTCTCCTTAAAATGTGTAATAGATTTTTATCAAATACCCCCAATTATCTTAGGCAATTCCCAAACGGGTCTTGTTTATCCCAAGCAATCAAGAACATTCACTACTCATCACACACATACCGGTGATCACCGAGTACTACACCACTAAATCCCAGTCTATTCCATCATTTATAAACCAGAAACTAGTGGAGGGAGAAATTGATCATTGAACAAAGCAATAGAAATAACAGAATCTAAATTCAAAATACAATCGTACATGATAATAAAAACCGTTATAAGAAATTGAAATCGATTTTGCAGAAGAGAAAAATAATTTTAAAACATATAGTGAATGAACTCAAGGGTTACAAAATGGAAAACCTCCCCTTATCCAATCACACAGAATTTTAACTCACCATGGAAAGGGTAATTGTGACTAAGGGGAAATAATAACACATTACAAGACTAAGAAGTGTAAAACAAAGAAAATAAAGAACAAAAATTTGATCCTCCAGAATATGTCCTCTATAATTTGTCCTCTGTTCTGCCCACCAGAAGGCCGAAACTCACTGAGGTCCCTTCTTATAGAATGTTGTAAATGAATTTGGTTATCGACCCTCAAAATTTTAGAGTAATTGGATAGGTTTAAAGAAAGATATTTCCGAATCAATGGACATTACTTTTCTGGCCGCCAAACACTGTTTCACCCACTCCACTTGTACACGCCCAAAAGATGCCTTAATGAGATTCATATTTTATGGAATTTAATGTGAACCTTTATTTGTATGTCCTATGCCGACAAAATCTAAAAGAATATAATTCTAAGGTCGTATGAATGAGATATTGTTGGTTTAATGTGGTGGGGTCCATTCTGCCATCCAGACTGAGTTTTCCACTTGATTGAATTTTCTATACCATTGAGTTTTTAATTGGGTATTGGTCCAGAAGGAAAATTTGAATCCCACAAGCATATAAATCCTAAAACAAGGATTCACTTCAATTGGACCAATATTATAAAAGTTATGCTCGAAAAATAGAAGCTATATAAAACTGCCAATTTTACAGAATTACCCCATTTTCACATTTAACCCAAAATACACCAAAAACACATAAATGATGCAAATACACTCACATTGAATAATTAGAAGGGATTAAATCATTGAAAAAAATATTAATAATATTGAAGATATTAACTCTATCACATACCTAGGTGTCATCGAAAATACTGGATGACACATATAGAGGGCATCGTGAGAGTCATTGTGACATGTCTTGGAGGGTGTAACATGTCTTGGATGATATGTTTGGAGGGAATCATGAGACCTGGATGGCTTGCGTGGAGGGAATCAAAAGAGCCTATTGACATGCCCAGGTGCTACCATGAGACTCAACTGACATTAGCGGGTGTCGTTATATGAGTTAGGAAACACATCTGAAGGACATCGTGAGACTTGAATAGAAAACCCAGCGGGTTTTGCGAGACTTGGGTGGCATGCCTGGCGGGCACCATGTGACTTTCTTTGACATGTCCATAGGACTTTGCATGACCCAAATAGCATACCGAAGGATAATTGTGAGATATGTCCAACATGTCCTGGTGCTATCACATGTCTTGGATGGTTCACAAAAAGCGCATGAGGGTCAGTGAACATGTTATCCTCCTAAGTTTTCCACCTTTAATAATTCTTCTAGATTTTATATTGTTAATGCATTATATTTATTCAGCGTCAGTTTATTTTAAGTCTCACATGATCTAGAAGATGCATGAAATGTACCTCGTGTGTCCTTCCATAAGTCCTTTACATGATATATGAGTGATCACGTGAAGTGATTTATTCAAGGCACATGATTTCTTTGGCTGTTCGCTAGTATATTTATGGATGAAAAACTTGCTGGTCGTGAGATCAGCCACTCCGAGAAATCTTCTCTAGCATCGATGTGATTTTCCAAGAGTTCATCCGTCCGTGTAGAGATGAATATATTCTTTTTTCATACTGGGGTGGGGGATTTATAGGCCTCACCACCCCGATTGTTCTCCACTTTTTGTGGTGTATCTTGCATGAATCCAGGCTGAAGTTGGCGAAGGACTTCAACACCACACATCTTCATAAGTCTCTACCGTGGATTGCACTGAGGGCGTCCCCTAATTTTCAGTGATTGTGAGATCACTCCTTCAAATCCTCCTTTATCAAATTATCTCAAATTAATGGGGCCTTATTGAGTTATGAGGATATGACAAGGGAATTACATATTTTCATATTGACATTTCCAAGGGCCTTCACTAGACCAGGATACCTATTAAAAATCCTTCACATGATCTCGGGTGACTTGTCTTAGACTTTATGCGAGATAAGGATGGTTTGTCAAGGGGCCTTCACAGGATTGAGATGAATTGTACATGATTGTTGTGATACCATGTTTCTGACATCCTTAGCACATCACATGAGTTTTATGACCACGAGATGTTCCAATCACCTTCTATTTTATTTATTTTGTTTTATTTTACAAAGTTTGAGAGTTATAATAGGTTTCATGAGTATTGTCAAGGACAATTACTATTTTTTTTTGTGATGCGTCACATTAACAAAAAATGTCATACAAGGATGCATGCCTATTTCATGGACAAACCCATCTTTTTTTTCCTTAGGGAGCCATAGGTGGAGCATGAAGTTTCCTGGACATACCCGAGGCCTTTCGTGTGATGAGGATGAAAAGCCAAAGGGATTTTTTGAGATGATGTGAGTATGTATCTAGGGTCTTGCAGTGTCTTTTGGATCACCAAGGGTGCATCACATGACGTTCAGTGACTGTGAGAGGCTCCCACCTACTCCCCTTTATTTCTATTGTTTTTATTCTACAAAGGCTCATGAGACTCATGAGTTTTATTGGATATTTTCATGGAAAATCATCCTCCCCATTGGTGATGTGTCACATGATATTTATGACCGCAAGAGGCTCCCATATTTCAGATATCTTCCTATTACTTTCAAAGGATTTTCAGATGGGTTGTTAGGTGTTTTCCAATTGAAAATCTACATGGCTTCAAGGAGTTTATCTGTCTGCCGCTTCATGACTACTGGTTATCGAGAGAGCCTTTATAGGAGGAATTTTCGAAAGGGGATCCATGGGATCCACTGCATGATATGTGTTGCACATGGTTCTTTCATGTGACCTTATGATGGTCACATGATCGAAAGTCTCTTAGAGGATTTTTCAATCTACAAGCTTTAGCCACATCATCCTTCCTTTTATTTTACGGGGGAAATAATACCATATCTAGGTATTTCTACCTTGGTGAATTGGACAGTGATCACTTGGTGGGCATCAACAACAAGACCAACAAAAAACTGTAAAGAGACAAACTTGCTCCAAGGGTGAGGAATAAAGTAAAATGCAATATTTTGATAACTTCCTTAGTCTGAAAAGCTCAAGATATTTTCCACCCGCTCCCTGTCCTCCTAGGACACCATCAAAAGGGCCATCATCTGCATATGACATGACACATGTGGGAAAAACCCGTGTATGGGTGAGTATAAAAATACTCAGTAGGACACCTCAAAAAAATAAACATGAAAAACCAATTATAATCATCCCAATACAAGATATAATAACCAATGTATAACAGAAACACTCAGATATACTTAGGAAAAATAGCACACCACTAGGTAGTCATAACCAACTACAATCCACAATATTTAGCTTGAAGAAACACTTATTCTAGGAGAGTCCACTCCAAGAGCCATGCTATCATCAGAGACACTCAATGAAGAGTTCTAGATCATTGGTCCCCACCTAAGAAATGTCATTGGTCTAAGAATACCCTAATAATTAGATAGGTGGTCATGCCCAGAACCATTGAGGGACACCACAAACCCAATCTGGATCAACCCTCTACACAGGGGATCGTATTTCAACGATATCATAAACCCTACTGATACGACCTACTATATGGAAGATCAATGCACTACTTAGGGAGGACATGCTAATTTAACAAACTCTATCTAGAAAACAAGGATGATAGAGGATCACAATCCAATCTCACATAGGGACACCACAACTCTATCTGAGACTCATACTTTATAGGGGATCATAATCCTATGATGTGGATGTAATTACACAATTTACCCTTGAGGGAAAGGAAAAAGGGAACACAATCAACCAATTCTGGTCCAAACTAAAGAAATGAAGAGCTACAAACACTCTTGAAGGGGGTACACAACTTGTACTAGAGGGTACATAGCATGTATAGCTATCCCCAAGTCTGATAGTGTGGAAGAGCTTCACACGACATGTAAGTATCAAGATACATGGCACATAAAAGGAGTATACAACATGTAGAGACACATGACACCTTTCCCGTGTCACTTGGACATGTCTGTGTACTAGTGTCCATGTCCATGTACCTACCCATGTACACCTAGTCATGTCCATGTCCAAGTACATGGTGTGATATTAGTCATGTACTTTTGGTCATGCCCATGTACTTATTGAAGTACACATAGAGCCAATCAGGAAGGGTCACATGGTGTGTTACTGAGTTACATGATGTGTGATACCTAACTCTAGTCAAAACCCTAACCTCACAGCTAGGGGACCCATAGGGTGTGTAACGCTGGATTCCACGCCATGTTTCTTATGAATTTCTAGACCTGTTAGATCTTTCTACGTACTATTCGTCACGTCGTTGGAGCCTCCAACTTCGTAGGAACTTGTAGATCTGAGGTCGGACGATCCTTTTTGTCATCTCTAGCTGGGATTCAGGTCCTCTATCTACTCGGAAAACCATCCATCAAGCCATTCTTCCTCATGAGTTAAAACTAGGAAGAACAGAACCCAAAAAAATGATCTGATCTGCCTTCGATCATCCACTTCCATCATCACACCTTAATCACACCATCGATCAAGTACCACACCCATGATATTGATCTTTTGTGTTGAAGAATGGTCACACAATGATCAAATACTGAGTATTCATCGAACCATGTTCCAAAAGAAAATTCCTGTGATGAATTATATGAAGAATGGGGGAAGAAATCCAAAATCCACAAAACATGATGAAAAAACCTTGACCATTGTTCATTTGGCCTCGATCAATTATCGTAGAAGTAGATAGAAAAATAGGGATAAATCAAAACAAACAAACAAACAATTTCATCAATTTAATTCTATTGACGATGCGTGTATCAATTCTATTCATGGAATTGATCCATGCTTTTTAGGGATTAAGGAACATGATGGAAATCACAAAAAAAAAACACTTTAACTAGTGTTTGGAATAATCATTGATGAAGAATGGTTGTGTTTCTATCATTTATGAGATCCACAAGATCCGTTGGCGCAATGATCCACGATTCGATCCCAACCCATCGATGCTCATTGGGAAATCCCTCCAATGTTTGTCTGAATCTCTAGGGTTTGAGTGGATAAACCTAAGAAAATACTATAACTATATATTTAAAGAGGATTCTGGTCACTACATCATAAAAATAAAATAAATTCTTTAATTAATTTATTTTATTAATTTTTTGCCTGTGATTTTTTTTTTCAAAAATGACCCATGATAATGAAGATTATATTGCACCTAGGGTAAATCCTGTGTTCCAAACTCAACGATGCCCACAGATTTCTGATTTGGGTTTCTGTTCGAGAGTTATTCCAATTTTTAGGAAAACTATGCACACATTCTATTTAATATATTTAATATATTTCAAAAATTTATTTTGGGCACACTAAGCCTAGGAATCATATGCCATATCAACACCTGGTCTTAAAAATAATCCATATAATATCCAAAAATATTACATGGAAAACCTAATTCATTACATTATCCCCACCTTGGGGCATTTCGTTCCGAAAATATAAAACCTACTAAAAAAGGTAAGGGTACTGGGCTCACATATGGGTCTCCCACTCTCTGGTGCTATCCTGAAGATTCTTATTCTTCCAATAGTCGCAAACATGGGGAATCAATTTCCCATTAAGGATCCTCTTATACCAATCCACTACCTCCACTAGGTACTCAACAAAGGTAACTCTATCCTCGATGTCCAGCTTTCCCCAGTTGATAACATACGATAGTTTATGCATGCATCTCTTCATCTGAAACACATGGAAGATTTCATGTACCTAGTCCAGCTATGGTGGTAGAGATAATAGTTATGCCACCTCACCAAGTCTATGCAGTATCTGTATGGGAACAATTAATTTTAGAGATACATTGTCACCACGAACAAATCTCCTCAATCTACATTAAGGGGATACCCTCAGGAACACATGGTTTCCCTCCTAAAACTACATAGGTGTTCTTTGTTGGTCCACATAATACTTTTGTCAGCTCTATACAGTCCTCATCCATTATTGGATGATATGAAAATTATTTGTAGTATCTCACACCAACTCTAGGCCCATGAGTACTGACTCACTTGGATTAGTCCAACAAAGTGGTGACCTGTAGGGTCATCAATACAAAGCCTCTAATGGTGCAATACCAATGGTTTAATAGTATCTATCTTGGTATGAAAACTCCACCAAGGGTATTTTATCCTCCTAACTATGGAAAAAGTACAACATGAAAGTCCACAACATGTCCTCCAAGACTCAAATGGTCTACTCTGTCTGACCATCAGTTTGGGTGTGAAACGCTATGCTCAAGTACAATTGAGTCCCAAAATCATCCTAAAATCTCATCCATAACCGAGATTTGAAGTGAGAATTATGGTCATAGACGATCATTGAGGGAACCCCATGGAGTCAGACTATCTTCTACATATAGAGGCTCCCCAACCTCTCTACTAAGCTCTGCTCTCGAATGGATAGGAAGTGGGCCAACTCGGTGAGTCGATCTATGATAAACCAAATGGAATCGTGTCCCTAGACGTACATGGTAATACGATCATGAAGTCCCTGAATATCCCATCCCACTTTCACTCTAGAACCTCAAGGGGTTGAGCTAAAACCACTAGAACCTGGTGCTCAACCTTCACCTACTGAAGAGTTAGGCATCAAGAGACAAACTTTAAAACTCCCTTCTTCACTCTTATCCACCAAAACAGATGTCAGAATTCCTAGTAAATATTTTCCACACCTGTATGCACTATCAAATGGGATGTATGAAACTCACATATCACCTCTTCACAAAATTTTAAAGGTACCATTGTATGTCCTATGAAAAGGATAATATTCTCCCCACCTTCATAATATTCATCAAGAACATGTCCAGTGGATATATGAGTACGTAAGGTCTCATAGTTGGTATCTTTTCATTGAGAATCCCCAACACGCTATAAAAGTGGTGGGGTAACAACCATCGATTGAAGATATGAATCACTATCCTTATCCATGAGGGGAAACTTCAAGGAGGATAAATGCTCTGATTCCTTGGACAATAACCGAGAACAATATCTTCTACTAAGAGCATCAGCCACCACATTCCCATTCCCAGGATTATAGAAAATATCAAAGTCATAGTCTCGAAGGAACTTTATCCATTTACTCTATCTCAAGTTAAGATCCTTCTACGAGAAGATATACTTGAGACTCTTGTGGTCAGAGGTAAATGATAAACTGCTTTCCCATCAAGTAGTGTCTTCAAATCTTTAATGCAAATACTACCACTACTAACTAAAGATCACGGGTCATGTAGTTATTCTCATGTGGTCTCAACTGACATGAACCATAGGCAATAACTACCCACCTCTTTATCAGAACACAACCATGTATAGTCCATGATGCATTGAAGAACACTACGTACTCAACACCCTCCACCAGAAATCTCAAGATGGGAGCGCTCTTCAACCTCTGTCTCAGCTCCTTATAGTACTTCTAGAACCTTTACATACACATGAAAGGAATCCCCTTATGAGTAAAAGCTATCAAGTGTGCCTCCATAATGGAGAAGTTGGGTACAAACCTATGATAGTACCCTTCCAACCAAAGGAAACTCCACACCTTGGTAACACTCTTGGTTGGATCCCAAGAAAGCACTATGCCAACCTTTTCTAGGTCTATTGCTACTCTAGCCTCTGAGATGATGTTTCCTAGAAAGTGAACCTCTCAAATCAAAAAAATGAAACTTTGAGAGATTCCTGTAAATATGGTGATGTCAAAGTGTGTCCAGAACCATCCTCAAGTGTCTTGTGTGCTCCTTCTTAGGTTCCAAATACACTAGGATGTCTTCGATTAAAACAACCACAAATCGATCTAAGAATGGCTGGAAGATCCAATTCATGAGTCCCATGAACATTTCTAGGGAGTTTCTTATGCCAAACGACATCACCAAGTACTCATAGTAATTGTAGTGACATCTGAATTCCATATTCAGTATATCCTCATCCCGTACTCACAAATATTGATAGCTTGATCTGAGGTCAATCTTTGAGAACCATCACACCCCTCTCAACTGATCAATGATGCCATCAATCCTTGGTAGTGGATACTTATTCTTTAAGTTCACCTGATTAAAGTGTCTATAATCTATACATAACCTCAAGCTCTCTTCTGTCTTCTTAGAAAATAACACTAGGGATGCCTAGGGGGAAACACTGGGTCCTAAAAAATCCTTCTTCTATAAGTCCTAAAATTAAACCCTCAGCTCTCAAAGTTTTGTGGGATCCATCTAATATGTTGGTGTAGATATCAGTTTCATCCCAAGATGAAAGTCAATGCAGATGTTTAGATATCGGTGGAGAGGTAAACATGGTACTTCCTTAGGAAATACATCCTCATACTCCATCACCACCGTAAGAAGCTGATATCCCAAAGAATACACTGCTCAAAGATTTATGCTAGCCAACTAGTGAGTAATCAGATGCACTCTCCTATGCCTGAGCTCATCCTGCTCCGCCAAGGTCTCCTTTTCACCCACATAGGAAAACCTCGTTCCATCACTACAGACACACCATATCCTCTTACTAAAATAGTAAATCTGGGCATGAGTTGTGGATAGAAAGTCCATACCTAAGATGACATCATAAGGCCTCATTACTATAATGATGAGATCCCATACAAATATCTCACCTCCAAGTGTTATATTGCACTATCGAAAAAAGTGTGCAATCACTGAGTCACCACCTGTTGGATTCTCAGACTACAAGGGTCGATCCAATGGATCAACAATAATCTATAAGTCTTGAACTAGAGAAGGGGAAAGGAAGGAATAAATCACACCTATGTATATAAATATTGTATCTAAATTAAAAAAGAAAGAGATCGTACCATGTATCATACCTAGAGCCTTGGGGTCATAATCCTCCATAGCTTGCAAGCTATATTTGTCCCTATCCACCAGCTCCCTAAGCCTAGCGTGGACCACCTGTGGGTGGTGGTGGTAATAGGTCAAACCTCTGACCACCTCCTGTTACCCTTCTAGCCCCTCTGCCACATCTGCCTCTCTGTGGACTACCCTTCCCATGCTTGAAATATGTCCACAACCAAGGCTCACTCAAGCACCCCAACATAGGAGGGAATGCAAAGGGATACTATTGAAGCCTTGATGTCTCAAGATAATCCCTTATCAAAGGTCTGAGCTCTGAAGAACTAATCCCGCACCATATCCCAGGAGTAATGTGAGAGATCAGAAAACATCATTGAGTACTTATCTATGGCCATACTGCCCTGCTGTAGATACAAAATCTCTTGTATACATGACTATCGCAACATGGATGGATATAACTCCTCCCTGAAGAGATGCTCAAAATTCTAACCAGGAGAGAGATGTCTCATCATGTGACTAATTCACTAAGTGTCACCATCGTCCAATAAATCCCTAAAGAAGACTCTCAATGAGGACCTCCATATAATCTATTGGTTTCCTCACAAGGTAGAAAATGTGAGTGAACGACTCTAGCTAGTCCTTAGCCACCTAGGGGTCTAGATCACCCCAAAAACTAGGAGGTCGCTACCTCTAAAACTCATGAAACACACTCAGCCTGAGTGAATCCTCAGATGATAGTTTGAGTGCTAGATTCTACTCAACAGGTGGTGGTATAGATGGTAAACCACTCGAAGGTACTATCTATGGTACATGCCATTGTACTGATGCTTCGTCACTAGGTAGATCACCCTTTTTATCATGCAATGGAATCTTAGTTGTATATCTACATGGAGGCATCATGAAATAACACATGATTTACCACAGTCAAAAGAATATATATGGGGAGATGACTCAATAATGAAATTTTAAAAACCACTATTTCTATATGATTCATGTACCAATAATTTTCCCTACAACCAATTTTTACATGTACTAAGTCGAAAGTTAGAGTCCTAGTGTATGGATACGTTAGCTGCCACACCAAAACTAGAGTCCCTGACTTGAAATATAAACTTGAAACACTAAACACTATTTCCCCAAACCAATATCACCAACTTCAATCCTAAGGTAGAACTGTCTACTATGATACCACTTTGTCACGAATAGACCCACCGAGGTATAACCCATGAATACCCCAAACCCACCTATAATAGGCTAGGGGATGCTAACCAGTGATGAGTAGTCATATCCCACAAATGGGAGACATTATCCTAAAGTACACACACACACACACTCAAATATCCAAACCCACACAATGATGAAATTTAAAAAAACTGAAACAATTCATGTATACATATAAGATACCACAACATAGTATGATAATAAAGTACTGGAATCAGAAAAAGGGTCCAAATACAAGCCCAACCAAAAACTGTAAAGAGTCCAACCTAATCCAAGGGTGAGGAATAAAATCAAATGCAAGCTCTTAGTAACCACCTTAGTCTGAAAAGATCAATCTATGCTCCACCCACTCCCTATCCTCCTAGGACACCATCAAAAGGGTTGTCGTCTTCATAAGACACAACATGTGTGGGAAAATACCATGTAGGGGTGAGTATAATAATAATTAGTAAGACACCCCTAAAACACTAAAAATGAAGCACCAAGTATAATAAGATAAATAAAAGAAATAAAAATCAATGTATAACATAAACACATAGATATACTCAAGAGAAACACCAAGACACTAGGTGATCATAACCAACTGCCAACCATAGGATTATGCTCAAAGAAATTCTCATTATGAGAGAGTTCACTCCATGAGCCATGCTATCATCAGAGACACTCTAAGAAGAGGTATAGATCATTAGGCCCCACCCAAGAAATATCACTAGTCTAAGAAGACCCTGATACTTAGATAGGGGGTTACGCCAGGAACCACTAGGGGACACCATGAACCCAATCTAGATCAACCCTCTACATAGGGGATCATATTTCAATAATACTAAAAACCATATTGATATGACTTTCTAGATATAGTATTAATGCCCTATTCAGGGAGGTCATACTGATTTCAAAGACCCCATCTAGGGAATAAGGATGATTGAGGATTACACTCCAATCTCATCGAGGGACACCACAACTCTATTTGAGACTCAACCTCAAGAGGGGATCACACTTTTATGATGTGGATGTAATGCTACACTGTAACCTCAAGGTAAAGGACTAAGGGAATAAACTAAAACTATTTTAGTCCAAAATAAGGAAACACAAAGCTATATACAATCTTTAAGGGGGTACATGGTGTGTACGAGAGGGTATACAGTGTGTCCAACAATCCCCAAGTCTGATCGTATGGAAGAGCTTCACACAACATGTAAGTATCAAGATAAATGGAGTGTAGATAGAGTACATGAAATGTATAGACACATGACACCCTGCCCATGTGGCCTGGTCGTGTCTGTGTACTGGTGGTCATGCCTGTGTACCGGCCTATGTACACCTGGCCAAGTCTATATCCAAGTACACGATGTGCTACTGGATGTGTAATTTTTCATGTGCCTTTGTACTTCCAAAAGTACATATCGAGCCAAATCAGAAGGGTCATATGGCATGTGACCAAGTCACATGAAGTGTGATACTTAACTCCATCCATAACCCTAACACCATAGGTAGAGGGGCCCACACAGTGTGTAATTCCAGATTACATTCTGTGTTGATTAGGAATTTCCAAATAATTTGTATCTTCCTAAATGCTATCCTTCATGTCATTGAAGCCTCTAGTATCAACAAAACTTGTAGATTTGGGGTTGGCTGGTCCTTTTTATCATTACTAGTCGGGATCTGGGTCCTCGATCTGCTCAAAAAACCATCCATCAAGTCGTTCATCCTTGTGTGTCAAAACTGGGAAGAATAGAACCTTAAAAACCAAGATAATCTACATTAAATTATCTACTTCCATCATCACACCTTGATCAAACCATTGATCATAAACCATACCCACTGTATTGATCCATTTTGCTGAAGAACAGACGCACAATGATCAAATACAAAGTATTCATCTAATCACAGGCCAAAAGAACACACCCTTGATGGATCGTGTAAAGAATGAGGGAAGAAATAAAAAAGACACAAAATGTGAGGAAGGAACATAAATATTTTCTCATTTGATCTCAATCTGTTGTTATAGAAGGAGATGGATAAATAGGTATAAATTAAAACAAATAAACAAACAATTCCATCAATTTAATTCTATCGATGATGCGTGTATCAATTCTATTAATGAAATTGATCCACGTTCATCAGGGATTAAGAAATGAGATGGAAATCACAAAACAAAAACATCCTACCTAGAATTTAGATCAATTGTTGATGAAGAATGATTGGTTTTCTATCATTTATGATATCCATGAATTCCATTGGCGTAACAATCCACAATCCGATCCCGATTCATCATCATTCACCAATAAAGCTCTCCAATTATTGTATGAATCTCCAAGGTTTGATTGTCCAAACCTGAGGAAATCCTATAACCTTATATTTAAATAAGAATCAGGTCACCACATTTCAAAATTAAAATAAATTATTTAATTAATTTATTTTGTTAATTTAATGTCCGTGACAAATTTTTCACAAATAGCCTGCACCGATAGAGATTATGTCATGCCTAGGGAAAAACTTTCATTCTGAACTCAACGGTTCCCTTAGATTTCTGATCTGGGCCCCCATTCGGGAGTTATTTCACCTTTTTAAGGAAAATTGAATGTGCATTCTATTTCATATATTTAATATATTTCAAACATTTATTATGGGCACACTAGGCCTCTGAATCGCACACCATCTCAGCATCTTGTCTAAAAAACAATCTATATAATATCCAAAAATATTACATGGAAAACTTGAGTCATCGAAAAGTATTTATAAGAGAAAGGTTCCTAGAAAAGGATTGTGTGGGGTTTATGCATTAGTGGCCCTTTATGGTTAATCCCACATGGAATATGACCTGATGATATTGAGTTGATCTTACAATGAATATGGACTTATAAAGATAGATCTCATAAAGAATATAATATTATGAGGATGGGATGAAAGGAACCATACAGAATGTGGCCTTCTATATGGGGGTATGATATTACAAGGAATATGACCAAATAAATATGGTGATGGATTGAATATGTTAGTTTTAAACCCAAGGGAGCATTCCTACATATCCTTCCATGGAAGTAATGAAATCCCATGCATTTCAGAATGGTTTAGACTTTCACCTAAGGGGGAGGACCCTATAATATATTTTTATTATTCTAGTGACACGATCTTCATTGATCTATAATATAATGTGATTCATGCATAGTGTGAGAAACAATATAAAAAAATGACACCTGAATTGAAATCCCACATGAAACTTTCTTCCTCATTTTTTGGTGGACTAGGGTGAGTATATGAAAGAAATGAGAAGTATGATATCCCATAATAAAGACTAAGGGCTTACTTAAAGAGGTATTACCATGGGATATATTTTCTCTTTTTTTTCTGGTGAATGAGTGTGAGGTTATGATATGGTAATTAGGAAGAAAGATTTGGGGGTTTCCCATTTTCATCTTCTTGCCTGTTTCTAAAACACAATCTGGGAATTACATATCCATTTATAGGAAAAAAAGTAATGAATACTTCATGATTAAATTCATATTTTAGTCTCTAATAAGGAGATGAATACTTCCATCCAAACCAAGAGGCTTCCCACCACTACTTCTAAGGTTGGGATCTTTGTTTCTAAGGGGATGCATAATTATGAACATCCCAAGGACCCCAACTATTAAGTAAGTTATACAGGGGAAATATTTTACCAAGGGAATTCATGATATAATGGGGTCATGTTATTGTGTTATATGCCTCGATTGTATATGTATGGAGGCCTTGGAGGAGGTATTGATTTGGATTCCCTTGAATAAGAGACCTGAGTATTGGAGTGACCTACCATTTGTGGTATGAAAGAGACTTAGGGATTGAAGTATGCTTTTCCCAGGTATTAGTTAGGAGAACCAAAAGGGGATTCACCAAAGTAATGCTTGGGAAAACAGGAGGTGACTTCACCCTAGCGATACTTGGGAAAACTAATGGTATTTTTCTCAAGTGGTACTTGGTCAAGCTGGAGATGACTTCACCCAAGGGATACTTGGGTAAGATAATGGTATTTCTCCCAAGTGGTAATTGGGTGATATGGAGATGAATTTTACCAAGTGACACTTGGGTGAAGTGTGATATAGGTGACACAACTTGGGAAATGCTTTCCCTTGATGATAAGGGATCATCTCAATTGTATTTGGAAGAGGGCCACACAAGTTTGTAGGTTGGTATGGGTCCTTCTCCCTAGTTCCATTGTACTAGGGAAGAAGTGGTTCCTCATAAATGTTCTTGGTGTTTTAGACCTTTGGGAACTCAAGTACCGTTCATTTCTATTAATTCCATCTTATTTTAATACTTAAAAAGCTACCTGAGGGTTTTGAAGACTTGGGAGAGTATATATTAGACTGTTTTTTTGGTCTTCCCAAAGGTGAAAATGAGGATCCCAAGGGTCTTATTTAAAGGAAAATTCAAGACCTCGGGTGGAGGAGAAAACTCACATAAATGAGCCATGCAAGTTGAACTTACATGGGATATCTGATTATATAAGTGATATTCACACGACCCACTTCCATTCACTTAAAGGGTTTTTAGGGGAGTGTATTTCCATTCCCCATGTCTTTTCTATTTTAAGTGTTTGGAGTATTTTACCTTCAAGATTATCATCCTTCTTCAAAAAAGGGAGTACCGAAAAATCCCCCTCATGATTGGATTTGATTGGAACAAGGAGGATTTAATCCCGAGGTAAGAGCAACACTAACATGAATTTAATCCTTGAAAGAGGGCCATTTATTTCTATGGTCCTGGATTGGCTCATGATTTTCAGTTTCATTTCACTTGGCACAATATTTTAATGTATTTCCTTTGTACATTGGTCTTAGCACAATATTTTTACATATTTCATTCACCCAATAAAAATGATAAGGTAGTTTTTACAGATTCTGCATGATTCTTGATCATTCCTATAAATAGTTTACAAGCACCCAATGTAGTCCCCCTCAACCACACTTTTCCTCTAGTTCTATGTGAAGGAAATCATCTTCTTTCCCAAGTACTATGTATAACCCTTAGGAACACATTCAATTATACATTTCACCCTAATTTTAGTGTAGAAATATGCATGATGTGGTAGGATGGGAGAAAATTCTTGTAATATATTTTGTGTGAAGTTACTTGTGTGAAGTGACCTACGAGAAGTGTCTTGTGAATGTTTGATTGTGCTAGTAACTTGGGAAAGGTTACTTCACTGAGAGATTCGAAGAGAATATTTTTACTTACCAAATTTCTACCCAAGGTTGAGTGGTACACTTAGGTAAGGAATTGGAGAAAATTCCACCCAAGATTGTGCCCATATTCTAAAAGAACCTTATTTCAAGTTAATAATTTTGTCACTAATGAAGTCTTGTATGTCTCTTTGAAAATTTTCAATGGTTGGGAAAATGATTCTAGTTTATGATGATCAAGCCACTACTCACATTGAAGAGATTCTAGATAATATTGGACCAATATACTACCGTACATGTGACACCACCCTTATGCATCTTTCTAAGGACATGAATAAGTACCACTTGGAATATCCCAAGGGAAAATTACTTATGTTATATGACCATGAGATTCTATCAGACGTACTTATCCCAAGGTTGGATAATTATATATTGTGTTCTCAGTTTAGAAAATATACAAACCTTTTAATGAAAAAAATCTCTTCTAGAGGCTCTAATATCAATGAAAGAATAACAGACTCCATGTTCTCGATGCACCATAGTATGAGTAGTCCATATTTACAACCCCATATTTTTGAGATGAAGACATAATATTTCTTATCTATTTTGTACCACTCCACCACCAATCAATCAAAATATTGGAATGAAGATCAAGACTTCTACTTTAGAGGGGGAGTTATGCCAAAATGGATGTGGGCTAATTAGCCGCATGAGACTTATGTTAAATTTGAATATGAACTCAAGGCTATCTCTATTTATGAAAATATTTATGTTGCACATAAATACATGTAAAAGCACCTAGATCTAGTACCTAAACTTCTCAGCTAATAGAATCCTCAAACTAATACTTTTCATCTAAAGCATGGGGAAGTAAGAGCCAGTTTATGGGATGTCTACAATATCTCATGGGTTTCTATCCATGGTGTGATGTATGAAGAGTTCATACCACTGAAGGAAACATGGAATGACATTGAAAAGATGCCTTATTTATCCCATTAATTGTTAAAATTAACCTTGAAGGTCCCAAAGAAGGACCCCTTCCCACAAGATAGAATTCATACTAAGGCATGGATGAATACTTTCTTGATGCTTTAAGGTTAGTGACTGAGCTATAGGTGTCCACCAGGGTGTCTTATAATAGAGAAGTAGGGTATCCCTAGGAAATATTGGCCCATATTAGAGAAAGGTAAATATGATACATAGGGTTACATGATCAACCTAAAAATACCCATGAAGACCCATCTCACTAGTTTCCTGGTAATGTGTTTAAGAAGAAATATAATTCTAGTTAGTGTGTCCAATGATGGTGTAACTTCAGGTACATTTGTTATGGAAACTAAGATGACACAATGAGAGCATGTGGGGTTGGAAGCCACCATCTTAGAAAATATCCACCAGTGCCAGATGCATGATTATATCATGAAGGTTCCTTTTTTCACATTTAAGGAACATTCCAAGTACTTTGGGGATGGATTTCGACAAATTTCAGCATGTATACAGTGGTCAGTGGAGTTGGTATTCCTAGATGTCAATTCCACCCATTTTTACAAGATTTTTATAGTATCATACCCCTATCTTTAAATTATGGGCCAACTCTAATGACTTTGATTTTATCTGTGGATTTTTAACTTATTCCCATATGGTGATCCACCCACCATGAAAATTGTTGATAATGATATCAGTGATTATGATCCAAGATCATATATGATGGGATTAAAAGACCATGAATTGGAATAACAGATAGATGGAAATATTATCTGTGAGGCCTACGTGACTTATAGATTTACACATCAATTCAGGTGCTTACAATATTCAACAGTGTATCCTCCCATAGATGTTATATCAGAGAAACATCCTATGGTGTCCAGGAAACTCTAGGTGCTCATAGCCTAGGAAGTTTCTCAAGCAGTAATCAAGCTACCTTCATTGAGTGAATCCATCAAGTTAACTCTTGGGTATTCCAATTCATGTATCTCTTTATACCATCAAGTGATTCTAGTGAAGACTATTCCCTAAGTTATTACTACCACTACTCCTAGGTGAGGAAAGCATGAAAAGAGGGTATGATCAGAGAGTGATAGTGATGAAGTCCCAAGGTCGCCTATAAAACCATGATAATTATTCAACCTAAAAGTTAGAATGAAAAATCTTGTACCAGCTAAATATGGGATAAGGTGATGTATTCACCAGCATCGAGAAGATAATTGGGCCTCAGTTTCTTATATTTTTGAGTAGGAAAGTCCTGTAAAACCTGTGAAGTCAAAGGGTGTTAGGTTCACCTTGTAACTGGTTAAAGAGTCAGAATATATATGGTATGAGGCATCTCGATTTTTCTATAATATGCCTTTTGATGTTAGGGACTTATGGGTGAATCTGAAAGTCAGCATATATATTAACCAACTTGGAAGTGTACGGGTGACCTTATAACTTTATTATGATATTAATCTTGAAGAAGTGGAAATTGTTTTTCAAGAGTTGGAGATACTCATTTATGCCACTGAAAAATGAATCCTTACCATGAGACAGGTTTCAGAAATGATGGAGTGGGGTGTCACTGAAGGGGTGGTTGATCAACCCATTAGTGAGTGGGATGAATTTATTGATCCTGAGGACATAATCCTCTAAATATACCACTATTTCTCCTCTTTTTTTTCTAAATGAGGAACTATTATTGAGGAAACATATTTCTTTTATTTGAAGAGGATGGAAGAAGAATCTATAGAACTATAATTTACAAGGTAAATTGCAGTTGGTAGCTTAAGTGCGGTCGATTTTCACCTATCAATAATTCAAGGTTCTGACAATTTGATAATGTGTATAGTGGTACTCAGGTCGAATCCTCTACGATGATACTTTTTTATAGTCAATTGTTTTTGTGATTTGTCTTTTAAATTGGGGGGGGGGGGGTGTTTATAGAGATAAAATGAAATGATTGATTGATGTAGATTGATTTATCAATTTGATAAAAATTGGGGTGATATCATTATTGGGTATTTAAGTTTATGATATCCTTAAGCTTTGCTTTATATTGCATTAAATTAACACACACTTCACAAGATGACTTTGATCAAAATTCCCAAGTGTTGAGGCTTTAGTCCAAGACTTAACTTAACTTAGGATTCTAATCTCAATAAAAAATTGTTTATGATAGTTTATTTATGGTTCCAATAATCCATGGAATCCACATGTTAAACAAAACATGTCATTAATCCATGAAATTTTAAGTTCAACATACACAATGCTAACCTAAAGAATATTCATCCAGAAAAAGATCTAAATCACTTAATATACCCAAATTATGACTCACCCAAATGGTATATTTAATCACCCATTGATATGCTTAGTTAAATGATAATATTTTTTATGGATATTAGTTATAAATAGAATGAAAATAATAGGATAAAAAAAGTGTTGTGCGTTGAACACACACATGAACAATGATGAGAATTAAACACATACTTTTGATCAAATGATAAAGCGAAATAAGGGAAGGGGTTTCTACTTAATTTAAACTATTTTAAGACCATTAATATTTAAAAATATAGGGTTAATGATTAAAATAGAATATTAAGAAGAAAATATCATTAAAATTGAAATATAATTGAAAATAGTTTACGTGATTAAAAATGAAAGGAACACAAAAGAACATAAAATCCCACACACTTATTCTTCTACATGTCCTCATGTACAAAAAATATAAAAACATAACTAAATCATTTTCACTCACCAACAAATATAATTTTTTTTTCAAAAATCAGGGGGGTATATAATATTTCACTCATTGATAATTAATTACAACAAATATTTTTATAAAAACAATGTTACAAAAACAATTCATTTTTCATACTCAAAATTAGGAATGGAAAACGTAGACACTTTGAACTTACTCCTCTCAAGATAATAAAAATTTATTTATGGAGGTTCACTCATTCACCAAATAAAAGTAAAAATCTTAGAGTTTGAAAGAGATCTTAGATTCCATTCCCTATCATAATGTGCACAAGAATCAAGATGTCCCTTTTAGGGGATTTTTAGTGGCTATGGGACAATAAGAGTATAGTGTCCAAAAGAGAGGAAAAGAGGGGTAAAACACCAACATGAGTAAAATAACGAACAATTTTTTTTTGAAATAAAAAATTGCAGGAAATGGAAGCACGTATTTACAAGGGCATGATTGTATGAATAAATACACAAAAGGGGAAGGAAATTTTAATCGGATGAAATGTTTTTCCTCTCATGGTGATGCTTTAACTGATATCCATTAACTGTGAATATCCTTTTGGAAGTGAGGATTTGGACTTCACTACACCAAATGAGTAAACATTAATAATTATAAAAGGACCTTCCCAATGAGAATTAAGATTACCTGGGTGAATCCTAAATCAATAATTTAAAAGCATTACATTTTCACCTTCATGAAATACCTTTTGCAGGATGTTTTTTTCATGGAGTGCCTTATCATTTTCTTTGTATAGATTGAAATTATTATAAGAATCTAGTTAAAGCTCCTCCAGTTCATTTAACTGAAACAATATCTCTTCACCAAATTTTTTACAATCAAAATTACAAGTTTTTATTGCCCAAAATGAATTATGTTGGATTTGAATTGGTAAATGGAATGCTTTACCAAAAACTAGCTTAAATGGAGACATCCCAATTGGTGTTTTATAGGCAGTTTGATAAGTCCAAAGAACTTCAAAAATTATTTCAAGCTAGTATTTTCTAGTGGGATTTACAATTTTCTCAATCACTCTTTTTACTTATATATTATAAATTTCATCCATTCTATTTGTTTGTGGGTGATAAGTAGTTGAAGTTTTATGTAAAACCCCATTCTTTTTCAAAAGATATTCCATGGTCCGATTATGGAAATGAGTTCCCAAGTCACTTATTATGGCATACAGTGTTCCAAATCAATGGAAAATGTGGGTTTTCATGAACTCACTAACAATATGTGTATTGACACACACCTATCATAGGGTATGGAAAAAAGCAATTATAATTTTTCCTACTGAAACATAATGGCTGACCAGGGTTATCTCACTTGAGAAGCCTTTTAGTTTGTTCACCTACTTTATATATATTACCCAAGCTATCTCTTTTTGTTGTTTTTATTATATAATGAAAACAATGACAATGTTTTTGAGTTTTTGATTATTTAAAAATATAAACTATCATGAACTGTAAACATAATGATTTAATGAAGAAAGAACTTGGTTTTGGGGTTTAATCTTAGGTTCAATCAATATTCTCCTTTATATGTTGATTTTAGTTTGATAATTGAAAAAATGAAATCTCATGTTTGAATGACTATTCTTTTACAAAATAGAAATATTTTAAGTTTAATGTCATTGGGGTCCATCACCACATTAGAGAAATTACCCTTACCCAAGCATGCTACTCAAATCTACCACAAAATTAAAATAAACTTTAAAGAAACTTCATGAACACCTTGACCTCCCTCCGGGCCAATTCTCGGGGTCAGCCTCTCATTTCCGAGTGTAGGAGATCACAATGGTGGATGAATGATGATATATATAGAGAGATAAATATTTTATAACGAATGTTAAAATAATAATAATATTATTAATAATAATTATTATAATAAAAAAATAGTTTTTTTTGAAAAAGAGAGAGAGAAAATAAAATAGTTTTAAAATTGGTGGGTGGTATTAAAAATAATATTTAAAATAATAATAATAATAATAATAATAATAATAATAATTTTTAATTATTATTATTATTATTATAATTAAAGAAGAATAAGAAGTTAAATTTTGGAAAAAAATAAAAAATGAATGCATTAAATTTATTTAAAAGAAATTAAAATTACAATTAAAATGAAAACTAAAAAAAAACTGAAATTAAAATAAAAAATTTAAGAAAAAAGGAGGGGGAAAAGAGTGGTTTCAGTGTGGCTCATGCTATGGTGGGATCCCTCCTTGGCTTTGGGTGTCGAGCTGATGATTTGGGAAAGAGGCGAGGTCCTCCTTTTATAGGCAGAAATCATCCTATAATACTTTGCACATTTTTACCCATTAAATGGACGATTAACGTGTTTCATAATTCATAACAGGTGTTAATACATGTTTTTGAAGTTCACCCTTAAAATTTAAGCTTTATTGGATTCTCTTAAAGGGAGTTATGGATTTTTTATTGACAATGGCTTTTTATGGCCGGAATTTCCAAGAAGATTCCTTCAAAGTATATCATCCAATTTCTATATTAATGGATTAATCACTCCATGAAATTCATTGAGGAAGCATGTATATGTGTTATTGTTCATATAAATTTGTATTTAACTCCATTGGATGTGTGTATCCTAGTTTATGCTTATGTTACAGAGGCGGGGTCCATGCTGTCTACCCAAAAAATTTCCCAACTTTAATGACTTTTTTGGGCCTCCAGGTGCTCAAATCAGCCCCTAGTCCAGATAATAAAGGTCAAGGAAATTAATAAAGTATTATAACAAAAAATGAATCCCTCAATTTGGAATTATATTTTTTAAAAAATGACCAAAATACCCTTGATTCAAAAAACTGTTAAAAATCTAGAATTAAACACTTTTCACAATTTAGACCATTTTCATTCTATAATTCAAAATACACATTATTTTAATAAAAAATTTAAATAAATGGGTTTTATCATTCAAAAATATTAAAAAATATTCATTATTTGATTAAAAATATGCACATAAATTTGCTCTGTCAAATACCCCCACACTTAAACCATGTTTGTCCTCAAGCATACAATCTCAACATGGAAATCAGAGGATACCAATCTTACATATATCCAATTTCCAATGCAATATAATCAATCAATTATCAATTGAAAATAAAAGTTTCAATAATCCACATAAAATATCAATTCAATTTCTCATTTTTCAAATAAATAATCAATTCTTGTATTTTACTTTTCCCTTTTGAAAAATGATAGAACTTCTCATTTTATTCATTCAAGATCCTCAATTAATTATTACTAAACATGAAAAGTCATGATTTACCTCACGTGAATATTTTATCTCATCTCTCATGATAAGATTAAAGTATATTTATGATCATATAATGAGAACATGCTTCTTATCCATAGTCTAGTAAATGAACTACTTTCTCCACTTTGTAAAGGAAAAAAGCACATAAAATCATGAGGGATTGCAATAAAGGATCAAATGTCTCTGAGGCTTAAGTTTGGTAGGATTTTATGTTTTGAAAATTAAGGCTCAAGAAAAAGGATAATATCTTAAGTAAAATTCATGATATCAAAAGTAAAAGTGTAATGAAATCCTCCCCTTCAAAGTACCAATACCCACTTCCCCAAAACTCAATGTGATGATCATGATCAGTTTAAGCATGATGAATGATTTGTGCACCCTCTTGAATATTTTTTTACTTTTTTATTTTTTTGAAAGTTATAATTAGATCAAACCTCACATATATCACCTAACCACATACGATTAGAAGATCATCAGTCTGAAAAATGGTGATTTTTTGTTTTCCCAAATCACAACCCATTTTTCTCTTTTTTTGGTTCTTTTTGTAATTTATTTTATATTTTTTTATTCAAGAGGGGAAAAAAATAAATATTACAATTTATGAATCAAACGACCTCTCTCATTACCCAAAATATAACCCCCACACTTTTTCCTTACAATGTATATTATCCCTTCCACCATGATTCCCTTTACCTCCACACTTCAATTTTAAAATATCACACAAATACCAAGAGTAGGGTAGGAATGGATAAAATGGCTTGAAACATGGATCATCCCTATAAATTTCATTCATGGTATCTATGGGATAAATAAGTATTGATTTAAAGGTGGTATTTAAGGATAAGATATTTTTAAAATATACCTCAATAATTTTAAATTAGTTTTTACACAGTTATAGCTTTGACAAGTTTCAATACAAGTTCTGGTAGGTGACATTTCTCAAGATCACTCAATAAATATGATCAAGATAAAATAGGAAGCACTTGGTCTAGAAATCCTTTAAAGAATGGGAAATATGAATTGGGAAAATCAATTAAGTCATGATTAATAATAAAAAATCAATTCACATGAATTTCAGAAATTCAAACCATGAAAAATGGTTGGGGAATTTCATTTACATGAATTAATTAATTCCTTCAAATCATGAGTCCTCATTTTAATATCCATGCTTCACTTTAAAAATTTAATTCTCTATTTTACTCATTTAATAATATAAACATTGAAATAAAAACATGACATCATTGGATTCCTAAGAAACTCATGTATCCTAGATAAGTCAAGTAAATAATTAATTCAAGTGTGGGAACACAATTCCAGTTTAAAGCTCTAAAATGTTGTTACACACAAAAATTAAGGTGTTAAAAATATAGACAATGAAAATGAAATACCTTTTGAAATTAATATTAGTTCTTATCTTCCATTGTTTGAGGGTGAATTCTTCCATTATGAACCTACAAAATATAATTACACAATTAATCACAAAGATCATGTCTTTTAAGATTTAAAATAAAAGAGGGAGTGGGATGCATGCTGAAATAATTCCAAATACTGAAATTAAAATCTAAATTCCTAGAAATAAAGTAAGGGATAATTCTTGGTATGATCACCCCAAGTGGGCCTTGAATATTTTTACTGCCTCTAGAAGGCAGTACCAGCTGTTATCCAAATTTTTATGGTGGATAAAGCTTCTTTGATTTGAACCACCACATGTGGATTTTCCCAGTTTTTAGTTATTTATTATTATTGAGGATAATTCCTTGGATAGAGTACCCTAGATCTACCCCTTCGCAATGTGGTACAAATTGAATGATGTGGGTAGGATGAATAATAGAACCTCCTCTGCTTTTTTTTCTACTTGTGTAACATATTATTCTCCTTACAGTGGTTTCTCCAGATGTGAAGCTGCATGTGTCTTTGGTTATTCAGGTAGATCCACTGGTATAACTTCATGGGATTCCTCTAGTAGATGTTAAATGTCTTTAGGGTGCTCCATGTGTTCCTCAATAGGTTCATAATCTTTTTCTAAATCACCCTCCAAGGCATAATAAGAGTTATCCAATTCTAAAAATTCAAAACAGTTGGAAGTTATACTCAAATAAGATTCAATAAAATCAAAAGAGATAGTGTTAAAGAAAGGTTCAAATCCCGGAGTTGGTTCAACTCCCTGAGTTGGTTCAACTTCAATATTTACCTCAGTGGTAAGTTCCTCTTGGAGTTTATTATCTCTGGATGGAGGTAGGTAGTCAGGATCTTCCATCTTTACTTCAAATTCCACTACTTGTGTGGTGTATTCCTTCAATGGTGTTGTCTCTTATTCTTTGTAAGGCTTGGGGTGATCAATAAGTTCCTCAAATTCATTCTAGAATTCATCCAATTCCTATTGATCTCCCACATGTGGCTCAACAGGAAATTCATCATCATTTTCATCTATATCTGGTAGAATTGGTTGATTGAGGACGAATTAATCTTCAGGTACCTCCACATTTACCTCCTTTGGATCTTCAATGATGAGCGGTGAAATTTATTCCACCACTACCTTAGGTTCTTTTCTAGTTCAGGGTTGGGTTTCTCTATCAATTCATGAATATAGTAGAATTATCTTTCCATTCCTCCCCAAGTCATCTATATTATTTCTTATCCTTTCCACTAGGTTATTTAGATCTCTATAATATAATTCTGGTTCTTGATATTTCACCTGTGAGTAATATTCCCATGAATAATAATTTGAATTTGAATACATCATGGAAAAATGGGTTTTTAGATTTTTTAAAAGAAAACAATGAAAAATATTTAAAAATGTGAATTTTGAAAAAGTGATCAAAATAACTGTTTAGCTCTATGGTAACGGTTCCAGTTTTGATGCATACCTATTGTGGGGTGTGGACAAAAGCAATTATAATTTTTCCTAGTGTAGAACAGTGAATGACCAAGGTTTCCACACTTCAGGATACTTTCAGTTTGTTCATCTACTTTATCTATATCACCAAAGCTATCTATTTTGTTGTTTTTATTATCTAATGAAAACAATGACAATGTTTTTGGGATTTTGATTATTTAAAAATATAAACTATCATGAAATGAAAACAAAATGAGTTAACGAAGAAAGAACTTTGTTTGGGGGTTTAGTCTTAGGTTCTATCATTATTCTCCTTTATATGTTGATTTCAGTTTGACAATTAAAACTGGAAATCTCAAATTTGAATCACTATTATTTTCCAAAATAGAAATAGTTTAAGTTTCATGTCATTGGGGGTCATCACCACATCGAGAAAATTTGCTTCATCCAATAATTCTATTTAAATATACCACAAACTTAAAATAAACTTTAAAAAAATTCATGAACAACTTGACATCCCCTTGAGCCAAGTCTTGGGGTTAGCCTCTCATTTCTGAGAGTAAGAGATCAAAATGGTTGATGGATGAGGACAGAGAGATAGTGAGATAAATATTTTATAATTAATGTTAAAATAATAATAATAATAATGTTAATAATAATTATTATTCTAATTAAGAAAAAAGTTTTTTTGAAAAAAGGAGAGAGAGAAAATAAAATTGTTTTAAAATAAAAGGGTGGTATTAAAAATAATATTTATAATAATAATAATAATAATAATTTTTAATTATTATTATTATTATTATAATTAATGATTAAGAAGAAGTTAATTTTTGGAAACAAAATAAAAAACAATGAATGCATTAAATTTATCTAAAATAAATTAAAATTACAATTAAAATGAAAACTAACACAAAAATAAAATAAAAATAAAAAAATCATGAAGAAATGAGTGGGGAAGAGATAGGTTGCAGTATGACCCATGCTATGGTGGGATCCCTCCTTGGCTATGGGTGTCGAACTGATGATCTGGGAAGGAGGCAAGGGCCTCCTTTTATTGGCATAATTTTTCCTACAAAATTTTGTGCATTTTGACCCATTAAATGGACTATTAATGCATTGACTCCTTAATAAAAGTTTCTCATACATGTGTTTCAAGTTAACCCTAAAAATTTAAGCTTTATTAGATGTTCCTAGAGGGATTTAAGTATTTTTTATCAATAATGACTTTTTCTAGCTGAAATTTCCAAGAAGATTCCTTCAATGTATATCATCCAATTTCCGCATTAATGGATTAATCACTCCATGAAATTAATTGAGGAAGCATGTATATGTGTCCTTGTTCATATAAATATTTATGAAAATCCATTGTATGTGTGAATCCTAGTTTATGAATCCGTTATGTAGAAGGGGTCCACACTGTTCGCCTAGAGAATTTCCCAACTTCAATGATTTTTTGGGCCTCTAGATGCTTGAATAAGACCCTGGTATAGAAGATAAAGTTGAAGAAAAGGAATTATATTTTTAAATCAATGACCAAAATACCCTTGACGTAAAAATTTGTCAAAAATACAGAACTAATCACTTTTCACAATTTAGACCATTTTCATTCTATAATTCAAAATTACCATTATTTTAATAAAACATTTAAATACATGGGTTTTATCATTTAAAAATATTAAAAAATATTCATTATTCGATTAAAAATATGCACATGAATTTTCTCTGTCATGCATCATCATTCCTAGTGGGTTTGGCCTCAAAACATCTAGAAACATAGTTAACAGCCAGAAGAATATATGAGAATATATTGGAAGGTGGAAATGGTCCCATGAAATCAATTACCCAAACATAAAAGATCTCATATAAAATTAAAGTATTTTGGGGCATTTCATTTCTTTTGGAAACTATACCAAAATTTTGGAAAGTGGTACATGATTTATAGAACTCATGTGAGTCCTTGAAGAGTGAAAGCCATAAGAATACAGAGTCTATGACCTTTTAGGAGGTCCTTTATGGTCCAAAGTTGCCACCTTTAGGAAGTGAGTGAAATAATTCTAAGATAGAGGAATGCTTATCTTCATTAACACATCTTATAATTACCGAGTCAGCCCCAGTTTTCCAGAGTTTATTATCTTCCCAAAAATAGCATTTTGATTCACTTATCAACTTCATTTTTTTATTTTGAAATTTTTTAGTAAAAATACTAGAAATCAAGTAATTTATAATTGGGGAATACCATGGTTACTTTGGAGTGAAAGATGAAATGTTCTTAGTGGAGAATTCAGGATCAATAATTTTTGAATGAGTAGAATTAGAAATTCCACTCAAGTGATTATCTATAGGGGTTTATTTTCTAGGTCTATCTTTAATCAAAATATTAAAATCTTGAAGCATCAATATCCATATTATTAGTCTCTACTTGGAATCAATTTTCATGAGTAGGAACTTTATAGTAGAATGGTATGCGAAGATGATGATTTTGGAACCTAAGAGGTAGGGCTGAAATTTATCTAAGGCAGAAACCATAGCTAAAAGTTCTTTCTCAGTCATAGTTTAGTGATATTGAGTTTCATACAATGTTTTTGAGGAATAATAGATGACATGAGGAATATTTTCTCTTCTTTGACCAAGAACGACCCCAATGGCCCTACCAGAAGCACGAAACACCAATTCAAAGGGTAAGAACTAATATGGGGGTCGGATTATCGAGGAAAATGTCAGAATAGTTTTGATTTCAATGAAGGATCTCTTGAAATCCTCATAGAAATGGAATGCAACATCATTTTGGAGAAGCCGAGTGATTTGGAGGGAAATCCTACTGAAGTTATGGATTAATTGTCAATTGAAACCGACATAACCAAGGAATGAACATATGTATTAGACTATTATGGGTTCAGGAAGAGATTGGGTCACCAAAATTTTCACAAGATTAAATTGAATACCATCTTGTGAAATTATGTTCCCTATAACAATCCTATTAGTAACCATGAAGTGAAATTTTTCATAATTCATTACAAGGTTACATTTGACACACTTTTTAAGGACTAGAGAGAGTGAATGCAAGCATGATTCAAATAAATCACCATAAATGGTAAAGTTATCCATGAATACCTCTATGCAGTGCTCAATGAATTATGAAAATATACTCATCATACATCTCTAGAATGTTTCAAGATCATTTCAAAGGCCAAAAGGCATTCTTTTATATGCATATGTTCCAAATGGGAAAGTTAAAGTAGTATTTTATTGGTCTTGAGGTGCTATTGGGATTTGGAAGTAGCTGATGTATCCATCAAGAAAGAAATAATGTGACTTTATGGATAATAATTATATAATTTGATCAAGGAAAGGAAGAGGGTAGTGATCCTTTCGTGTTTCGGCATTCAATTTTTGATAATCGATGCACACACACCATTTTTTTCCACTCAAATTGTGACAAACTATCCATGTTTATTTATGACAATAGTTATCCCACTCTTTTTAGGTACCAATTGAATCAGAATAACCCATTCACTATCATAAATTGGGTAGATAATACCAGATTGTAGAATCTTGGTAATCTCTTTCCTCACTACCTCAAGTATGAGTAGATTGAGTCTTCTTTATGGTTGTCTGATTGGTTTGGATGATTCCTCAAGATGGATGTGATGCATAAAAAGAGCAGGGTTTATTAATGGTATGTCATCTAGGTTCCAACCAAAGGCATTTTTGCTTTATTCTAACACTTGAACAAGTTTGGACTCCTTGGTTTCAGTAAGTTTGGCAGATATAATGAAAGGATAAAAGTGATCATGAAAAAGAATGCATATTTTAGGTGTGCTGGAAGAGGTTTCAGATTGGTCTCATCTTTCATTTGTGGGAAATAAAACTCAGGAACAAGGGAATGAATTATAGTTTGTTCTAGTTCATTTTCTTCAATAATGTCCAAGGTGGAACAATAAAGATCATATTTGAGATGGGATTCAAGAGAGTTTTCAAGATCCTATAGATTTATGGAGTCTATTAATAAAAGGTCAACATCAAATTCCCCATTTATAACTTGGTTAATCATGGTGAAAATTTCAAAAGCTCCAATATCATTATAACATGATGAAAATGATGGAATGGGGTTCAATTTACTCTTAGAAGTGTCCTCAGAATCATGGATTGAGAAGGTAGAGTGATCCTCAGATGGGTATCACATGGATTGAAAAATGTTGAACTTTACCATTTGGTCACCAAATTCCATGGATAGGATGCCTGCATGGACATCAATATTAGTTCTATATTTTAGGAGGAATAGTCTTCCTATAATTATAGGAGACTGAGAATAATTCATCTAACCTTCCATGTCAATGACATTGAAATCATTTGGGAATATAAGATCATTAACTTAGACAAGGACATCCTCAATTATTCCCTTAGGACTAGATGCGATTAAATTGGCTAATTGGATGAAAACACCTATTAGGTACAAGGGACCTAGATCAAGGTTAGAGAATATGGATTTGGGCATGAAATTTATTAAGGCTCCTAGGTCTATGAGTGAATCATCTAAGTTGGAACTCTCTAGTTGGCATGGAATAGTAAATGTCCCTAGGTCTTTGCACTTCATGGGTATGGACTGCTAGGTTGAAACATTCTCAATGGTCCTAAGTTGTCTTTTATGGGTGCACGAATCCTTAAGAAAATTTTTATGCTAATGGATTTTTTATGGCTTATAAGAGGGGAATATTGACCTAAAAATGTGTAAACATTTCATGCATTTCAGGATTGGGTTCAAAGGACTTCCTTATCTTAGAGACGAATTGAGGAAAAAGAGGTGAGGGAGTTTCTTCATGTTCTTTTTATAGATTTTTTTCTTTTCATTTTCAAGCTCAACATTCAGAGGTTTATTTGTGGATCCATCATGAGGTATGGAATTTTTTTCCTGATCGAAGTGAAATTGCACTTAAATTATCCTTAGGGTTAGGAAATGGTTGAGTTGGGAGTTGGGAAGAATTGGATGGTTGCTGCTGGCTAAGGTGGGATGCAAGTTTACCGATTTGGGTTTTAATATTTTTAATGCTATAATAGGTGAAGGAGGAAAGATATTCCAAAGAACTTTCCCATGGTTTATTGGAAGAGGAGGCATGTCCCGAATTGGGATTACCTTGATTTTGGTTCTTGGTAAAGTGCTTATATTGGGTTGGGAATTGGGAAGTCTCCTTAGGATAGTAGAATGTAGTAGGAGAAATAGGAGTATTTATACTTTGACATTGAGGAACAAAAGGATAAGGTTGTTGGAAGTTGCCACCACCTTTACCATATTGAAATTGGTTTGGATTTTGAGGAGGGAAATGAGGTGTATGAGAAATGGGATTACCATACCTCAATCTTGGGTTAAATGTAGAAGAGAAGGGCTCAAAGTGGGGTTGGTTGAAGTTTCTAATGAACTGAACTGATTGTTGAGGGTTGGTATTCCTATGAGCATATACTATAATGATCTCTATTGGGAAATATGAATCAGATGGATCCTATTGAAGTTGTGAACATATGTCAGTTAGATGAGTTGGTGAGCTACAGATTCTTCAATTCTTGATAGGTCAAGGGAATAGAGATTTTGGAGAAGATGAGTTTGGGGATTTAGCAGCCACCGCTAGTTGTCTCACAAGACCTGTAAGTTCACTCATCCACTCAGTCATCTTGTTGGGATCTATGGATTGATTCTCTTGGACTTGTTTGACTTGATCATGTGCTTGAGTATGGAATTGTTGCCTGATTACAACCATGTTGCTTATGAGATCTCGTGCATCTGTAGGAGTTTTATCAATAAGAGCACCACCACTTGAGGAATCAATGAGTGTTCAATCCATTAACAATAACTACTCGTAGAAGTATTGGATCAAGAGTTTGTCAGGGATTTGGTGATGTGGGTAAGTTGTCACAAGCTTTTTGAACCTCTCCCAGTACTCATAGAGTGATTAATTAGGGAATTAATGGATACCACTAATTTTATTTCAAATAGAAACAGTACGATAAGCAGGAAATAATTTATCTAAGAAGATTTGCCTCATGTAATTCCATGTGGTTATGGAACCTGGAGGGAGGCAGTAAAGCTAGGACTTGTAAGATTCAGTTAAGGAGAAAGATAATACTTGGAGTTTGATTTGTTTTTCAGAAACCCCTTGAGGCTTCATGGTAGAGCACACCACTTGGAACTCTTTGAGATGAAGATGTGGATCCTCAATAGATAGCCCCTAGAAATGAGGTATAAGATAAATGAAACCTGATTTCATTTCTAAATTAGACTCAATATTTGGATATTTAATACCAAGGGGTTGGTAATTAATATTAGGGGAAATAATTTCTTTAAGGGTTTGTTCCCTAGGATTGATCATATATAGTTCAATTGGTTAAACAATGATTGGATCTTGAGTGTTTTGATTATCCCTAAATTTCCTCCTAATTTGGTGAAGATTTTGTTATATTTTAGGGTCAAATAGATTTGAGGTTTTTTTGGGAGGCTACGGGGCATTCAGATAAATTTTTAAGGATGAGGAAGGCGGGTTTTTATTTGTGTTTTTTTTCATAATTTTTTGTTGGTTTATTTATTTTTTATTTTTTTTGTTCTGTTTTACATAAAATAAAAAACTAACAACTACTTAATGGACCATCCTCAGAAATGGTTCCATTTAATGTGTGATCGATTGTTTTTTATTGATCATTCAAGGGTCAGGTGCTCGACTAATATATATAGCGGTACTCAGGTCGAATCCTCGATGATGGTACTTTTTTTATAGTCGATTGTTATTGTGATTAGTCTTTTTAATGGGGGGGGGGTGGTGTTTGTAGAGTTAAAGTGAAATGATTGATTGATGTATATTGATTTAACAATTTGATAAAAATTGGGGTGATTTCATTATTGGGTATTTAATCTTATGATATCCTTGATCTTTGCTTTATATTTCATTAAATTAACATACCATTTACAAGATGACTTTGATTCGAATTTCCAAGTGTTAAGGCTTTAGTCTAAGCCTTAACTTTACTTAGGGTTATAATATCAATCAAAAATTGTTTATGGTAGTGTATTTATGGTTATAATAATCCATGGTATCCACATGTTAAACAAAACATGTCATTAATCCATGATATTTTAAGTTGAACACACACAATGTTAACCTAAAGAATATTCATTGAGAAAAAGCTCTCAATCACTTAATATCCCCAAATTATGACTCATACAAATGGTATATTTACTCAGCCATTAATATTTTTAGTAATATGATAATATGTGTTTATGGTGATTAGTTATAAATATAATGAAAATAATGGGATAAGAAAAGAGTTGTGCGTCGAACACACACACAAATGATGATGAGAATTAAATGCAGACTTTTGATTGAATGAGAAAGTGGAAAAAGGTAAGGGGTTTAAACTTGATTTAAACTATTTTAAGATAATTAATATTTAATAATAGAGGGTGTATGATTAAAATATAATATTAAGAAGAAAATTTCATTAAAATTGAAATGAAATTGAAAACAGATTACGCGATTAGAATTGAAAGGAACACAAAAGAACATGAAAAAAATGAAAGGAGGAAGGGTCTCTCAAGTGAAAACTTTAGTTTTTAAAGTCCTCATAAGACTTTATAAAGTCTTTTTTTGTTCCAATGTATCCTTTTATATTCTAAAATGCAAAACCTTTGCAAGGAGAAGAGGGGAATGCATTTATATCCCAAGGAGGTGGACTTTTGCATTCCAAAACTGACCCTCCATTTGTCTCGATGATTTTACCATTAATAAAGCAGAATATTGAGATATATTATTATTAAAAGTTATATATATACTTGTTTTTTGTCTACTCTGAAAATTTGGCGGCCATTGGACCTTTGTATCTAAAGTTATGTCTATTGTACTATACAATTGTCTTATATCCATTTTTGTGTTGGATATTTCCCTGGTCTACATGTGAATGCATTTTAGGCTAGGAAGATGCCTTAAAATTTGAAAAATTTATTCTAAAAATCCAGTTTCCTATATCTTGGATTTAAAACTGAAAAGTATCAGCTCTAATTGATTTCTAGATCAAGAGAAAAGTTATTACTTGTGTGATGATTTTAAATTTATGATAGAATGGTGGGATGGACTTAAAATCATACGTTGGGCCCCTTTTTTTTGGATTTGGGAATTCAAAATTTTATCCATGATTTTATTGGGTAATAAAGAATATATTATGGAGTTTCATAAAATTTGGGCTTCTAGATTGAGCCCAGAAATTCAATCTTCATGGATGGTTTAGTTTCTTCATAGATTCTTTGGGACTTATTATGTCGACCATATGACCATTAAAATGGACAAATTGGACAAGGATTACTTCTAATGATATGTTGGAAATTGAATAAGGAACCCTAAAAAGATATAATCACACAATTTGGATCACTAGGATGAGAGTTATGATTGAAACATCAAAATGAATCAAATCTAGATTAATTCAAATAATGATAAAAAATTATATTAAATATTAAAACATGAATATTTCACACAAATTATGCACTTTTCATAGAAAATCAGTAAATGAAGTAAATAAAAAGTTATGAATAAATTAATAACATCAGTATACCTATTGATATTTAATAATAATCTCCTCCATAGGTAGGGGAATTATCCTCAGTCTTGAGGCTTGTGGTGGAAGAAATGTAGGGGGGATTCTCACTTGCCTCCTCCAATACCGATATTTGAGAAGACAATCACTAGTCCCCTGCCATTTGAAATAAAAAGTCGATGTGGGGGGGATTATTTTCCAAAAATTTCATTAGCCATGATTAATTTTTTAAAGACCAATTGTTCCTAATATGTACAACATATACATTTGACCATACTTATGAATTGTAGAATATGATTCTCTTTCCTCCCTTAAAGGATATGGTTCCGATCCTTTGATAATTAAGGAAAATGTTTTAGATGAAGTGAAGAATCTTGATGGAGAGTCTATACCTTTAGTGGGAGAGGTGTCAACGCACATAACCCCACATACACCAATTACCACATGGGAGAAGATAATCCTTATAATGATGACTATTCTTAACATATTATCATTTATAAATTTATAAATTTTTATTGTTGAATTTATTCTTTTTATATTTCTATACTCATTACACACATTGGAGTACCCCGCGACAATAACTACTGAGTTTTATTCTTTCTCAAAAGGGGATGATAAGGAGTTTGGGTTGTATGATGTGGGTCATAGAGGTGATCCCAATCCAATAGGGCCCATGGAGGCAACAACCTTTGATCCTCATGAGACACTTTTTCCACCAATTATTTTCTCCAAGGTATGGATGATTAAGGATGCCTAAGAATGGAAGAAGGAACACTTATCAAAAACCGATCCTTCTATGGACCTCAAGACGTACACTCTTTAGGCTTCCATGACCCAAATTCACTTTGAAGTGGGACCTTATTGGATTATAGGGGTAAAATATGGAAAAAATATAAATTTGGGTCCTTCCCTAGGCATCTCAGATGTCTCTACTAGCAAAGAAATGACAAGACTTGATGCCGTATTTGATAAATTCATGGAAATGGAAAACATTATTGCACACGTTTATATCCATAAATCTCTAATGGACTTTAGGGATTTCAATAAGGAGTTTGAGGGATACAACTCTTTATTTATTCCCAACTAACCTCCATACATATGGTTTATTAATCAATATTCTTAACTCATGCAACTTTGTCTGCAGAAAATTTTGCCAAGGCGATATGTTAATAGGACATAGAGGCTTCTTGTGTTCTTTACATGGGGTAATTTCTAGATTATAATCCTAAATAGGGATATTCTCATGGGTCACTTAACATGGGCCCTGAGAATATTCAAGAGGGTGTTTTTACTCAAAAGGTCTCCACTACAAGGGTCGATGGAGCCAGGGATGTTGATGGAGACTTATAACCACCAGCTGATTAATACATAGGTGAGTATAAGTAGATATTTTAATTCCTTTTTTGTGTTTTATTCATATGTTTATGATATTTCCTTTCTTATATGACCTTTGGTGGCATATTCTTCTATATCCAGGCTTGATTAGGAATTTTTCTACTTCAGTTCATCCAATAGAATAAGGCAAGGCCAAAGTCACTCTAGGTGGAGCAACACATGATATTTATTGAGTGAATAGATTCTAGGGAATATCTCCGACCCTGAGAGTGGATTTTAAGTGAATATAGATTCCCATAATGATTTCTAGGTATCTTTTCGATTTATTTGGAAATATATATGGAATATGGTTTCAGAGATTCCCCTAGAGGACCTTACCTCACAATTTTATCAACTCTAGATCATGTTTACCATGTTGGGATATAACATATTTTATTATCACAAAATTCATTATGTCATAAAGGAGGTTATCTGACAACAAGAATAGGAACAAAAGTCTCTTAAAATTTTCATTGAGGTGGGGAAAATTACTAAATCTGATGGCCTATGAGTTTCACTGTCTCAGGCGAAACTTGATCATGAAAAGGAGTTGGAGGAATACCAATGCCAAATTGAAGATAAATCTCTATAAATGATATGTCTCTAATAAGTGTTTGATGCTTCTAAGGGATAAATTTTACAGATTCACTGGTCATTGGAGGAAGTTGAGGTTTAGGGGAAATATGCTGTTTCTACCATAATGGAATATCTTTGTCTTGCTAAGTAAGCTGAAGCCACTGAGTTTATTGGGATTAAATAGAGTGTTGATGAGTCTCAGATGTCGATCTATCAACTTAAAATATATATCAATGGAATATTATAAATCATGTAAAATAAAGTCCAACTTGTTGATGTTTCTCTCATTTTTTGATCTATAAATGAGAAGAGCCTTATTCATGATTTTTAGTTTCTCCATTTCTTCTTTATTTTCACAAATAAATTTATTTCTTTAGGCATTTGAGTCTAATATTTCCATCATAGGCATGGATCAAGGACAAATATAGGTATAAATACTATCACCATATCACTAGAGTTGTCCTATTTGAATGAAAGTATTCATTATTAAGATTTTACAACCCCTTGTTTTTTTGAAATATTCAAACCCAAAATGTTAGGGATAGAATAATTCAATGATATAACTTTTTCCCAGGATAAGGGTCTAACAATCATAAATCAACTGTTTCTAGAGTCACATGATGAGACTTACAAGCTTTATGTCTTTTGTTTCATCACCCTAATTTTTTGTATGTTTGATATAGAGAAGTCTTATTGGGAAATACTTATCTTTTTCTGAGGAAAAACTTTGTGGGTTTTCAATCTAACAAGTTTCATCCCTTTTAAATTTCAAATGGACAACTTCACTTAGATCATGAGAAGTACATCTCTAGAGAGTAGAGAATTTAATTTTTCCTAGGGTGCCATTTGTGGGTTTTTAACCTTGTGAGTATTATGTATCTTTCCATTAGTAGTTTAAGTTCCTATAAACCAGACCAATGAAACTGATGTTTAAGGTTAGACAACTTTTACCATGAAATGAGGCATCTTATACATCAAGGGAAAGGAGTAAACTTGGCTTGAATGGAGAGACCCAATGATAATATAGACTATCCTAGAGAAAGAGTAAGAATTTGGTTTAAGGTCATGATTCTTAGACCATTGAGATGGGAAAAATAATCTGAATGGGACCTAATAAATAATAATTCCTCAACATCTTTTGAACGTTTGGAGGGAACTTTTAAGTCATGATCTTGGGGATCTTGGATATGAGGTGATGACATGGGAAATGTACTTAAGGAATAATCATGTACCATGTTTTAAAAGTGATTTCCATTACGATGTTTTAAAGGTGTACAGAGACAAAAGAACCTTCTCCTAATGATGAATACGCCTCTGGTTGATAGACCATATTTGGGGAACATATGAAGATCCACCATATTAGGGGTGTATTATACATAGTCAAAATAGAGATGTCCTTCAGAGTCAGATACTCTTATAACCGATATCCAATGAATGTTTTTGAGGATCAGAGTTTCCCAAGACATGAAGTGTGATTTGTGAAATAAAGTTTCCCATAAAGTAAAATGGAATCATTTATACCATAATTGGTCATGATCGAGTAAAAAATTCATTATATAGATCTGGATCATATGTAAGGAGGGGAAATCCATATGAGCAAGGACAATCTGAGCTATTTAAGGTCATGTATCATGGACCAATAAGATGCTGATGTTTTAGGATAAAGAGCTTTGACCAGTGGTTGTGGGGGAAATGACCCAAATAGGACTCACCGAAAAAGGATGTTCCAATTTTTTTTTGAATCATTCAAAGGGAAATTATAAATCATGATCTTGAAGCTCCCAGATCTAAGGTGATGACGTGGGACAAGTATATAAGGTATAACTATGGACCATGTTCAAAAATCGGTTTTTGTTATGATGTTGTTAAGGTGTACATAGAAAAAGAACTTTATCCTAAGAAAAAATATTCCTCTGGTTGATAGGCCATATTGGGGGCACATATGCAGGTCATATCAGGGGTATAATATGCATAGTCAAAATAGAGGTGTCCTTTGAAGTTGTATACTCTTGTCACTGATAGCCAATAAAGTTTTATGAGGATCCAAGTTTCCCAAGGCACAAAGTGTGATTTGTTAAAATAAGATGTCTATAAATTATTACGTAAACACCCATATTTTATATCTCCATGATTAGGTGATTATGACCCTATTGAGATATCAAGACCAAACTTCATATGGCTCTCATAAAGGTTTCCCTACATAGATCTATCTCACATGTAAGGGAAATGAGACTTTGTTATTTTTTTATTTATGGATGGGCACAAGACAGAGAAACCGAGCATCACTATGTATATTATTATAACGAGAATAAAGACACACACATAGTTCTAATACATGAATGTTTCTATACACATATCTAACTCATATGTGAGGGAAGGGGAATATTTTTTGAATATGAGCTTAAAAATGAAAGAACCTGTATTGGAATCTCCCACACTGATCTGGGTCGTATGTAGGAGAGAGAATTTTTTTTATTTGGTGGATAGACATATAATAAGTGATATAGGTGTCACTACATATCTCATTAGAATGAGAATCAAGAAACATATAGTTATAAGATAGAAACCCTCAAAAATTAGGATCTTGTGCGGGTAATGGTCATTTTTATCGTATTATGGCTGAGCCAAGAATAAGGGATCTGAACATCACTACGTATCTTGTGTAGATAAGAATCATTCACCACACAGTTCTAATAAAAATCCTTGCATATATCTAGATCATATGAAAACGAAGATTAAGATATTCAAGAGAGGTCACTCTAAGTAGTTTAAGGCCATGAAGGATGGAACAAACATTCCATGACTTTGGTTATGGTGTATTTTAATTGTGAAAATTGGAATAAACTACTGAAATCTCTAAGATAATGTGATTCATGATCAGTGTGAGAAACACGAGGATATTGTAGGGTTATCTAAATTGTAAAAAAATTCCAGTCAAGGATTGTTTTTTTATTCACATCACATGATTTGTTATTTTATGGTGGATACATAGTTCCACAGTTTACTATCATGTGACCGAGATGAATGGTTGACCATATAGTTTAATGTTGTATGGTAAGGATGTTAGAAATATAGGTTAATGTCATATGGTGATGATGTATTATTTTATACAGTTTAGGGTCACATAGCTTTGACCAATATTTTGCCTTTTAATTTCTTGTATCTAAGACTGTTAGTCATTCCTTTTATGGTCATACGATAAGGACCACTGGGTCTTAGATCACCCTAAATAATTATTGAGGAACCTAACATTGGTAGGGGGAATGATACGTTTCCCATTCATTGTAATCAAGGAAGAACCTCTATTGGAGTAGACCTTATAGATGATTAAAAGTCTCTCCCATGTTTAACTTTTAGAGGATTATTCCTATGTATAATTGGGGCTTTGAGAGACAAAACTTGTTCCCCTTGGAGGAATGAATGAAGGTGAAATTTCTTGTTAAAATCTCATGCTATTCGGTTTTAGTGAACCTTTAAATAGAAAAAGGTATACAATATTTTATCATTGAGTTGTTGAGATTACTCATATATGGATAGTTGATCAAAAATAAAAATGTGGAGTGAAGGTAATTGTAACTTTATGGGTAGGACTACCTCTATCTCATATACAAGTAAATACAAGGTTTCTCGTATGATAGTATGGGTTGTGGTACAATAATCCCATAATGCATGTTGAAGCTTGTCGTGCGAAGATTTCTTGTTTTTTTCCACAATTATATCTACTTATTTTACACTACATGATAGTGGGGATAATGTTTTGACTCAATGTTATATTCCTGATATAATATTTTCAATTCAGAAGTATAAAAATTGGTGTCATTGTCTAGCAGTATTGTGTGAGGGACACCAAATCTGGTGATGGTATTAGAATTCATGAAATTGATGATGTTATTTTTACTAACTTCCTTAAGGGGTATCACCTTAGCCTATTTGAAGAATAAATTGGTAGCAATAAGGATGTACTTAATCTAATTAGATGTACATGGAGGATATATCCCTATAACATTCATTCTCCATACAAAAAATATCCAGGAGTATTTGATAGTGTGAAAAATCTCCATGGGTTCATGGATAAAATTGGCATGTATTTGATAGAAATGATACCTTTTGATGAATTTCGAATAGTCTCACATCATTGGAGGCCAAAAATACCCAAGACTTATAATTTTATGAGAAATACTAATTCTTAGCTAATGGGTACCACATGAATCTATGTGGACTTCTTTCATATCAGTAATAGTCTCCCCTCCATCAATGCATTTGAGGAGAAATCCATGAAATCCTTGTTTATAGAGGACTTTATGATTATTCAAGATATCATAAAGAGTAAAGTTCACTCTCCACTACTGAATTTTCTATTTTATTGATTTTTTTGATGAAAGAATCCTTATTTTTAGGTAGTCTAATATGGGTTTTATACAACAATTTTTAGAATTATATTATTTAGGGATGAAATTTACTACAATAATCTCTTACAATACTGCCAATGAATGATGGTTCCATTTTTTGGTGTAAAATTATAATGACCATTTCATCCTAGCCTGGATCTAATAAGGCTATATATGCATTTTCTAATGCATCTTCCTAGGAATTATTTGAGTGCAATATGTGAGTAAATATTGGATCTGAGGGGAATTCCTCCATCAACCCTTAAAAATAGTCAAATAGTGGAATAATATCTTCCTTTTTGATAACATAATAACCATTGATCTTCTTGATTAGAATATTTTAATTTCTTTTGAATTTTATGAAATCAAAAGGTAGTTGTAGTGACAGTTATAAGCATGCAATGAGGTCTTTCTATGCTACCTCATTGTTAGTAAATCCTTCTATAAATAGGAAGGAATAAGGTAAAGATGCCTTTACTGGAGAGATAAGAATGAATCCCAAATTGACTTTGTTGAGTTTGGGGCATTTAAATCTTGTTCCAATTAGGCTTCTATAAGTACCATCAAAATACATTTCCCATGTATAAGAGAAATATGGAATAGAGAAAATATCTTCATCAGATAATTTATTATTCAACGTATTTATTTATATAGAAGGGTGTTATGTAAGAAAATATATTAATGCCTTACCTTTTATTTCCTTTTGTGGTATGAACCAAATGTCAAATAGATATAAAATGAACACCATTATGCCAAGAATCTAGTCATCATAGGACAATTGAGGATATATTTAAGCAGGTCATTATGAGAGACCAAGTGGAATACATGGTGCTGATGGTAGTGTCTCAGTTTATAAAATGAAAATATCAACACAAGGAAACTCTTATCAATATCTGAATACCGATCCTCAGCATCGAGCATGGTTCAACTGAGATAATGGTGGATGTTCCCATTTTTTGTGTCATTATTTTGTGCAAGGAAAGCACCCAGTGATCACTCTAAGGATGTCACATATATAATGAGTGTATTTCCTTTTATGGGAGGAAATATCATGAGTAGAATTAAAAGATATTTCCTAATACTATCAAAGGATTCCTAGAAATCACTGAACAATTGATAAGTGACTCCATTTTTTATTATCCTCGTGAAGGGTAAATATTTTATGTTAAATTTTTTATGAAGTATCAGATGTAGGAGAGGCATATCTTTATCACTCTAAACTCTTTGAGGTTTTAATGTGGCAACATATCAAGGATAACCTTATTCTTCTCAGGATTAACTTCAACACCCTGATGGAGTACTATGAATCCATGAAATTTTCTTGTGGAAACATCGAAATCACATTTCAATGGATTAATTTTAAGCTATACTATTGTAGGTTGTTAATAATGGTCTTAATATTGGAAATATTATTAGAATAATACTAATATTCTACCATGAAATTATTGATATAACAATCAAAATAATTTCCCAAGAAAGGTTTGAAAATGTGATGCATGACACATTGTTTTGTGGTGCTAATGTTCTTCAAACTTAAAAGAATCACCCAATAGTAGTATAACCCATGGGATACCCTAAAAGTAGTGGCCTCTTCTTATTCAAGGTACATCTAGATTTAGTTATATCTTTTGTAACCATCCATATAGGATAGTTCTTTATAGCCGAAAATTACATCGATTAGGTGTTCTGTAATCAAAACCGGAAAATCATCTTTTGGAAAATGCCAGTTGAGATCCTTGAAATCGATGAAGACTCTGATATTTTAATTATTTATATTGATTGGGACAATACTGGTGATCTAATTTGGTTATTGGACCTACCAAATGATGTTGGATTTGATGATCTTATCAATTTCATCTTCAACCTTTGTAGCATGAGTCAAATGCATTCTTCTAGTTACCTACTTGTAACCATAGTGATCTTTCATCATGACCAAGTGGTTGGTGGAAATACCAAGATCAAGGCCTAGAATTTCTATTTAACTCTAGGAAAAAACATCTTGGTGGTGCTTTAAAAAAGTGATATATACTTCTTTTTCATCAGGGGAAATGGATGCACTAATCAATATAGGCCACATATCCTCCTTATGCCCAGATTTATTTTTTGGTGCTCATCAATAGTGGTGGAGATTCTTTCTTTGAACAATGAAGAAGCATCTTTGAGATCATACTCTTATTCTCCTACATCAATATCAGAAGAAATGGGTGATGAAGGAATAACTTTAGTACTATAAGAAAAATAAATATCCCAAAATTTAGAATATGAAGTAAGGGTATTCCCACTCTCCATCGGTGATCTAAGAGTTTCTTTTGATTCAGTTAATGATAGAGGGGTCTTATGAAGCTATGAGGATAAAACAAAGGCATTTTTACCTGGGGTGTCACTATTGTTGTGAGGATTATAGACTTATTTGGTTCTATTAGGTTTAGTTAATGTATCTGATATCATGAGGGTTTATGAGTACATACCCAACCTCAAACTTAACTTTTTCACTTGATTGATGAGTGATACATATTAATCACTAATCTATTTAAATGGGTTAGATGAGGACATTTCCTAACCATTTGGGGTAGTGATCTGAGCAACATTATCAGCCATTAGTTATTTTCCTTCCCTCCGGTAAAATCTTTCATCAATTTATTAAGATTCACATGATTCAAAATGATCTTTATCACCATAAAATACCCCAATATATATATTGATAGATTTTTTGAGAAATTGATGTTATGATAAAGGGACTGCCACATGTTGATGAAACTAGGGCCTCCCTATAAGAATGTTAAAAGTTGTATGTTTCTGAATAACTAGTAATTTAAATCTAGATACAAGGTCCTTGAATTAAGTTCTGAGCTTGATTCGACCGAGAGGATTTTTCTCACTCTTTTTATAACCCTGAAATATTAGAGAAGAAAGGGATAAGTCGACTTTTCTATAACCAAATCAATGAAGCATTACCTAGACCCAACTTGTGTTGTACTTTTATTACCACAACATTTATGAAGTTTGTTATATATATATATGTGTTTATCTTTCTATAATAGTGAACATAATTCTACATCCACTTTTTTATGGTAATGTCCTTAGATTACATGTCCTATTGAAGGGTTATAGCAGATACCAGACTATAATGAGAGCCTAGAGATACTATGATAGTAATCTTAAAGTAATTTCCTATAGTTCAGTTATATCATTCTGACAAGACATAGATGATGTTTGACTATCAGGTCTTGGGGGATCATAATCATTGAGACTTATTCTCATGAAGTTCGCACTTGGTGATCTCTAGTAGTTGAGATTTTGAGGACATACCCTCTAATAGAAACACAGCATCTTTCAGGTGTCATTGGTAGTTCCTATCTATGGACATGTGTTATGATATCTTAACTTAAGATCATTATCAATGTATTTTATTTGATTGCATACTTTGATGCAAGATGAAGACCATGGCGATGGAGTCGTGGCGAGGTAGTCAGTATTGGGTACGTCATTGGTGACAAGACATTGATTGAATGATAAAGATAAGATTTTTTACTTCTGAGTTTAGGAAGAGATATCTCAGGCCTAGTTGATTTGGATGGTAGAGCCTTCATTAAATCCATGGCCATATTAGTCAAAGGTAAGTTTGTTCGGATAGATCAACAAATAATAAAGCAAGGAAAATGATGATGACACAAGTGTGTATCCTGCTTTATTGAGATATGAATGATGAAGATATTATATTACACATACTGTGTTCATAGGAAGGCATTCATTGCTTTGAATTTTCCATATCTCTATAGGGTCCTCAATGGGTTGCTAGACCCCTCTCTTGGTCTGTGAATTTTATTCACTGCTATTGAGATAAGGGATTAGAGGGTCACACACTATAGTGGTTTGAGAATGTTCCCTATTCTGTTGAATAGAAATTTAGAACTTGGTGGACCCCACTACGGCTCTGGGTATTATCCAAGTTCTATGGATGACCAAGTAATTAATAAATTCTTTAATTATTCAAGTTTGGAATAATTTGTTGAATTTATTTACGATATGTATTTACAAGTGATTAAGTAAATACAAGGATTAATATTATATGAATAGATATTAATATACTAGGTTCATTTAATATTATTAGGAGACATGAGTCGAGTTAAAGACTCAAGTTTATCATGTAATATATTTAATATATATTAAAATTAGTGATAAATTATAAATATTATTTATTGCATAATTTAGTTTGTAATATGTAATTATTTATAATAATTTTATAGTAGATGTTTATTATATGGGGTGCCGGGAACCCAAAACAGGTATTATAGATATTCACTATATAAGTGGAGATAGGATCATCCCATGATGATTATTTATCTTTTGGAATTGAGAGCCTCTCTCTCCTCTTGAATACTAGAGAGATGCTCTCTCAAACAAGTAAGTTCTACAAGATATGTCTTCTCAGATCAAAGACGTTGGCTTGTGGTGATCATCGCTGCGTCGAAGTGGTCGTTGGAGTTTCACGCTAGCACCCAGATCCCGATGAATGGAGTGCGGGTAGATTCAAGTAGAGCGTGTGGATGATTTAGATGGATTTGAAATCAGAGTCTTCGAGCAACAGTCGCTGACATCTTGTGACAGGCTTGCACATGTCGAATTCGAAAGAGGTACACGTTTAGTTTATTTTTGTATTCTGTATAAACCACACGTGGTCCTCAGACTATACCTATATAAGATCACCAAATTCGATGATGTTACACCACTCTGGTGATAGAAATTTTTTAATTTCCCAGCCCATCGTCTTCTACTGTCCATCCCGGTACCTTACAGTGGTATCAGAGGGATGTGTGGTTTTTCTGATTCAAAGAAAATATTAAATCGCTTTAAATTTGAGCCTAGGGTTTTAAAATAGTTCCAACAGATCTGACCACACGTCGATCCATTTCCGAATGGTCAAGTAAATACCATTTGAAAATTTTTAAATGGATCAATGTCATGTTGAATGGATTTTTCATATCAGATTCTTAAATTTTATTTTTGAAAAACATGTTTTAACTTATTTGTCTTCTTGAAAATTATCTGAATCTGGACATGTTTTGGCCTAAATCTGGTTATCGGGAATATTCTGGTGGAGATGAATTATTGTGAGTTGAATAAAATATATTATGATATAATATTATTTTATTTTTATAAATAAAACAAAAATTGAAGTTATCTTTTTGTAAAAGTTTTCCATAAACTTTTTTTAAACAAAAAGTATATTATACTTCATTGCAATTAATAGTGGGTGGGTTAAGTCAAAAAAAGAGGGAGGCCACTTGACCTAGCACCTTCCCTTGACCCCACCTCAGAGCGGCCTCCCCTCTCCCTGTGTGCACCGACTATAGGCCACTACCCCCTTCAGGTTTTCCGCACCGCCCATGACCCATCGGCCACTGCCTTCCTGACCGAAGCCGCACCGGCCGGCTGCCACTCACCAATGATGTTGCCCACACCACCCTCCTCATCTCACCAGAACCCTAACTAGGCACTACCAGTGTTGCACCTACCACTCCCATGAGCGCAGCTGTGGGTTGTCGCCAAACTGGTCACACCGCGATAACGCCACGGTCACGCCGTGGTTTGGCCTAGCTCTGGTGAAATAGTCTCATTGTAGTTCACAGTCCAGCCGAACTCCTTCCCCGGCTAAAGATAAACCATTTAAATTTAATTAATTAATTTAATTTAGTTTTTTAAATTAAATTAATTAGAATTAATTTTGGGGTTAAAATATAAGAGAATCTAAAATATTAATTTAATTATAACTTTAAATTAAATTAATAGTTTAATTTATTTTTTGTTTTTTTTAAAATTAAATTAAAAAATTGGAACCGATTAATAAATTATTTGAATTTATTAAAATTCATTTAATTTATTAGAACACCCTCGCACTGATTAAATTTATTGATTTTTAATTTTATTACATATTATTTTATATTGACTGGCCTTGATCTAGTGACCGACCTTTGCATTTCTGGATTTTATTTATTTAATTATTTATTCAATGTGTGTGATGTTTTTAATAATTAATTAGATAAATTATGGTCTATGTATCATCACTTTAATTTAAATATGTATATGGACCTGTGTATCCAATGCACCTATTGTATATTGTACCTCCTAGACCCCCTTTCCTACGTGCAAGTATATTTTTAATTACACGGTGACGATCTCAGACACAAACCTCGACAAGTCGAGGAAAAAATCTCGACAGGAGTCAAGAACTTTTTACTAGGGGTGAGCCATGACACGAGTCAATTTTTGACTCAGGTATGGACCCCCCTAGGTCATGATTGATTTGTTATGGATCGATCATAATGAAATGCTCAAGATCAGTCATATTTCATGTTTTTCCTTTATTAGTGGTTTATTATTTTATGAAAATGCATGATTATTTCTAGATCACATAAAATAATAAATAAGATAAAACTCATAATGATGCGATGAATGTATTTGTATTGGTTTTTCACTTTTGATCTAAACAACCTAGTTTAAACGAATAAAATAGAATTGGATTATATTTGTCAATAAACAAAAATCCCTAAAAGAGATATGAAATCTTAACACCTTCCATCACTCCAATTTGAGAAAAACCAGATATTTGAAATACTCATCATCCAAAGTTGAGAGTATTCCCTACTGCTAGGGAGTTCCTATAAGAGTAATGGGTTTAATTGACTAAATATAGTAGCAAATAAGTATCCAAAACTAGATTTCTATCACTTTAGAGGCAAGATGTTGAGGGAATAAAGTACAGATTCTAAAAGATGGGACTTTACTCAACAGTACAAGGAACCATGAGTTAATGCAGTTGGCTAGACTAGAGCCTACCTATAAACTCTCCAAGTAGTGGTATATCCAAAGCTCGTAGACTATAAGGAGTAGTTTCACAGATCCTTGCCACTAGAATACTCAAGCGACAGAGTATTCTGAATCCAATAGTGAGGGCTATTAGGGTTCTCTAAAATAGTGTGAGTCATTAAAAATGATATAATTAATCATAAATGTCTAATGGAAATAAATATAAAGTACTGACTGCCAATTTTTATCTATTGTAGATTTAAAATAGAAATCACCAACATCACAAGTACATTATCATTGCGATCTATTTTGGATAAAGAAAATATCTTGATCGACAATAACTTCTAGAAGTGGTACTGATGCTTGTTCATAGTACTATGCCAAGAAAAGAAGTTATATGTGCTGAAATCCTCAGTTCCTACTGAGCCTCCTCAAGGATAAATTAAAATAGGCAAAGATAAATGGAAAAGAATGTAGTGTATGCACTTGATGTTTAGTGCATCATGTTATTATCCATGTCTAGACAATTATAGAAAATACATGAGGATGAGGATGCCGACAAGATGCTTTCAAATATTTAGGAATTATATTAGGAGAGGGCCATACAGGAAATGTATAAGATCTCAAGTTCCCTTTATAGGTGTAGGCTAGCATAAGGGCACCAAGACAACCCTCATGTACTCAATATGATTGGGTACATTGAGAGGCTTGAAGCCCTTAGGTTCAAATTGAACCAATATCAAGCAGTGAATATCATTATTGCCTCTTTTCCACCAATATTTTTGACTTTCATTTTCAATTATAACTTGATTGATATGATAGAGTTTCTCCCAGATCTATTGGATTTAGTTTTCCAAGATAATAAGAATATGAAAAATACAAATTCATCTGTCCTTATGGTGAACAAGACAAATAAAGGCAAGGAAAATGGATCCAAGGCCAAGAAAAGGCCAAAGAATCCAATGTACCATCCTTCAAAGAATCCAAAGATTCAGAATTAGAGCAATGAGCATGAGGGTATTTTCTATGGATGTGGCAAGAAAGGCCAATAGAAGAAAAATTTCAGAGTTGTGAAGAAGTAGCGAACTGATGCTTCTACTTCAAGTATTTTTTTTTATTTAATTAAATCTTTAATAATCTACATGTTGGGTATTGTATATGGAATGTATCTCACACATATGTATTCATATATAGGAACCAAGTAGATTCAAGAGTATTGCAATAGGATAAGTGGATCTCCGAGATGAAAATGGTGCAAATCTAGAAGCCTTGGTAGTGGGATACTATCACTTAACTTTTCCTAGTGGTTTGGTTCTAGTTCTAAATAATTGTTATTATGTACCTTCTATAAATAGAAACATAATCTCGGTGTTAAGTTTGGACACTAGGATTTTATTTCAAGTTTCAAAATAAATGTTGTCTCTTATATAAGGATAACACATGTTATGGTATGACACATCTTAACAATGGTTTATATATACCTGAACTCAATAACCATGTAATGACAATAAATGATAAAACCAGTGAGCAAGACTCATATCTATCCCACCTATGGTACTTCAGGATAGGTCATGTAAACAAGTAGCAATTATAGAAGTTACATAAGGAATGATATTTAGACTCGGTATAGTTAAAACCCTTGGATGTATGCCAAGTTTATTTACAAGGGAAAATGAATAATGCACCTTTCTCTAGGAAGGGATAAAGATCCAATGCATTACTAGAATTAATACATACTGACATATGTGGTCTGTTTCCAGTAGAATAAAGGGGTAGTTTTTCATAATTCATTACCATTTATAATGACTATAGTAGGTATGGATATATCTACTTGATGCAATATAAGTTTGATTCATTTCATATATTTAATTAATATCAAAATGAAGTATAAAACTACCTTGGAAAGAAGATTAAGGCACTTAGTTCAGACATATGTGGAGAGTATCTTAACCAAGCATTTATTGATCACTTTAAGGAGTGTGGAATTGTATCCCAACTCACTCCTCCTTATACACCACAGTTTAATAGTGTTATTAAAAGGAGGAATAAGACCTTTCTAGACATGGTCAAATCAATGATGAGTCATAAAAATCTTCCATTATCCTTTTGGGGATACACTTTGCAGACAATTACATATACCCTTAACCGTGTACCGACTAAAGTTGTAAATGAGATTCCATATGAGTTATGGTGTAGAAATAAACCCAATATGTCAAACTTACATGTATGGGGATGCTAGGATTTTTTCAAGCCTTTTCCAAGTGTCAAGTTAGCATCCAGAAGCACAAAGTGCATCTTTATAGGTTATCCTTAGGAAACAAAAGGATATTACCTATACAACCCATTAGATAGAAATTTTCTTGTGTAAATACATTCCATATTTATAGAAAGGGAACAAATTTACATTGGAAATAGTGGGATCAAGATTGAATTCGATGATGTTAATGCCCCAGATGCACAAGAGTTGGTACGAGAACAATATATACAAGAGAAAGTGGAATAAGAAGTGGTTCTAGAGACACAAATACTATATAGGTATGCTTGAGAGGTTAGAGAACCAGAGCATTATGGTTTTCTTATCACCGAGTCAGATGACACATTACTCCTTGAGGATAATGAACCCCTAACGTACAAGAAAGCAGTAGAAGGCAAAGAAACTACTAAATGAAATGATTCCATGCATTCTGAGATAATGTACATGTACCAAAATCAAGTTTGGATTTTGGTAGACCCTCCAACTGATTTAAATCCCATTGGGTGCAAATGGGTATTCAAGAAAAAGATGGAAATGGATGGTAAGTTTAATACCTATAAATAAAGACTATTTGCAAAGGGTTTTAGACAACATCAAGGAATCGACTGTGATGAAACCTTCTCACCAGTATAAATGATGAAATCCATCAGAATATTGCTTGCAATAGAAGCCTTTCATGATTATGAGATTTGGAAAATGGATGTCAAAACTGCTTTTCTAAATGGGAAGTTGGTTGAAGAGGTCTATATGACTCAACTCGAAGAGTTTGTCAGGTCAAAGAATGCCAATAAGGTGTGAAATTTGCAGAGATCTATTTCTGGATTTAAGTAGGAATCTCGATCATGGAATGTTTGTTTTTGATGAAGCCATAAGAGAATTTGGTTTTGTCAAAAATGAAAGCGATCCTTGTGTCTATAAAAAGGTTGATGGGAATTCCATCATTTTCCTAGTATTATATATTGATGACATATTAATTATGGGAAATGAAATGCAATTCTTACAGTCAGTTAAGGCTTGATTAAATGAATGCTTCTCCATGAAAAAATTAGGTGAATTAGCCAACATTCTTGGGATTAAGATCTATCGAGATAAATCACATAGGATTTTTGGGATAAGTCAAAGTATATATACTGACAAGGTACTCAAAAGGTACAATATGGAACAATCCAAGATAGGGTTGTTTCCCATGTCACATGGTATCAATATCTCCAAGAAAATGTATCCAAAAAATGTAGGAGTAGATTGATTGAATGAGTAGAATCCCTTATGCCTCAGTAGTGGGTTCTATCATGTATTCCATGCTATGTACTAAGTTTAATGTTGCTTTTTCTTTTGGCATGGTGGGAAAATATCAAGCTAATTCAGGAGAGATGCACTGGGTAGCTGTTAAAACTATGCTAAAGTACTTGAGGCATACCAAGGATATGTTCCTCATGTATAGAGGATATTAGGAACTAGTAGTGATAGGATACAATGATGCTAGTTTCGAAACATATCACATTGTTCTAAAATCACGGTTAGGCTACATATTTTCCCTGAATAGCGGTGTAGTGAGATAGAGAATCTCAAAGCAATCTATGGTCACTGATTCTATAGTAGAATCTGAGTATATAAAGGATTTCGATGTAGAAAAGGAAGAATTTTGTATACAAATATTTGTATCAGACATTGGTATTGTTCCTAGTAGTGCAGACCTTGTACCCGTTTATTGTGATAATATTGCTACAGTGGTGCTAGCCAAGGAGCCTAGGCCTCACTATAGGACAAAGCATATAATTCATAAGTTTCATCTCTTAATGAATTTTACTCAGTGAGGTGAATTCATAGTTAGCAGAGTATCCAAAGAGGACAATGTGGAAGACCCCATGAATAAATCCATTTCTCAAAAGAACCATGATTCTCATGTGAGGGCTAGCGGATTGAGACTTATTAGCAGTTGGCTCTAGTGCAAGTGAGAGTGTTGAAAGTGGGTTCCCTAGACCCAACTTGTGTTTTACAATTATTACCACTACATGTATATAGTTTTTTATATTTACATGTGTTTATCTTTCTATAATAGTGAAGATACTTCTACATCCACTTTATTTATGGTAATTTGATTAAACTAAATGTTGTATTAAAGGGTTATAACAGATCCCGAGCTATATTGAGAACATATAGATACTATGAAAGTAATCTTAAAGTAATGTCCTATAGTTTAGTTACATAATTCCGACTGGACAGAGATGATGTGTGACTATTAGGTTCTAGGGGATCATAATCATTGAGACTTATTCTCATTAAGTTCACACTTTGTGATCTATAGTAGTTGATATTATGAGGACACACCCACTAAAAGGAACACCACATGTTTCAGGTGTCATTGGTAGTTCCTATATATAGACATGTGTAATGGTCTTATGACTTGAGATCATTATCAATGTATGTAATTTGATTGTTTACTTTGATGAAAGATGAAAACAATGGCATTGAAGTCGTGGTGAGGTAATTTGTGTTGGGTATGTTATGGGTGACATGACATTGATTGAATCATCGAGATACGATTTTTCACTTCTGAGTTGAGGAAGAGATATCTCGGACCTGGTTGATTAGGATGTTATTACCTTCATTAAATCCATGGTCATGGTAGTTGAAGGTAAGTCCATTTTGGATAGATCAAAAAATAATAAAGAAAGGTAAAGGATGATGACACAAGTGTGTATCCTACTTTATTGAGATATCAATAAAGAAGATATTATATTACATAGATTGTTTTTGTAGGAAGGTAGTCATTACTTTGACTTTTTATTATCTATATAGGGGACTTGATGGGTTGTTAGACCCAACTCTTGGTCTGTGAATTTTATTCACTACTATTAAGATAAGGGCTTATAGGGTCACACACTATAGCACTTTGAGAATTTTCCCTATTCTGTTGAATAGGAATTTAGAACATGGTGGGCCCCACCATGGGTCTGGGTATTATCAAAGTTCTATTGATCACCAAAGAATTAATAAATTATTTAATTATTCATATTTGGAATAATTCATTGAATTTATTTATGACATGTATTTATAAGTGATTAAGTAAATACAAGGATTAATATTATACAAACGGATATTAATATCCTGAGTTCATTTAATATTATCAGAAGACATGAGTCGAGTTAAAAGATTAAGTTTATCATGTAATATATTTAATATATATTATATTTAGTGATAAATTATAAATAATATTTATGGAGTAATTTATTTTTTCATAAATAATTATTTATAATAATTATATAGTGGATGTTTATTACATGGGGGGTCAGGAACCCAAAATGGGTATTATAGATATTCAGTATATAAGTGAAGAGAGGCTCATCCCATGGTGATTATTCATTTGTTGGAATTGATAACCTCTATAACCTCTTTAATCCTAGATATAGACTATCTCAAATAATAAAGTTCTTCAAGATTCATCTTCTCAGATCAAAGACGTTGGCTTATGGTGATCATCGCTGCGTCAAAGTGGTCGTTGGAGTTCCGCGCTAGCACCTGAATCCCAATGAACGACTCACGAAAAAAAATTCAAGTATCATGTGTGGACAATCTAGAGGGATTCGACATCAGAGTGTTCAAGTAATGGTAACTGTCATATTATGATATGATTGCACATGACAGTTTCAAATGAGGTACACATTCAATTTATTTTTGAACTCTGTAAAAACCACGCATGGTCCTCAGACCATACTAGGATAAGATCACCAGAGTCAAAAATTTTACGTCACTCTGGTGATGCAAAATTTTTAATTTACTAACCCATTGGCTTCTGTTGTCCGTCCCGATACCTTACAACATTTAAATTGGAATTAGATTGATTTCTATTCCATTATCAATGAAAGATCATCAGATATCAATTTCATCCACCTTACTAGATATATACAAGGTTCTTATGTGTCCCTATACAATAATATCCATGTCCTACTTTGTAAAATAGATATCCATGTGACACTCTACGAGATCAATATCTTCACAATATACTTCAGTAGTGGTAACCTCATCTTTGAACTCTTGAGAGATTAGAAAGGATTATACAAGTGCTTCCAGGAGATCCTTTGAAAAATTAAGAGAATCCAAGTTTGAAATTTTGGAAAGGATCACAAAAAATTGTTTCAGGTTATCATATTTTTGATCCAATGATCTATATTTCCCAATGGGAGGTTTCTCCTTATTAAGTGATTTTAGGAATAGAGTTCTTGATGTAGATGGGCTAGGCAGTTGAATGGAAGTTGAAGACACTCTTGTCATTGATGGATTAAGCTGACTTGGTCTTCCCACTCACATGGGATGATCATAATGTTGTGTGATTTTCAATTGTTATTCAAAAATAATTTTATTTAGATGCCTCTTGAGAGATTATGGGGTTCCTCTTTGCTTCTTTTGATATTGCTGAAGTGATTGTCTATGAGTATTATCCACATATATATCTTTGGTAGAGACATGACCTAGATATTGGGTGTAGCCACGATTACGCCTTTCCCTGCTTTATCAAATCTTATGTAAACTCACTCTGGTTCCCCAAATAGGATTAGGGAACTTGGGTTACTAAGTATATTCATCAATGGAAAATAGGTCCATTAAATGAATGAAATTAATGGAATTGAAGAATAATTCTGTAGGTTCCGGGCGCAACGGAAGCACATTGGTTGTTTGCCTAACTTTAATTTTAGTGTTAAACAACGTTCAAACTGAGATCTGTCATGATATAAAACGCCAGATCTTCAAAATAGAATGAAGAACGAAAAACAGAAGAGAGAATCTAGAAGACATAGAGATAGGATCATCATATGTTGGTTATAATTAATTTAATTAATTCATAAGAATTACCTCGGTGGAATTCTTTCTTCGTTGATGTGTCCAATCACGATTCAGTGATCTATCGTTGCGTTGTAGAATCCAAGTGTAGGATTCCTCTAGCGGTGATCCACACGTGTACCACGTATCTCTGCATGTCGCCAAAGGGATCTCCGGGTGCTAGCGCGGAATAACCTTCACTTGCAATGTCTGCCTTCAATCGCCTTGATCTCTCGATCTTGAGAGCGTACTTGGAGGAAGGAGTTATTTCGGGCTTGAAAGAATTCTTCAGAATTGTTGTGCACAACGATTGGTAGGAAAAGTGTTGGGGTTGTTAGGATATTTATAATCAGGTTTGATGTTATAGAGTTATGACAATAAATAAATGCGTTACACATTTTATTTATTTCATTAAATCTTATTGAAACCCCCATGTCAAATTATTAATTCCTTGACATGCGCCCACACTAATTATAATTAATATCATTTAATAAAACAATATTATATCCCCAAAATCCTGCTTGGAAAAACTACACGTTGTGTAATCATTAATACATGGCGTGTACTTGTTTTCATAAAACTACACGGCGTGTATATTAAATATACATGGCGTGTACTTTTATTTTCCACTTTTCTTTATATCCTCCTCCACATTTATTAGACCTTGAGTAATGGATATTTATTTCTTAAATAAATGTAACTGCATTACTCGCTAATAAATATATTATTTCACCCACAATATATTCTCTCGAATAACTAGTGTCGAAATAAATACGATCAGGCATCCTTAAATAATTATTAAACCACAGTCAGGAATCATATTTATTTAACTCGTTAAATTAATATTTAACTGAGATACATGGACACACTTAGTGTGTGACCCTCTAAGCCTCTTTCTCAATGGAATTAGGCGGTGCCTACCTAAAGTCCAAGGTTAGAGTCTAGAAACACGCCAAGGCACCCATAGAGAAAGAAGTTAACGCTGCAATGACATTTCACCTCATACGAACGCTTACCGTGTAATATAATCCCTTTGTCTCAATATCTCTAATCAAGCGGGTTGCGTGCTAGTGCCATCAACCCATGTGCTCGATTATTCTTTCTTTGACTTCCCAGAACTGAACTCGCCCATACCTTACCATGGCCATGGATTTATTTAGGCTATATCAATTACATCAAAGGTCCTGAGATATCTACTTATGTTATAGAACAGAAGGGACAAATCCTTTCTCGCATTATCTATTAATGCATTATTACTCGTGATGCACCCAACGTATCCTACCTCACTGCGAATAGTGTGTCGTCATAGTTTTAGTCAATACATCTAAGTGCGTGAGTTGTAATACCCATTAATAATAATCTTAAAGTTTAAGGATCAATACACACGTCCGCAGATAGGAACATCCAATGACACTATGGAAGGTGGATTTCCTACTAGCGGGTCTCGTTCTCATAATATCCTCCTGGATATTACCAAGGGCGCACACCATGAGAAGGTGCCTCAAAGTTTTATGAGTCCTCACCCCTAATGACCTGTATTATTTGTGTCCCTCAAATAACATCATATGGACATAGAAAATATATTCAAGAATAGTGTTATGGCACTTCTGGGTTCTCATCATAACAGGGATCCGCTATGACCCTTTAATGCAACAACTTTCCTTAGGACATTATCACATGCATTGTCACACAGAAGAACAAACAAGATGTGATAAGGCTTTTATTAATGAATAAAGTACAAAGTAGTTGGTTCTAGGCCACCAAATCCAAAAGACTCTCACTTGGACTAGAGCCAACTACTAACATCCTTTAACCCGCTAGCTCTCACATGATATTCATGCTTCTGCTGAGATAGGCCTTTAGTCATGGGGTCTTCCACATTCTCTTCCGTGGACACTCTGCTCACTGCAACTTCACCCCTCTGATAGAAATCCCTCAAGAGGTGATACTTCCGAAGTACGTGCTTTATCTGTTGATGTGACATTGGTTCTTTTTCAAGAGCTACCGCTGCAGTATTATCACAATACAGTGTAATGGGATCTTTACTGCTAGGCACCACATCTAGCTCCTAGACAAAGTTCTGAATCTAGACGGCTTCCTTGTCTGTATCAGAAGCCGCTATATATTCAGACTCCGTTGAAGATTCGGCGACAACTGGATGCTTTGAACTCTTCCAGCTCACAACTACTCCATTGAGACAAAAAACATATCCAGATTGCGACTTCAGATCGTTCTGATCTATCTGAAAACTAACATCAGCATACCCTCTGATGAAAAGCTCCTCATCTCCTCTATACACCAGGAACATATCCTTAGTTCTTCTCATATACTTAAGGATAGTCTTAACGGTAGTCCAATGCTGTTCTCCTGGATCTACTTAATATCTGCCTACCATGCTCAGTACATAGGCAACATCAAGCCTAGTACATAACATGGCATACATGATGGATCCTATAGCCAAAGTGTATGGGATCTTACTCATTCTATATTTCTCTTGTTGTGTCTGGGGACACATTTTATTAGATAGATGTAAGCCATGTGACACTGGAACCAATCCCCTCTTGGATTGTTCCATACTAAATCTCTTTAGTATCTGATCAATGTATGTACCCTGACTTAGTCCAAGAAGCCTCTTGGATCTATCACGAATGATCTTTATCCCTAGAATGTAGGCTTCTTCACCTAAGTCTTTCATGGAGAAGCACTTGTTCAACCTGTCATTAACTGACTGTAAGGATGGTACGTCATTTCCAATAATCAATATGTCATCAACATATACTACTATGATAAAGACCGCATTCCCATTAAACCGCCTATAAACACATGGCACACATTTGTTCTTAATGAAACCAAATTCCTTTATGGCTTCATCAAATCTAATGTTCCATGACCTGGATGCTTGGTTCAATCCATAAATGGATTTCTGCAACTTGCAAACCCGTTTGGCTTCACCTGGTGTCACAAACCCTTCTGGTTGTGTCATATAGACATCTTCCTGAAGGTTCCCATTAAGGAATGCTATTTTGACATCCATCTGCCAAATCTCATAGTCATGGTAAGCTGCTATGGAAAGTATGATTCTTATAGATTTAAACATGGAAACTGGCGAGAAGGTTTCATCATAGTCAATTACTTGACATTTTCTAAATCCTTTAGCCACTAGTCTTACTTTATAGTTGCTAACTTGACCTTCCATGTCCAAATTTCTCTTGAATACCCATTTGCATCCAATAGGCTTTACATCAACTAGATCATCGACCAGAACCCAAACTTGGTTCTGATACATGGAATCCATCTTAGAATTTATAGCCTCTAGCCATCTTGCAGCTTCTGAGCTTTACACTGATTCCTTGTAGGAGAGAGGCTCATCATTGTCCAAAAATAATGATTCACTATCCTTAGTGAGTAGGAAACCAAATCTCTCTGGTTCCCTTAACTCTCTTGAGCTCCTATGTAGTACTTGTGTTTCTGGAACCTCTTCCACGGGGACTTGTGGAACTTGTTTTTGTACCAACTCTTGTGTATCTTGAGCACCAACTTAGTCGAAGTCAATCTTTCTCCCACTATCCTTCTTGAGGATGTGATCCCTCTCAAGAAATATGGCTTGTCTGGAGACAATCACTTTCTTGTCTTGAGGGTTATATAGGTAATATCCTTTCATTTCCTTGGGATATTCTATAAAGATACACTTCATGCCCTGGGGTTCTAGTTTGTTGCCTGAGAAGGCCTTAACAAACGCCTCGCATCCCCATACATGTGTATGCGACAAAATGGGTTTCTTTCCATTCCATAACTCAGAGGGAATTCCATTTTCCACCTTAGTTGGTACTCGGTTTAATGTGTATGATGCAGTTTGTAATGCATATCCCCAAAAGGATAATGGAAGATCTACATGATTCATCATCGACCTCACCATGTCCAACAAGGTGCGGTTACTCCTTTCACTAACACCATTCCACTATGGTGTATACGGAGGAGTGAGATGAGATAGAATCCCGGACCCCCGTAGAAGATCGATGAACTCTTTGTTCATATATTCTCCACCTCGATCCGATCGAAGTTTCTTTATCTTCTTACCAAGCTGGTTCTCTACTTCATTCTTGAATTCCTTAAATTTACCTAAGGCTTCTGAATTATACCTCATTAAGTAGAAAAATATGTATCTACTCAAATGATCATTAAAAGTAATTAAGTAAGAATATCCACCTCTAGCTTCTACTAGAAATGGTCCACATACATTCGAGTGTACCAATCCTAGAAGTTCTGTGGCCCTTTCACCCTGTCCACCAAAAGGTGGCTTGGTAATTTTTCCTTATAAACAAGCATGACATCTATCAAGTGGTTTTAGCTCAGTAGAGTCTAAATAGCCATCTTGGTAGAGCTTTGTCAAGTACTTCTCGTTCACATGACCGAGATGGTGATGCCACAACTGGGTGATGTATGAGTCATGTGAGTTTGTTTCGTTATCGATTGCCAATACTTTGTTTTTATAATTCAATACATACAAACCATTATTTAAATGTTTCATACCATAACATATGTTGTTATTATAAAAGAGACAACCCTTATTTCCAAACTTGAAAATAAATCCATCCATATCCAAACAAGATACAAAAATTATGTTCTTGGTAACATTAGGCACATAATAACTGTTATGTAAAACCAAAATCATGCCAGTTGGAAATGAGAGATGGTAGTTGCCAATTGCCAATGCAGCCAACCTTGCGCTACTGGCAGCTCGAAGATCCACCTCTCCTCTGGTGATCTTTCTAAATCTACTTGGTTCCTGCATTTGAATATAGATATGAGCCCCACAAGCTGTATCTAATACCCAATGTGTAGAAATAGAAAGATTGCACTCGATAACGAACACACCTTTAGTGTCCCCACGCTTCTGGGTGAAGTTCATCTTCCAGTGGCCCTGCTTGACACATGAAAAACAAACCGCCTCCTGTTCCTTGCCCTACCTCTGGATCTTCCCCTTCTTGGAGGGATGATGCTTAGGGGCTTCAGACCGTTTATAAGTCTTTGTCCCCTTTGCCTTGTCCTTCCTTTTCTTATTCACCATAAGGACCGCGGGTTTGTCACACCCCATGTCCTTATCTACCTGGAGAATCAAGGTCAGAAGCTCCGATAGACTCTTCTCATTGCCGCTCATGTTATAGTTGACAATGAATCTAGAGAAGGTCTTAGGCAGTGATGATAGGATGAGATGTGTACGCAACTCATCTGGGAATTTAATCCCTAAGATGTCCAGGCGTTCAATTTAGCCAATAAGCTTGACTACATGAGGCCCAACTGGCACAGACTCTCCAAGCTTAGTTGTAAACAAAGCATTAGAGATCTCATACCTCTCTTGTCTCGCATTCTCTTGGTAGAGATCCCTAATTTGAGACATCATGCTATACGCGTCCATGTTTTCATGTTTCTTCAAGAGCTCATTAGACATGGCCGATAGCATAAAACACTAGACATCTGTGGCATCATCCACGTGTTTTAGGTAGAGAGAAAGTTCCTCATCACTGGCCTCTTTCCCAGGCGCAACTGGAATAGTCTCTTCTAGCACATACAATTTCCTTTCATGGTGAAGGATGATGCATAAACGCTTCTGCCACTCTTGGAAATTGGTGCCAGTTAGAAGGTTTTCCTTCTCGAGTATGGTTCAAAATGATATGTTTGAAGTCATTTTATTGCTATTTCTACAAATTAAGATGAGCAAAGGTTTAGTACTTTATTAAAAATTGGAAAAAATAAATAAATTAATACTTATTAGTCTCCCACTATTTTATCAAAATATAATAGCCCTCACCATTGACTTCAGAATATTCTATTGCCTGAATATTCTAGTGGAAAGGATCCATATTTACCTTCACATTACCCAAACTAGGGTTGGTTAAGTAACTTGAAGGGTTTTAGGTAGGCATTCCAAATGCCAACTGCATTAAGTCGCAGCTCCTTGATCTGATGAGTGGACTCCCCAATCCTGAAATCCTTTTATTTTGGATTTCCTCAACCTTTGCCTCTTGGTCACACCAAGTCCTCCTGTGGCAGTCAAACCTTGATATGAACCAAGTTAATTCAACCCAAAACCTTGAATTATAATTCCCAGATAATTTAAAGCACCCCAACTAGGGTTGGTCAAGCACTTTGAACCATGGTTCAATTCTAACCAAGATTATGGAAGGCTATACCGACTTAATATTTCTTTTGAGTGATTTTATACTTATACATAAATTTCCAATTTTATTATCTTTTATTACATGCTTGTTAATATTAAGTGGGATTTACTTAGTGATTAACCATGTTAAAGATAATATTCACGTATAAGCCGATTTTATTTTAGTTCCATTTTGCATGCTCGTTTAATTCATTAACTATGTGATTGTGACAATACACCCACAATAAATAAACCATGAAACTGACAGAAATAAAATAAATGGTATGATCATGAGCTTTTTCTATTGGTTAGTTTATCTAGCGGTTGATAAACTAACCCAAGACCTAGGGGAGAAACACCTTGAACCTTTCGGGTTCGTGTTTATAGCTTTTCACCTGTCCACCTTTGTATCTCCTTGGAATGGTTTCGCTGTGGCTCTTGACTTGAGCCACCTCCACTAGCTTGGGAGATCCATTCATTACATATTCAGTTATCTCACACGCAGGTGAGGGGTAAAAAGGGGTTTTTACCTAAAATAATCCTTGGGAACGCAGGCCCTATATATTATTGAGGAGATGGCTTGTAGGCCAAAAAATTTAATTTAAATAAATAAATTAAAAGAAACCATTCATATACAAAGGTCTCGGTCTAGCTCATGATCATCCATACATGCAAAAATATTTACACATAAATTAAACTAGCATTCAATTCTTTAATCATTCTTGTTTAAGATAAATCACGCTCGAATCAACTAATTATCTTTAATTAATCAATCCTTTTATCTTAAACCCTTTTTCTGAACTTCCTTGAGATTATCATCCATCATAATTTTAAACAAATAAATTCATTTAAAATTATCCTTGTACGTAACTTGTAACTTGGAGGCAACCCAGTGAATTTCCATTTATTACGCAGATGTTAAGTTAAACACATATATATAAAACACCTATCATGTGTTGTGCCTCAGCTTTACGCTTGCACTATGGTACACGTCTCAAGGGTTTGTGTAATATAATAATAAATTTTAATAAATCTGCATAATTTGGGTGAGTATACAGCGTGTAGTTCCGACTACACGACATGTACTTTTCTTCACCGTCCATCCGAAGTACATGCCCGGGGACATGGCGTGTTAATGTACTTCGGAAATTTTCGGAGTACACGGCGTGTACAGTGGGACACACGCCGTGTAGTTTTCGCATTACACGGTTTCCAGCCAGGCAAGCCGTGTACGGAGTAGACATCCCAACCCTAACCAGAAGGGACTACACACCGTGTTCATTGGACCACATGACGTGTATTCTGGAAACCATGTGCCACCTATTTCTGGTCAACATACAGCGTCTTAAATTCTTAGAAAGAATCCAATACACAACCTAATTTTTCGGATCAATCAATGCATTGAACCTAGACTACATGACGTGTACTTCCGAATACATGCCGTGTATTCTTGTGTTGTACGGACAGAAACGTTTGGCTCCTCTAGATGAGTTCCTCTATTTTATTTTAATCAAAATTAAAAGAAAAATTTGTTTCTGTGAGGTGAATGAGAAACAAGGGAGGAGGAACATATCTCGAGATTCAGATTTCTAGAACGATTAAACATGAATTGAAATAACTAAATTATTAAATGCGTAAAACATCAAAGAAAAATAAATAATTATAATCAACGATATGACTGTTCTAATATCACTTGTAGGTTCCGGGCGCAGCAGAAGCACGTTGGTTGTTTTCCCAACTTTAATTTTAGCGTTAAACAATGTTCAAACCAAGATCCATCATGATATAAAATGCCGGATCTTCAGAATAGAACAAAGAACAAAAAACAAAAGAGGGAATCCCAGAACCATTGAGACAGGATCATCATATGTTGGTTATAATTAATTTAATTAATTCACAAGAATTACCATGGTGGAATTATTTCTTCGTTGATGTGTCCGGTCATGATTCGGTGATCATTCTTTGTGTCATAGAATCCAAGTGTAGGATTCCTCTAGAAGTGATCCACACGTGTTCCACATATCTCCGGACATCGCCGAAGGGATCTCTGGGTGCTAGCACGGAAGAACCTTCGCTTGTGATGTCTTCCTTCGATCGCCTTGATCTCTCGGTCTTGAGAAAATTCTTGGAGGAAGGAGTTCTTTTGGGCTTGAAATAATTCTTCAAAATTGTTGTGCACAACGATTGGTAGGAAAAGTGTTGGGGTTGTGAGGATATTTATAATCGGGTTTGAGGTTATAGAGTTATGAAAATAAATAAACGCGTTACACGTTTTATTTATTTCATTAACTCTTATTGAAACCCCAATGTTGAATTATTAATTCCTTGACATTCTCCCACGCTGATTATAATTAATATCATTTAATAAAACAATATTATATCCTCAAAATCTCGCCTGGAAAAACTACACGCCGTGTAATCATTAATACACGGCGTGTACTTGTTTTCATAAAACTACACTGCGTGTATATTAAATATACACGGTGTGTACTTTTATTTTCCACTTCTCTTTATCTCCTCCTCCACATTTATTAGACCTTGAGTAATGGATATTTATTTCTTAAATAAATTTAACTGAATTAATCGATAATAAATATATTATTTCACCCACAATATATTCTCTCGAATAACTAGTGTCGAAATAAATACGATCAGACATCCTTAAATAATTATTACACCACAGTCGAGAATAATATTTATTTAACTCGTTAAATTAATATTTAACTGAGATACATGGACACACTTAGTGTGTGACCCTCTAGGCCTCTTTCTCAGTGGCATTAGGTGGAGACTGCCTAAAGTCCAAGGTTAGCATCTAGAAACACGCCAAGACACCCATAGAGAAAGAAGTTAATGCCGCAATGACGTGTCACCTCATACGAACGCTTACCGTGTAATATAATCCCTTTGTCTCAATATCTCTAATCAAGTGGGTTGCGTGCTAGTGCCATCAACCCATGTGCTCGATTATTATTTCTTTGAATTCCCGAAATTGAACTCGCCCATACCTTACCATGGCCATGGATTTATTTAGGCTATATCAATTCCATCAAAAGGCCTGAGATATCACTTCTGTTATGGAACAGAAGGGACAAATCCTTTCTCACATTATCTATTAATGCAGTATTACTCGTGACGCACCCAACATATCCTACCTCACTGAGAACAGTGTGTCATCACAGTTTTCATCAATACATCTAAGTGCGTGAGTTGTAATACCCATTAATAATAATCTTAAAGTCTAAGGACCAATACACATGTCTGTAGATAGGAAAATCCAATGACACTATGAAATGTGGATTTCCTAATGGCGGGTCTCGTTCTCATAATATCCTCCTGGATATTACCAAGGGCGCAAACTATGAGAAGGTTCCTCAAAGTTTTATGAGTCCTCACCCCTAATGACCTTTATTATTTGTGTCCCTTAAATAACATCATCCGGCCATAGAACATATATTCAAGAACAGTGTTATGGCACTTCCGCGTTCTCATCATAGCAGGGATCTGCTATGACCCTTTAATGCAATAGTTGTCCTTATGACATTATCACATGCATTGTCACACAGAAGAACAAACAAGATGTGATAAGGATTTTATTAATGAATAAAGTACAAAGTAGTTGGTTCTAGGCCACCAACTCCAACAAATTCTTCATATGATAAGGATTCCATTTGGTGGGGTAGTTCTCACCCTATTGGGACTGAAGGGATGAATTCTGAGAGGGTTTGGAATGAGTTTATCATCAGTTTAGGTTTATCTTCCTATAATCGACTTTTGTTTTTTTAGTTATGCCATTTCTTTTAAGATCATCTCTTGGATGATTATAGTGTCGATGAGGTTGGTTGCACCATGGAAAAAGATACTGGGGGCATGATTGACTACTTTAACTATTCCCTAAGGATTACATGAGTCTAATTGATTGTCTTTCTCATCATCTAATCATTTAACTTCTATGTAACCTTTCTTGTAACATCTTTCCATTCACATCCTTCCTTAAGAATGCAAGTAGAAACACATGCCAGTTGTCCTAGTGGTTTACCCAATTATACCTTCCTCAAATCAACCATCTTTTATAGAATTTATTAAAAACAATGAAATCATGGATGGTGTAGCCTAATGTTTTGTGAAAGGTTCAATAATCTTGGAAGTAATTAAGACCAACTTGATTAGGCCTTTTAGGCCATGTTAGAATTTTTAATTTTTTTCATAGATCATATGAAGTATCCATGAACTCGTTCATCCTAGAAGAAATAAATTTTATAATTATGATCTTCGAATTGGAGGTGTTTATTCTGATTTATCTCATCCTAATGGGGATATTGCTGTATCTGTATCTATTCAAGAGGAGGTACCACATGATAGTGTGTAGGATTTGAAGTTGGATCCGGTGTAGGATCTGCATTAAGTGAGATAGTCATGGTTTACAGCTTGCATGTTCTCTTTCCTTGAGTTTTTGGTGTTGGTCAAGACTTGGATTTAGTTCACCAAATGTAATCTTATAACCTTTGTGAAACTGTGGTAAGTTACAGAAACCCTCATGGATACTTTATCAAAATGAGTGGTGTTTAAAAATATTCATGGAGGTTATCTATATAGAGACCCAACAAATCTACTTTAGGAATTTGTAAGTTTAGGGAGTAAGTCAAGCCCTTCCACCTAGAAATGAAGCCTAAGAATCTCTCATTATCTCATTACTTTAAATTTGGAAGGTCAAGGATCATTGTATTCTATAGTGTAGAGATTAATTGATAAATAAATTATTGGTGAAGTTATTACCACCATTTTATCAACCTAGATGGTAAACTGGTGTACTAGATGAAGGCTGGTCCTTCCAAGTTCTATACAAAGCAATTGAGTTTAGCTACTTATTACTACTCAATGGTTCCCATTATAGGACCACACCGAGATACGAAATGCTTTAATTTCTATTATGGATACCTGAGCCATTGAATGTTGGGAATATAGGATTCCAAAAGTTGGTTGGGGGAGGAGTTACATCTACCCATTTGGGGTAAGGATTCCTCTATGGCTATATTGGTTCACTCCATCCTTCCATGGATTCTAATTCGCTATCAATGACTCAATAGTGTCAACAAGATCTGATGGGATGGCCAACGGAGTAGGTATTTGAACAAGTGAAACAACAAGAAGATCCATATATGGTGTTTCAACATACATTTGGTGTTGATAAAAATCATGGGTTTTCTTGTGATAATTCTTCTGACATATCTATGCCTGCTTCCCTAATGGAGGTAATTCCTAATATCCTATCATCATCGGATCTAGATAAACTGGTTTTATAGATCCCAAAGAATGAAGATGATTCAGTTCCAATTTTTTAGCATTATGAGTTCTTTGTATTGAGGGAGATATGTTAGGAGGTTAAGATGAGGCTCATCTTGAAGAAACTATCCAACATGAATATTTCCTCTAAGAAATTCAGCATTAATTTAGTTCAACTCCTTCATCTCCACTTCGTAATGGGAAAGTATTTCCTTAAGTAAGAGATGATAAAATTATTCATGTATTAGGTGGGATGTAGCCACAAATTTACCTTTTTCTTTTATTTAATCCCACCGAGGAGGTGGCGACTGAAAATTTAAGGGAGCCTCCAAATTTTTAACAAACATTTGATTTCTGGTACACACAACTTATTCATTCATTTTGGTGTAGGCTAAGTTTCAGATGGAAACAACCTCATCTTGTTCTCCTGCACTAGTCTCATTTTTTTTGGAATCTGAATGGAAAACACTTATGAACTTTACCAATTCATACTATATTGCAGAAATCACATCACTATCTTAAGGGTCTGAGGGTTGTCCACCCTTAAGGAATCTATTGAAAAGTTCATGATTTTTAGGAGTGTTAGTCCTCTTGACGGGTCACTTTGGCATGTGAACCTTATGAGACATCATATTTTCCATCACATATTCCTTTAGATCCACTCTGTGAAGGGTAAGATAGATATAATACCTAGAAAACTTCATTATATGCATTCTCAAAGAGAAATATGGGTCATGAGATGAGTAAAACTATAAAGCCTCATTTTATAATGCATATCCTAAATGGGAAAAGATAGATCTCCATGGGAGAGGAGGTTGAGGTAAAAATTCCCCAAAACCTATGGTCTGTGGTTGCTTCTATATCACTGCAACTATAACTATCACATAAGATCATTATTCTATTATGATCTATGTGTAATAAATTTTCTGCATGTGAGCTACCTGATTCTGAAGGCATTATTGTTAGTCGATGATTAGATTTACTTAAGTGAGAATATTTCTCAATCTTTTAAGATACTTGATGAAAGAGTATTTTAATGGATTTATCTCATCGGGTGTGACACTTTTGAGATTTTGTTATAGACAATTCCTACTAAGCATACCATTTGTTATGGGTAGAACCTGATCCTAGGAGTTGGCTCAAAATGACATTTCATGATGTTACTTTTCATGGGTTTGTAGATTATGGAGTGAGGTGAAATACAATGCTTCATGTTCACCCCATTCCCTGATATAGACACTGGGTGGGGCGTTAGTGATCAACTGACGTAGATTGTGAAAAGCATTAAGACATGTACTTTAGAGACCCTCACAATGCTTTACCAATTTAGGGAATCTTACAACTAAAAGGGAGGCCTATTCAACCAGATGAAGAAATTATTCTTTTGTTGTGACATGTTTTATCATATCTTTCATAAGGAAATAATTTCACTTTCAGATAGAAAAGAGTCATCCAAAGATTTATAAGAATATGATGTATGCATTCCTCTGAAAAAGTCTCCAAGATATCATTATGGAGAGTGGCTAGGAGCCAAAACATGACCAATATATTTTCATTGGATAATAACATCCTCATGATAAATATATATTATATTTTTCTTATATGATAGATTCCTCCAATTGGAATAACAAAAGTATACATTTCCCACTTACCTTATTATAGACATTGGGATCATTTAGAATCACCTTTTCTATATCAGAACCTAGATGATACAAGGGTAGTTTAGAGAGTAACTATTGTCTAGATCCGTCTTCCAACTGAGAAATAATATTTCTTTTCAATGACAAGTCATAAACCATGGATAACTCTATCTTTCCGAGTGCCTCAATAAATGAGAGTTTTATTATAATTGATTCAAAAGGGAATGAAATTCTTGTCAAAATGAATTATAACTATGGGAAGGACCTTTTTAGTGAATGAAATCATGAGGAATACTACTATCATCTATTGACGTCTGACCAGAAATAGGACAACCACATAATATACCCTAGGGATGGACTTCAGAGTGGACAGTGGAAAGTGGAGGACCTTATTTCCATTCAATATTCTAACCACGAGGAGGGTTTACATGGTACTCATCATAAGAAAGGTTATCATGATTAAATTTAATTTTTCCATGAAGGAACCCTTTATGGTAAATACTTTGGGGATGACCTCCAGAGTTACTAGTTGTAAATTTGGGGGAGGACCTTCGCAACTGAAACTATTGTTTACTTTATATGGTAACAAATCAACATGATCTTGGGACACTATTGGTATATATTTTAGGGCATCAAGAACACCAAAATTGAGTAAATAAGGATTGTGGTCCTACATTTAGATTTCAGATCACCCTTGGTGAGATTTTTTTAGGTGTTCTCTATTGGGTTGTCAGAGTCACATTTTGTGGACAATGACTTCCATATATGGGATCCCACCTGAGTAAATATTGTGTTTCTACTAGGATATAATAAAAATCATATGGGGTTTTGGTAGGGATATATTCCTTTTTTAAAGTGGACATCATAATAAACTAATAATATCAAGTTGGAATCAGAATGTGTTCCCAATACTATTGCCCATTTATTTTGGGAAGGTGTTGATGATTCTCTTGGATATAAGTAGGAATATTTTCCTTCCATTGAGTAGCCTTCACATTATGCTGATGATTTACTTTAGTGGTGGGAGTAGGGTTGTGTGCCTAATCCCTTACTACTACTGCTTCCATTAAGATATTTTGATATCTTTTTAGGATATGGGAAGGGATAAAGGCCTACCCTTCCATTACCTCCAAGAAATGCTGTTCAACTTATGCAGATGGAATGAGAATATATTTCCATTATTTGGTTAGATCAGGGATGTTTTCCTTCCCCCATACTCTAATTTATTCTAGAATATATCAGTAGATTCCATATGTGGGGGTGGAAATACGGTTCTACCCCTACTTGTTACCAATATTTGTTGTCAAATTTATCTCGTTGTTGCCAAGATGTATTGGAAAAATTGATCTGTGCAGATAGGAATATATGATTGATCATAAATCTATATCATAATATATTGACAGGATTCTTTAGTGGGGACGTAGATTAGGATTGATCTTGGTTATTAATAATTTTCCATTCTTGGTGGGTGGTCCTGGGAACTCAGGTTTGTTTGACCTAAGCCGAGGCCCATGAGGTGGCATCCTCAGCTAGTTGAGGGTCTGACATATCATGAAATTAGTGGTGGAAAATTCTTGTAGGAGCCTTTTATAATGAATCATGTGCTATTGAGATGAGACAGCTATCAACCTCTCGATCCACATCCCTAATATAAGGGAGGAACTTGTTGTTACATTATATGTAGAGACTCCCAAAATTATTTGATATGGTAACAAGTACCACTTGCTTCGTCATAGCTACTCATAGTTGGGTGGATAGTTGGTTAGGCTTCATGTTATTGAGAGCATCACGTATGGCCTCTAGGTCCAAGAATGTACCATTGAGAGGATACTCTTGAATCAATTAATTTTTCACCAAGCGTTGAAGATATTGGGTAGGTGATGGTGTCATCTGGTTTTATGAAGACCTAGCTCATACGACAATAGATGTATAAAATTATTGTTGACGGTAAGACAACATTATGGATTTAAGGGAGTTCTGGTGGATATTAATGAGGATTAGTAACAAAAAAAAAACAAGTAAACCGATAAAAGTAGAATCAAAAGTAAAAAAACACGTGCATGACTGATTACTTAAAAGGATCCACATTGGGACAATTTTCTATTTGTAAAAGTATGTAAGATGAAATCACCTGATATATGAGTAGTGTAATTATTTTGGTTAATAAAGTATTCATGTTGGGTATACCATGTTTTTCACCCAAATAGGTGTTTTTGTGTGGTTTTCCATGTAAGGAATTACTCACACCCTTCTGCCATTTACTAATGATGTTTATTCATGGAACTAAAAACACCTAATGCTTCTCGCACATGTGATTGTCTAAGAACACGCTATACAAAGGTAGGAGATTATTATTCATTTACCCAATTCCACTTAGGTACTCAAATTAGTCAAGATGATAAGAGGTCAGGCTCATCACACCCTTTTGGGGGGAATTATTTCCTACCATGTGACTCTATTATAGATTTGATTCATGTTCATGAATCATTCCCAAATCCCAATATAAGGCTTGTTACCCTTAATATCTATGATAAATTATTTATGCATGTGGATATAACCATTTTTATGTATTAGAGGATCTCCTTCAATGGTACCTTCTTTATGTATCATTGGTTCTCCATTAATGGGACCATCTGTATATTTCATAAGTTATCTATTTTTGTTTTATTCATTATGTTTTCAATGTTTTTTTATCCACATAGTTGGTAACTCTGAAAGTTATTTTCATACAGGGAAAATGTTTTTGTTTTGATGTTGGGATCATTATGAAAGGAATCCGAAACCAAAAGTTTAGTACCACTTAACGAGACATGTTTTACCTTTAAAGGTCACGTGAAAAGGACCAAACCATGTAGTTTAACATTATGTACTGAGGAAATCTCAAAGAAAGGTTCCTAGAAAAGGATGGTGTGGGGATTAAAAATGAGTGTTACTTTATGGTTGATCCCATAAGGAATATATCTTGACAATATTGAGTTGATATTACAGGAATATGGACCTGTAAAGATAGTTATCATCGATATTATTGTCTAATGAGGGTAGGATAAAAGGACCTGAAAAGAATGTGTCCTTCTAGATGGGGGTATGATCTTATTAGGAATATAGACCAATAAATTTGGTGATGGGTTGAATATGTTGGGTTTGAACCTAAGGTAGGATTCCTACATATCCTGCTAGTGTGGGAATCAAAGCCCACATAGTCTGGAATAGTTGTGGCTTACACCTAAAGAGGAAGCCAATAAAAGATATTTTGATTATTCAAGTGACATGATCATCAATGATCTTTAAGACCACACGATTAATGTTTGATGTGAGAATCAAGATACAGTAGAAGATATTCCATGTTACACAATCACATTCATAAGGGACTTACACTTGAATTAGAATCTCATAAGGGACTTACACTTGAATTAGAATCCCACATTAAACTTTCTTCCTCATCTGCTTATGGATGAGGGTGGGGATATGGAATGTAGGATAAGTATGATATCTTGTAAGAAAGGATAGGAACTTACATCAAGAAATATTACCTTGGTAGATATTTTATCCCTGTCCAATGGTGGATGAAGTTGAGGCTACAATATGGTAGTTAGGAAGAAAAACCAGGGGTCATATGGAATCCCACCTTTTTAAATATATAAAGATTTTATTTCATGGTACAACACTTAATAACACATAGGATCTTTTAAGGATTAGTTTATTGTAAATTATAAATGCAACACATGAATAACATAAAAATTATTCTAATAAACTTGAAATGTTTCTTCATAGGTTCATCCTAAGTTAATTTTACTGCATCTTATATTCATGGGACATATATCAAAAGAAAGGGGTGACCATAAAGCTCAGTAAAGGATAAACAAAAGCAATGGAAAATGAACGATCACCATTGATAATAAATGAGGCATTACATGATAGAATAATTATAAGTACATGATAAATTTCATGGAAATGTGGATATAACATAAAAATGAGACATTCATAATCATATCACAGAGGTTTATCACCAAGGTTCCATAAATCACAATTACCAAGGTTATTCACCAAGGTATCGTAAAACATGTCATCTCTAGAGATTAATTATTTACCCAATGCATTGGATTTCTATTAGGGTGTAACCTTAATATGTATTAATTCATATGGTCCAAAAATATCATAATAAAATAATTCTTCATCAATCCGTTTAAAATAAATAACGATTTTCATATAAAAGCATTGAGTATATAAGTTATTAAAGATTTTGTAATTACATCATTTTAGACCCAAAAAAATGCAATGTGGGTTTCATAAATTTAAATACCTAAATTAATAAATTATATTTACATCTAGGTGAATACCCATGGATAAATAAATGGTTTGGGTATTTAAAAAATAATATTTTTTTCATGAGAAAGAGAGAAATTCAAGAAATGAATTCTGCAACATGATAGTATAAAATGTGGATTAAGGAAATGGAATAATGGGAGGGAAAAAAGGTATCATATTAATAAAACACTATTTTGGAAGTAATGGAATAATAAAAATGGGTATAAAAATAAATAAACTCAACACTTATAAATCATAAAACAAAAGAGGCGCTTGAATGAAATAGAGGAAGTGGAGAATTCCCTTACCTTAAATCCCATTTTATTTTATCTCTCTTCCACATCCCGAATAATGGGTTTAGGTTTATTAAAAAATATAAACACACTTGCTTTTTTTTCATTTTATTCACTATTTATCAATTATAATCATTGGATTATATTTCTTAATTTCCATCATTAAAAGTAAAATGTTTTGATATGATATTTTACTTAAATTTTTCTGTCTTTATTTGATTTAATGATCTTGCTTAATTGATATTTATAAATTATTAAGATGAACTAAAAAAGATTATAAATAAATAAATAAATAAATAAATATATATATCCATTTTATATTATAAATAATTTATTATAAATATCTATAATAGTTGTGTAGTGTAGAGAGTTGACAATGACCTCATGGGCGGTTAACCAACCATTGAGGGGAAATTGTCAAGAATGGGAAAAAGAGAATTATAACATTTAACTATGTCATAATATAAATAAATATAGTAGGTTCAAATTATTAATGTAAATTTAACATATTACTTAATTAACCTTATGATATTTGTTTTTTTAAAGGAATTGGGAAAAATAGGAAGAGAAGAGTTGATAAACCCTTACTCTTTTCTCAGAGTTTCTCCTCTTATACGACACTAAAATACCTTAATTCTTAGAGTGGGTTTCCTCTAGAACATCCCTAAGTATTATAAGGTGTTTTATAGAGAGTATATGGGTATAGGTAAGGCTTTGGTAAGTGAGAAATGAGTTATTTTCCAAGGGGAGGTGGATGGGTTATTTATACTCGAGGCGAGGAGTATTTTAGGATAAAATATTGAATAAAATACTATATCCAAGGTAAACCTTTGAATAATATTTTTTTTGAAATAATGAAATATATATAAATAAAATAAAATGATTATAATAATTAAAAACAAATTATAATCTAAATTTATTAGTTTAATAAAAAGGATAGCGGAATAATGAAAAATTGTTATTTTAATGAAATACTTTAGAGTTTAGACCTTAGAAAATGATTTTTTAGGTTTTAAAAATTAAGTTAATGTTTTAAAATGATACATTTATTTTATTAAATTTATGTTGGGCCCAAATTACCATTTTTATATTTATTAATTCACTATTTCATCATTATTATGTGATAAAACACATGGTATTTCAAAAATAGTATTTTACCATTAACATAAAAATTGAAGTATTTTCTAAAATTACCAAAAAATAACCCTTTCCCAATTTCAACACAAAGATTCTAAATATGAAATTAATTTTACTAAAATAATTTTATAACATTAGTAATTTTAATTTTTAATATAAAAATTACAATTTTTGCGAAATACATGAAAATACAATTTATTAAAAAGAACACTTATATTTTTATTCTTGATATTTATTTTATGGAATTTTAATATTCATATTTTCATAAATTAATCATTATAAATATTATTTATATTAAATTTTATTATTTTAAGGTATAATTACCATTACAACAGTTAGATTACTATTTCCAATGCTCAGGTTTATATTCCCAATGATCATGTTACTATTCTAAAGATCATACTTCTATTATAATGGTCTTATTACCACATATAAATACTCATTCATCATTTTATTAAAAATTTACTATAATTACTCCCAAGGTTATATATTTTTATTTTCTAAGATTCTGATTGGTCTACTAATGTTCTGTTTCTTTTCTATGGGTTTTTTCGTGAGGGAGATGATTTTGGAAGTTTGGAAAGATCTAAAATTTCCCATTGTAATTTTATTATTTTATATTTTTTTATAACATTTTAATGTTTTTAATTTTCATGGGTTTAGTTTCTAACTACTATAATGTTATTAATTAATAAAAAAAGTGTTGTTTGTTTTTCAATGTGTTGCATGTGTATATATCTATATAATATAAGACACATTATTCTAGATAAAAAATTACTGATAAAGTCTCGATCATTACATTATTACCTCCTTAAGAAATTTCATCTCTGAAATTTCAACTCATATTCACGGTTGAGAATAAATAATGGTACTTCTGTTTCATTGTTTCCTCTATTTCCCATGTCACCTCTTCATACTTATTATTTCACCACAACACTTCGACAAGGTGAGTTGTCATGATACATATAACTTGGTTTCTTCAGTCCAAGATCATCATCAGATACTCCTCATAAGATAGTTCATTCTCCAATTGTAACACCTCTAGATTTATTACATGTGATGGATCAGGTATGTACTTCCTTAGGATAGATAGATGGGAAACATCATGAACTTGATCCATATTTGGTGGAAGTGATAACCGATAAGGAACTACTTCTATGAAATCAAGTATCTCAAAGGGGATAATATACCTAAGGATAAACTTCCAATTTTTTCCAAACTACATTAATCTACTACATGGTGATATTTGAAGGAAGACTTTGTCGCTAACATAAAAATATAATTCTATTTAATGGTTTTCAGCATAGCTATTATTCAAAATCTGATAAAATTTTATATATTATTGGATGGATTGAACCTTTTCTGCCATCTCTTACACAATATTAGGTCCAAGTAGCTTTTTTTCGGCAACTTACTCCTAATAAGTAGGAGTTATAAATTTATTCCTATATAGTGCTTCATATGGATCCATTTGAATACTCAAGTGGAATATATTTTTATTGTTGAGACTAATGTTTCATTTTTTTCAATGATGTGTCAATATGTGTTTATTTAGAAATGGTGAATCTTGGAATGTGAAGTTTATTGAAGTGATCTTAAGTTCTAAGACTTGTGTCATTGGTGAAACTATGTTTACTAGACATGAAAAAGAATAAGGAATTTGAGTTTATGTCTTTGAATTTATTTAGAATTAATTTGTAAATTACTAATTTCTTTTGTGGACTTTAACAAAAAAATAAGGAAAACCCACACTAGCCCACAAGACAACTCAACCTAGGACTTGTGGGAGATAGGCTCAACCATGATCTAGGGAGATTTCAACGTAATCGTGCAAGGTAAAAATGGTATAAGAGCATGCCTATGTGTAAGGAATACATGAGGATGTTCCCGAGCATGCCTGCAGATGGACCAGTTAGGTCTACTGGGCCAAAGCCCATGTTTATGAGTGTGTGTAAGCGGGTGCTGATCACCCATAGCCATGACACTCTATGGTAGAAAAAGGCTCATTCTAATAAAGCATGGCTTAAAATGATCAAAAGTTTGATGTTGGATAAAATGTGGAACAAGAACTATTCCTCCCCTAAAATATACATAAATAACACCTACCACTTGATCATTTTGATATCAGATATCTGATAAAGACAGGGAGATTTTCTTCAACCTCCTATCTCTTCTGAGATCTCCAGTGCACTAGAGTTCATACCAGACCTCCATCGATCAAGATCGAGCCTACCATGATCATTTATATATCAAAATTTTGAGGAGATGAGGCCATGAACCTTTATGCATGTAACATCCATATTTCATGCATGAGAATATTCAAAGAGATTTCTACTTATAAATACAAATAAAGTTTCAGTCAGCTATTATATCATATAAAATACATGGATGAGTTCAAGATTATAAAAGATAATTTCATGATTTTCATCCCATACATGTGAGGAATGAAATGTGATGAGAATACATGAACTCACATAAGAATAAATGCCATGTTTTTTTGGTGTAACCTTTTTTGAGGAACACTGAGATCTTCAGTGTTTATGAAATCCATGTTACGGTATAAAAAGCTAAAGTTATTGACATGGAATTTTTATTGGATTAGAGATGGTTGGGAACTACTTGTAAATACCAAGGCATGGTAGAGAGAGTGTTTATTACTGATATTAAGAGAGCTCTTATTTTTCATAAAAATAGATTAAATGTGAAACTTGTTTTTTGAATTGAGAAACCCTCCTGATATTCCTACGTGAATGAGAATAGAATACCCTGGGCCTTTGACCCATTTTAACACTGTCGAAGAAACTTCATGAATAATGGTTTCATGAATCCATTAGGGAATACTTGATATCCTTACATTTCAGTCTTCCTGATTTGTGTGAACCATTTAATAAATGAGTGAAAGTGTATCCAACACTGATTCATAAAGGTGAGAGGACTGATATAACCCTGTTCACTTGGTCTACATGAATAAGTTCTTACTCAAAGATTTTATACACAAGAAGGAAGACAGTGTGTGTGGAACATTTATGTATCATGAATTATAGTAAAAGATACAAGTAGAATAATTTTATGTGATACATTTCATGAATTATGTGAATAAAATAAAAGAATAAGTTCATACCCATTTGGGTTTGTTCACAATACTATGAAACTTGAAGTTGGATAGTGCATGAGAACATGTACACATGAATAATCACTTGAGAACATTGAGTAACCCAAACATAATAAATATTTTGAGAAGCATTTAAATAATAAGGAATATTCTATGTGATAGGGTTTTACATGAGAAACCCATGAAATTCATGCATGAAGTTCACTTGAAGAATATTGACATTGTGAAATTTATTCTTGCATAAAATATTGAATAAGATTGTGTGCACCTATTTCACACATTAATTGAGGATGAAACTTCAATATTAGAAGGAATAATCTCGTGAGAATAGTTTAACTGAGGCAACTAATCATTTACAGGTGATCAGAATTTATTGAGGAAGACTAATAGAACTGACCAATGGCTATTGAAGGTACTTGAAGGATACATAAGAAATTAATATTCAGTGAGATCTTAGAGGAAGATCAATATATCATACTATATTGGGTCAAGACTTTAATAAAGGTGATGTCTTCTAGTTGGTTCTGGGAGTAGGTGAAGTATTCTAGTTAGATCCATGAGTAGAAGGAGTCTCTTGGTTGGAGAAGGAGTTGGAAGTATTATGTTTGGATCCATAAGAAAATAGAGTCTCTTAGTTCAAGTCAGAGTAGACGTCTTTTGGTTGAAGCTGAAATAAATTATATTCCAATTTTTGATAGTGAATAATCTATAACTGGGGGGAATAACCAGTTGCAACAAGGAACAAGATTTCCATCGAACCTTGTAAATCCTATGTGATGATCTCTCCATTATTAAAAATGCACATGAGGTGAGATTCAAAGATAATATTGAGTGGATTGATAACCTTAAAAAGTTATAGAGGTTGAATTTGAAAAAAAAATGAATTCATAAAATGAAACCACTGATTCACCCCTCCCCTCTTAGTGGTCAATCTAGCCTAGGGAACCACGAGTGGTATTTAAGGGCCAAGGTCCCCTATAAATATCCAAGAAGTAGTTTGATATATAGATAATATTAATTCTATCAATAGATAAGGTGTTAATTTCTTTTATGGGAATAATTATCATAGATGGAGGGATTGAATGTTACTATACCTTCTATCACTTGTATTATAAATGGGAGATGCTATAATAGTGGGTTTTCCACCCATTACTAATGATTTTACTATGACACAAGCTAATAAGAGAAATATTGAGTTAGATATAAAGGATCAAAATTACATCTTAATTTATTTATTAGATAAGTTCTACACAAATTTCATGGGTCTCCAAAACTCCAAGGATACCTGAGATAAATTGAGAAGTAGCTGTGAAGGTAATATCATAGTTAAGGAGGCTAAAATTCAAGTTTAGAGGAGAAAATTTGAGTATATAAATATGGATTATGATGAGACTATTGAAGAATATTTTACTAGAGTAAATTATATTATGAGAAATATCTAAGGATTTGGTAAGAATTTTTATTACTCTATCATAATAATCAATGGGGAATTTTATAGATTTTTTTGATTAAAAAGTTTCAACCATGGAAGAAAGAGATGACTTATCTATGGATGAACTGTAAAATATTCTCATTGCCTATGAGCTGAGAAAAATTATAGATTTCAATAAGAATGAAAATTTTAAAATGTACTTTCAACTTGTAATAAAAGGAAAAGTTAAAGAAAAAGAAATTGCGAAATAAAATGATCCAAACAGTGATGAGGATGTTGATGACTTCAATTGGGCTATTGCACTTACACCAAAAGTATTGAAAAGGGGCATGTGGAAGGTAAAAGGTAAGAAACCACCAAAGTTATTTAACTATAGTAGAAATGGTCATTTTTCAATAATTTTGAAAATAATAAGGTTAAAGGATCAAAATCATAATCATAATCAGATGATGAGAGATCTTATAAACAAAAATTAGGAAAGAAGAAGAATAATAATAAGAAACCTTTTAGTAGTAAGAAGATAAATCTTATGAGCAAGAAAAATCAAGATTCATTATCAAGTTATTCTTTAGATAATTAAGTCTGTTTTATTTATCATTAAAAGAATAAAATAGATTCGTTAAGTAGTAGTGATGATGAAGAATAAAGAATAGAACTTTAGTGGAATCTGAAAGAATAATTTGAAATTTTCATGGGATGGGTCTAATATCTCAAGAAATAAAAGAATAACATTAAGAAATAAAACAATAAATCAACTACTAAAAAATAATGATAAGGAAGTAGTATATGTTTATAAAGAAAATGAGGATATGATCAAGAAGGAAGTATATTTTATTAATGTAATAAAGATGAAAAAATTAAAAATTGATGAGCATGATAAGATAATAAGTGATCTTAAATAGATTTTGGCTTCTAAACACAAAGACTTGTTTGAGAAACAAACCATATGTGTCACAGATCAGTATGAGTTGAATAAGTCTTGAGAATATTTCAATAAATATTTTGAGATTTAGGGATAATCTTCTCAAGTTAGAGAGAAGGAAGGTAAAAGTGCACCTAATCATTATGATATATCTATTATTTCTAATAGTTTTGATGAAAAAACATAAACTGAGAATATTTGGGCAAGAAGAATGAGAGGCAATATTCCACATCAAGGTAAGAGAAAAACATGTAAAGAAGGACACAAAATCCCAATAAAAGTATGGTTTGAGTTGTAAGAGGACATTAACAACACAGATCTGGATTCATCTAGAACAAATATAAGAGAATAAAGTTTGAAGGATTTTGTTGGTGTTGTGGTAAGAATGGTCCCAAATATTTTTTTTCTAGTTTAATATGTATTTACCAAGAATAAGTTAAGAATCAAGGGGTAGTTTTAACGATAATTCAAGGGCAAAATCTCATAGAAAACAACCTGTGGATAAATCTATACCACAACCATCTACACAAAATAATTTTTTTATTCTGAAAGAAGTCTACGAAAGATGTGGTTTATAAGGTTACAAGGATGAGGTATACATGAGAATATCATAAGGAGACATTCCCTATGCTATGAAAGGGTGGAAAATCATGTGAATATTTTGAGGAGATTGGGAATGTTAAGAATTAATATCTAGTTTTTTGGCCAAATTACTTGAAAATTTATAAATAATTAGAGGAAGCTAAGAAAATTTCTAAATCTAAAGAAAATAAAGTGGTCATATAAAATGAGGTGAAAGTTTATGAGAAGTTATACATAGGTAGAAAATTGAATATATAGAATATTGAGGTCGAAAAATTTATTAAACACAAATAAAAAGAAGGAAAAAATAATATAGTCACACCAATGAGACTCAACACAAAAACAAGAGTCCAAATAAATATTACCATGTTGATATTTAAAGAAAATAATAACCCTTTTTGATATGAATCTCTCAATATAAGTTTTTCCAATGAAAAACCAATAGGTCCCTACTTATTCACTATTATTTTATGTATTTTGAACTAGAAATATAGGAAATTGAATAAGATATTTGAGGTTGTCACTTCTAGATATCATGAAGAGATTGTAATTCAAAGATTATATTGACTTCCATGAAAATTAAGGAAGAATAATTCATCACTTAAGTGGGAGAAACCTTGAGAAGAATATATCATATTACTAAATTCTAGTGAATCTAAAATTTTTCGACAGATTTCAAACTAGAAGGTTGTGGTATTCCAATCACACTTACATCCTTCATTATTAATTGTATTAATCATATAAATTAATGGGGAGTTCTTGGTTGATGACACAATGAGATAAAGGTTGAGTTATTTCTTCACACCTAAACTTTATGATATGTTTATTCAAGTGTGTTCATGATTTTTTATTTCATTGAAAACTCTAATTATTGGAAACCCCTTAAATGATACTTGAGAATTTATGGGAATTATTTCACATGAATGGTATTGAATGGATATCTTAAAAATACTTGGTTATATATCACCTATTTTCTACACTGGGGTAGATCATGTAGAATTAGAGTTGATAAAATATAGGCTCTTTGCTAAGATAACCATGTGATATCATGTGAAAAACCCATCACTTGTCCTTTTCATTTTATTTTCAAATGGTGAGAAAGTTTTGATCACACATATTGAATTTTAAATATGTGAAGAGATATTGAAAACAAAATAAAAATGGAGATATTATTGGACCCAATGTTTCATTTGTTTTTCAATGATGTGTAAATATGTGTTTGGTGGGAAATGGTGGGGCTTGGAATGTGACAATTGTTGAAGTGATATTAAGTTCCAATACTTGTATCATTGATGAAACTTTGTTTATTATATATGACAAAGTATAAGAAATTTGAGTTTATGTCTTGGAATTTGTTGATAATTACTTAGTAAATTACTAATTTATTTGGTGGCCTTTAACATAAAAATAATTCCAACCAACACAAGATGGCAAGCCAACTCAACCTAGGTATTGTGAGAGCTGGGATCAACCACATGCTAGAAAGATAGCTAGGCTAGCACATGAGGTGGTAAGGGTATAAGAGTGAGCATGTGTGTAAGGCCCATAGGAGGGTGAACCAGAGTGTGCATGTGTATGATCCAATTAGGCATACTAGGCTGAAGACCATGTTTTTGAGTTTTTGTAAGCGGGTGATGATCCACCAAAATTATATAATGTTATGGTAGCAGAAGTCCCACACTAATAAAGAATGGTTTAGAATGATCAGAAGTTCGATGTGGGATACAAATGTGGCACCAACACTATTACTCAACTAAAACATATGTAAATAAAACCCGCCACTTGATTATTTTGATCTCATACATCCAATGAAGATGGTAGATCATCTTCAAACTAGGATATCATACAAGATCCTCAGTGTAGTGAAGTTCATGGTGGACCTCCATAGATCAATCCTGAGATTTCCATGATCATTTTGAGATCAAAATTTTGAGTATATGAGGTCATGAACCTCCATGCATGCAATATCCATCTTGCATGCATGAAGACATTCGAAGAAGGATCTACTTTTAAATGAAAAAAAGTTGAAGTCGACTATTTGAGAATCCAAAATGCATGGATGACTAAGATATTATAAAATATAAGATCACAATTCTCATCCCATACATGCGAGGAATGCAACATGAGGAGAATAAACTACAAAAAAGTGATTTATACCAATAAAAAATTAGTAAAAAATAATATATTTGTTGATATAAATCAGTACTTCCAACAAATATTAAGTTTTGTTGGTATTAATTTGATGTACCAAAATTTTTTACCAACATATTTATATGTTGATCTTAATACTTTTATACCGACAGATATTTTAATAACAATAAAATATGTTGCATTATCATACAATATTAACAATTTTTTTTACCAAAAAATGAATATATTATTATTAATTTGAATTACTAATAAATTTTTTACATTTTTCAAAACAAATTATAATAAAGTATTCAACAATGATTATTATTTTACCAAATTAAAATTATTTATTAAAAATTTAATATAAATTCATTATTTTTTCAATAGAAAATATTTTTATATATAGAATTGAAATATGAATAATTTAATAATATTTATATGTTTTCAAATAAATAAATTTTATATCTATATAAAAAATATAAAATTGTTTATTACTTAGAAATATCGTTTGAGCTTCTAATTATTTTCCTGAAAACCCTAATCCTAATCATCCTTTACCAAATTCCATCCACCTACATTCACCATATCATCTTCTCCAACCTCTCCCAAATATTCAACCACTAATGCATGAGATTCCTTCTCTATGATCGAGCACCCGCGGCCTTGAATGAGATAACATCGACAATGACTATGGGGGATCATCATGAAAGTAGAATGCCAAGATGAAAAATGCTAGATTCATTTGAGAATGAGATGAATGAGGCTAGATCCAGTCTAGATCCTTTATTGTAGTGATGATGGTGTCGTAGAGAAGTTCTATTAAGGATAAGAAGGGGCCATTGAAAGTTGAAGAAGGAAATAATCCAATCCAGGGAAGCAGTTTAGGCCATGGAAAGATCTGGATGTACACTACCCCCCACTTGGGAGATCTGGTATCACCATAGGAACTTCAATGAACAAGAAAGACCACTTCCTTTCATTCTTCATACAAGTCCAAGAGAGGAGACCTAACGCAAGTAAGAGACATGGGGATAAGCATAAGAGAACAGGTGCATGACCTCCTAGTATATGTTGTTTTATAAATTTCTATACATTTGTAATTTTTTTATTTTATATTTTTTAATTTTATTGTGGTGTTTTGTGTAGATTTTGGTGAAGAATTGTATCCTTGGGGCTGCTATTCTACAATGGAGGAACATGATGAATGTGTTCCTGCTTCCAATGAAAGTGATTGTTATTCCTTTTTGAGTAAGAACACTTTGTGAATATGTGACTATTATTGCTGACTTTGTGAGTATGTTTTATCATCTAAAATAATATACCTATATCAGTATTATCATCTACGAGTTTATTATGCACTGCTTGATTTTACTATGCACTGATTTATTTTATGCATTAAGCTATTTGAACTTTCATGCATGGTCCCAAGATAGTTCAACCATAGAGATGGTAGATTTAACATTATTCTATAACAATGAAGGGATGATTTGAATGATGGTATTTTATGTAGTTATGATTCACTAATACCTTCATATTTGTTGAGATGCTAAGTGAATCCTGATATTTCACTTGTAGAACTGTATGGTGACCACATTGCATTAGGTAAGGGAGTTGAAGGATCATATAAAACTAGAAACATCAATATGATGATCATCATTATGGGAGAATGAGCATGGAAATGATGTCCATAGAATCACATGACCATTGATTTTCATATGTAGTGTTCCTGGGAAAGAAAACACTATGAACCTCTAAGATATAATTTAGTGATTCAAGTGTGGTAACTAGATTTTGTAAAAAAAGTGATCCTACATAATTATTCTGTATGAAGAAATCTGATTATGATTTTAAACATGGAATTTTTTAAGGTATTTTTTGATAAAAAATGAGTATTTGTACTTTTTAGTTGGGATCCACACATGCTTAAATAGAATTATAAACTAACTTCTGTGAAGGGAACGAGTCAACCGCCACATAAGGATGATGCAAGCAATAAAGATATATAAAGTGTAGTTAAAGATCACAAGGGAACTGATGTATATTATGCTTCAAGGAGGTAGGATCTATATGAATACCATGAGATGTTGTGGTACAAGAAATAAGACTAAAGGGTGAGGGTTGAAAAACTTGGGATGAACAGTCCTATCATGAAGGTGGTTGTTATGTATTAAGGTGCATGCACATTGATGTTGGAAGCAAAAATAGATCAAGAAAAAATGGATCAAACTCTTTCAATCTTGGAAAGTGTTTGTCAATGAAGCTATAAGTGATTATTTTACTTAATGATTATTAAATGTGTTTTTTATATGGGTTTATATATTATTTGCTGAAAAAAATGATTTTATACATTTTTAAGTCATTTTTTTCCTGGAATTCAAGTGTGTTTACAGATGGTGTATCATCATTCACACGAGGTGGGATTTCAAATGAGGGTTTTGGTTGATTTATTATGAAATCTAGAGCGGATGAAGAGTCATGTTCATGAGCTCGCTACTCATGTATGATCCCTTCATGTTCCACCCTAAATTCGCATCATCAAATCATCTTTTTCTTGGTTTAAACATGTATTTGGAATAGTTCAATGGTGTAAAGTGAACTAAAATGACTGAATGTTATTTTTTTCATTATCAAAAGCCACTTTAAGGGAAAAAGTGGTAAAGTGATCTAAAATGGATAATGAGATTCAATGAGATATAATATCTTTTTTATGGATCCATTTTACATCTAATAAAATGATCTTTAATAACATAGATGTGGTTTTTATGCATTATGGTATGGGAGACATTTTTAGGGTACCTAAAACCATGGTTTCTTATAACAATAATCTAAGTCATATAACTGACCATTGGGAATAATGTATATAATGTGTATAAATACTATGATGAAATTGTGAAATTTGTGCAATATAGAAGAGTTACGAAATCATGCTCATGCAGTAGATAAATGTCTCCTGAAACCTAGTTCCCCTCCTCACCCAGAGACATGTCCCTCAACTAATTTGGGGGATGACCAGAATACATACAATTGATGGTAAATCCCTTGTTGGTTCTTTCAACATCCAACCTGGTTAGTGTCATCATCAATGTTTTGTGGTCACATGTTAGATAATCTTGTTATTTTTATATCATGTGTTGTCATTTTCATCTATTTTGGTCACTAGATATCTTTTGTTAATGTGGTCACTTGTAATTTTTTTGGCAATTACTGGTTCTTCTAATCATTTTCTATTGTTGTTCTCACTATTTATTTTTATATCATGCATTATGAAAATTGTTTTGGTCATTGGTTATATATTCTTATTATGATCTGGAGGGATAATCTTTTGGTTTTTGTAGTCTTTAGTTTTATTATCTAATGGTTGTTGTTTACACTGGTTAGATTATCCTCTTGTTGTGGTTAATGAATGATGTTTTTATATCATGTGTTATTATTTTTATATCATTCATTTAATTGAAAACTATTTTCTAATTCTTTTGTTTGTGTGATCATAACGTTTCTCATGGTGGTGCATGTCTAAAGTAGAGGGAGCAGGGAAAAGTTATACTTCAAGAATAGAAGGGTGGTCCCCTGTAATCAAAGGGATGATGGTGAAGTTTTTCATATCTCAATATACTACAGTATATGATATATTATGTGAAGTTATATGGATTCCATGATAGTGAAATTTGATGTTTGCGAGAAATAGATTGCAGGAAAAGTTTCATTGAGTTCCATGTAAAGTCTCTTAGTGTTTGAACATGTTTGTAATATGTTTCTTTGAGATTCTTGTCTTTTTATGAAGTTTGAACATGTATTTAAATTATATTTGAATGTGTTTTTTAAAATAAATTCTATATTTTTTAGTGTTTTATATAAACTAATTTTTTAATTATTATATAATAAATAGAATAAATAAAATAAATATAATAATAATTATACATAATTTTATTAATAAATATAATATAAAATTTAACAACATATTTTGGAATATCAACATTTAGAATATAATTTACAGAAAAATATTAATTTTTGGTGTTATTTATAAATTTTAATAATATTACCAATAGATATATTAGTCGTATTAATATGTTGCTAAATTTTTTAACCAACATATATATTATCTATTGATATTATTATAATTGCAACAAAATCATTTTATCTGTCATAATAAAATTTAATGATAGAGTTTTTATTAACAATTTAGTGATAGGGATATATGTGTTGGTAAAATGATTTTCTAATAGAAAATATTATTTTACCAATAGATATACCCCCACTGGAAAAGTGAAATATTTTTTGGTGATACACAGATTCGTGTAAGAATAAACACCATATTTTTTAGCATAAATTTTTTTAAGGATCATTGAGATATTAAATGTTTATGAAATCCTTGGCATGACATAAAAAGTTGAATTCCTAGATGCTACATTTTTCTTATATAAGAGGTGGTGGGAAATTCATATAAATACTGAGGTATGGTCGAGAGAGTGTATGTTGCGGATATTGAGAGATATCCTTTTTTTTTTCAGATAAACTGAGCCAAGATGAAACTTGTTTGATGAAGAGAGAATCCCTCCTCATGATGTTCTTACATAAAGGATAAGAGAATTTCATGGGCCTTCAACCTGTGATTAACACTCTCTAAGAAGCCTCATGAAGAGTGGTTTTGTGAATCTAATTGGGAATATATGATATCTTAATGTGTTAGTCTTCTTGATTTGTGTGAACTATTTGAGACACATGAGATGGTGTGTCCAACAGTGACTCATGAAGGTGAAAGGGATGAGATAGGCCTATGAAATTGGTCTATGTGAAGAAGTTATTACATGAAGATTAATGTGCACAATAAGGAAGATAGTGTATGTGCATATATCTATTGCGGGAAGGATAGTGAAAGATACAGGGATAATAAGTACATATAATATGAGAATAAAGGAGAATAAGAAATTCATAATGCTTAGGGTTTGTGCACAAGATTTTGAATCTTGATGGTGGAAAGTGCATGAGAACATTCACACATGAATAATCTATTGATAACACTGAGTAACCCAAACAGAATAACCATTTGGAGGATAATATAAAATAATAAGGGATATTATATGCACTAGGGTTTTACATAAAAATACCATGAAATTAATGCATGAAGTTTACTTGAATAAGATTGATATTTCTCATGTTATTCTTGCATAAAATATTAAAGAAGATTGTGTGAACCTATTGCACACATTAATTGAGGTTGGGACTTCAACATTAGAAGGAAGATTTCTCGAGAATAGTTGAACCAAGGTAACTTATCATTTATAGTTGATCAAAATTTATTGATAAATACTAACAGAATCGAATAGATAATGTTTAAAATACCTGAAGGGTATATGGTAATGTTAGATTTTATGATATAATAGAGTAATATAAACAGATTATCCTAAAGTGGATCAATCCTTCAACAAAGTTGAAGTCCTTCAGTTGGTGTTGGGAGAAAGTGAAGCCATCTGGTTGGATCTATGATAAGAATGAATATTTTGGTTGTAGCTAGATTAAGAAGTCTTTTGGTAGGATCTAGAAGTAAATGAAGTCTCTTGGTTATATTCGGAGTAGAATCCGTTTAGTTAGAGTTGAAAAAAATTGTATTCACTTGTTTTTTTGTGAAGAATTTAAAACTATGGGGAATAACTTGTTTTCTTAAGGAGTATTCTTTCTAACAAGACTTGTAAATCTTGTGTGATTCCCTATTTATTATTAAAAATAAACATGAGGTGATATTGAGAGACAATATTTAGTGGATTGAGTACCTCAAAAAGTTAGAGAGGTTGAATTCAAAACAAAATAAATTCAGAAAAAGAAACCACCGATTCACTCCTCCCCTCTTAGTGCTCAATCTGGCCTGAGGTACTACAGTTTTATATGAACTCAAAAAATGGGATATGTTGATCCTATAGAACTATAAATTCTATTAAGAAATATCTGATAATGTCTTTGAGTGTCTGAATAGTCCTTTCAGATTGGCCATTGGTTTGTGTGAGAGAGGCCATACTGAAATTCAATTTAGTATTCAGATCATATTGAAGATGTCTCTAGAATTTAGATGTGAACCTCAGATCTTAATCATAAATAATTTAATGTGGTACCCCATGAAACCTTACCACTTCCTTTATGTCTATCTTGGTAAATTGGTCAAGATATAAATATTCCTAAAAAGTAATGAAGTGGGAATTCTTGGTGAGTTGATCCACCACAACCCATATTGCATTGATTCATTTGGATTTCTTTTAGAGACCAATGATAATGTCTATGGTGATGTTCTCCCACTTCAACATGGGTATAGGAAATTGTTTCATCATCCCCTTAGAATTTTTTCACGCATCTTTAACTTGATGACATACCACGAACTTTGAGTTATAATCAGAAATCGCCTTCTTCATGTTTTTCCACCATAAGTGATCATGAATATTATAGTACATCTTGGTACTTCTAGGATGGATAAAGGAAGATGAGCTATGCAAATTATCCAATAGCTATTTATTTTTCATAGATTTTGATGGCACACAAAGTTTAATTCCAAATCAAATAATACAATATTTATTGATTTGGAACTCATTAAGATTCCCCTCCTTCACTTCTTTCACCTTATTTTGAAGCTCTAGATCATCCCTTTACGCATTCTTTATTTTCTCTCTGATATATGGTTGGGAAATAATTTGGGAAAGTTAGGATGTATTCCTTGCCATTATTATTTTTAGGTATATCCTTTTAATATCCAAGAAGATAGGGTCTTTCTCAATCTTCATCATGGATAAAATAACAAGTTCTTTTATGCTTAGAGAATCAGCCACATTATTCTCCCTTCCAGGATGGTAGTGAATAGAAAAATCACAATCCTTGATTAGCTCTAACCATATTCACTGATGCATATTGAACTTTTTATGTGTAAATATATACTTAAAACATTTTTGGTTTGGGTATATATCACATTTACCCTTATAAAGATAGTGTATTCATATCATCAGATAAAAGATGACTATAGCTAACTCCAAGTCATGAGTAGAATAGTTATGTTCATGTGGATTTAATTTTCATGATACATAAACAATCACTTTTTCATTTTTCTTGTGTACACATCCAATTAATTTTATGGTTGCATCACTATAAATGAAAAATACATCCCAATTATAGTTAAAAGTTATCATAAGTTCACTAACCAATCTATTATTCAGTTCATAGAAACTTTCTTCACACTTTTTTTCTAGATAAAATTAACACCCTTTCGAGTTAACTTGGTTTGTGGATTAGATATTAATTAAAAGTGTTTTAAAAACCTTATATAATATCCTTTTAGACCAAGGAAACTACAAATATTGATCACAATATTAGGATATGTACACTCCTCTATAGCCTTTATCTTGGTAGGATCAATTAAAATTCCTTCACTGGTCATGATGGTCCCAAATAATGAAACTTATTATAACAAAAATTCACATTTAATTAATTTACCAAACAAATTATCCTTCCTCAGAGTTTTTAACATGACCCTTATATAATCCTCATGCTCCTCAAAGATTTTGGAATATACCATAATATAACAAATAAATACTACTACAAATTTATCAGGGTAATCTTTAAAGACTCTATTTATCAAATCCATAAATATTGAAGGATCATTAGTCAAGATGAAGGTCATAACAAAAAAATCATAATACCCAAATATTTTTTGGAAGAAAATATTTAGGATATATTCTTTCTTAATCCTCAACTAATGATACCATAACCAGAGGTAAATATTGGAAAAGAATTGAGAGAAAAATCTGGTTGAACACATAATCAATCCTTGGAAGAGGATATTTTTTATTCACTATGATCCCATAAAGTCCATCTATAATAAATTCATAGCCACATTGATCCATACCTATTCTTCATAAAGAGAATAGGTTCTCCCTAAGGATACACACTTGGTTGAATAAAACTTTTACCCAAAATAGCTTTAATTTTATTCTTTATTTCCTCTAACTCCAAATATGACATTATATATGGGGTCTTCGATATTGGCTTGGATCCAAGTAAGATTTAAATAGATAACTCTACCTCTCTTTATATGGGAGGTTCGGTAACTCTTCAAGAAATATATCAATGTATTACCAAACAATTGGGACATTTTCTATATTTATAAATTCCATTTCTTCTTTTTATTCACCAATCAATTCTATAAATAATTATTTAGGTGTATCTTCTAAATAAAGTTTAGTATGGGATATCTCTACTTTAAAAATAACATTAAGTTGTCCATTCAAGACCATTGTAATCTCCTTTCTTTTGCAGTTGATCATAGAATTATACTTTTAGAGCTAGTCCATACCAAGTATAGCATCAAATTCCACCATGGGAATGACTACTATATTTGTGATGAAATTGTACTCACTAAGGTTGATATTAGAGTTTCTATACACCTTTGATGCTCAGATAATTCTTCTAGGAGTTTTAACTAATTAATATACTTCTAGAAGTTCTGGTATTGATTCTATATTCTTTTATAACTTTGTTGAAATAAAGGAATACATAGATACATAATCAAAAAATGTATTTTCTATCTTTGAGAGAAAAAATTGTGTACCTTTAACCACATATTTTGGATCCTCTAATCCAACCACTGTTATTGAGAAAGAATGACCTTGATCCCTTTCCCCATACTGAGGTTGGTGGTGGTTACCTTCCATCAATGGACAGGTGGATCCTCCTTGGCATCTAACTTATTTAGTCCGTAGTTGCATATTGGAACTCCGACATGTTTTCTTAGTTCGCCATGTGAAAAGGGAGGCTAACTTTGTGACAGATGCACTTTCTTGGGGAGGTAGTCCAGAGGTCCCGTTAATTGTGTTTTCCAGTTTGGGAACTTTTCCCCGGGAGTGTAATAATTTTGTGTGGGGGGATGTGCTCAGGCTGCATCACTTTAGACCCCCATGATATGCTTTGCATTATGGGCAGTTGCTCAGTTTTCTAATAATAAAATAAAAATGAAATTATCAATCGATTGAAATTGATTTGAAAAATGAACAAGCTGGACACACTTGAAGTGTTTAAATTCATGTTGTTCTTACACCATATTACCTTTCCCCTTTTCGTCGATATGTTTAGGCTTCACCTAACTATGATACTTCCAAGATATATGGATATTTATTCCACAATTTTAGAACTTTACACTCCCAAGATGGTAGTTCCTTGAATGCTATTCCCATATTCATTTCATGTGGGTAATTATAGTTTCATTCCTCCTCTTCTTTGATCAAAATTCTCCCTTGAGTTTGGCTCCATCAGTCTCTTCTTTTCATTCAGTCTATGGGACCACTACATCTCTCAAAACTCTATTTCAACCATCAAATAAATTCACACTATCTCCTCATAGATTTCACATTCTCTATTTTCTAGATTCCTTTATAGATGGGGGATCATCCCACCAAAGAACCGATCAACCTTTCATTTAAGTTCCATAACAAAACTAAAGGTGTATTGAGAAATTCTTGTAAAGTTCATTTCATAGGTTCCCACCGATTCATTTTCCTTCTTCTTAAACTCTAATAATTCCTTCTACATTCATGTTCTCATCGAACGAGGAAAATATTTATTGAAAATTATTCTCCTAAACCCTTACAACTCCATATCATCAATATCCTCTCTTGGATTCATGTTCTTAATTAGTGTCCACCACTAATCAACTTCTCCTTCTAAACTATATACTGACAATGTGACATTCTCTAGCTCTAAACAAAAAATTATAGAAAATATATTTTCTATAGAGGTAATCCATTATTCAAAAATTGAAATATCAACAGATCCACTAAAGGAAAGTGGTCATTGAAACATGAAGGAATCAACTTCAAATTTTCCCCTTCAAGGTGAATCTGGCTTCTCATCATGATTCAAGTTATTATTCATAACTCGAGATAGTTAATTCATCATCATCATGAATTTTTTCATTATAACTTTCATCATGTTAGTAAGTTCATCAGTTCATGATGAATTTAACTCATAATTTACATGGTTCCTCTTATTTACCACTTTTTTTTTTATAAAAAAAGGAAACATTAGTGAGAAACATGATACTTTTAAGAATATTTTAATTATAAAGTGAGTTTAAGTTCTAAAAAAATATTGTTAAAGACATTATTCATTAATCTCCCCTAATAACAATTAAATTTTTTATATATCCTTCATAATGGTTCATAAAAATCATGTAATTAACCAAACATATCCTCCAGGAATGTCAAACCTGGTGTGTAGCAAGGCCCATAATTTTGCACTAGGTGATGATCGAGTCAAAACCCAATGTACCCTTTTAGGGGTTATTACCCCTTGGAACAACTGTGATAGATTAACATCCACTTATAGTATTCATACATATATGTATTTTTTTGAAAACCACACGCTTAATAATTCACCAAAATTTTAGGATGTTTTTGAATATTTAGACTTATCCATAGGGTTATATCTAAAGTTTTATAATCCTAATTTCCACAAATAACTAAACCATACTCTAATACCAACTATGGAATACCACCTTTTTAAATACATAAAACTTTCATTTCATGGTACAACACTTAATAACACATAGGATATTTTAAGTTTTAGTATCTTGGAAATTAGAAATATAACACAGGAATAACATAAAAATTATTATAATACACTTGAAAGGTTTCTTTATAGATTCATACTAAGTCACTTTTACTGCATCTCATATCCCGAGGACATACATTAAAAGAAAGAGGTGAGTATAAAGCATAGTAAGGGATAAATAAAGGCAATGGAAAATTAATGATCATCATGGATAATAAATGAGTCAATACATGAGAGAATAATCATTAGTAAATGATACATTAAATGGAAATGTGGCTACAATATAAAAATTATACATTCATAAGAATATCACCAATGTTTATCACCAAGGTTTCATAAATCATAATTACCAAGGTTATTAACCAAGGTATTAAAAAACATGTAAAATCTAGAGATTAATTCTTTCTATAATGAATTGGAGAACTATTAAGGTGAACCCTTCCTATATCTTGATTCATGAGAGATAAAAATATCATTGTAAAATAATTATTCAATAACCCTTGGAAAATAAATAATTGGTTTTATATAAATTCATTGAGTATATAAGTTCTTAATGACTTGAAACATTACATCATTTTTAACCCATAGAAATAGAATGTGAGTTTTATACATTCAAATACTTAAATAAATAAATTATATTTACATATAGGTGAATAAACATGGATAAAGAAATGGTTTGGTTATTCACAAAATAATAATTTTTCAAGTGAAAGAGAGAAATTTAATAAATGAATTCAGCATCATGACAATATAAAATGTGGATTTAGAAAATGGAATAATGGGATGGAATAAAGGTATCTAATTGATAAAAAACTATTTTTGAAGTAATAGAATAATAAAAAGGGGTATTAAAATAAATAAATTCAACATATAGAAATCATACTAAAAAAGAGGTGGTTGAATAAAAAAGAGGAAACAGAGAATAACCTTCCCTTAAATCCAAATTTATTTCATCTCTTTTCTACATTCTAAATAATAGACTTAGGTTTATTAATACATAGAACCATAATTTAATTATGTTCATTTTTTTCACTATTTATTAATTATAATCATTGGATTATATTTTTTAATTTCCATCGTTAAAGGTGAAACGTTTTGATATGATATTCTCATTAAATTTTTCCATATTTCTTAGTTTTAATGATCTTGCTTAATTTATATTTATAAATTATTAATATTAACTACAAAATCTTAGAAATAATTATATTTATCAATTATATATTATAAATATTTTTATATAACCATCCATATTAGTTTTTATATGTAGAGAGTTGGCAATGTTCTTGTGGGTAGTTAACTGACCATTGATAGTACATTGTCAAGAATAGATAAAAGAGAATTGTAACATTTAAATATCTCATAAATTAAATAATTACAGTAGGTTAAAATTATTAATTTAAATTTAACATATTACTTAATTAAACTTATAATATTTTTTGAAAGGAATTGGAAAAAATAGGAAGAGAAGAGGGAAATAAGAGAAGAGTTGTTAAGACCTTACTCTTTTCTTGGTGTTTCGTCTCTTGCACGACATTGAAATTCCTTAATGCTTGGAGTTGGTTTTCTAAAAAAAATCCCTAAGTATTCTAAGGGTATTGGGAGAGAGTATATGGGAAGAGTTCTGGCTTTGGTAAGTGATGGAGGAATGGTTTTCCAAGGAGAGAGAGAGGGATTATTTATACTTGAGGAGTGAGGTATTGTTAGGATAAAATATTGACTAAAATACTACATCCAAAGTAAACCTTTCAATAGTAACATTTTTGACATAATAAAATATATTTAAATAAAATAAAATTATTTTAATACTTTAAAACACCTTATAATTTGAATTTATATTTTAATTCAAAGGAAAGTGTAAAAATGAAAAATTGTTATTTTAATGAAATACTATTGAATTTAGACTTTGGAATTTTTTTTTCAGGTTTAGAAATTAAGTTAAATGTTTTTAAATAATCCATTTATCTTATTAAATGTATTTTAGGTAAAAATAAGTATTTAAATATTTACTAATTAATCATTGCATCATCATTATATCATAAAACATGTGGTATTTCAAAAACACCATTTTTTTCCATTAACATAAAAATTAAAGTATTTTATAAAATTACAAAAAAAATAAACCCTTGAAAATTTTGATGTGATGATTTCAAATATGAAATTAAATTTATCAAAATAATTTTATAACATAGTTAATTTTATTTTTTAATATAAAAATTATGATTTCTAGGAAATACATGAAAATGAAATATATTAAAAAGAATAATTATAATTTTAATATTGATATTTATTTTATTGAATTATAATATTTATATTTTCTTAAATTAATCATGATAAATATTATTTATATAAAATTTTATTATTTTGAGTTCAAATTACCTTTCCAATGGTTAGGTTACTATTCATAATGTTTATTTTACTTTTCCCAATGACCAGGTTATTATTCCAATGATCATATTACTATTCTAATAATCACATTACCTCTAATAAATACCTATTAATTATTTTATTAAAAATTAATTACAATTCCTCCCATGGATATATATTTTCATTTTCTAAGATTCCAATTAGTTTACAAATATTATATATATTTTCTATAGTATTGTTTGTGGGGGTGATGATTCCAATAGATTAGAATGATCCAAATTTTCCCATTCAATTTTCTTTATTTTATGTTTTTTCCCATTGTAAAGTTTATCATTTTTATGGGTTCAGTTTCAGACTAATTAAAAATTATTAATTAATGAAAAAAGCGTTGTTCTTTTTTTAATGTGTTGCATGTGTATAAAGATATATAATATAAGATTCATTATTGAGGGAAAAAATATTATTGATAAATTTTGGGTTGTTATAGGTTTCTCATTTTCATCTTATTTACTATTTATAAACCCCAAAATGGGGATTGTGTATCAATTTATAATTAAACAAAAGGCACATATACTACCCGATTCACTTCGCATTCCAGGTAGCAAGCAGGAGTTGAATACTTCTGCCTGAACCAAGAAGCTTCCCACCACTACCTCCAAGGATATGATCCTAGTTACCAAAGGGATGCACAATTGTGAACATCATAAGGATCCAAACTATTAGGTAGGTTAAGTGGGGGAAATATTTTACTAAGGGAATGTATGATCAAAAGGGGACGCGTTTATGTTTCATTTTCCTTGATCATATATATCCAAAGGATTTATAGAAGGTACTAATGTGGATTTCCTCAAATAAGAGATTTGGGTATAGGAGTGACCCATTATTTGTGGTATGAAAGGGACTTAAGGCTTGGATGATACTTCACCCATGTAATAGTTGGGAGAACCAAAAAGGACTTATCTCAAGTGATACTTGGGTGAACTAGAGGGGACTTCACCCTAGTTATACTAGGGTGAAATAATGGTATTTCACCTGATTAGTATTTAGGAAATGTGGATATGACTTCACCCAAGTGATACTTTGGTGAGATAATGGTATTTCACCCAAGTGGTACTTGGATGAGATAGAGGTGACCTTTCCAAGTGACACTTGGGATAAGTGTGATCCATGAGACACCAATTAGGAAAATATTTGACATGATGATAAAGGGGTATTCTTGGATGTCCTTGGAAGAGAATCATGAATATTTATATGTTAGTAGGGGTACCTTCTCCCTAGTGTCATTAGACCAAAAAATAAGTGGTTCCTTATAAAGGGTCTTGGTGTTTTATAATCTTGGGAACTCAAGAACCATTATTTTTTATTAATTCCCTCTTATTTTAAAGCTTAATAAGATACCTGATGGTTTTTAATACTTGAGGAAAGGAGTTGGGAGCAGAGAGCTTTAGATTTTTTCAGTCTTCCATAAGGTGAAAATGAGGAGAAAAAGGGTCATATTTATATGAAAATTTAGGACCACAGGTGAAGGAGAAAGCTCAAGTAATTGTGTTGTAAAATTTAAACTTTCATGGGATATCTGACCACACAAGTGATATATAAAATTTCAACTCTCACGCACTTAAATGGTTTTAGGGGGAGTGTTTTTCCATTGCCCATGTCTTTCTATTTCATGTGTTTGAAGTATTTTTCCTTCAAACTTATTCTCTGTCTTCATAAAAGGGACCACCATCCCTTATATTTTTCCAAGGGAACTTAATCATTAGTTTCTTAGAGTAATGGAGTTAAGATAATCCATATGATGAATTGGGAAAATATTTTTCAAACTAACTATACAAGATCCTGATGTGATATAATTGGAAAGATTGTCTATCACATATAATCACTGTTTAAGTTATGAGTTTAGTTAGGTTAAGTCATGATGAAATATGATTCTTGACCCACTAATAGATATGGTATATAGATTCATATCTTTAGTGATATTACATGATTTTTGAAATTTATTAACACCATTTAACATCTATCCCAACCCATTAATTATATTTGAATGGATAATTTTAATTTTTTATCATATTTGGTACATAAATATAATATTATAATATTTTACTAAGTGACCCAAATATAAACAGGTTTTATATTTTTATTATAGAGGAATGTATGTCAATGATTCTATAATTTGTGTTTTGAGAGTGTTGAAGATGTTGGAGTATATCTTTAAAGAAGTTTGGAGGAGAAACGATGAGTTTTGGATTTATAAGCACTAGTGCAGAAAATGCCTTTTCATGTTTTATTTTTATTTTTTCAGATGGGTTATTAGGCACTGTTATTAAAGGTAATACTGTAAATATTTCTTTAACATCACTTAAAAAACTAGACATTGTAAATGAATTACTGAATTGGTTATTTATGTCAGTTATTTGATTACTGATGTGATAAAAAAAATTTAGAATGGTTTTTCATGTCAGTTATCTTATAAGCGATGTGGAAAATGATTTTTCACGTCAGTTATTTGATAACTGAAGTGAAAAACCACCGTGAAAAAGGTTTTTTTCACATCAATTATCTAATAAATCACATAAAAAAGAGTTTTCCCATTAGTTAGTAGATAATCGACATGAAAAACCATTGATAGAGGATTTCTTAGGCCGGTTATCAAATAACCGGTATGAAAAATAATTTTTTTTAAAAATATTTCTCTTCAAAGATCCTCTCCAAAACCAACAAAAATAATAAAAAAGAAGAATACAAGAAAAATAAGTATCAAAATAAATAGAAATACAAATTTACAATTACAAAATTCAAAATTACAATATATAATACATAAAAAATAAAATCCAACCAAACCTATAAAATGATTTTCCCGTTCAACTTTTATGTGTTCGAGATCTTGTGCACTATAAGGTTGAGGGTCATAAAAAATATACAAATTAAAAGGTAATCATTTAACATTTATTATGAATAAAATGAATGAAATATTAAGGAAAAGTTTATAAAGAAATATAACTTATTAGAAGTTTATAACTGTCCCAGTTTAAATTATTTCATACATAAATATTAATAAATAATATCTTGCATTATTTTACACCTTATTTTTTATGAAAATTATATTTAAATTAGTTTTTCAATTCAAAATAACATTATTAATTAATATATCCAAAATATACTAATTATAAATGAAAATTCACCGTTTCTTTTATATATTTGATCATGGAACTCTTTTACTTTGTGGTCTCTTGAAAGAAATTCCATCCCCTATTAGAAAATAATATGAATGTAATAAATTTATAATTAATTATTATATAAACAAGTATTAATAAATTCAAACTTACATATCCAATATGTTCTTAAATTTTTTTCGCACTTTATCATTGATAGAGAATAACTAGTAAAGTTCCCTCTCCCTTGGACAGAAAACACCTAATATCCAATGACCATTGATATAAAAAAAATTTAATGTTAGTGGTTATTATGTTAAAATATATATAAAAATATGTGATATATATGTTTCATACTCATGAAGATAAGGAAACATCCAGCACTGAATAATTCCATCCATTTGAAATCTTTTATCAATATAAACCATTCTTTATACTTTAGTCATTATTCTCACTATAGGTGAAATAAACTATGGGTCCATAAATCTATATAAATCTATCTTGTAATGATCCTTACACATTTTATAAAGATATCCAATAAAAAAAATAAGTACAAATTTTCAATAAATTAAATGCATATAAATATTTATGTCAAGACTTACATGGAAAAAATTACATCATGGTGATTCCTAAATGATATCCAGTTACAAGATCTATGATATCATTTTTCCAAAGTGTTATAGTCATTTAATTCCCACATAAACCTGCTTCAATTGGAATCTCATAAACTTCTGGAAATAAATTTTAATATCTTGACAATCTATCAAGACTACTAGAATTTGTATCTGAAGTCATAGCACATTGTATTTTTTTGTCTATAAATTATTTCTTTACCTTTAAATAATTTATTTAAAAAATTGATAAATATATAAAATTTAAAATGTTAAAACAAATTTAATACAAAAATAAGATAAATGATAAAATATGCACATAACTCTATGGTAATATATCATAGAAGTCTAGATGGCCAAACTAAAAAGCGGCTGATACTTTTTCCAAATGTAGTAATCTCATCTATAGGTAATGTTACTCCAACTGATATATCTATAATATCATGTATAGTGACCCTATGATTCTCAATATCTATTTTTTGATAATGAATGGTATCTCCAATATAAAATATCATCCCATATGAAAAAATATGATGCTGCAGATCATCAAAATACAACTCATCATAATGGAGAATTTGTGGAGGAGGGACTGTAGGATTAGGATAAGGAGTGGGTTCTACAGGAAAAGGTGGATGAGTGGGAGCTTCTGGTGGAGGTGGAGGAGCAGGAGACAGTCTGGAGCTATATTTTTATGTTTTCAAACATTGACTGTATAGAATCTCTGATCCTATCCTCCACCATCACATGCATATTTTGAACTTGAGCCTCAAAAGATTTTATTTATTTTTAATAACCCTCTATCATATAATCTGAAGAATTTAGAAATTATTTTTTCACTAATACACTCACTGGGTATCCTCATATGTGACTCGGATGTTCGGGATTTCCCAATGCTGTATCTAAAATATCTTGCCTACCCTTAGCTAAAAAGATCCCATATGTTCTCTACTCCTCAAGATAATCCTATATAAATTATTTGAAAAATTATTTAATTAATCAAAATATATAAATAATTTAATTAACTTAAATAAATAAATAGAGAAAACATCTTATAATCCTATCATCTACAACCCTCAACTTTTTTGTAAGATATTGTCATTTTTTTCTCATCTGACCCGTCTTCCATTTTCCATGTATAGCCGGGGGGATGGAGGGGAAAAATCTACAGATCATGAAGACTGATCTCTCGGTTTTTAAAAAATTTCAGCCATTATTTGTTCTTCTAATAACGTATACCCTCCATGAGATAAATTATGAGGCTATACATTTCAAGATTGGATCTCCTCATGAGATCTCCTCTATTGTTTTAAATTAAGAATAAAAAAATCATTAAAAAATCATTAATATAAAAAAAACTATAAAAGGTAACATTAAACTTACCAAAAAGTCTTCATGTGTTATACTATCAAAAAATTGATTAGATGTATCTTCATATATAAAGGGATATATATCACATGGATTATGATGTTTCCTATGCCTAAAAATGAAATCTGATGTGAGGGTTGATTTGAAATCTCTCTATCTCCAAGCATCCAATGATAAACATTTCTTCTTGACTCCTCCTATGTTAGGTATATTAGATATCATCTAATAAGAAGGTGGAAAACATATATTACTATAAAAATGTCAAGATAAGTAAAATAATAAAAATGCCCTTACCAAAATGGTCTCCCACAAGTGATATAATGTCAATTTTTCCGCTTCTCCAATCATCAATCAAAATACTGACTTTTCTTTTTTCATAAACTGATATAAAACTATTGAATTATTTTGAATTAGGACATCTTATAATATCATTATCATCAAAGTCTACTAGTATCCTATGGTCTTAGATATGGTCAACACATAATTTTGGTAAACGTGTGCTGCCACATTTATGAACCCTCAAACTCTTCTTTGGTCCTATGGGAGTATATGTTTCTTATAAAGAAGGATGGGGATCTTCAAGAGGAGCCTTTACATGTTCCTCCCCAGAGGTATGATTACGATCATCTATAGAAGTATATGGCAGATCAGTTGATTTATCTTTCATTATCTTACAAATCAAAGCAACAAACAATTAGTACACAGATATACAAATTAAACTATTATAATACTAATGTAAATAAAAAAAATAAAAAATTATCAAAAAAAGTAAACTAAATTAAACTTTACACATTTCTATTAACATTTATTATAATTAACTAAAAATATAAAAAAGTAACGAGATCTAAAATGTTATATAATAGAATGAAAAAAATCCAAAAATGGTGTGTGAATAGTAAAAATTCTCTAACCTAATAAATCATTTTTACATAAAAAAGAATATTTTTTCAATATACTCTTATAAAATATTTTTGTTTTTATTTAAAATATTAGATTTAAAATAATTGTTTTTCAACAAATTTAATTTATAGATTAGTTACATAAGGGTAAACATGGTAAACCAAAAAAAAAACCAAACTAATATAAAAAAAATTAACTTATTATTTATAATATGTGTTTTACAAAAAAATAAAAATAAATAATCTAAAATTTTATGAAATTTAAAAAAGTAAATGAGAAATAAACATATGTTACCTATAATATTAGGAATGTACTAAATGATTATTTTCCCAAATTCCTTCATCAAAATCATTCAACATGGAACAAACCATTTATATGAGGTGCTCATCAATATTATCTATTAATATTTCCATGAAAGTTATGATCTCAAATAAATTAGTATCTTTTTCAAGTTTATCATTACCAACATAATTTTTTTTTCTTGAAAAAAAATAGACCACTGTATATTGGATTGATCAAGAACATAATTTTTTTCATGTGTTACCATTATAAAAGGATTAACTTTGTATTCCAATCTATTCAGATTAACTAGTGTCACTCCGAATTCATCATGTATGGAAATGTTGTTACCAACAAACTATTTTAAGTTAAACATTGGAACTTTAAATTTAATGTAATCAACCTCCCATATTTATTCAATGACTCCATAATATGCACTTGATGTGAAAATTGGGTTTTTTCCTTTAGCACTCAAAAAATGTATTGCTTATATGAGAACCAGTACACTACTATTCTGAATTACACTTCTATTGTCATGATCTTTCATATGAAACGTATAACCATTAATGTCATACCCAGAACATGTTATGATATTTAAACTTGGACCACCCACTAACCATCTCAATGTTTTTGATTCATCTGATCTACCAAGCACGGTCTCTTTAAATCATGGGAAAAAAATTCTGTTATACTCATTCAAAATCCTCATATCTTTATTCATTAGATAACATTGTTTCAACACATCAATATGCAATGTTATATATAGTTTATCATCATCTATGTTATTCAAGATGTATAAATGCACATTTTTTATTTGTTCATCTATTAATGATTTGAATTTAAAGCCATGAATCCCCTTTCCCCATAATTAACTCATTCATGGTGAGATGGAGGCAAAATAATGTGCTCCACTACAAACAAGTAGCTTGTAAAAAAAAAATCCAAAACCTGCTTAGAAATATACTTCTCTACATTGGAGGCTTCAGGTCGATATGGATTCTTAATATACCCCTTCAATAGATTCATATAACTTTCAAAAGGATACTTCTAATGTAGATATATAGGTCCTCAAAGCTTTATTTCTCACACCAAATGAACCATTAAATGCACCATGATATCAAAAAAATATGAAGGAAAATACATTTCAAATTGATAAAGTATAGAAATTACTTCATTTTCTGAATTGTTTAAATAATTTAAATCAATCACTTTATTAAAAATTAAATTGAAAAAATAATACACCTTCACGATAGTCATTCTGATATGGACGAGTACTATTCCACACAATGAAACCAGTAGGATTTTTTCATCATGACGCGATAATAAAGAGATTTCATACCTGTCAACTTCAAATACTTTAAGGAAAAAAATTTTCTACATTTTAAGAATAACCCTACAACACTTTGATATCATGAAGACACTGACAATAAATAATTTTCTCCCTCTTAGATAATGTATGAAAATACGGGGGTATGAATGTTCCCCTTCAATCAGGAGTGGGAGATAACTCCAAAATTATTCCCATTGAGAGTAAGTCCAATATTGCATTCAACCAATCTTTAGTATTTCCCTTAATATCTAATAGTTTTAAATTAATATGTCAAAGATATTATTCACCACATGTATTAAATAAATGTTATGTTTGATCTCATGATATCTCTAATATGGTATCTCAAAAAATATTGGTCATTTTTTCCAAATATTTCTATCATTATCATATTTATGTGTCTTTCTGAATGTCAGACCAAGGTTCTTAAGCCTCTAAAAATAATGATCCTTGGATAAAGGTTTTAGAGAAATATCAAATTCTTTTGATCCTTTGAATTCATTTTAAATATTCTATAAGAGTAATCTATAGACAAAAAATTTCAATGACCCCTTTAAACTATTTTTCTCCCATGATCTAGTCGATAATATAAAGTCCATTTATTTGAAAATTAGACATGCTTTATCTCCCTTAACACTGTATCAAGAAAAATTTCCATATGATGGGATGTCATTTATAGTGAACATAATAATTTCATGCAGTTGAAAATATTTTATTTTATAAGAATCATACACCTTAATACCATCCTCCCATAAGAGTTTTAAATCATCAATTAATGGTGATAAGAAAAAATCAATATCATTTTTGGTTTGTTTTGGTCCATAGATCATTAAACCTCAATAAGAAATATTTTCACTTCATAAAAAATTCAAAAGATAAGTTTTAAATTACTAATAAATCAAGAAATAAACTATCTTTTCTACTAAGTATTTGATATGGATTCATTCTATTCATGCATAGTCCAAGCCTAATATTTCTAACTTCATTTCCAAATGTAGGAAACAATTGATCAGTTGTCTTCCACTGTGGAAAATAAGATGGATGCCACAATTTTCCATCATATATCTGCTCATCTGTATGCCATCTTAACCTTTTTTTCATAATGTGAATTTTCAAATAAAATTTTAAATTAATAATTATAGGAAGATACCAAAATTCCTTATAAGGGATCCCTATAACAGCTAAATCAACATGTAATTTTTATTTCAAATTACACTGTGACGTCCCACATTTAGGACACTTTGACAAAAATTCATATTCCTTCCTATATAAAACAAAGTCATTTAGGGAAGACATACATTTTTTGTACCCTAATCCCATCAGGAATATTAGCTTCTTTTCTTTATGTTATGAATCATGAAGATAATTTTCTTTAGGAAGAATATCTTTCAACAATTGTAGTAAATCAGTAAAGATCTTGTCACTCCAACCATATTTTGCCTTCAAGTTAATCAATCTTAACAATGATAATAAAACCATAAATTCTATACAACCCAGATATAATAGTTTTTTAGCATCACTATATAGATTCCCAATTGTCATTTCTATATCAATTTTCTTTACTTCAATATCACGAATCATTTCTTCAATTTCATCAGAGTTATCATATTGTAAAGCATCATCATCAATAGATCCAAAATTATACCCATTTTCACCATAACAAATCCAAGAGCTATAAATAAGATTAAAACCATGAAAAATTAAATGATATTTGATATATATTATTTTAAACTTCTTGATATTTAAATATTTCAGACATGGATAGAAAAACATGTCATTTTTTGGAACATTTTTTTTAGAAAATTTCAAAAAAACATCAACACCTTCCTCATATTCATCACTTATTCAAAGTACCATAATCCAAATTTGACTCATTATTATCTATAAAAAATATAAAAATAAATATATTTTCATTATAATATAGTGGTGATAAAAGTGAGAATAATTTATTCAAGTCAAACTAGGTTTAAATTTATAACAAAGATGTCATAATTTGAAAGTAACAAAACTTTGAATTTTTTTTAAAATATATGCATATTTGAAAATTATAAATATAAATTCAATAAAATAGTCAAATATAAGTTTAAATATAATTGATAAATCAAAATTCAGTACCCTTTACATTTCTAATCACAAATACTAATACATATTATTTATATTTAAAAACTTCATTAACATCAAATTACTTTTTAAAACAATATGTTAGAACAATTTTTCAAAAATAATTTATTTTAGTAAATCAAATCATTTCACATTAAAATTTAATTAAAAAAATCCTCAATGTTTTACTTTAGAAAAAATAACTATTTAAAAATATACATCACAATTAAAATAAAAAACATATTAAAATCAAAGTTTTAATGAATTATTTCATTAAATTGAATAAAAAACGTGTTCCCCTTACTATAAGATTTTCAACAACAAAAACTTCATATCATCAGGGCTAGAAAACAATGATAACCCATTATTGTGAATAATTTTCAAAATCTAGATACAAATTTATCAATATAACAAACCATAATATTAAGTATTATACAATAATTAACATAAAACATGTAGGATGCGATATAGTATGAAGCTGAATAGATCAAGGGTAACATGCTCAATAATTCAAACTATATAAATATTCTATAAAACAATAATAAATAGGATGTAAAACACTAATCATAATATAGAAAAATATTAGTGTGAATCTAATTAATTATATAACATTTAATAAGGTTTTTAGGAGAATTATGATTACTTTATGAGTGGTTATTTAATAAATCATGGACATTCATATATAATAGTAATTATACAAATGAAATGTAGATAAATTAATGTTCCACTAAATATACAATGTATGAATAGTCACTTAAATTTTATCTTGAGTGGTTATATGTTTTCTATTAGTCCATAAGTATGATGATTAATGGGACAAATCTATCATTATATAGTACATCATAAATCCTTACATTCTATGATACTATGTTGAGGAAAATCATTCATTCTATATATAACATATAAATGAAAATAAATACAATAGTACATCAGAAACCATGTTAGGCATTGTTATATGTGGAAACCAATAAAAGGGATCAATAATATTTCTTAACAATACAAAATCAAGGTGAAAATTAATATAATTAGCTAAGGTATTGAAATGAATTTACATTACACTAAACCACAAACAAGGTTTTTTATATGCAAGTGTGATTTCATACTATATCATAGTTTAACAAAAATTCATTTGGAATGATCAGATTAATTAAATTAAAGTCTAAATGAAACAACATCCAACCTTACTGTTAAAAATTTATTTCCCTCATTATTACTATTTTACAAAAAAAAAGTTGTACGCATGTCATAGGAATAACCCAAAAATCAACTATAAGGGTTTATACCACCAACTATTAATATAGGATATCATTAAAATTACAAATGATCATCAAGGAGCCCGTAACATCCATAAAAATTTAAGGAAAATACAACATAATAAACCATTTATCACAACCTAATAATAATAAAACATAAGAAAAAATAGGTGGGTGACTAAAAAATGATTCTAACACCATTACTATCAAAAGTACTAATTTAATCTACCAGGTAATATTACAACTCCAAAATAAGATTTAGATTCAACTTGTTTAATCATAGTATAGTCACTTCACATCAAAATAATGTTAATGTGAGATTTGAATAAAAGGAATAAAAAGAAAAAGATTTAGGGCATCTACAAGTGAGGATGAATGTGTGAGACTTATTTGAGAGTTGATAGAAGAGAAAATCGAATTTGAAACAATGAGGTGGACAAAACATGACAATGTATGAAGATGGAAAAATGAGATTAGAGGCCACTATATTGAATAAACAAGGTTAGGGCTTCCACATGAGATAAATGAGTTTGCTTATGCGATATCGAGTAACATATAAATGACTTAAAATTTCTATTTATAATGTTTTTAATTATATATCACATCGGTTTTATTAAAACCAACATGATAATGAGTTTTTTTATTTTTTTATCACATCATTTATACAGTAACCAATGTTATAAATGTGGTTTATCACATCAGTAATCTTATAAATGACATGATAAAGCAATGGATTTTTTTTATCACGTTAGTTAAAATATAACTGATGTGAAAAACTTCTTTATGACATCAATGATTGTATAACTAACATTATAAATCAGGATACTAGTTTTTTCACATCATTTATATGATAACCAATGTGATAAAGAAATATACATGGATTTTTTCATGTCAGTTATGGATAATTGATATGAAAAAGGTTGAGGTTTTCCTATTTTCCCTCATATTGTGAATTTGAGGTATGCAATGACTATTTTTGGACGGTTATATGTTATGGTGGTGATCTATGATATGTAGGTGTGTGTTTTGGTAACAGTGGAATTTGATAATTCTTGGTGAAATCTTTGTAAGACATAGGAAAGGATGAAACACCTATTTTATATACTTATGTGCTCTATGAAAATTTCTATGAAAGTTTTGTGTCATGGTGGATTCATGAGGCAAGGTTAAAATGATTATATCCTAGGCACTATTCGATGGTGGTTCAATGATATGATTCAGGGAAGGAGGTTGAAACCATATTGATTGAAGCTATAATGCCATTGTGATGGTTAAAGCCACACCCTATATTGAAACATCAAATAACATTTAAAGTATTGTGTTCATTTTTAAGGTTTAAAACTTCAGATCTCATTTGATTGAGCACTATTATGTTGCATTGAGGCTCTCACCAAGCCATGATAATGTCACCTAAATTTTTATTATAATTTTGGTCATCTTTATTCTGATCAAACCTTTTGTATTTTCTTAAATATTAGAGATCATTGTTCTCAATTTTTATAGTTTTAGATGTTTGTGATGAATCTTAAGCCATCCACATCAAGTGGATGATATATTCTTGATATAAGGTTCTTTTTCACCCTTTTATAATATTATTTCTCTCATTCTTTCATTTATATTCTATTTATCCTTCTTGTGAGGCTATGGTAGGGGATATGGATTTAGTTTTTTCTTCTTGGTCATGGTTTTAATGGAGGTTTGATGTATCATAGGCTGTTGAGGGTTTTAAATCTTAGTGGCATATAGTCTTCATTCATTTCTCATCCTTATATAGTCATTGTTGATGCTTCATTAGATACAGAGGATTCAAAAACACTCTTCTATATCATCTCTTAAATGTGGAATTATCATGTCTATGTTTTCAATGACTAAGTTTTTAGAATTAACCTAATGAATACAATGACAAGGATTTAGATATTTAAAGGAGTAAGTGAATAACATGCACTTTATATGGTTTACATAACATTGATTGTATGTTATTACTTGTGTTTATTTGATAAGAATTCCAATATGATTAATTATTTTTGTTTTTGATTTGTTTTTTCATATCCATAATTGGTTAAGTATAGTAAAGAAGGTAATTAAATGAGATATATATAAATTTTTAATTAATATTGATGTTGATTTTGAATGAAGTGTTGAATAAGTATCAAATCATGATTAGAAATAATTCTTTTTTTCTGTTTTCGATAGTAATTTTTTTTGTTAAGTTATATTTTTTTGACTATTCATTTTATAGTTATAGTGGTATTTGTACATTTGGTCTATTGTGGTGGTAATTGTGGTAATGATATGTTATTTTTATGGTAATGGATTGATGTGGTTCAAGTGGGATAAAATGGATGATGTTATGAAAGTGGTGGAATTTATATTGTGGATGTTGTTATGAGATAATGATATTATTGATATAGTGGTGTGGAAACTGATGTGTAGCTATGTTTTAGTTTCCTAGAAATTTTGAATGGTGTTGGAATTAATGAAATGATTAATGGGTAAGGTCAGTAATAATATAGATGATGTTGAAATAAATAAATAACTGAAAGAATGAGTGACCAATTAAAATTTTAATGGGTTTTTGTTGGGTTAATGTTATGATGAAATAATAAACGAAGTGGTGAATAATTAAAGTGTGAGTATGAATATATAAATGATGTAAAGAGTTAATTATTTTCTTAAGTTATACTGAATAATAATTAATGTAGTAATTAAAATATAAATATGGTTAATGAATAAAGTGAAATTAATTAATATGTGGTTAAATAATATAAAGTGGTTGGTAAATAAAAAATGTAAGATTGATTATGAATTGAGTAATGGGAAGTTGTGTGTCTGTTACATGTGGTGTTGATGAGGTTGGTTCATGTTGTGTCTATAGGTGGTCGTGATGTTAATGTGTGATGGTGATCATGGTAGTCATAGTGTCATAGTGTGAGGCAGTAGACCCTTAGGTTGGAAATTTTTGCAATTATATATCCATTGTGTTCTTTATTATTTCATAAACACCACCACCCAATTTAGGTAATGTGATCGACACTGGTATGAGATTTTGGGTTCTAGGTATTTTCCCTAACATACTAGATGGATGTGATATAGATGGCAGCTACCCCCCCTTCATTGTTCTCTCTTATAAACATATTATGAGATATAATGGATTTATTTTATGGTATGTGATAATTTAAGTTTATGGTGGAGAATTTCACAAAGTTTATGTAATTCATGTTACATTCTCTGTAATGATGTAGTATTCAGACATGGTAGTAATGTGGATGAATATATGTGGCTGTAGTGGTGGTTATGTGGATATGATTAGGTGGTTATGTATTTATATAGATATGGATGGGATGTTATCTCCAAGGTGTATTCCATTGGGGCATGATGGAGATTAGTTTAGAGGGTAATAATTTGTGGAGTAACTTCTCAAATATATTCCCAGTATTATATTACTATATTTTTATGGAGTTTTAAGTGAGTGAGCCTTGGTGAGATGGGTGGTAGATGGTCTGCTATAGGAAATGTGTTGGTTTTAATATTTATTAATTGAGGCATTATATGCTTCGTATACATTGACATGGGTAATTTTAGGGAGGATCCTACAAATTATAATTGTATGCTCACTCCTATATTCTATTTTTTTTTATATTTTCATAAGGGAGTTTGTGATCGGGATGGAAATTATTATCTCATGATGTGGAGTTGGATGGTGTTCTTGGAGTTTCTTCTATAGGAGCTTCTTATATGGTTATTAATTTGGATACCTTTTTATTTATGGAATTTTATGCATTTAAGGATTGGTTTTATCTATATTATATGGAGTTTATTGGTATTTTTTCCTTATTTTATTGGGAAATTATGAGGGAAATTCCTCCTATATGTGTGTTTTATACCCTCGGATCTAGTAACCAATATGTAACCTATTGATAGAGGGATTTAGGGGAAACACTTGTTTTTTGTTTTAGCCCGAGAGGGGTTATAACAGGGATGAGTCATAATATATTGGTATCATATATATGGATAAGAGTTAGGATATTGTTGTGAGTTAGTAAGTAGTGAGGATTTCATGTGTTTGGTAGGGAAACACCATTTATTGAACTTACTACATTATATAGGTCAGGGAGACTAGCTAGGACACAGATGATTAGGGCCCTATATAATCTAATGTCAATAACTTAATCTTAATTAACATATTAAGTGAGATGATATTGATTTTTGGATAGAGACCTAGGTGTGGTATGTGTATCATGCTTAATACACTTTTTTTTGAATTAAGGAGAATATTGGGATACTGAAACAAATTTAATTAAATGATCTTAATAAATTTCATATTCCTGGGATTAGCAGTTATTGTTTCTTATATAGATATAGACTATAGAAGGAATACATGTGTGGTTTTGGTTGGAGATGTATAACTAGATGATATGGTTAACCATAGGAGGGATAACCAAGAGGAGGATAATTATTAAAGGATATTGTATGAATTTTAGTGTTATATATTGCTGAATTATAAAGAGATTATATTAGATTTGGAGATAGAGTGGTGGATGGAGGAATTAAAGATAAATTTTAGTTTGAACCATTATAGTTAGGAGTATTGGATTCCATTTTCTGTTAGCATGTTGAGAAAAACTTATCTTCAGTGGTGGATCTTGTTTCCTGGTGATCATGAGAAATCAAAAGTACCATGTGAGATGTTTTGTGGTAAATTTAAAGTCAAGTTCCTTTATTTGATGCTGAAGGTATCATGGTGCATGATTTTATCTCTCTTCAATAGGTGAATTATAGTTTGTGTAATTTTGTAATTTGGTTAAAGGATATTCTTTATTATACTTCCTGCTTTCTTTCTGACGAGAAGGCTAGGGTGGGACATTTAAAGGAGCTGTTGAATCCAGATATCCAATGCAAGGTCACCACATTTACATTTATGATGTACCTTGAGATTATAGAAAAGCTTAAGGTAATATAGAATATAAAATAACAAACAAATTTATCTCAAGAAGGATTTCATATGTATTTCTCAAAAAAGTAGATATATGGATGGAGGCTCTCAGTTTTCTAGACAATAGAATTTTTTCCCAACATAGAGTTGATCTTAGATCACTCTTTCTCATTTCTATAGATTTGTTAATTCTAAAACCTCCACTAGAATCTTTGACATATTGTTCTTTTTTATAGAGGTCATGGTCATTTACAAATTCAGTATATTAATTCCTTAGCAATCAACATGGGGTAGGAAACCTGATTTAAGTGAAGCCTATATAATAGTTGCTTCTGAGGCCTTATTAATGGTAGCAGGGTCCTTAGGGATTTTATTAGTAAAGAAGAGATGATTAAAGAAGAAAAAAATATATTTATATTCCTATTACTCATGGAAATCAGACTAAGTGACTCTATTGTGGTGGTTATCTTTAGGGGAAGTAAGGTAGAGGATCAAAGAATGGTTAGATGCGTGCTATGGAGTTACCAATGCCAGGAAGACCAAATGTTGTTTATAGTACCATCCATTTATCTTATACCCTGGTATGTTCCTTGTTTGATTAAATAGATTCACAATCCTTTATTGAACTATCATTTTTTGATCTCTAGGAGTTAAGGTGGAGAGACTTCCATTTCCCTTAGTATTGACTACACTAGTTAGAGGATTGCCTTGCTTGTTTGAGATGTGTCATGCTTATGAGAGAATGATGGGGTGGAATCAATCGATCATAGAGTTCTTTCCATTATTAATGTATCCATATGATGAGATCTCTATCATTTATTGGTTGTATTTAATGTAGAATATAATTTGTTTCTTTCAGAGAAGATTTTTTTTCTTTGATGAGAAAGGTAATAGAGTGATGTTCATTAGAAATAAAGAGCATTAGATGGGTTGTTGGCATTTTGATCCAATTTATTCTTAGCTGGAAAACATGATATTGATATTATCAGATTACAATGATGTTTACAAGAGTTATTGAGGAGTTACCTAATATATTTCTTGAACATATTATAACACTACCCCCTTGGAGTGATATATAGTTTATTATAGATTTGCAAATGAACATTTTTAATCTCTATATCCTCTGATAAAATGGATCACTATGAGTTACATGATTTTTGTATTCAAATTAATGACCTTTGTAGAAGTGTTTTATCTAGCCTAATACATCACCTTAGAATTATCTAGTATTTTTTTCAAAAGTATAGAAAAATTTATTTAAAAGAAAAATATTACATGAGTCTAAAATATGGGATAATATTACAATATTTATCATAAAGATGAAGCAGATCAACAACAAGATCTTCAAGGTAGGATTTTTTTGATTTACTCCTTTGTTAGAAAGGCTATCAACAACCGTATTAGCTTTATGATAGATATGAGTGATAATGTAGTTAATGTCGAGAAGCGATCGAGTGCAATCCATCAAACAGGTAATGATCGGCCATGCAAGGTGTGTCACACTATTCCAAATTTCTTTCACCATGGTAGATAATTCTCTAGTATTGTTCAGAAATAATGTAGATAAAAATATGAGGTTGTGTATAAAAAACTATTTATTGAATAAGATGAAAGTGAATAACCACTATCCCATCCCAATGATTGATTATTTATTTCATCAATAAAAATTATCTTGGTAGTTATTGAAGATAAAATTGTGGTTAGGGGATCATCAGATGAGGGGGAAGAAGGAAGATATCCCAAAGACATCATTTAGGTGTCATTATAGACACTTTAAGTTTTTGTTAATTACTTTCTATGTCATGAACACCCCAATTGTTTTCATGGGAATGATGAACTTGGTGTTTCATGAGTTCTTAGATTATTTTGTGTTAGTTTTCATCAGAAACATTATCTTGCATTCAAGGTCATATGAGGATCACATTAAGCATTTTAGGGCTGTTCTGAGAGTTTTTTGATGCGATCATCTCTTTGGAAATAAATCTAAGTGCAAGTTTTAAAATTGGTAAGTGTATTTTATTAGCCATTTCATATCCCAACAAAGAGTTCTAGTATATAATTTAATGATTGAGGAATATTTTTTTGGAGGATTCCAATAATGTTGTAGATATTCAAAGTTTCTTTAGTCTTGTAAGATATTTTTCAAAGGTTTTTGTTTGATTTATCTCAAATTACAACTCCTTTAACAATGGATATCCTTTGTGATGTTTTTTTTAAAAACTTTTGTTTTTATTGAAAACAATTTTTTTTCAAAGAATGTTTTTATAAAATAGGTGAATGTTATTAAATGAATTTGTTGTAAATTTACTGGGAAAAAATAAAGTTGTGGAGTCCAAAAGTTAGGAAGTTGGGAAGTTGTAGAACTTTCTAAACCAATTCAGATGATGATTTTCTAATCTCAATGCTCTAAACATCATGAAAATATCATGATTAATGTTTTTGATAAAATATGGGAAGTTGAAGTTTTCCATATGCAGCGTATTAGACACAGCGGTACTAGATGGAGGAGTTTCCAAAAGGCTAAAAGTATAAATTTGTTCGAGGAAGTACAATTTTTATCATCAGATGATCCATCAGATGAACCATTAGATGAATCCTCTCTTAGAAATTAAAAGTTTGTATAATTAATTATTATAAAAATAAGGATATTTTGTTTCCATGACTCTATCCATTAAATATATCAAAAGAGAGGCATTAGACATTAAAGATTGGTCTTTGTTACAATAAAGATATGATCGGATGGGAGGCAGTTATAGAGTTTTTATAAAGTGAATTTTTGATCCAAGGAATCAAGAACATATTAACGGACAAAGAATTCATTTGAAATATAGAAGTGTTGTGGTTGTTGAGATCATACAATTTTGAAAAATATTAAAGAAGTTAAAGATTCATCAAATGAGCTATTAATGTCAATTCATTATAAGAGCTTTTGACACTAATCTATCAGATGAGATTTTGATTATGATTCATCAGACGAGCTATTAATACTGATCCATTAGATGGGATTTTGAGGTTGATTCATCAGATGAGATATTGATACCAATCCATAATACGAGCTTTTGATATTGATTCATCAAATGAGATTTTGATGATGATTCATCAGACAAGATTTTGAATTTGATTCATTGGATACAGGTTTTTTCAGAATCTATAAAGTTTTTTTCTAAGTTTCTATAGTTTTTAAAAATTTGGAATAAATGCAGTGACTCAAAATATTAGATATGAATTCCCACGAAAAAATAAAGGGGGAGATGAAGTTTGTAATCAGACACAATTCTTTGAAAAGACAAGATCAAATGTTGTTTTAATGAGTGACTGAATGTAGTTGAGTAGATAGAGTCTCCGGACAAAGAATGAGTCAGATATATTTAATTTTATACCAGATGGATATGGAGTAGGCAACTGATGTCGTTAGAAGTTGCAACAATGTAGTCAGCCTTTTTAAGCTAGCTTAGAGAAACAAACTGAGAAAAGTTTTCATTATTTGTTTTAAGATAGTTATTTTTATCTCCAGTGAGTCAAGAGTATTTAATGTAGTATTAATTAATTCTAATTTGTGAAGTTTTAAATATATGGTTAAATAATGTCCATTAAAAAAATTTGTTTAGTGTGGGATAAAAAGAATGGAGTTTCCACTGGAACCTTATTGGTTTGGTTGAGTGTGTTTCAATTGGGTCAAGAGGACTAGAAAAATGATGAGTTTTATGGATAAGAATTTATGAACTAATGTTTTGTAATAAACTTTTTAATATTTTAAAATATGTTGATGCTATGTTTTTTTATTTCAAGTGTTTTTTATCTCATTTAAAATAAGGAAATTTATTGAAGAGTTTAAAAGATCTAAGATGATTCTATTTTACTCTAGAATAATTGATAATAGTTAAGAAAAGTTTGAATGAAGTCCAAAAGTTCTTGAAATTTTGAATTATGAATTTAGGTGAGCGGAAAAACATTTTATGTTTCCCACCTTTTCTACTTCTATAGAACCTATAAATAGAGGTGATAAGTACATCATACTTGATCATTGTTCACCTATGTGTAAAATTTGAAACACTACAAATTTGGTTTTAAAACCGAGTTTCTAACCAAATTTTTATCTTATGTTGAAGAAGAGTTTCTAGATATAGGCTTCAATAAGAATAAAAGATATAAAAAAGTTCAGATTATTGAAAAGAGGGAATCTGGTTGAGTGGATTGGTCTATGTTTTGAACAGAAGTTTGAGAAGATAAGTTTTGTTCATCAGAAATAATATAAGTTGGTTTCAAACATGGTTTTAGAAAAGGTGCAATAGAAGGAATCCAATATATGCAAGCACACTAGATAGAGTTCACCAGAAAGAGAAATTATAAAATGGGAATATGAGACTAAGATTTCAGATACACCCCCTATGGAGTAGTTTGATCAAAGTAACACCTTTATTTGTATCAATATTTTGTAAGAAAGATTTATAAACTGATGGGAGTTAATATAATATTTTCTACTGAGGGATATAAGGTGTCCAATGGGAGTTGAAACAAGTTGTATTCACTTATTCATAGTAGTAAATTCTCATAGACCCACAGGAGTGGATATGGTAAGGATTTAGGTTCTCACACTAAGGCTAAACCTTGCAAATCATGTGTGCATTGTTTACTATTATCTTTCTGTATTCACTTGAGTTTAATAAAAGTTGATAAGGAATAAAATCTAAATATTTATAGGGGTTAAGTTTCTTAAATTTGAAAATTTTAAAATACAATCACTAATTCACCCCCTTGTCAGTGATTCTTTGATCCTTTGGAACATCAAGAGGTATCATAGGTAAGGTTCCCCTATTATATCCTTATTATGGAAAATCAAAATTTTGTCAATAGTAGAGGTATTCTTACCTTAAAAAAAATATTATGGTTAGGAAAATAGAATGACTCTATATCTTTTGTCACATGGCCTAGAAGTTGTTGATGTTTCTACAATTAGGTTTCCACCCATTAAGAAATATGATCCTATGAATTTTGGTAATAATATAAACATTGAAGTTGAAAGAAAATCTATAAATACTATTATAATGTATCTGTCAGAAAATATTTGTATAAAGGTGATGGTTCTAAAAACAACAAAGATTACATGGGATAATCTTAAAAGTATTTTCAAAGGTAATAATAAATTATAGGAAGTAAAGCTATAATATGGGATAACAAGTTTGAAGGCATAATAATAAGAGATGATGAAACAATTTATGAGTACTTTTCCTGATTAAATGAAGTTCATTGCAACATTATATGTTTATGATATGTCTTGGAAGATTCTATAATTATAAAGAAACTCATGAGAAACTATCTAGATAGGTTTGATTATAAAATATCAACATTATAAGATAAATAAGATTGATCAATTGATGAGTTTCATAACTTTCATGTTTCCTATAGAATGAGAAAATCTCCATCATTCAAAAAGAAGATCAAAGATGAAATGGATTTTGAAGCTATGAGAAAGATAAAAATTCAATATTCTAAAGATGCTGATACTTTTAATCCTAATGATAAGGAGGATGATGATTTGAATGAAAAAAAATCATGTCTCTTATCTATAAGAATTATCAAATATGAAGAAGAAATTATAAAGGAAAACTTTCTCTCAAATGTATTGAGTTGGGTGGAATTGGGTATTTTGCTATGAATTTCACCAAAAATAATGTTTATGGATTTGAAGATCATTCTAAAGAAAAAACTCAATGGAAGAAGTTTGATAAAACTTCTAAGAAATAAAGTAAGTACACTGGTGAAAAGAAGAATTTTACTATAAACATATGAAGTATGCTATGTAATAAAGTTGAATCTAACTTAGATGATATTGATTCATTAGAAGATGAAATTTTAGAAAAAATAAAAACATTCTTTTCAAATGTTGAGAAAAAGGAAGATTCATCAAACATTGAAGAAGGAGGTGAAGAATCTTACAGATAGTATGAGCTCAGATCAAAACTTATTGCATATCTTGAGAAAAATATAACTCTAAAAAAAGAAATCAGAATGATAAAGAAAGATAGTGTAAAATTTATTAAATGAATAAAATATTTTTCTAAGTAGGAATAATAATACATCTAAGAGATCTTAGGCTACTGACTAAGAATTGATGAAGAGGGAAAGATGGTTGAAGACCTTAGTAAGAACTTAGAATCTAAGGAATATAAAGTCAAAATAACTCAATAAAAACTCCTTGAGGTTGAAAGTAACATAATAATTTTGAGTGAAAATATCATTAAGGATTCGTAAGTAAAATATGAATCATCAAAATATATAGAAAAAAACATTATAAGAATTGGGTGAATTCTCCATCTTCCAAAAATAAATTTTCATCTAATTTTTCTAACATTTAAGGTGTTAAGAAAAGTTTTGGGGAAACTTGGGTGGAGAAGGGTTGTGAAAAATACATCACATTCTCAAATGTTGAAAATTCCCTCTGTAAGAAATATGGTGAACTCTTGGAGAATGTCAGAGCAGAAACAAGTGTTGAGCCTTAAGAATTTTTTTAAAGAGAAAGATTATAATTCTATAAAAAACCAATATTTGATGATTTTTCTGGTTTTGTGGAATCTATGGGCCTAGGTAATATAATTTTTAGCATATTTTTTCACTTCCTAAAAAAGGTATGAATAAAGGGGAAGCAATGGTGGAAATATAATGAGAATATTTCCTAAAAAATAGAAATTTGGGAGAGTGAAATCCTAATATTTCATAAAATTCCAATGGAAAACAAATTTGAATATCTGGAATAATTTTATAGAAGATGTAACTAGGTTGGAAACCATGCTAAATAATTTATGAAAAATCTTCTAGTATAAAATTATTTTTCTAAAAAAGAAAAGGAATTTGGAAATTAGAATGTTGAAGAAAGAACATTTTTTGTTGAGACATACTTAAAAGAAACAAAAATTAACAAACCATGGATTCTTAATAGTGGTTTTTCTTCACACAAGATGAGAGATTTTAAAGCCTTGAAAGAAGTTGAAAATATATATGGAAAAGTAGTTACATTTAGGAATGATAGTTCATTAAAAATCAAAGCAATTGGAACAAATGAGATTGAAGAAGAAAAGTTAAAATCTATGGAAGTTCTATATTTCAATGGACTAAAACACAACTTACTTAGTGTAAGTAAGCTCTGTGATGATGGAAAATAAGTGATATTTTGAAAATATTTTTGAATCATCGAAAGTGTGGAAGATGTTAAAGTTGTTAGAAGGGGATAAAGTACCAGTGGGAATCTATTTTAGATATGAGAACTTTATAAGACATGTTACTAGAGGTTTGAAGATGATAATAAGTTGTGGCATCCTATAATTCTCTATGTTGGGTATGGAAGAATATTTTTTTTTCTAAATTTGATGTTGTATGAAATTTCCATCATTAAAAAGAAGAGAATATTATGTTTTTATAACTTTTCAAAAAGGAAAAATGACTAGTAAAATCTATAATAGTGTTGATATTTAGTCTACCATATCTCATGAACTTATTTATTTCGATATTTTTTTTACTAATGAGATATCAATAAATAAAATTATATTTATACTTTATCACATTAGTGGTGATTTCACTTGGATGACCGAAAACATTTTTATGATGGTGAGTCAAAGGAAGTAGAAATGTTTTGATTTTTTAGAAAATATATTGAGAGAGAAATTATGGATTATATAAAGAAGTCAAGAATAGATAATTGAATATATTTTACATGAAATTATTTTTAATCAAATATGAAAAACCATAGAATCAAATATCTTTATAGTGCTCCATAAACCCCACTAAAAAATGGAGTAGGAAAAATAAAAAATATAAGTTTAGAGGAAATTGGAAGAGGAATGTTATTAGAATACAAACTTTCAAAGTTCTACTAGGGAAAATCTCTTTGTATTTCCATACATGTAAAAAATAGATGTTTTCTAAGTCCATAATAAAAAAAACTTCCTACGAAATGTGTTATAGAAAAGAAACCTTTATTGAAATAGTTCAATGTTTTTGGAATTCCTTGTTTACAAAAATCAAAAATCTAGATTGTGGAAAATTTGATTAAAAAGACGAGGAAGGAATTTTCATGGGATATTCACCCAATGAAAGAAGTTAATTTTTTTTGACCAAATGTTTACAAAATTTGATGGATTTCTATGATGTTAAAGTTATCAAAAACTCAAACTCCTTAACAAAGGACATTGAAAATATTGAGTAAGAAAAACTGAAGATTTCTAATGAAAGTGAAAGTGAGACAAAATTAATATATCAAGGCTCATAAGAATCATTTTATGAGAAAAGTGAACCTGGAAGAGAAACTTTGATATTTAATACCTTATAGAAATAGGTTGAAACTAAAAATATAATTGTAAATAAAAAAGCTCTGATTTAGAAAATTAGAAGGCTGATATTAGAAAATCAAACATCACTTATTTCATAGGTTGAACAATAATATGTTTCTAAAGAATTAAAAAACAAATAATGGGTGAATTCAATTAATAAAGAGTTGGATCAAATTGAGAAAACTGAAACATGGGAACTTTTTACATATCTAGTAGATAAAAATGTTATTGGAATAAAATGGGTGTACAAAAAAAGTTTAATGAACAAGGATAATTTTGAAGAAACAAAGAAAGACTTGTTTTGTAAAGTCTATGCACAGGCAGAAGGTGTGGATTTTGAAGAAACCTTTCCCCCCATTAAAAGATTATAAACTATTATAATGTTTCCAGAAGTGGATACACATCTAATTTATAGATTTTATTAGATGGATGTAAAGTCATATTTTCTTAATGGTGATATTGAAGAAGTTTACATCGAGAAAACTTGAGGGTTTTTACTTGATAAAGATGGAAGAAAGGTTTGTAAATTGAAGAAATCCTTGTATGGTTTGAAAAAATCCCCATGTTATTTTTATTCAAAACTTGATAATTATTTTATAATGTTGAAGTTTTCTAATGTAAATGTTGATATAAGCTTATATGTGAAAGAAGTTAACTCCAACATCCTAATTTTAATTTGTTATGCGGATGATACAATTTTTCCTGAAGATGAAGAAAAAATTTATAAATAATTTTCTGAAGAAATGATGAAATTTTTTTAGAAGTCAATGTTAGAGAATTAAATTTATTCCTTAGTTTATAAGTTCAAAAAAATATACATTTTCCTATCTCAAGAATAGTATTCTTGGGAATTGTTACAAAATTTTGTTATGAAAAAATATAAACAAGTTTCTTCTCCTATCACAGTTGAGATAAAGATAAGTAACGATAAAGATGAGAAAAGTGTGATTCAGAAAGTTTTTCAAAAGTTGATAGGAAGTTTTATTTATGTTACAACTTCAAGACTTTATATTATTTATGTTGTGTCTTTGTGTTCCAAATATCATAGTGATCCAAAAGAATATCATATGTTTGAAACAAATATAATTCCAAGGTATGTTAAAGGATAAAATTTATACGTGCTATTATACAAAAGAAGTTGTGATATGAACTTTCATGGTTGTACTGATACTGATTGGGCTAGATATTATTATGATGAAAAATCAACTTCAGGAGGAACATTTTTCTTGGAATAATGTTGTGTGAGTTGTCTTAGTAAGAAAAACGTTTAGTAAATTTGAGCATAATAGAATTATAATATGTTGGAGCTACATAGTCTTTTAATCAATTTTTTTTGGGATGAAAGTTCAGTTGGAAGATTTTAAAGTTGAAGTTTTTACACCATTGAAGATTCATTATGATAATTAGAGTGTAATTGATTTTTTTAAAATCCCATACAATAATCAAGATCAATGAACATTGATATTAAGTTGTACTTCATCAAAGATAATTTTTTGGTAGATATGTTTTGTTGGAATATATTTCAATGAAAAATAAAATTGATGATGTTTTTAGAAAATCCATTCCAAGGGATATATTTGAATAATTGAGGTTGGAACTTCATGTTAAACCTCCAAAAAAGACTTCCCAAACATCTTAAAGAAGATCCCACACTATTCTTTGGATTATTATGATAAAGGTGGAGAATATATACAACTTTATCCAATAAGGAAGATAAGTAATTTTCTATCTTAAATGAATCTGAAGCTATGGTTATCATAAAATGGGGGAGATAATGAAAAGTGAGAGAAAATAAAAAGCGAGGGGGAAGTTTATCTTACAATGGATGAAAAATTTTCTTGTCATAAATGGATGTAATTCCTTTAAAAACATGAATTAATCTATTTGTGTGGTTTTAGGACACTCTATTTTGAGAAATACTATGTTTTATTAAAAAATAAAAAATTTCAGATATTACAAAAATGAGTTGTAAATATCTTCAGTGTTGAAATATTTTGAGTTAAAAAAGTTGTTAATGAGGGTTGTGAACAAATAAAAAGGGGGATATTGAATATCCTTTGTGATGTTTTTTTAACCAAGTTTTTTTGACAAATAACTTTCTATGAAGATTTTTTTTAAATAAGTGAAAGATCTTAAATGCATTTGTTGTAAAGTTTTTGGAAAAGAATAAATTGTGGAGTCTAGAAGTTCGGAAGTTGGGAAGTTTTGGAACTTTTCAAACTAAGTTAGAAGATTATTTTCTGATCTTAAAGTTCTTAACATCATGAAAATATCATGATTCACGATTTTTATAAAAGAAGAGAAGTTGATGTTTTATAGATGTAGTGCATCAGACACATAAGTATCAGATGATGAACTTGTAGAAATTATAGAAGTGTAAATTTTTTGAAAGAAGTAAATATTTTATGATTGAGAAATCCATCAAAAAAACCATCAAATGAAGCTTATGGTGGAAATTATGAGTTTTTATAAGTCATGATTAGGAAAAGAAGGATATGTTATTTCCTTGACTCTGCCTATCAAACAGATAAAAATAGAGGCATGTGATGCTAAATATTGGTATTTGTTATTGTATAGACCTAATCAGATAAAAGGAAGTTGTTGAGTATTTAAAAAGGGAAGTTTTTATCCAAGGATCAGTCATAAATCCTTTGATAATTTTTTTTTCAAAAAGCTGGATGTTTTGTGGTTGCTGAGATCACGAAGTTTTGAAAAATATAAAGGAAGTGAAAAATTCATAAAATGTGCTATTGATTCTGATTAATTGGATGAGAAGTTGAAGTTCATCCATAAGATGAAATTTTTATTCCTATTCATTGGTTGATGTATTGATTCTGATCCATCAAATTAGATTTTGATGTTGATTCATCAGACAAGATATTGATGAAAATCTATCAGATGATATTTTGATTTTGATTCATTAGATGAGCTATTGATGTTGATCCATCAGATGTTATTTTTTTATTTCAAATCATTGGATAGAAAATTTTAAAGAATCTATGGAGTTATGGTTTATGAGTTTCTATAGTTTTGAAAAATGTGGAAGAAATGCATTGAATCAAGAAATCAGATATGTATTCATTAGCAAAGATAAAGGGAGAGATCAAGTTTTCAATCAGACATATTTGTTTGGATAGACAAGATTAGATGTTGTTTTACTGATTGAATGAATGCAGTTGATCAGATAGAGCCTCCAGATAATGAAAGATTTAGATCTTTTGAAGTTTCTACCATACATATATGGAGAAGGAAACTGAAGTCTTTAGAAGTTTCACCAATTTAGTCAACCTTTTTTAGCTGTCTTAGAGATAAAGACTGAGAAAATTTTCATTGGTTGTTTTGAGAGAATATTTTTTATCTTTATTTGGTTAAGAACATTTAATAGAATAATAATCTGTAACGTCCTGGTTCCGGAAGCCACCCAAAGGTGCCCCATACCCGGTTGGTCACATGGCCTCAAGCGCATTTCCCTGAATGCCAGAGGCTGCCGACTAGCAGTGGGGGCCTTGGGTGTGATAGTGGGGAAACTATGCCCTCATTGGTTGAGTACATAGTGTAATTAAACAAATAAATACAAGAGGGGAAGCAATAATAATATCATACCAAAATAAATATCGGAAAACTAATAGAATAAACTGGATCATATATATATAATGATGCATAATACATATGTCTAGGAAAGCAGAAAAACAAAGCACAATGCTGAAATACAGTACCAAACCAAGTACAAAAGGATAACATAAATCTTCTCCACATCATCGAAAGCCTAAGCTTGATCTCGTGCTCTCCATCTCTACAGCATGTCAAGTACCTGAAGTGGAAGGGCGCTTTCCTTTGTCTAGACCTGCAACAATATAATTTGTTTGGGCCCAAAAGCATGACCCAAATAGGGTGTGAGACTAATCCCAGTAGAAAAACACCACGATATCTGTGCCTAACAGTCAATGATTATATGGAAGGGAAAAGTACAAAAAGTAGTAAAAAGGAAGGTACTCAACAGTAGACACTCCACAGTTCAACATCAAGCAATAACTAACAAGCATAGAAACACAACAGGTAACCCTCTAGTCCTAACCAGTAACACAAGAAAGTGGCTAAACACAAGTTAACCCTTTGGGAAGTACTCAAATCCTGTCCCCTCTCGTCCTACCTAATAAGTAAAAGCAACCCTATGGGTAGTACACTCAGTCTAACCCCTCTGGTTCAGCTTAAGCATAGACTCTCTGAGGAAGCACTCACCGTCAATTCCCCATATAGTCTTGTATCGTAACTAAAGGAGCTCTAGGGAAGAAGTTACATCACATTCCCTCTATGGCATATGTTAAGGAACTATAAACACTCTGAGGAAGCACTCAACGTCAATTCCCCCTATGGTCTCACATCATAAATTATAAAGACACTCTGGAGAATCCCTCAACATCCATTCTCCCTATGGTCTATGCACCAGATTTTCACGGCCCTGTGTAAGTCAAGCAAGTGTAGCAGTGCGTAACGGCCAAGGTAAGCCTCATGAACTACTTGGATAGAATTATACAATACAATAGGATAACAGATCAACAGTCACACCATCCTACAATAATAGGCATGGGAAAGTAAACAGTAGCCTAACAGGAAAGCAAGACCCAATGGTCCAATCAGAAAAAACATGCATGTTCAATACATCAAAATCACAACAATTCACCCTATTTACAAATAGTTATCCTCTACTCAAGCATACAAGCATAACAGGCAAACAATAGGGCTGAAACGGTAAATGTGAAATAGCCCGTTCATGGGTATTGGGCAATTTTGAACATAAAACTCAAGGACTATCTACAGAAAGGCACAAACCACCTACCTCGAGGTTAGGAGATCAATATACTTGAACCTCGAGGCTTGAATATCCTTAGAATTTCATAGATATAAGAAAATGTATAAAATGTTCAACCCACGACAACTTAGTAAAGAAGAGAAATCATGAAACGAGGTTCTAGAAGAAGAGAGAAGTCACTGATGCAATTCCAACACAATCGACAATGTTCGATTCAGAGGAAAGACGGAGGATCAGGGGCTCATCGAAGATCCATAGCCGTACAGACACTCTCAGACGAACAAGACCTAGAAGGTGAGTGTTCTGTCTGTTAGACGTGACCCCAATGCGTTTAATGAAAAAAAAGAAAGTACACATCATGTAATTTTCAATTACACAATTTATACTCGCCTTTTCTGTACTCCGCTTTAAGCGGCCTCTAGGTCATCCCACATAGCCATGTGCAAGGCCGCTACATGGCATGTACTCATAAGGTACATGACATGTACTTCAGAAAATTTCCAGAAACTTCTTTTTCCTCAAAAACTCCAGAAAAATGAAAAACATACCTTAAAAGAAGATCCGGGTTCTTATAGAATCAATTCAAATTTGTGAATTTTTAATGCTCTGGTTAAAGAATGTCCATCAGAATTTTTTTAGTGTGAGTTGAGAAGAATGGAGTTTTCACTGGAAACTTATTTTCATGGTTGAGTGTTCTTCAAGTGGGTTAAGAGGACTGACATATGATGAGTTTTCCAAAAAATCATTTCTAGATTGATGTTTTATAAGAATCTTTGTAAATTTCTAAAATATTACTATGCTATGATTTTTTCTTTCAAGTGGTTTTTTATATTTTTTTAAATTAAGTAAATTTAAGAAGAGTTTAGAAGATTCAAAAAGATTCTAGTTTACTCTAGAATACTTTTAAAGAGTTAAGAATATTTTTAATGAAGTTAAAATGTGCTTTAAATTTGTATTTATGAATTTGGGTAAGTAATAAAATTTTTCAGGTTTCCTGCCTTTGATACTTATGGAGAACCAATAAATAGTGTGGGTAAGTACATCATACTTGATCACTATTCTACCATGAATAAAAGGATAAAATATGTAGATTTTGTTCCAGAACTATGTTTCCAATAGAAGTTTTGTTTCATGATAAAGAATAGTTTTCGAATATATTCTTTGATCAGAAGACCGGACATAGAAAAGTTAATATTATCAGACATAGGGAATCAGAATGAGTTGAATGGTATGAGTTTTGAGTAGAATTTTTAGAAGCATAGTTTTATTAATAATATTTAATAGTAGTTTGTTTCAAGTGAATTTTGTGAAAAGGTGTAATAGATGGAGGCCACTAGATTAAGGCACACCAGATGGAGTTTACCGAATGGAAAAATTAGATAGATGGTAGATCTGACTAAGATTCTAGATAGACCCCCTATTTAGTTGTTTGATTAAAGTAATAACTTTTTTGGATCATTTTTTTAAGAAAATTTTGGACAGGAATCGGTATAATATTTACTATCAAGAGATATAATGTGTTCAATGGGAGTTGAAATTTTTTTTATTTACTTCTTCATAATAGTGAATTTCTATAGACCCACGAGAAAGGTATGGAAAGAATGTCGGTTCTCACATCGAGGGAAAAAGTTATAAATCATGTGTTCCTTGTATACTTATCTATTTATGCATGAAATTGAGTTTACTAAAATTTGATGTGGAAGAAACTCTAAAAAGAGGTTGGGGTTAAGTTTCTTAAAGTTTAAATTTTTAAAAGACAATAACTAATTAGACCCCCTTCTCAGTGATTCTTTGATCCTTTGGAACTTTAAAAAACCATTACTAGGAAGGAATGATCATTCATATGGATAAAACAATGTCGGAAGATGTTTTAGTATCTAAAGGTGAAACAAACTAGTTCTTCCATACTCCATTTACTAAAAGTGGGAGTCATGTTAGAGGTATTATATAATGATTCTTATCTCAATTTGTGTTTTAATCTGATACAATAAAGGGCAGTGATCTCCTATGTTTCTTGAAAATTATTTCCTCATTAGTGTAACTATGCTATCCATGAACTTATTTATGTGTAAGCTATGTTTACGTTGAATATATGGTGGAATTTTCTCATTTTTAGTGCTTTCTAGTCTTCATGGATCATAAGATACCAATGTATATTTTCTATCAACATGATTTGAATCCATGTCAGTGATAGTGGATGGAGTTCTTATAGGATTATGACTTTGATATCTCTTATACATAAGAGAAATGGAATGTTGTGGCTGATGTTCTAATCTCGAATTCACGTAGTGATATTTCTCAAGAGTCCATAGATTCATGGAGGATGATATAGGTGCTTTAAATTTTTTATCTTGATATGTAGGAGGTAAGTATTAGAGTATTTACATATCATATGATAGTGATATCTTCTTTGTTGTAGAATGTGCTAGGTCTTATTGGGATTTACTGAAGTGAAGGTGTAGAGAGATCATATTTTATGTGGAGATACACCTAAGTTATGGTTAGAGGATGACTAAAAATAAGTGTTATTCCATGGGAAATCATTTGTTCCATTAAAGATTCATGAGGTGGTTCTCCATGATTTTCATAGATCACCTTTATAAATGCATATTAGTATATAATATCGATTCAAAATCTCACTTTATTTATTTTGGAAATAAAAATAAACTTTATTAAAACTTAATTAATGTAAAAATAATTTTAGTTATTGTGTTTCATGACCCCTCCCTCCAAAGGTACCCCACCTAGGTCAACAATGGAGGAAAATTAGTAATGGCCACCACTGCCTACCTTCAGTAGGCCCTGAGTTGGCGACTAACACTGAGGGTATATAAATCACACAAATGGAAGAAATTACCACCAATAATATAAATAGTAATTAGAGATAGAATTTACAACCATAAATAAACTCTATCATTTAATAAATAAAAAATAAACCAAACCATCCCACAATGAATAAAAAAATTCAAAAACTATAAGTGAAAGTCTCTAAGTAAAGTACCAAAAACAAATACTATAGTAGTAACTCAACAAAATCTACAATGCCCAAGATAATAATTTCTATCTCATTCATATAAGTCGTAGAAACCTAAAATATAGATTATATATATATAGTGTGAGCATAACATGTTTACTCTGTAGGGTTATACGCAAGGTCTCTCATGAAAATGTGAAAAGTGCATACTAATGATTTAGTGAAAAAACAACAGAACTAATGAGCTCCAACACAGGTCAACTAGTTACCCCCAATCTCAATAAGTTTCTCTCACCAAAAAACACTTCCAAGAGTATTATAGTAATATCATAATAATGTATACAAAGGTTATCCACAACCACTTCCCCAATAGTTTTCCACTCTCACCCAATGTGAAGACATCATTTGCACCCATACCTTTCATATCCACCAATGCCGACACCAATCGTATATCATGTCTCACATCAACAATAGTATATCATATCTAGAAGCACCAACAACATGAATCATATCACATAACTAGGGAAGTAGGTTATCATGAATGCATAGGACATCAACCTCATTCCCCGCTCTTACCATGCATAACCCCCACCAAATATCTCATCATCTACCACCGGTATCACCCAATGTTACGGTTCAAGGGAGTGTGGGAGAGAGGTGGTAGTTATCCATTTATATCCCCTCTATCCTGGATGTTAGAAAAAACACCCCCATGGTCTCTGGGTGTCAGTTAGGTTATCTAAATTGGTGGTGTGTGTATGAAAAAAACTAGATAAAGTAGGTATATAATATTCTCAGAAAATCCCACACCTATGTGTTTACACAAGAGATACTGGCACAACCAATGTTGGAACACTACTGATATTTCACCACCAAGTTTAGACTATAATAATATTAAAATACCCAAAAACATCACACAAATGGCCATAACATGGGTTCAATTTCCTATTATTTAATTTAACAATTCATCCACCAAAATTCATCCATTTAATAAATAATTTAAATTTATGAATTATTTAACCTTTACCACATTATTATATAAACTAAAATTATTCCATTACTATGGAACCATGACCAAGAAACCACTAAATCAAGATTCCACATCAAAACCAAGGACACTAAGTTACAAATAACCAAGGCCACCAATCTACAAAAAAACCAAACATAGAATCAACATATTCAACTTAGTCTTTTCATTTATTAGATTTAATTAATTAAGAATTTAAAGTGTATTCTCAAATCAAGACAACACTACAAGTTATAATTCCATAAAAATCATATAAGATGAAACAAAAACAATCAAAATCAAAGAAAAATGGTAACCACATGTGAATTACACCACCCCTTTCAGTTTCATCAGTCCAGTTTATTATCTTTATTAGGAAAATTCATAAAACTAAATCAATAGAAAGAAAAAGCATGATAATATCACATATTCACATTAAAAGAGAGATAACTAAAATCCCCTACCTCAAAATAAGATTCCTGATTTACTGTGAAAATATAAAGAAAGAGAGGATCAATCTTGAGGCCAAAGCCATACAAAGAATCCTCAAATCTATCTATAACAAAATGTTGCCTCATAAAAATTATATCCCAAAAACCCCCTAACTCCAAAAAATAGCCATTGAGAACCTCCAAAGAAAAAAGTAAGAGACCATAGAGAAATAAGATAATGAATCACTTAGAACCATTGATATAAAATCTACAGAATCTAATGATGAATTCCAATGATTAAAATCTACCAGGGATTCAAAAATTGGTTAGTGATCACCTAAAGTTTGATAGTAATGATGAGAGAAAAAGGAAAATCAAAGGGAGTCTAGAACTTATAGACAACCTGAAAATCACCCCATTCCCAACGTGAATGGATGATTCCCATCAAAAACCTCACATGGTCACATCCATTGAAAAAGGTGCCTAATCCAACAAATCTAGGAGAAATTTTATGTCAGAATATATCATTTCATTCTATGAAACCTTCAAGATTGAACAAAAAAATCCACCATGATAATTCACACTATGAATAAAAAATAATACTATGAAGTAATCATGGAAACAAATCCAAGAAACAAGGTCTCTCAAGTTACAAAACTACCTTGTAAAACATTATTCACGCCATGAATCAGTGATTTACAGTGTGAACCACCACCCATAGTTGTAGACATAACTATAGTTCCTTCTATTCCTTCCTCAAAACTCATAATAAGGTTCCTAATATAAAAACTTCACAAATTAATGGGCTAGAAAGGTTTGTGATGTTACATTATATAACAATCAAATGACTCTTATCGATGAGAATCAACAACAACCAGAAAAAGAAAATCACCAACCACCAGAAATGAATAAGAACTCCTCAAGAGATACCTCCCAAACAAGGATGAAACCATACCTAAAAACATAATAATGGGATCTCAAAACATAACAGTAAAAGTAAAAAACCCACCATGAATCTATAAAATAAAAAACATCCAAAACATTATAGAACAAACAACTTTGGATACTGGGAATGCATCTATGAATCTCACTCCCATGTAATCTCTTCTAGGCTACCATACCTCTATAGGACCTGAACCAAGGTGATAACAAACCCTCATAGAACCATCTTCTAATGATCCCAAATACTTATTAGTCACTCCATGAACATCGCTTCATCCTTGATATCCAAATTCTCCCAATTGATGATGTGGGAATCATCATGAAGGCACCATTAAAATTGGGACATGTATAATACATCATGATATTTTTCTATCTACATGGGAAATTCCAACTGATAATCCACCTTTCCAACATGCTCTAACACCTCGAAGGTTCCAACAAATTGAGGTGAGATCTTTCTCCCCGAAAAAATATCCAATTCCCACATTGAGAGGAAACCTTTAGGAAAAAATAGTCTTAGACCCAGAACTCAAAGGACTTTTCCACTGATTGATATAATCCTTCTGGTGGTTCTGCACTTCCTTCATCTTCTCTCAAAACACCTAAATATTCTTTGTTGTGCTTTGAACCACATCAATACCAAGAAATGTTACATCCCTTATCTCAGTTCAGATCAATGGGGATTGGCATTGTATCCAATAAAATGCCTCAAAGGAGGCTATACCAATGGATGAAAGATATATATTATTATAATCAAACTCAACCAATGGTAGGAGTTTCACCCATGATCCTCTGAAATCCAAGATTCATTCTCACAACATATCCTACTTTGTTTGGATGGTCCACTCTATCTTTACATATATCTAGGGGTGGAAAGTAGTGCTAATGCATAACTAAGATCCAAAGGAATGATGTAATATCATCCCAAATGGGATGTAAACTGAGGGTTTCAGTTGGATGTGATGGTACTTGGAGCTCCATGAAGTATCACCACATCATCCACGTAATATCTCACTAGAATTTCCATGGAACTTGACTCCTGGATCACTATAAAGTGATCCAAATTTATTAGTATATTATATAATAACCTATATAACATCACATACCTCTTAAGAATAGGTTAAATCAATGATGAAATCCATTGATACTTCCAACCACTTAAACTATGGGACATATAAAGGATTCACCAAACTACTCAAGACATGATTTTAGGCCTTCACCTACTGGTAGACTAGACACCATGTCATGAACTTTACCACTAACCACTTCATTCCTGGACCCCAAAACTACCTTATAAAGTTGTGATACATCTTTGATACACCAGGGTGCACCACTAGTGGTGAGATATTAAAATAACATATGAATCCCTCATGCATCGCCAATGGTATGAACATACTTCCTTGGAAGATAACCTGATGTTTTCCATCCCCTAACCATCCTTTAAGGGAATCACCATGAATGAACCAGTCATGAATCTCCTTAGCCTCCGAGTCTCCCAGAGAGACCCCTCCACCTAATGCAAAAAAGTGGAATATAACATTATATATAAAAATCATCCTCAACCATCAGCCTCTTTTTATCTAATATACAATGCCATTAACCCCTTAATCACCCTCCATGCATCCTCATATTATTGAATGTATCCCAATGACTTTCTTCTAATTTATTCTAGAATTATGTTCTGTTTCATAGTGTGTAGAAGATCTCAAAATCATAGTCCTAGAGACACTCAATCCACATTTTCTATTGTAGATTCAGGTGATACTAAGAAAAAATATACTTTAGGATTTTGTGATTTGTGAAGACCAAAAATCTTTCCCCGACACGGTAATATAGCCAAATATTTAAAGAAAGAACCACTGATTTCATCTCCAGATCATGGATGATATAGTTATTCTCATGGGTTTATAACTACATGGGCCCATAAGAGATCAATTCCCATTACTACATCACTACACACCCCAATCCCAATCCAGAAGCATCACAGAACACCTCAAACATCACACCCTACTTAGGAAACTAAAGAACTGGGGAATTGAAAAACCGCTCCTTCAAGTAGTCGAATGATCTCTAACTATTATTATTCCAAACTAAATCCACTTTATTACTAGTTAGGGCTATTAATAGGGTTTAAATTTAATAAAAAAAGTTATAAACCTCCAATAATAACCTATGAGACCAATAAAGCTATGAAACTCTACCTTGTTCTTGGTTTCTTCTCAAGAAATAACCAGCTCAAACTTTTCTGGATCCACCACTACCCCTTTCTGGGAAACAACACATTTCCATGTAAATGAACCTATTGTATCTAGAACATACACTTTTACAATTTACCATATAAACAATGGTGTTTAAGAGTCTCAAAAAATGATCCTCAGGTAGTCAACATGCTTCTTCTATGACCTCGATTATATGAGAATTTCATCAATGAACATGACTATGAACTGGTCCAAGAACTCACAAAACATGGATTTCATGAGTCTTAGGAACATAAATGGTGTGTTAATGACTCCAAAAACTTTAATATGAACTCAAACTAACCATACTGGCACCAAAAATTAATCTTCAGAATATATATCTCCATCACCCTAAATTGATGATATCCAATCCATAAAACGATATTGGAAAACTATCTAGCTCCCCTCAACTGGTCTAGGTGATCATAAATTATTATAAGAGGGAAATGATTCTTGATTTTAACATGATTAAACCTTCATTAGTCTATATATAACCTCAAACTATTGTCATCTTTCTTGGTAAATGAAACTTAAGCTCCCCACAATGACACACTAGGCTTGATAAATCCCTTATACATCAGATCATCAAATTGGGTCCTCAAATCCCAAAACCCAAGGGTTTCACCTGATAAGAATCCATTGAAACCCATATAACACATGGTTGAAACTCTATTCCAAACTTGAAATTACATTGAGGGGGTAGTGTCATAGCCTCCTTAGAAAAAAACATTTTAAAAAATCTACAAAAACTCTAGAGACCACCACTGTCTAATCTCTAACTAATTATGTCGAAGAATTACACATCAAGGAACATAGGGTATCCTCTCACCTAATACCCAAATATAAACCTTTCTCACCAATGAACACCACATTCCATTATCCCATATTAGGAAACTCAAATCTCTTTTTTAAATAATCAACCACTATGTGGATTAAATAAAACCAATCCATACTAAGAATGAAATGTATAGTAGTATCTACAATATAAGAAAATTTCCCAATGACTATATTTCCCCATAATTATTCTGCATTCCCAAAACACATCAAACAATCCAGATTAGCCTCTAACTAGCATGGATAACACCAGGGGCATGGAAAGACGCTCTACATCTCATCCCAATGCTTGAACGAAGGTCTGTGCAAAAAAGTAATGATGAGATCTAGAATAAAACAAAGGACAAAATAGGGAATATGATAAACTAATCATACCTAGAATTACTTATATTACATCTATATCTGGTTCCTCTAATGCATACATCTAACATCAACTGACTCATATACCTTGCTTTGGATGACCTCTACGTCCATGATTAAGTCTGGGTCCCAAATAGGGAGGGATATCCTATGGATTCTCTCTTCCAACTCCAATACCTCTTAGATGAGCATAATCCTACTAAACATGCCGCTAAATATAATCTATAAAGACTTTATTATAATAATTCCTTGGGGGAAATAGTTACTACTTCTAGAAAGGTCCCTGACCATCCAAACCATATCGACCCTCTAGGGATAAAGGAAACTACCATTGATAGCTTCTATGAACTCCGCAACCAAATTCAAAATGAGGGAACTATTGATAGATTCACAAGGACTAGGATCCCTTGAGAAACATGATGATGAATGTTGAGGATATCTCCATACCAATCAAAAACTCAACTATCCTAAAATTTTTGACCCTCTATCTAATGCCTTTATCCTTAAAATTCCTCTATGACCCTCAATTAGGGGTCCTACATCACACTCATTCACCCTCTCTATCACGTCCTCCTTGTTTTATAGTTCCAAATTTATATGCAATGTAAATGGGGTGGATATAGAATAAAGGGCAGGGTACAACACCTCCTCCAAGATCTGTTACCAGGGCTCCTCATTTTGGAAATATATTAGGGGGAAATCATAAAAGGTACTTAAAATTAATACCAAATCCATGAACACTCATACCCCCTTATTGAAGGGAGAGTAATTCCTACCTCTCCACTACCTTCAATATCCTCGATAATAAATAATCCTTGAACTCCCACTGGAATTCATCCCATGATATAACTATATCCTTATGCTCCCTAAGGTACAACATCCACCACTAATGTGATTCTCCCCTCAATTATCCAAATACTAATGGAACCTGGTACTTAGATCGATCTCAAATCAAGCTAAAAGCGATCTCCAACTCCTATATCCAACACTCCATGAAAGGAACAATTAGGATCTTAATGATCCCCAAGAGGTGGATGGGTGAATCAATGATCTTATATTTTTATGTTTTATTATTTAGAAACAACCTTCATCTTCATTTAGTGATAATTAACTCTGCTGGAAAAAAAATATGCACACCCTCATAAGCACAAGTATTTATAATGTTCACTACTCAATAAGAGTAATTATTTCTTTCCATGGGTTAAAAATAATCAAAGACCACAAAACCACTAAAAAATTATTTTGGTGGTTTACAATAAGAATGGAATATCCATGACTTTCATAACACTACAGTCCTTAAATAGTGTATGTGCTTCTTACATAGATAAATTGATATTTTTTTCAAAAACAAAAGTAACCATCACTAATAGGATTTATATGTTGTCAACGTACTGGTTGAACATTATCCACACTTTCATTTCTGAAATTCCTTCTTCTTAATCTTTACTTTCTTACATAAAAGTGATTAAGAACTTATATACCAAATTCTTTATCTGAACCTTTCTGTCAGGTACGCCATGTCCTGTTCCTTCAGTTCAGTACCCTTAGTCTTATACCCTATGTCTCGTACCTCATTCACGTGAAACCAAAAAATTCCCTATTCATATCATTACTTCTTTTCTCCATCTATCTAATACAAAAATATTGGAATAATCTATCCAATATCACTTATTCTAGTGCTACTATATACAATTCTTTGACCAAAAAATGTCTTAAGATCTTATATAGTCACCTCAAATATTCATAACTTTTCTTAGTAAAAACTACACGGACAATAATCCATCACATGATGAATCTTCACCCCTTTATATGGGTATGGATCTTCCAAAAATTAAGGGAATCATGTGATCTTAAAATTCAAACTTCCCACTCAAATTTTGATAATCCCACACAAAAATTTCAACTCTTTACTGCCTTAATGCTTACTAAATGTTAATAATTTTCCTTAAAACTTGACATCAATGAACTCTTAAATCCTTTCTCAAATATTTTCTTGAATAAAGATATTTATTTAAGACTATTTAAACACTAAATCTCCATATTAGAATCATCAAAATAAAGGTATTTTCAAAAACATTGTAAATATTTACAGAACTCATTTTTCAATACATCTTTATAACAACTCCATCATCTAATAAAACTTATTATGGTAATGTTTTTCTGGAGCCTCTTTGAGATACTCTATCTGATGGATTTATCAAATGAATTTAGTTATCCAATATGTATGATGTAATTTTCTCAAAAGATTATGTTTGATGATCTCACTTAGAAATATCTGTCTAATTAAATTCCTCATCCTTTATCTAGTGGTATCTATCCAAACATCTCTATTAGAAGGGCTCACATACATTCTATATTTAAGGATTGAATTTACTTGAATAAAAATATCCAAAAACCTCATTCTAATTAAAATTTACACAACCTTCATCCAATGGACTCTATTTGGCATTACTTGTTCTGATTATATTAGTGCACTAATGCTCAATCTTGTAGCCGATCCCCACACATTTCCACCACCTTATTACATTGAATTTTGTTTCCAAGTATGAAGAATATATTTATATAATAATAATGTTTGGTTATTTTAATATAATCATATAATTATATAATTTAAAATTTAATGAAAAAATCTATTTGATAGAATAATGAATACTATCAGATAACATTTGATTTTGACCTCTGTTTGATCACTTTAGTCTGAACCACTCGATATGTTTCACTCTATCTATTCACCACATTCTGATTAACCTAACATCTCTTCCTAAAAACTTTATTAAGTAAATATTAATATTTTCAAGTGATTTATGTTTTTATAAAAAATTAAACACATAAAAAAACCTTCTTTCTTCATTATCATCTTCTTCAAAACATCTCTAAACCACTTGGTTTTGAAGATCTCTCTCTTTATATTTCTGTGTCAACCAGGGAACATAAATCACTGAAGTACTAAATCTCAATCAATGTATCACTATAGAACAATTATAAGCCTATTTTAGAGAACAAAGTGTATAAAACAAGAATCAATGAACCATAATACCATTTTTTCCAAAATTTAATGATAAATAAAATTTTCTTAATAACCTTTACGAATATCCTCCATCACTTTAAAATTTTATAAACTTCAACATATACAAAAAAAATTCGGTCAACCACTTAAAAAAACTATTAAAATAGTTCACACATAATGAAATCACAACATAACCCTTTTAAAACACCCTAAATATATTATTTCCCTTGAAATGTAAAACACATACCAATGGATATATTTATGTTATATATTTTCGCCCCCTTTTAAAACACTATTCAAAGACAAGATGAGAGAGGGAACTGAAATAGCATTCCTTATACTTGAAGAGAGTTAGGTTATACACCCATAATCAACCTCAATTTCTGAAATTATTCCTTTTTAATTGATTTAGTGAATATATTAGCTACTTACTCAGTTGTAGGAAAAAAATACTTCTTTAGTTTATTTATTTCTACATGATCTTTGATGAAGCGATATTTAATATCAATGTGATTAGATCAAGAATGTTTCACTATATTTTTAGTGAGATTTATAGCACTTTGATTATCACAACCCAAAATAAGGGGAATCTTCACATCAACCAACATATATTCTAGTTGTGTCTTCATCCATACTAACTATTTTATAACTTGAGTGGAAAAAACATACTTAACTTCATCAGTTTTTGGAGTCATGAACTTTGTTTCTTTGTATACCAATTCACATATATTTTTATAAGAATAATACACCATCATATGTGGATCTTATTTCTTCAATACAACTTTCCCAATCAACATATGTGTAACCAAATAGATCAATATTTTCTGAGTTTTCATATTTCAACCCAAAATCAATTTTTACTTTAATATTTCTAATAATTAGTTTTCCATCCACAAAGTGGGACTTATTTGGGGCACTTTTATGCTTAAAAAAAATCATAACGACATTTTCAAGATATGTCCTTGAAGTTTTTAGATATAAATTGCTTCCAATAAACATTATAATTTTTTTGGATCTACATCCTTTCTTTGCCCATCCTTTCCCAACGTTATTTTTAATGAAATGATTATGGAAATAGTACTTAAATATTACATTAAAAATATTTTCATGAGTTAATTATCATAATTCCTTTGAGATAAGAAAATTTACCTTTTATTTTGATATATTTTCATGCTAGTAAAGTAATTCATTTATTCTAGTATGGACATCTCAAATAACTCCTTCATCACATCAGTAATTTTTTTCACACATTTATTCACTATTACCTACAAATATGATATCATAAAAATAAATAATTACAATGAGGGAAAATTATTTATTCTATTTTATTTAGAGGTTTTTATCAACCATTCCTTTCTAGAAATTAAACTTCTTCATGAAAGTATCTAGTTTAGAATACTAAACTCTTGGAGATTGCTTCAACCCATATAAATACTTTTTCAAATTTCACACATAGATTTATTTTAAATATTAAAAAAACCACTTGGTTTTTTAATGAGATATTATTCTTACATCTCCCCATTAATAAAAGAATACTTGACATCCATCTGGAATACTTTATATCTTCATTGTGTAGAAATAATAAGAAATATTATTATAGTTTCATGTCCTACTACTGGGGTAAAGGTGTCATCAAAATCAATGTCTTTAAAATGTGAGTAACCTTTAAAAACTAATATTTTTTTATTACTTTACCTTATTTATTAAACTTGTTTTAGAACAATCACTTTGTTTCAATCAAATTTTTATATTTTGGTTTAGAAACAAGTTCCCATGTTTCATTCTTATCAATATGATCTAACTCTTTATTCATGGAATCAATCCACCCCTAATGATCCAAATTTTATTCAACATCTCTAGACTCACCCTTTGATAAAAAATATGAATGTGAAAATTTTCCTAATATTTATTTAGTTTGAACCTATTTTACATGATATCTAATGATATTTTGGACCTCTACTATCTTCCTCGGTATTGGATGAGATGAGAGTAACTGATCCTCATCACTAGAAACAACTGATCCTAAATCTTTATTTTTTATAGCTTCTACACCATCATCTCTGTCAATGTTTTTATGTTTTTTAGATGTAACAACTTCATTGTCACTTCCACTCATATTTCAAAATAATAATAAAACTTTTTATTATAACATTAAAACAATTTTAGATATCTAGAATAAAAAATATTGTCTTTTTAATTGTTATAGAACATGTGTCCTCTTTTATTTTGATCAAACTTTTAAAGATATTCACCATTGAATTTGATAATTCAGGGCCTAACAAACACCCTTAGGTATTTAAAACTTTTATTTTCCTTAAAATACACCTTTTATAGAGTCATATCAGAGTTTAGACTATATAAATAAATATTGTGGATGTGAAATGTTACTCTAATATATTGTATTCAAAATAATCGATAAATATTATGTTTGATCAGTATGGTTCAATCTATTTAAACCAAACATATATTTCTTATTGAAACAATGACATTCTGTTATGATGTGTATGGTGCAATGAATTTATAACATATTTTATTATTTTTAAGATAATATTTAAACTTTCCATTTGTATATTCAGCACCATTATCTATTCAAATCTTATTCATATAATATCCACATTCCTTTTTATCACTTCTCCTTAAAATATTAGACATTTTGAGAGCCTATAATTTATCTTTCAAAAACATAATACATACAATATGAGTAAATTCATCAATAAATGAAATATAATACCAATCACTATTTTTTAATTTCTTTCTCATCATCCCACATATATCTAAATAGATAATATCAAAATGATGAGTTGAATGTATCTCAACCTTTTTATGCATTTAGTTTATAATATCCCCTTTACGACATATCTCTAAAACTAATATCTTTTTCTTTTAAGGACATAGATATCACAATTAATTTCTTAAATTTTCATCATGTTCATATTTCTCTAGAAAATATGTCCAAGATTTTTATGTTATAGTTTCTTTTCTTCCATCATGCTTAGATTTCATGAACCCTATGCATATATAACCTGAAACAGATCCCCCTTAGTTCATTTACCTCTTGCTATAACTTTCCCATATTTATGCCTTTTAACAAAAAAACCATCTCTTTTGAAAAAAAATTCATTTCCTTCATCACAAAGTTGAGAAACAGTTATAAAGTTGAGTTTCATTCCATAAATAATGAAAGTTCTTCTGGATTTCAATTTATATTTGTCAATGATATTAGACCCAACACCTTTTATTTTTAGTGACTCATCATTTCCAAAAGTCCCTATCCATTCTTTGTAATCATTCACATTTTAAGAACTTCAAATATCCTATAATATGTGAATAACACCCACTATAAAATATCTATGGTCACTCTCCTTTTCTATATTTGAGTGTAGTTTCAACAACTAATGACTTTTATTTAACTTTTCTATCATTTTCCTAAGGATTTTGATATTTTTCATGTAAGATTTGTTAATCTTTTATAATAATGAGAAATAATTTAACAGTATCTCTCAGATGATCACATCTTTCACAAAAAGTTTCTAGAGGTTGAAATCTATTCATAATTTTATAGATTGGATATTTCAGGTTGTCTACATTGAGTGGGTTGAATCCCCCTCATACTCTTCCTTAAATACCTCCTAGATTCATTGAAGTATTGATGATTTAACCAACACATTTTTTCTATATGACCAAAGCCTCCATAGTACTGACAATATCCCTAGAATTTATATTTTCCTATATAACTTGTATCCTTTCTAGAATTGTGAACCCATTTTCTATCATCTTTCTGACCATCACCCTTGGTTATTTGTTGTGACCCAAACATCTTTTTATCTTCTTGACATATTCTTCTTATCCTTGATAAATTCTTTAGCTGTATCATTTTTTTCTTTAGCCTTTGATTCCTTATAATTTTAAATGTTTTTTACTCTCTTAGTTTTGGATATATATATGATCTTCTGAACTTTATTCTTCTTATGATCATATTCAACTATGTTATTAATCTCTAAAGATGATACTAGTTAATACTTTTTAGGTTTAAAATTCTTATAACTTTCAAAAAAATCCATAACTGAGTTTTGTATGTTTGAGATTATTTTCTCAACTTTAACAAGTCTTTGTTGAATAATATCAAATTCTTTATCCTTCTTCATTATCTTTTCTTTAAGTTTGATGTTGATATTTATCTCTTCATCAGTTAGATTCTTTAGATCATCGATCTCTTTTAAAAACATGGATTCTTCTTTAAGAATTTATTTTTGATCATTTAGTGATAAGTGTTCCTTTTTAACTTATTATTCCCCTTATCAAGTTTAACAGTCTTTGAAAGAAATTATCTCAATTCCATTTTAAGCATAAAATATATATTAGTCTCTTATTATTCTTATTCAAGTATATTTATTTCATATTTATTAAAGTTATCATCATTTAGTTTTACAATAAGAAACTTCTCAGTAGCATCATCACTGGAATTTTTAGTTTCTACTTCACTATCAATATCTTCCTCACATTTGAATTTTTTTTTCTCTTTTTATATTTATATAACTTCTTATCAATTCCATTTTAATAAGATCTTGAATTGTTATCATTATTCTTTGAAAATATTATTGTCTTTCATCTTATTTACCAATGAATTTATCTTCCTTAAGCTTTGGTAAGTTTTCTATGAAATGTCTGGTGGCCTAATAACTAAAGAACTTCAATGGAATATTTTATTTATTCTTACATGTGCCTCTTTTTAATTTTATAGAAAACAAACACATGAATTACTCAAACCTTTTACTTAATTCATATTCTATATCATAGTCACTAACTTATCCCTCATGAACTTTATTAGACTATCTTTTCTTTTCATATTCTAAGTAGATTTCTCAATCAACATTTTCTTTATTCTTGATAGTCTTTCCTCTTCTCATTTCCTATATGATGTGAATACTATACAAGTCATTAAAATAGAGAGATTCAGGATCTATATCATATAAATATGATACCTTGGAATTTAATTTATTAGAAAAAATTATTGGATCTTTTTAATAATGACAAAATCATACAATTTCTCATTGAGACATCTTATGGTGCTAAAAATATCATTAAATCTTGTAAATAATTCACCAAAAAATTCATCAACTCCCATTTTGAGATCTTAATACTTCAATATCTATATTTATAACTTGGATTATTCACTTTTTAATTTCCATCATAGATATTATTTAACTTTTCCCATATTCCTTTAGCAGTTACCATTCCTTTAATCCTCAAAAATTCACTTTTAGAGAGTAAGAAAAGTATGGAATTTCTAGATCTCCCATCATTCCCTAGATTATTCTTATCTAAAGTTTTTAAAGGAGAACCCTCACCAAGAGAATATAATTCATCTATAATATACTCAATAAATTCATATACAATGGATAATATATTGGGTAGCATTATAACATTTCAAATATGATGGTTCTTCCTATCGAAGAAAAGGACCCCCTTATAATTAATTGAGTTTTGAATATCCATGGAAGCCTCCTTTGTCTATGAAAATTACACAATAAAGATCCAATGAAGGACCCTTTTCTCTTATACCAATTGAAAGGACTATCAATATTTGTATTATAATTAAGAGGGGGAGGGGGTGAATCAATGATATTATCTTTTTATGTTTTATTCTTTAGAAACAACCTTCATATCTGGTTAGTGATAATTGACTTTGCTAAAAAAATAAGCACACCCACATGAATACAAGTATTTACAAGTTTCAATACTCAATAAGAGTATATATTCCTTTGTATGGTTTGGAAATAATCCAAGACCACACAACCAATAGAAAATAATCCTTATAGTGGTTTACTACAAGTAGAAAATATCCACCACTTTCACTAATGAGATTTAATATATTGTCACTATAATACTTGAATGTTTTTCACACTTTCCTTTCTAAAAGTCCTTATTACTCTTTATTTTATAGAATAAGAAGTTGGAAATAACTTATGTACCAAATTCTTCATATATTTTTGGTTCACTATGTCTGGATCTTTTAGTATGATACCCACGGTCCTATACCATATGTCTGGTACCACATTTTCTTGAAACCAACTGATTCTCTATTCATATTATTACTTATTTTCTATATCTATCTGATACCAAATTATTAAAAGAATATATCTGGTATAACTTTGTTCTATGCTACTAAATCTGATATTTTGAAAAACTATTAGAACCACAAGGAACTTTGGTAAGATATTTCCTAAGAGGGGGGGGGGGAATAAGGTATGAAACTCATTACCTTTTACCATGTACCTATAAAACTTTAAATATCCTATCCAATATTAACCTTACTTATTATTAGGTTCACTCTATTGTTCACCTATTACATGATGCTTCAATTAACTGGCATGATTATCTTATCCTTATTCAGATACGATCAATGATCACTCAATCCACATGAACTGATTTTCGTCCTGGAAAATATAATACAAAAAAGCACATAAGGCATAATAATTTTATTTGGTTCACCCACATTGGGATATGTCCAAGTATTACACACTCATGTTGTATCTATGTGCCAAAATACACTAATCTTCACTAGTCTTAAGGATACAATGATTTAGATATGGTCACCCTATGAAAAGATCACTTCCTTTACAATATTTAGGGTTTGGCACACTTCCACCTGAGGGTTAACTTATCTTCCCTCCCCATCCTCACAATTCTTCAAGAGGGAATGTTTTTTGGCTCACAGGACAATACATGTCTTCAATTTCTAATAGTAGATACACTAATTAGTTCTCATTGATATTGAATCTTCTCTTTCAAAAATATGTTGTGAACATCACCAATGCAGTATCTTCTTCTTCACTATTGAACTAGTATTAAAGAAATATCTCCTTTGGGATGATATCCAATAAGTAACAAACAATTATAGTTTCATGAAACTTAACACTTTCAAAAAACATTTACACAACTTTTGTGACATATTCATCTTGTTAGGGAAACTTCATACTTTCACAAACTCATATTCTTTCATGAAACTTACAGCCTTTAAAGAAGCTTTATAAACCTTCATGAAACCCCTTGGTAAGATTGAGACAAGACCTTTCTTCATAGAACATATATTCTTATGAATCCTTTGCATAAGAAAAACCTTCATGAAAATATTTCATGAATTTAAAGCCTTTGGATCTTCAATAATTCTAGCTACTTAAAATGAGAGGTGTAACAACCTATTTATAGACATTTCCACTTCTTTATGAAACTTTCTCACTCTTCAAAACCTTTTCAATAAAATCATCATACCTATTCATGAAACTACCTATCTTAAAATAAATTCTAGTAAATTTTCCATCAATGAAACTTCTCTTAATTTCTTAACTTACCCCCTTTTTCTATTCATGAAACTTCACATAATCACATAACTTACCACCTTTTTTCCATTCACAAAAATTCTTATAATTACGTAACTTACCACCTTTTTATTTTACGACTCAAAAGTCTTTCATGAAAAATTATTTCATGAATCTCCAAACCTTCATGACACCAAAAATTCACTAATTCCATGAATTTTCCATATTTTTATGTGTTGGTCCTAGAAATATATCTTTCATGAAAAATTTCCCTTTATCTAAATTTTGGATCCCAAGAATTTGGAAAACACTGGGAAGAAATTCCACATTTTACATACAGTTCCCTATACCACTTCTAGAGCTTCCATACTTATGTATTGAATATTTATCAACATACATGGTCAACAATCACACTAGAACTCTAAACTAACCTTTTCATGATGCGATTCTATCTAGGCGCTTCTTTTTCTTTGATAACTTCAACCCAAATCCCAGTATTATCATTAACGACATTCCAGAATTGAAAATTTCTTCATACACTCCACCACTTTCCATCTATAAGGAACATCACCCTCTTATGTTGTCTTTGACATGGTGAGAAAAAAATAATATGTGCTTCACTACACCATGTCAATGGAAACACCGCATCTAACACAACAACTGACTAGGGTTGATAGTGATAAGGTTCATAATGAATCCATCACACAACACATGGAAACAAAAATTATCATTGGTTTCAAAAACAAAATAACTTTATTAAGATCTTCCATTGGTACCTGAAATCTTTAGAACTTCTCATAACAAAAACTATGCGAAAAAAAAATCACTCACATGATGTATCTAAACCCATTTATATTGGTAGTGTTCCCCCCCAAAATTAAGGGTGATGTGATAAATTTAAATTCAAACTTCACACTCAATATTTGAGAATCGCACTCAAAACTTTCAATGCTTGACCACGTTAAAACTTTCTAAATGTTAAGAACTCTCCTTAAAACATAGGGTAAAAAAATATTCAAAACTTACAAAAATATTTTCTTGTATCACAATCTTACTTTATCATTATGAAAATATTGACCATCCAAATTAATATCACCACGATAAAGGTTAAGTTAAAAAAACTCTTTGTTTGGTACATCTTCATAAAAACTTCTTAATCCTATAAAACACCATCTGATAACCTCTAGTAAGAGCCTCTTTGAGATACTCAATCTGATGAATCTATCATATATTTTTGCTTATCCAAATCTATTTTATGTACTTTTCTTGGAGGATTCTGTCAGATGAACACACTCAGAAATATCCATCTTATGATCTTCTTCCTTATCCTTCATCTGGTAGTATCTGTTCAAAAGTATCTGTCTAAAGGACTTAAAAAAAATTATCTTTCAGATGGATTGAATTTTATTTGATACAAATATCCACAAAATTCTATCTAATAAAACTTTACAAAACCTTTATCTGGTGGATTCTATTCGATATAAATTTATCCGATTAGATCAGTGCATTAAAGCTCAATCTGGTATCCTAGATCCACTAAGATACACTGCCGTCTTTCTTTGAACAACTTCAAAAATTATTCGGATTATATTTATAAAATTTTTATATTTTTATATTTGAAGATTAATACAACATAGTATGATTTAAAATTTATGAAACAACTCTATTCGATATAATAATTAATACAGTCTGATAAAATTTGGTATTGACCTATCTATGACCACCTTAGTCTGATCCACTTAGTCCGTTACACTCCACCTGTTCACCTTGTTCCGATTGAACCTAAATCTCAATTTGAAAACTTTCTTATGGGAGTATTAGTATTTTCAAATTATTTATGTTTGAAAACAAAAGTCAAAACATAAGAAAAAATTATTTATTCATTATAAGATTATTCAAAACATCTCTAAACCACTTGGTCTCAACACTCTGTCTCTAGATTAGAGATTCTTCCCTCATACTTTCCAGGATTTTATGATGAAAGGAACACAAAAAAAGATAACACTATTCATACTTATAATTTGGATTGACCCTTTGAAGCTCAATAGGGCCAGCCTACTAAAATTACTAGAATCATACCAAAAGTAGGTGGTGACCAAATGAAATCTATTTATGGGAATAATGGTCACCTAGGTTTGGTATAAATGGATTTATTTAGATTTAATTAATTAATTATTTTATGTATTACTAGAACCAACCCATTCAAAATAGAACTCAATCATGTATGATGCATGTGCCACCCTTAGGTCTCTACCTTTCAAACAACTTTTTTTTTCTTAATATGTTTGGAGAGCTTAAGGTCCTTGTATCAGATCATAGGGGACTCTAAAATCCTATGTCTAAGCTGGTATCCACTTGTATTGTCACATTATAAGTTTGGCTAACACTGTTTCCTTACCAAAACATAGAGTACTCACTAATGCCTAACTCCAAATTCCACCTTTTCACTTAACCAAAAGCTTTGATACCACTCTTTCATGGCGCACTCCATCAACAGTTACTCCACCTATGCCAAAAATCAAGGAAGATAGGTAATGACCCATGAATCTCATCTTCAAGAAGCCCAAGGTTGGAAACTAGTACTAAGGGTATAAAAATGAAAAATATGAGGCATCAACTCCAATAATATAAATATAAAAGAGAGATAGAATAAATAACCATGAAGAAACTCTATATCATAATATAAAAAAACTAATCCATCCCACAATACATTGAAAATTTCAACAAATATAAATGAAATTCTTTATGTAAAGAACCAAAATAAAAGTCTTATAGAAGAAACTCAACAAACAGTTCCAACACCCAAGATAATAATGACCATCTTGGTCCCTAAAGACCTATTGGAAACCTAAATTATATATATATATATATATATATATTGGGTGAGAATAATATTTATACTCAATAGTGTCATATCCAAGGTCTCTCATGAAAATATAAAAAGAGAATATTAATGCACCAATGAAAAAACAACATAACTAACCAGTACCTTCACAGATTAACTAGTTTCCCCTAAGCTTTACCAAATATCTCTCACTAAATAATGAATCCAATAATTGTATATTAATATCATAATAATCTATATAAAGGCACCCATTAACCACTTTATCACTAGTTTTCTACTCTCAACCAACATGAATACATCCATTTCTCCCATACCTTCAATATCCACCAATGAAGGCATAAACAATATATCATGTATCACAACACCAACCACACATCACTTCTTCAGCACCAACCACATACCTCACATCACATAACAAGGAAGTAGGCTATCATGAATGCATAGGAAATCATCCTCATTCCCTATTTCTACCAACCATGACCCCCAACACATATCTCATAACCCACCACTGATATCACTAGAAGATACAGTTGAAGGGATACTAGGGGAGAGGGGGTAATCAACCATATGTATCCTCCCCATCCAAGATGTTAGGGAAAATATCCTAGGTTCACTAAGTGTTAGTTAATTTATTTGACTCGATTGAGGTTCATTATAAAAACAAAATAGAAAGTAATTATATAATATTCTCAAACAAGCCCACACCTATGGGTTCACACAAGAAACATTGCCACAAAAAACATCAGGAAACTACTTCTATCACACCACCAAGCACTATATATAATGTAGAACAACCAACCCATAAGCATCAAAAAAAGTTCCATAACATAGGTTCTATTTCATTTTATTTAATTAAACAATTCATCCATCAAGTTTTATCAATTTAATCAATAATATAAATTCACACCGATGATTTATTTAACCATTAACACATTATTATATAAACTAACATTATTACATTTTTAAAAAATCACTACAAAGAAAATACCACATCAAGGAACTATATCACAACAAAGTCAACCGATCCAAAAACAACCAAGGTCCCAAGCCACACACAACCAAGGGTACTATGGCATATAAAAAAAAGTCAACTATAGAACAAGCATATTCAACTTTGAATTTTCATTTACCAATTTTAAATAATTAACCATTTAAATTATATTATCACATTAATCCAACAATGTAAGTAATAATTCCATAACAAGTATATAACAAGAAATAACAACAATCAAAATATAGGAAAGAGGGTAACCACATACACATCACACCATCCCCATTCAGTTTTATTAGTCTGTTTTGTTAAGTTCATTATAAAAAATCATACCATTCATATAACATAAAGAAAAATTATGATAATCTTATATAATCATATAAAAAGGGAGAGAATTAAAATCCACTACCACAAAAGAAGCTTCCTGATTCGATGCACAGATCCAAATAAAGAGAGGATGAATCACGGGGCTACAACCACCCAAGGAAACCTCAAATTAATCTATAATGTAGTGATGACTCATAAAAACTTTATCTAAAAAAATCCCCAACCATAAATAACACAAATTCTGAAAAAACCTTTATAAACAAGGAATAAATTATAGATAAATAGAATAAAATCTCACATAAAATCATAAACATCGAATCTCTAGAATCCTAGGATGAATGCAATAGTTTAGAAGTTGTTAAGGATCCTAAAATCACATGGGGATCACCTGAAGTTTAATAAAAATGATGGGAGAATGAGGAAAATCAGAGGGAGGCTAGAACAAATATATTTCTTAGAAATCACCCCATTCATGGTGTGAATTGATGGACCACACCATGAACCTCACACGGTTTACATCTGCCAGGAAAAAAGGCACTTGATCCAACATATATGGGAGGGATTCACATTGTGAATATATCCTTTCACACCATGAAACCTTTAATGATTAAACCCAAAAAACTCCACAAAAAACATTCACTCCATGAAAAAAAATTCACACAATAAAAAACTCTTGGATATAAATTCTATAAATCCTATCTCCCAAGTCCCAAACCCACCCTGAGAAATGTTATTCACATCGTGAACTATGAATCACCACCTATAGTTGCAGATTTAACTTCATATCCTTATCTTCATTCCTCAAGCTCATCTCAAGGCCCCAAATACCTAATATTCAAAAAGTAATTAGTTGAAAGTGTATGGGACCTTACATCATGTTTTTATAGAATGAATTTTTGGTATCTGAAATATTCAAGAACTTAATTAAATTTGAATCAATCTGGTAATATGAACTTCTATGATAAACTAAATTCATAAAATTCAGAAGCACTACACTGGTGCCTAAGAGAATAATCATTAGATTAATTTTCATGCTATGTTCATTGATGTACTGTTTCCCTCAGAATTCGGGGATGACCTCTTGATGGGAGGTTCAAACGTTCCGATAGGTTTCTAACGGGTTTGTCCGTAGATCCAGAAACATCCAATGATTCCATATCCATTTGGACCTACTTTCCAAAGGTAGACGCTCATTAGTTTGTGGACTGATGAGGCTTAGAAATTTTAATTGGTTGAGAGGATGGGAGGTCGGACACATCACACCATTTTTGAGGGGAATTATTGTCTATTTCGGGACTCTCTTTATATATTTAAGTTATGTTCGTGAATCCTTATTACATTACCAAGTATAAAATGAGATTTCCTTTAGATCTTACAATCAATGATAAAATATGTACGAAATTTAGAGAATCTTTTATATGTATTCGAGGTTCTTCATCAATAGAGAATCATCTGTATTTATTAAATATTCTTGGTCAATGGTATCCTTCGGCATATTTATATAAAAGTCTCTTGGTCATTATGATGAACATGCTGGTTTCAAAGCCACTCAGTGGGGAACTTGAAGTTTATTGTTATTCAGAAGGACATGGATTATTTCAGAGTTGAGATCGAACCCGCATATGGGCTACCTATGTATCCTTTTTTTGGAAAAGGAATCAGAACCCACGTAGTTCGAGTAAGAGAGTATGATTTTTATGATTGATGGATCAAAGAAGGATGTCATAATTACTTTTACACTCTAAGATCACGTGAGTCATGATTGGTGTGAGAAACAAGAGTTATTGGTAAAAAATTAGACAATTATTCCATGAAAGATGCAATCATAAGAAATAATGTGGGGATTATGTATGTATGACTGCCCAGATAAATGAAAGGTTAGGATTTACTTTAGGGAAGAAATCTAGGAGCAGGGTCCATAAAGGTATATGTGCTTTATGGAGATTTTAAATACTCTAAATTTGGGGCTTACTTCTGAAAAGGAGGACCAAATTAGGAGAGGACTTATGATTTGGGTTTTACTCCTGAATAGGAATCCCAGATCAAAGAAAAATTAGGACTGGTTAAGAGAATTATGACTAGGGCTTACTCTTGAAAAGGAGGCCCAGGTTAAGAGACTTGAAAAATTAAGGGATTTGGGGCTTACTCTTGAAGAGGATGCCCAAATTAGGACTGGGGATCACTCCTGAAAAGGAGGCCTAGGTTAAAGGAATTATGACTGGGAATTACTCCTAAAAAGGAGGCCCAGGTTAGGGGATCTCTCATCTTAAAGGATGAGGTTGATTGAATGAAATCTCAATCTTTAGTGACATAAAGATGTGTAAATCACTATGTTTTGAGGGATATTCCACACAATTCCTTTCAGATAAAGAAGTAAAATCAATAAATCATGCCATAAATGGCTTTGAAGAGTGTCTTGAAGACTAAATCTTTAATAGGAAAGGTGGAATGGCTCAAGAGGGTAAAAATGGGCAAGAAGGGCACCCAAAAAGGCAGGGGCGTGCAAGTCCTGTCAGGCGTGCAGGTACTGCGTGGGCGTGCAAGTCTTGGTCGCGAAGGTATACCTACATGACATGTTGGGTACTTGCGCGGTGTTCAACCAGCAGGGTAATACTTGAGCGAATTTTGGTTAAGGACTTTAGAATCCTCCTGAGGTTCTTCCAGGAGAGGGCGCGCAGGTTCTATTGAAGGAGTAAGGCGGCGCGCAAGTGTGGCCATTTCCCTTAAGGGCTAGCCACCTAGGCGCGCAAGTGTTGATGAGTTTCAATACTTAGGCCTTCCTCCCCCTCTTTATATATTCCGTTCTAGGTAAGAAATTACCTTAGAAGTGTTCCAGAAGCTTTGAGAAGAGACTAGGGTGTCGGGAGCTCAAATCTGAGTTTCTGGAAAAAAATACTCCTGGAATGGGGGGCCCACAGGGTCTATTTATAGGCAGGAGAAGACCCTGGGCGATTATCACTTAGGTCACGCAAGTCACTTGCGTGACCATAATGCGTCGCGTAAGTGGACTTGCGCGATAGTGATAGAACTTGAGCGACACATGTGCTTTTGATCCCTTGTTCATGCCTTTATCGATTTTTGATATTTTCTGCAAAGGATGAATCAATTTCTGCTAAGTCATTTCCTTTTACATTCCTTTGGACTCTGTGACAAAAAGGAGCATCAAAAAAAGTACCCCCTTAGAGTTGTATCTGAAGAGAAAAGAGGATTCGACTCTGAGGAAATCGAGAATCAAAAAGGAAATCTGGCAGTTTAAAGTCATGCATGTTGGACATAAAAAGGCTAATGTTTAAGGTCGAAATAACTTTGACCGAAAATGGATTAGAATTGACTAAATTCCTTGAAAATTCATCTAAAAACATAGTACCATACTCAAGTATGATGGAAAATATGTAAACTATGACTTAAGAATATTTGAATATGAGGAATGATATGAAAAAGAGCTAAAAAGGCATTAGAAGAAGTAGTTTCCAAGAATGAAGTTACCATTATTTAACAAACCCGTTAGGGGGTTGAATTATGTAGGGCCACCTAAGGGCATTGGCTGCATAGTTGAATAAAATAGTATCTTTTGGCTAACAAGTCTGTTATGTAGACTGTTTATGCAAGGACACCTATGGTCACGTGCTGCATAGTTAGGCAAAAGAATTCTCATAAATTTACTTTCCTAGTGCTAAAATCCAGTGAAAGTTTATGGAGATTCAAATCTTCCAAAGTATAGAGTTTTCTGTATGGAAAGAGGTACTTGAATATGGAAAAGATATTTCAAAACAAGATTATCGAAGAATTGGATGAATATCACTCCTACGAAGGTTTGACCCAAACGTAGGGAAGGAGAATATAAGCCATAGACTTGAATACTTTCAGATCATGAAAAAGGATATGGGACAAGTATGTTAAGGATGACTATTTTTGTGGATCCCTACATAATGTCATTTAAGACAAATAAGGACAAAAGAGGCATTCTTACCAAGAATGAAGTTACCACTATCCGACAAACCCGTTAGGGGGTTAAATTATGCAGGGCCACCTAAGGGCATTGGCTGCGTAGTCAAATAATAGTATCTTTTGGCTAACAAGTCTGTTATGTAAACTGTTTATGCATGGCCGCCTATGGGCACGTGCTGCATAGTCAGGCAAAAGAATTCTCAGAAATTTGACATTTTTGTGACTAGAAGTCATGAAAATGGTTATGAGGATCTGAAAATATTTAAGGTTAGTATTATGACACATAAAGATGGGTATTTTTCAATGTATACAGAGATACACAGATCAATGCTAACCACAATCATGTTATGGCTGGGTCCTGAATTGAAATATCGGACTTCACTACGTATCCCATAAGGATGAGAATCAAGCCATACGTAGTTCTTAAAATACAGTTTAACATCGTGTGGGACAAAAATATTAGAGATCTTAGTTTAGGGTCATAGAGCTTGGACCATTTTAAGAAATACACAGTGTGTGTTTTCATGGGTACTTTTCAGCCAAGGGACTGAAAGTGGAATTTGGGGTTAGGCCCAAAGAATTGGGGCTGGATTTGAGGGACACTCGAACGTTCCTAAGTATCCCATAAGGATGGTAATCAAGCCCACGTAGTTCTAGAAATACCCTTTATACAAATTTGGTTCGTACATATGAAGGGTGAAAGGGGAATTTAGTACAATGATGGTTTAACCCAAGATAAAAGGTTTGGGCATTGCCATGTATGCATGTAGTCTTTGAAATGAAACATGATTGAAAAATCAATGTAAATTATGGTTCTCTATCAGGTGAGGGTATCAAAGAATATTGTAGTTTACTGTCATACTGAACAAAAGTGTTGTATAGTTTAACTTCGTATAATAAGGAAGAATGTGAACCAATGTAAAGATATTGAATCTAGGGGCGGTTTCACGAATCAACATCATATGAGATGGAGGTGAACCGATGTGAAGAGATTGGTTTTGGGCTTGAACCTTGGGAGGTTGCCTACATACCCAGCCTAGAAGGCAAGGATCAAAGTCCGTGTAGTTCAATTAAAGAATGAATTAATGATCAAGTTGTTCTTGGGGACAACGACCTAAAAAAATGTTGTTGGGACTTACACATGGTTAGCGGCCCAAAGAGAGTGTTATGGTTGAGGTTTGCTCTAAGCTCACGTGAGTCATACTCGGTGTGAGAAACAAAAGGTAGCAACAACCTTAATGATACACAGTTTAACATCATGTAGGATGTATGAAGAGACTATGCAGTTTAAAGTCTTGCAGTTAGGACTATTGGTGCTGCACAGTTTAGTGTCATGTAGTAGGGACAAAGTACAGTTTAATGTCATGTAGGACGCATCACATAACTTCTGTATAGTTTAGCATCATGTAGTTAGGACGATGGGGACAATAGAGTTTAACGTCATGTTGGATGAAAGGGGGACTGTGCAGTTTAATGTCATGCAGTGAGGACAAAAGAGTACACCATTTATCATCATGTTGGATGCATTGGGGATTTTTTCCACAGTTTAGCATCATATTGGACGAAAGTGATAATTGTTTAAGGTCATATGCATGGACCGTGGATGGTGCAGTTTAATGTCATGCTGGAAAAAAAGTGTAGTTTAAGGTCATAAAGGACCTTTGATGATTATGTATTTTAACGTCTTTCCGGATGTAAGGGACTTTTATACAGTTTAGCATCATGTAGTTAGGACGTCACAGTTTAACGTCTTGCTGGACGTAAGGGAATTTTATACAGTTTAGCGTCATGTAGTTAGGTCATCACAGTTTAATGTCTTGCTGGACGTAAGAGACTTGCAAATAGTTTAGGGTCATATGCATGGACCGTTGATGATGTAGTTTAAGGTCATACAGGACCTAGTTGCAGTTTAAGGTCATACTGGACCATTTAGGGAACTTTTTCACAGTTTAACATCATGTGGGATGAAGTTGCAGTTTAAGGTCATACTGGACCATTGCTGTATAGTTTATCGTCATATAGCATGGACGAACTAGTGCCACACAGTTTAGTGTCATGTTGCAGGAAAAAACTGGTGAATAATTTAAGGTCGTACTAGACCAAGGAGGATTTTAAGGTCATACTGGACCATTGCTATATATTTTAACGTCATATAGCAAGGACGAACTAGTTCCACACAGTTTAGTGTCATGTTGCAGGGACAAAATACATACTTTGCAGTTTATACAAAATGATTCTTCAAAAATATAGCATATGGATCTGTTAATTGAATCATATTAACAGAACCAAAGATTAAATCTTCATCTGATGAAGACTCTGCCTGATTAGCCTGTTTAGGCTGTGCCGTTTGGTGGGGTGGTGCCTGTGTCTTTTAAGTAGATGGCATGGAGTCCGCCAAAGTCAAAGATAACTTAGGCTTTGACACATACTCATCTTCTTCTGATTCTTTTTCTTTCTTTGAATCATGCCGTTTCTTTGAGGTCTTTCCTTCTGACGAAGAGGGTTTTTCCACAACATTCATGGTAGAAGACACAATTGGTTTCTTTAATTGTGTTCACAAAATATCATGAGTTCGATTGATTGTCTTTCTGACCATCCAATCATCATACTTCTGTGCATTTTTTATTTTGACTTCTTGCCATTCACCTTCCTCCTCTGGATCTGTAGCAGTGACACATGCTACCTGGGATGAGGAGCCTTTCAATGTGACTTGTCCCAAGTCGACCATCTTTTATAGGAGGTCCTTGAAGAAGAAACACTCTTGGATGGGATGCCCCAACATTTGATGAAAAGGAAAATAATTAGGATGGTCTTCATCTCCTTTCTTGTTTGGCCTCTTGGGTATTGGAAATTGAACCAAATTGTTTTCCAGAGCCGAAATGAAATAACCAGGAACTTATTAATTTTATAAAGAGTATGTTTTGCTCTTCAGATCCTCAAATTGTTTTCATCTTTGATCTCTTTGATCATCTGGATGAAACGGAATTTTTTATTTGGCGCTCAGAAGGTAGAGCCCTTCGAGAAGATGAAGGTTTTGAGGTAGAAATAGGTATAGGTGCTTGTTTAAGAATAAATGTAGCAGTTTCTGCTTTACCCATTCTCCATCCTGGAGCTGATGGAATTACACAAGATTTAGCCTTAGCCTGTATAAGGGAATATTCAATCTACTGAGCGATTGAAGTAAGGTCTCGAAACCCTCCTGTGTATTTCACATGGATTAATGGCGTGCGTAATTCGTCACGCAGATTTTCCACACAGATTGGAAAAAATTCTTCTTGAGGGAGTGCTAAACTCAAGGAATATGTTAATCCCTTCCAGCGAGCAATGAAATCAGAGAATATTTCATTCTCCCTTTGCTTACAATTTGTAAGATCAAAAACTATTTTCTTTGGAAAAGTTGAGCTGAACTGAAGGAGAAATTTTTGGCAAAGATCCTCCCATCCGGTAATTGACCGGGATTGCAAGATTGTATACCAAACAAAAGATGGGCCTTGCAAGGTTCGCACGAAGCATCTGAGTTTTACTGCTTCTTGCTGCTCCAAAGTTCCCATCATAGGATCACAACAAGACATGTAATGCATCAAATGCTGTTCAGGATCACCTGATCCATTGAAAATAGGGAATACAGGATTCCCAAAACTGGATGGAGGAGAAATTGAATCTACCCATTCAGGGTAAAATTTCTTTTCTGGTTGAACTTGCGCACGTTTCCCTTCCATAGTTTCTAACTGAGCTATTAATGACTCAATAGTAGTTATTAGCTTTTGAGAAACATCCGGTTGAACTTGGACTTGGGTAGGTGCAATGACTGGAGCTTGGACAGATGTGGCGATTGGTGCTGCAACTGATGGTAGCACTGCCAACTGTTGTTTCACTTGACCCGTAGGATTAAACCTGTAAGGGTGTACTGATAGAGGAGGATATTCCTGATCCATCTCAGTAGATGCAACAAATTCCTTTGGCTGACTGACTCCAGCACGCTCACGAAGAAGACTACCCTGAAGTAGTTCTGTATTCAACCTCCTTAATTCCTTCATTTCTTCCTCCTGTTGTGAAAAACTTTGCTCTAGTGAGAGCGATTGACCTTCTCCAGAGGAAGGATATGTAACCTGGTTATTTCCCTTCCCTTTGTTGGATCCCTTTCAGAGAGGGGGAAGTGTGTTACTCGAAGGATTACTTAGATTCTGAGTAATCCTTTGACTTCGTGTATGCACACCTTCTTCATTTGTGTCGGTGCGTACATCTTCTTGAGTAGGAACCTCTTCATCTGAGTCCCCTGAGTGAGCCTCATTTGGTGGATCAACAACAATGGAATTGATGACATTGATTGATGCATAACTCATCACATCCCTTCTATCAGCATTTATATGATATTGTCTTATTCCATGTCTTTGATGAGACATTGCCTTTTGTTGATTCGATCCTTCAGGAACTTCTTGATGAACCGTAATTTGGAGAGAATCTACTGATAATTTGGCTCTTCGTTCCTCTTGAGGTTTCTTCCCCAAACGAGAAAAGACTGAATTTCTCTGAGGAGAGGATTGATGATTTGAAAAAGTCCCTAGTCCAGTGGACTGGGGCTATTCCTACTGTTCCCGCTCAACTCATTGGAACCTATTTGTTGATTCCGAGGGTTGGTTTAAAAGAGTCCCCAGTCTGGTGAGATGGGGTGGTTCTTGACATGCTATGTCTGAGACTTTCTTGAAAGTCCTCCTGATCTTGTGAACCTTAGTCCAGAAATTAGCTGGATGCATTAACCTGTATCCACTTTTATCACCCGGTTCAAAAGACCGTTGGATGATTTCTGACACTTCTGTCACTTGGTGACATGCTTGCTCCAAACGAGAGGCCTGTTTAATATTCTCGTTTTCTTGATGCAAGAGTAATTCAACAACTTGTTCTCTGTATTCTTGATTTTGAGAGGAACTAGTTGAAGCCTGTTATTGGGAAAGCTTTTTATTACAAAAAAATCCCATTGACTGTGGCTGGTTATGGGAAATAACATTGCATGAGACCATTTTCGGCGGGCTTTGTTGACTTGAGAGCACCATGAAATGCAGTGCTCCCTGAACACCTCATCCTCTGACAAAAATACCAGATGGGGCATTTGCAATTAACTGACGCAATCTTCTTAGTGCGCCAAAGCATGAACGTTGAAGGTCTCTCTGCTGCTTTTCAGCCTTCGGATATCAAGAGACTGATAGAGATGCCAAATCAATCTGACGTTGTAACCCTTCTATTATCTTAAGATGATTTTCATATTCATCATAAGATAATACTTTCTTTTTCAACTGACAAAGAGTTTTCCATATGTTGAGACGAATATCATGAATTTCATCTTCCATCAACATTTCTGGAATATTATACTGAGAGTCATCCAGAGGCCAAAACATAACTGGCACTTCACCTTTCGCCAGTTGTTTTCTCATGTTCAACATTTCCTCTTTGTTATTTGATGAAGATTATTCTACCTGATTTGACCAGAGTTGGTGTTTACTTGTTGCTTAATTGGATTAAACAGGATTGGTAGAGAAATCATTGATCAAACTTGAAGATGCATGACTTAGGGGTGGTTCGGAGAATGACCTACACCCTGGGCTGTCTTCTGATTGAGAAAGTATTTCACCTACTAGTGATGAAGCTTCATACATGACTGGTTTCACATTTGCAAGTGCCTCAAGATAAGAGGGCTTTCTCAGCACTACATTGTCCACTGGAGCATTTTCCAGGCAATGTGCATCACTACTGCAGAGAGGAATTTCGAAGTGAAATTCATCATCATGGGGAGGGACACCATAATAGGTTACAACAAAAGTTGAGATCTTTTGCTCCTTGGTCTTCTGACCACACAGAGGGTTCCTGTGGCTCTCATCTAAAGATGAAACTTCGAGATCGACTGAATTGTCATGAAGCAAGCCTTTATGAGGAAGTGTCTATTGAAGACCTTCAGAATTAATGTTCCCACTATTGGGAACTGAGGGAGTAGAATCTTGAATTCCAACAGATAAATTTCTGAGGGCTCCAAGAAATCCAACATCGAGAAAGGCCTTGTTACAGATTGGCTCTTGATCTCCTAACTGTACTGGGCAGGTCTTTTTCTTAGACGCATTCTTACTCGCTTTGGAAACCAATTGTTTACGAAAGTGGCTGCTCTAAGCAGGTGTATATGCATGATCAGGAAAGATGTCCAGGTTAGGCTGACGATCTCCACTCAAATCAGGTTTATGTTCCTGACTTGGTTGTCCGTATAATATGGGGGAGTATGCCCCACAACCCTCTTGGACTGGAATAGATGTGTGTGTCTGTTCCGGAGTGAATTATTGATGTGTCACTCCATTGGTAGGGATATATTTATGTGTCTTTCCCTGAGATTCCACTGAAGTTGTTATAATATCCTGGCAGGCATCTAGAATATGAGTAGGTATTTTCTTCTGCTCTTTAAACATTGATAGAATATTCTTGGTGACTTCAGCTACCAGAACGAGAATATACGTCCATTTCGGGCTTGGAGCAAGTGTATGTGCCTGCTCCTGTCCTCCTTTTCCTGTAAGTGAATCCTGACAGTACTCAAGTGTGGGGGCAGAGAGTTGAGTCTGCTTCCTATTTGTTGTCGGGGCTTTCCGACTAACTTCTCCGAACGCTACCAAGCGAGACTATTGTTAGGATTGATTAATACTAGAAGGTGTATGTGCTTGCTGATTGCACTTCGCCAAACGTGGTTGACGAGATCCATCATATGTAGTCAGACGAGTGTGCTGACTAGCCGATGATGTATAAACAGGTGTATGTTCCTGCCTATAGTACTCTGCCGGAATTTCCTGGTGGGATTGGCGTGATGCTTCCAGACGAGCCTATTGGAAAACGGAATTAAAATGGGCAGGTGTATGTGCCCGCTCGTTGCTTGCCACCAAGTTAGGTTGGTGGACTTCTCCGGAGATGGCAGAGATGAGAACCTGCTCACTGTTGACCAGATTCCGCCTCTGGTGGTTCGTCTTGCTTGCTCGGGTTCGAGGAACCTGAGCCGAATGCCTGGAGTCGGTACCCTCATCATGTTGAGGGCGCACTTCCGCACGAGTCTGGCAGTGATTTTTGGAGGGAGCCCTCAGGAAGGACTCCTGTCTATTTTAATTAAGGTCCTAACGGACCTGCTCATTCACCTCCCCATAATAAGGGAGAGAATGGTGATTGCGTTCTAGGGATAACGACCCAAAACGGTTGGAGACGGTAGTCAGCACCGCCTGCTTCTTGATCATTGGTCATCATTGTCCGGATGACCGATGTGAGTTGTTTACTTGGAGGGCTTGTCGGGCAGCCTCCAGAGTTGGGATGGTACCGTGTTGACGGTACTCCTTAACCAGCGCATTTGATACCCAGCGTTGAAGACGCTGAGTAGGTGATGTCATCCTCATAGCGGATGGCGATCTAGCAGGAATAACAGCAGTGGCATTTACAGCAGCAGTATTCACAGGGGTGAATTTGAGAGCGGACATTATGGAAATGTAGAAGATCTTGGAAAAGAGTGCCTATTTTATATAACTAACGTAATCAAGAAAAATTCATCTACAACATCTTTTGGATGAGCACATATGTTATTGACTGTCTTGTTGTCCCTCTCATTGAGTTTAAATAGGGGCATAACAAATAGGTAAAACATCATTTTTAATTTGGTTAAGGATTAACGTCGGGTTCACCATTTTTGTTTCCCTCGGAATTCGGGGATGACCTCTTGATGGGAGGTTCAAACGTTCCGATCAGTTTCTAATGGGTTTGTTTGTAGAACCGGAAACATCCAATGATTCCACATCCATTTGGACCTACTTTCCAAAGGTAGGTGCTCATTAGTTTGTGGACTGATGAGGCTTATGAATTTTCATTGGTCAAGAGGATGGGAGTTCAGACTCATCACACCTTTTTTGAGGGGAATTATTTTCTATTCCAGGACTCTCTTTATAGATTTAATTTATGTTCGTGAATCCTTATTACATTAGCAAGTATAAAATGAGCTTTCCTTTAGATCTTACAATCAATGATAAAATATGTACGAAATTTAGAGAATCTTTTATATTTATTCGAGGTTCTTAATCGATAGAGAATCATCTGTATTTATTAAAGATTCTTGGTCAATGGTATCCTTCGGCATATTTATATAAAAGTATCTTGGTCATTATGATGACCATGCTGGTTTCAAAGCCACTCAATGGGGGCACTTAAAGTTTATTGTCATTCAGAAGGACATGGATTATTTCAGAGTTGGGATCGAACCCACAGATGGGCTACCTACGTATCCTTTGTTTTGGAAAAGGAATCAGAACCCATGTAGTTCAAGTAAGGGAGTATGATTTTTATGATTGATGGCTCAAAGAAGGATGTCATAATTACTTTTACACTCTAAGCTCACGTGAGTCATGCTCGGTGTGAGAAACAAGAGGTATTGGTAAAAAATTAGACAATTGTGCCATGAAAGATGCAATCATGAGAAATAATGTAGGGATTATGTATGTATGACTGCCCAAATAAATGAAAGGTTAGGATTTACTTTAGGGAAGAAATACAGGAGCAGGGTCCATAAAGGTATATGTGCTTTATGGAGATTTTGAATACTCTAACTTTGGGGCTTACTTCTGAAAAGGAGGCCCAAATTAAGAGAAGACTTATGATTTGGGTTTTACTCATGAAAAATAATCCCAGATCAAAGGAAAATTAGGACTGGTTAAGAGAATTATGACTGGGGCTTACTCCTGAAAAGGAGGCCCAGGTTAAGAGACTTGAAAAATTAAGGGATTTGGGGCTTACTCCTGGAGAGGATGCCCAAATTAGGATTGGGGATTACTCCTGAAAAGGAGGCCCAGGTTAAAGGAATTATGTCTGGGACTTACTTTTGAAAAGGAGGCCCAGGTTAAAGGAATTATGACTAGGACTTACTCCTGAAAAGGAGGCCCAGGTTAGGGGATCTATCATCTTAAAGGATGAGGTTGATTGATTGAAATCTCAATCTTTAGTGACATAAAGATGTGTAAATCACTATGTTTTGAGGGATATTCCACAGAATTCCTTTCAGATAAAGAAGTAAAATCAAGAAATCACGCCATAAATGGCTTTGAAGAGTGTCTTGATGACTAAATCTTTAATAGGAAAGGTGGAATGGCTCAAGAAGGGAAAAATGGGAAATAAGGGCACCCAAAAAGGCAGGGGCGTGTAAGTCATGGCAGGCACGCAGGTACTGCGTGGGCGCGCAAGTCTTGGTTGTGCAGGTATACCTGCACGACACGTTGGGTACTTGCGCGGTGTTCAACCAGCAGGGTAATACTTGAGAGACTTTTGGTTAAGGCCTTTAGAATTATCCTGAGGTTCTTCTAGGAGAGGGGCGCACAGGTTCTATTGAAGGAGTAAGGCGGAACACAAGTGTGGCCATTTACCTTAAGGGATGGCCACCTAGGCGCGCAAGTGTTGATGAGTTTCAACACTTAGGCATTCCTACCCATCTTTAGATCTTCCTTTCTAGGTAAGAAATTACCTTAGAAGTGTTCTGGAAGCTTTGAGAAGAGACTAGGGCGTCGGGAGCTGAAATCTGAGTTTCTGGAAAAAATCCTTCTGGAAAGGGGGGCCCACAGGGTCTATTTATAGGCAGGAGAAGACCCCGAGTGGTTATCACTTAGGTCGCACAAGTCACTTGCGTGACCATAATGCGTCGCCCAAGTGGACTTACGCGACAGTGATAGAACTTGCGCGGCACATGTTCTTTTGATCCCTTGTTCATGCCTTTGTCGATTTTTGATATTTTCTGGAAAGGATGAATCAATTTCTGCTAAGTCATTTCCTTTTACATTCCTTTGGACTCTGTGAAGAAAAGGAGCATCAACATGTACGATAAATATGCTACTGATATAGATACAATTGACTCCGATATTTGAGGAGTCACATAGTTGCAGTTTATTATGATGTTTTTTTATAAATAGAGATTCTCATTGAGAATCAAAATTAAGGAAATATAGAGAAATAAAAATCATTCAATCACTTAATGTCATAAAAAAGTAATTAAATTATTTTACTTCTGATTGTTTTTTTGAGTGTTTACTAAGGGCTACATCATATTAGGATTTATTATAAATCTCTTAGTATTTTCATTCTATTTCTTAATTTACTGATATTTCGTAATCGATGGATTCCAGGACTAAGAAGACAAAGTTTTTGGGGCTAGAACACTAAACCTACCAACATGTTAAGTTGAATAATTTTGTGTATAGTAATATAGATCTCATATTATTCTAGTGTGTAGAGGAGAGATATTACTGATAGGTTAATTCAAGGGATTCCAATGATTGGAAGACATGATAACTTATGATAGTTTAAAGTCATGGATATCTTGGATTCAGTTTATAAATCCACCTAACATTTTGGTTTAAAAGTGTTATTTGAATATAAAATTTAAAGGAGTACTTTATTTAATAACTAATACTCTATGTATTGTTATAAAATTTTGTTGTATTCATTTTTTTAATTACCACTAATTTAAATTTTCTATTTCCACTGCATATATTACTATTGTCATATTTTCATAAACTTCTGAAAGAATTATTTTCATTGAGTTTATTGTATATCATATAGTTTATATTTCCATTGAATTCACTTTTTACTATTAATTTTTAATAGATTTTAATTTCATAAATTTGATCAAATTAAATACCTTAGGGTTGGATAAAATTTGCAAGTTTGTATTTAGATAAAATTCACCTACTATTTTATAGATTTACTATCATTAATACTTGAGAAAACATTTGGTATCATAGATTGGATCTACTAGGTTTTTAAAATTAGTTTAAATTATAATTTATTTATAATTAGAAAATCAAAATTTCACCTAAATTTCCTTACACAAATTATATTGGTAGAGGAAATATTTCTTTTGTATTGTTAGGTTTTCCAACAAGAACACATGAAAATTAAAATCCGACCAGACCACCTATTTTTTAGAGAGCTGATTATGAATACTGGTGTGATCGTATGAAATCTTATATCATTAAAACTAGAGTTAGAAACATTATCATGATGATTGGAATATATAAAGTTCCATAGGAAGAAATAATTCATTTTTCTCATGATGAAAAGATATAATATCAGTTTAAATAATAATGTTTGTAATACTTTTCTATGTTATATGACTTGGAAAATCTATAACCAAATATCATCTTGTGAAATAGACAATGATATTCATAATAATCTATAAATAAATCATTTTGGAACTTACAAGGTTTTGGAAACTCACAGTTCTATTTTGAGAGTGGATTATCAAGCCTTTGATTTTCTACCTAGTAAAATAGTCACTCAAATTCATCAATGTTTTATAACTATTATAAATAGTTTTTAATCTTTGGGTGATAAAGAGCTATTAGAATATGAATTTAGCTAAAAGATTATAAACATAAAGTTAATATAATGGTAATAAAAATGAATATACATTAATGACACTAAAAAATTGACGAAGTTAAGTCTTTATGACTTAATCGACACCTAATTCAATATGAGAGTAGACTAAAAAGAAATAATGAGAAAGAGAAGAGGAAAAACAGAGTAGTGTTTACTTATACTTGTATTAATCTTACTTTAAATAATTTTAATTATTTTGATAAATCTCAAGTCTCAAGGAATAACTATAATCATTCTAATAAAATTAGTTCAGATATTAGTTATAATTAGCTTCCCCAACTTTCAAAAAGGATTAATAATCTTGTTAGTAATAATTTTTTCTGTTATACTCATCAAAAATATAAGAGTATAAATGATAACAAGGACTATTATTATGTTATATTCTATGAAAGTAATAATACATGTAACATTTGATTAGATTTTCTTAATTTGAATAGGAAAGATAGAAATTTAAAGACATTTTCTAAAAGTAAAGAAAAGAAAATATTGAAAGCTATAGACACCTAGAGTGATAGTGATTGTGATATATCTTCTAATAGTTCCTCAAAAGATAGTGGGAATTAATGTCATAAAATTATTGGATTCTATATATATTTCCTAAAGAATAAAAAATGTTACATGGCTATGGTAACTATTGAGTCTTTAACAAAAGTAACTTTTGATTCAAAACTCACTTTTACCATTATAGATTATTATTCAACTTCATCAGATGATGAAAATTAAAATCCATCAGAATATGAAAATTTCAATTCATTGGATGATGAGGATGACTTACTTACTTTTTATAAAATGACTAGATATAATAATATTTTTTAGAAAGAAAATAATAATTTGAAAATAAATATTATTTTTATAAAACTAGTCTTATTAAAGTTAATAAAATAATTTCATAATTAACTTCTAAACTCTCAGAATTTTCATTGGAATTAGTTTCAAAACTGAATTCAAAATCAAATTCAAATGATCAGAATTTGGTTATTCAGATTAAATATGAAGTAAGTAGTTTAAAGAAACTTTTTTTAAATTTTACTTATGTTAAATAATTATTTGATAAAATTTATAAACAAATAAATCATTCTATAAATTCTAATGGAGTTGGTTTACATATGATAAATTACATTTCCAATAAATTTATTTTGTACCTAAAAGTGCACAATTTTGCACTAAATGTCAAAGAGGAGGTCACTAAAATAAATATTACTCTTTAAAAAAAGTTTGATATTTTTATTTTTATAAATAATTTAAAAAAATAACTAGAAGTTATTCAATATATAAGAGTTGAGAATATGTGGGTTCTTAAAAGTTCTCTTTTTAACTTAATTAGACCCAAGAAATTCTAGGTACAAAAAAATTAGAATTATCTTTTTTAGGAAAAGTGGTTAAGTTTCAGAAATTGAAATAAATGGTACATAGATAGTGGTTGTTCTCAACACATTAAAAGAGACAAGTCCTACTTCCAAAATTTGAAAACGTTGAATTAAGGATGACTCACTTTTGGAGACAATACACAGTGCAAAATCATCAGAATTGGTGATGTTTATTTTCTAAAAAAATTGATTTAAAATGGTTAATTTTTTTAGGTATTAATAAAAACTATATCATCATTAGTAGATTATTTGATGTGGGTTATCCTATGAACTTTAGGAGTGATAAATGTACTTTTCAATGTTTAGAAGGTACTTTTGTTCTATATTCCAACACACACAAGAATATATACACTTGAAAGAGAATATTTAAGTCAGTAGAATTTTCCTTAAGTGAAACTGAGGATTTATCATGGTTTTGTAATTAAAGGCTATGTCACTATTGCAATTAACCTATTTTTTCCTTGTAAGAATTTAAAATCTATTAATAATTTTTTAGAGCTAGGCATTGAGACGGTGCAAGATTCTAAGGCCCAGTGAGCCTGAAATTGATATTATAAAAATATTAAATATATCAATATTACACACATTAGATTTTACTAAAAATTTTAATAACACAAAAATAGAGCCTTCAATCAAAAATATGATACCATAGTTGAATTTGTAATTCATGGTTTATTCTATGCGAGACCTAAAGTTCATTGGCTTCAGACATTTGGATAAGGCAGCCCGTTGGCGGTGCATTTAATTAAATTAAATGAATAAATTTAGTTATTTTATTTTAAATGACATAATAAAATACTCTATAAATACCCTCTTATGAAACAAATTCTAGGGTTATCCACATAACCCTGGGAGTATTTGAGAGGAGGTTTAGAGAATTATTTATTGGATTATCAGGACTGGAAGATGAAAAATGATTAGATCAAGGTGGATTGAGAAGCAATGAATGCAATGGATGATCCCCATCATTGGGAAAACAAATGATTAATCCTAAATCTGGGTAGGTATATTCAATTTTAGTTTCCACCATTTTTACTAAAATTTTGAGCTTTAATTTTATCTACTTTTGATCTGTGATAATTTTTCTTTACATGAACCCCACAATTTATTAATAATATTAATCCAGTATAATTATTCCCCTTTTGCACATGTTATTACCCCTAGTAATCCCTAATTTATGATCATTGGCCAAGAAATCTTGACCAATGATAGATTCACTTTGTTTACTATAGAGACAAAATTTCTCCTTATAATACTTTGAAATATTTCTGTATATATTTCCAAAGTTGGGAGCTAAGACGACGTGAAATTCTGAGGCCTGGTGTGCCCAAAATTAATTTTATAAAAATATTAAGTATATTTTATACTATGCACACAAAGGAAGTTGGATAAATCTTAAACAGTATCTTGGATCAGAAATCTGAGGCCACAGTTGAGTCTGGAATGTGGCTCTTACATTAGGCGGAGCATATCTTTTGTCAGCGAGAGACTTTTGTGAGAAATTCACCCATAGGAAAATCATAAATAAAATAATTAAACTTAATTATTTTTCCTCAAACAACAACTAAAATAAATTTCAAATGAATACACATATTGGAAGTCTGAGACCGCTATTGAGTTTGAAATGAGGTGTTTTTCCTAGGTACGACATAAAATGAGGGGGCACTGAGGTTTCAGATTTCGTGACCTTTGGATGGTTCTAATTTTTTTTTCTATAAATAAGAAATTAAGGGATTAGGATTTGGGTTATCCCCTAACCTCTATATTTCTATCTCCACCAAAACTTTTCTCTCAACTGTTCTTCCTCATTCTTCACTAGATAATGGAGAAATCTCCACCGAAACCTTAGTGGACCGAATTAGGAGCGTCGTGGACGAGTCGCCAACAACAAACGACTAATTTGAGGTAGGATTTCTATTTTGGATTTTGAAGCTCTCTAATTTAATCCTTTGTTACCAATTTTAATTTATGTTGGAATTATCTACTTTATAATCCTTGGTTGATGGACACAGTAACAATGACCATCATCTATTTTGATTCAGGATCACCCGTTCTTCGTATTCTTTGTCATTCTACGATGATAACATTTCACCATGCTCAAACGACCTTAGGTATTGAAGCAAGACACATATCTGTAAATATATAGACCCTAGTAGTTCTGATCTATGCTTAGATTTGAGTTTTGGGTTCCAGAGGAGGCGCGACAGTGAGCAGAAGATCCTCAAACTTTTCATCACGTCAAAACGTCAACGATTCTTCGTGCTGAGACCACCGCAATGTAGATCAGGACTTGAGGATCCCTGATCTGGTCTCGAAATAATTTTTGGACCATTTAAGTGGTTCCAATGGTCCATGAAAGGTGGCTGTGGTGCAGGTCTAGTAGGTCGCAACTCTGGCAAGGTGGCGGCGTGACAGGTTCGGTAGGCGACACCGAGGCCGGGTGCGGCGACAGAAGCCGTTAGGTGGCACGACCGCACAAAGCCAGGATGGTGGCAGAGTGCCACGGGATGACGGCGATGGAAGGTAGTCGGAAACGAGAACACCCCTTATGGGTTTCAAGTAAAATAAAATAAAATAAAATAAAATAATAAAATAATAATAATAATAATAATAATAATAATATAATAATATAATAATAATAATAATAATATTATTATTATTACTAAAAATTTTAAACACCCGTAACTTCCTTGCACAGTGTCCAATTCATGCACCATCAGCGGTAGTGTGACCTTGTCATCGATGCTGTCTTTTTAAGACCAATGTTGGGTTCTTTTTTATGAATTGTGGATTCAGTCAATAAAACGTCCTAAAAATAATAATAATATTATTATTCTTCAAATGCTAATTCTAGCATAGCTCCTACATGGAGTGTCTGATTAACATGTTGTCTATGGTAGCACGATTTGGATTTTGATATGGGAATTTTGAGTTTAGATGGAGAACTTTTTGTTTCGGGATCAAGGCTCAGTGACATGAAATGTCCAACTAAAATAATAATAATGCAATTATTATTATTCATTGATTCTTGTATCAGACGTATCCTCTACATCTGGTGTCTGATTTATGCGTCATTAGTGGAGTTGCGTCCCTCTAATTGAGGAGGAAGTTATGAGACTGATTTTGAGAGCTTAAAAAAGGAGGTGTGGGCCCGATGAGGCCCGATTTGGGCGTTTGCGGTGAAATGTGACTTTTTTCATAGGGTGTCCATTTTGGATGAATGTATAGCCAATCCGGTGTTTTTTTACTGAGGATTACAATTATGAGATCCATATGATGTGTTCTAGGATCGATCCATGGGCCCCATTAAGCACCATTCATGCATAATGCTGTGAAATGTAGTTTCTTCACTGAGAGTCTGATTTGGAAAAATAAACAGTCGATCCTATTTTTTTTCACACAGATCATGATGGTGTGATCTGTTTGGTGATCTTTGGCCATATAATGAGGTCATTAAGTAAAGTTAAGTTTTTTCCTTTTGGAACAACGATGAGCATCATGAGTTCGTTAGACTTATGGATAGAGGTGCCATGTACTTTGGGAGTACAATGGCATGCCTAGGGTTAATTGATCTCAATTTAGTACTCGAGTATGGATAGGTACACGTCCAGGTAATAAGGCAAGGTCACACGTAGTGTGGGACCCACATATTCCATGTACCGCTTTACGAGTCTTCTTCCTCTCCTATCCTCTTCTAATGAACTCAGATTTTGGCTCTTTAGTTTCCCATCCTGAGTGTTTTTTCATGTAGAAAGCGACGGTGCCCTCTATAGTGTATTGTGAGATATGATTTGAGATGTTTCGGGTGTGATGCCTATCTGAGGCGATGTTTGATGATAGCTATGGTCAGGTGATGAAATCACAGTATTCCAAGTGGAACCCTCCCATGAGACAAGGCATGGTTCCTTGATGACATGAGAGTTTAACCCTCTAGCCGGGCTGGGTATGGGTCCTAGACGACATCAGAGTGGAACCCTCTAGCCTGGTTGGGTATGGGTCCTCGAACATTTTAGAGTGGAACCCTTCGGCCGAACTGGGCATGGGTCATCAACTTTAAGGGATGACATCTTGACTATGTTGATCAGTATGGAGACATGTTTTGATGTACCTTTGGACTCATGAGAAAGCAACATTCTTTCCCCATCAAGATGTGTCCTTGTGACACGATATAAAATCATGTAGATGAGACAGACCCACCCAAAGAGGTTAGTATCAAGGTGTGGTGATTAAGTCCCTTTGACTTGCGTGTTTAGGGTAAATGTGAGGGATTCTTGGCATTGTTGGTGGTTACTTGTGGAACTATTAGTAACTCTTTTCTTGGGTTGAGCTTTGCGATGGAGATCCCCTTAATCTCTATCATTCTGGACTTTTTGACTAAGCATATATATATTTATCCTATTTCAATACCCACTCCTTGGGTTTTGGTTACTCTCCTTCCAGGAGAGGTAAAGATGCATAGGGTATGCCACATGATTTTTGTGTCTAGCTTCTAACGGTTGGACGAGTCTACTCTTCTACTATAGGTAGAAAATAATTGATGATAAGTTTATATTATCACTGTTTCTATCTCATTGTGTTTTGGATGAGTTTAATTCACTATATTAATGGGTTGAGCTATAATCTTTTACTATACCTTGTTCTATCCATTTCTACCCTATTCAGTACATCTTTTTCTTCTCCCTTGAGCCTTCAGGGAATCCTACCGAGTATTTTTATACTCACACCTGCTTGGACTTTTCCCACACTTGGTGTGCCTTTACAGAAGACAGACATGTTTATCATGAAATCATAGGAGTTTAGGTATACAGGGTGATTAAACCGCATTTGGTAGTCATATCTTAGGATCCAGGAGTGGGGTTCTCTCAACTGTTTCACTTTTCCACTTATTTCTAGGTTGTGGCACTTTTCTAGTTGGGTGTTTATTTTTTCCTTTTTTCTTTTAGTTTATTTTTTTGTATTTGTATTGTTTATAGGTTGATGCATGTTTGGTTTCCTTTTTATTGCAGTTTTGTATCTTGTTTTTCCTTTCACTCTTCAATTTTTCATTTAGTTGGCTGCGTGTGTGCTTACAGGTTCTTAGGCAAAGACCTCCTCGAGTTTGTTGTGCCTTCAGTGATTGTATCCACCCCCTGACCTATGGAGGCAGGCTTGGGGTAGTTTCAGATCAAGCCCCAGCATGTTTTGGGCCATGAAATTTATGTTTTTATACCCCTATGTTATTTATGTTCTTCACCATTGGCCTATGGGGATGCCGTTCGACTTTGTCTGGGTGGGTTCGAGCGTGATAGAGCCCCCAAATTAATGAAAGTTTCATGTATGATGTATGAATTGGAATATTGAATATGAATCAGGATTAATCATAGGTTATAGTTGATGATCCTTGGATTTAGAATCCAAATAAGTGACAAGATCGAGCAAAACTTGGCACATACGGTATGCATGTTTTGTACGAATGACTGGTGATTGATTTTTTGGAAAAAAGGGCCAAAATTAATGAACAAAGGATTATACCACTTGTTTAGAGTAGTAAATGATTTAAAATTATAGCAGGATTGGTTGATATAGGATCTGTGTGAAGAAACAATCATTAAAAAAAGGTGACTACACAAAATGTAGTCAAAGAACACATTGTATGTAGCCCCACCCAACTGAGATGACTAAGGTTTTGGGGAAGATAGGGATCAAAAATCATGTTTTGGGTCTATATTTCATGTGATTCCCCTGTTCTGATGATCCATATTCCAAATAAACACAGCTGGGACCCCATGCGGGAGGACATAAAATGTACTCGGGGTGTACATAGGCATGGGATGGTACTTGAGAATAGCCAGTTACACAACTAGATACATATGCATGACCCAATGAACATGATCATGGATAGAAGAACACTGGTAGACCTTGGGTAATATGATAAATATCATGTGGACCCCCTTACACACCATTCATGGTGACATGGCCTCCAAACCATGTCTATATGATAACACAGCCAGGTAGCGGAGTAGGACCACATGTTGTGTGGACCCATTACACGTTGTGTACTCCTATGATAAACTTAAAACTTTCATTTCTCAATCATATATACTTGGATTTTGTCACGTGATTAGCCTATACCTACAATTTTTCTATATATAATGCACTGATAACCTTCTTAGTGGATTTTGAGACGCGACATGGAATGCTCCAAGCATGAGGCTTCTCAAGGAAATGCTTGATGATGACAATGATTATAAGGGATCATTAGAGAGAGTCTGGGGTTGGAAACCCACTATTTCATTAGGGTGTGGGTACCCCATAGTCCTTGCACTGGTTTGAGTGGTATCCCCTATCGAACTAGGGTGTGGGTCCTATACCTACTTAGTGGCTCCCCCTGATGGACTAGGGCATGAGTTTTCTACCTACTGAGTGGAACCCCATAATGGAATAGGGCGTGGGTCCTCTACACACCGATTGGAATCCACTAATATACTAGGATGTGGGTCCTCTACCTACTGAGTGACACCCCATGATGGACTAGGGAATGTGTCCTCTAAATACTAAGTGGAACCCCATGATGGACTAGGGAATGGGTCCTCTACCAACTGAGTGGTACCCCTAGTGAAATAGGGTGTGGGTCCAATACCTATTGAGTGTCACCCCTGATAAATCATGGTGTGGATCCTCTACCTTCTGAGTGAAACCCCCCTGATGAAATAGGGATTAAGATCTCTACCTACTAAGTGAAACCCCATGCTGGAATTTTACATGGGTATTGTACCTACTAAGTGGACCCCGCCAATGTACTAGGGTGTGGTCCATCTACCTTCTATGTGGAACCCCCATGAATGACTATGGTTTGGGTCCTCTACCTATTGAGTGGAATCCCCTGATTTAATAAGGTGTGTTCATCTCTCCAATGAGTGGAACTTCTCTAAAAGACTAGGGTGTGGGTCTTCTATTGGAGACTATTCCCCCTTGACTATGTGACACATTGGTAAGGTGTGGGTTCTCCATATGGTTACCATGACATATACATAGGATGTTGGGCATGAGATATGGATCTTTTTGAGCTATCGGTAGACTCATCAACCTAGAGTGGGTTGTGAGATAAAGATACCCTCTCTCTTATTTGGTTTTCTTTCATGAGCATATATATATATATATTTTGTGGGATTTTATTTCCCTCTTTCTTTGGGTTGAGCTAAATTATTCCATCATATCTTTTATTTCCCCTTCTATTTTTATGGTGTCCTACTAGGTATGTTTATACTCACCCTTGCATTGGATTTTCCCGTACATGTTGAGTCTTATAAAGATGACAGATAGATCAGTCATGATTTTGGTGGAGCATAGGATACCCAAATATATAGACCTTATATGTTTGATGAACTTATAGATCATTATCCAATCTCTCTCAACTTTTCTTTTATTCCAGTTTTTTTCAAGTTGGGACTAAATTGATGGTTTGACATTTATTTTTCCCATTTCCACTTTAGTTTTATTCAATCATACTTCGATGTATTCTCTAGAGATTATTGCATGCATTGGTTTACTATAAATTTTACAACCTTTTTTTATTATTACTCTATACGGTTTCATGGAGATATTTTAGTGCATGCATATATGTACGCTATGAAAAAGGACTCCCATTTATGTTATTCTTTCTCACCACTTGTCTACAACCCCTGTTCTATGGAGGAAGGATTGGGGTTGTGGTGGCCTAGCCTTTCATCGACCAGGCGAGCCTCGGTGGGTCGAGTCATTGCAGAGTTGTATCTTTGGTGGTTATTTCTTAGGTAATTGTAGAGACATACCAATGGTGGGTATTGGTTAGGAAATTAGGGAAAGAATATAAAAGTGTCTTAAGTGTGGTTTTTGTTCTAGGGAACCCATTGTTAGTGCGACGACTGTTGTATCCATACACCAGGACTCTGACAACCTTCTTGTTGACTCAGTATACCAAGACATCGGTTGTAGGGGACATGGTACATGCATCATATATTTTTAAGTCCCATGTAAATAATTCATGATTTAGATCCCCATATATATATATATATGATTATCATATTATGATACATCTTGATCACTTTCAGAATGCTACCACAAAGATAGCCAGACAGGTTACCAATTCAGGATTGTGATGAAGATCTAATGTGAAATGAGACCTTAGTTCAACATCCATCTCATGAGATCTTTACTCTGGGTGGTAGGTAGCATCAATCTCTCATATAGAGAAAAATTTTGTACCAGTAGGGCTGGATGAGGATGCGCACTGGCTTAGTGCACTATACGAGTTCCAGCACTGGAGACCGCTAAGGTTATGTTATGAGCCATATCCCCAGCCAATAGAGGATTTTATTGAGTTAGTGATCTGAGTCTTATGGATCATGAAGATCCTGAAAATTCATATGGTTGTGCTGGAATCCAGTCTTTTCCATAGAGAAACTGGGCATTGGTGGAGTCTAGTCACGCAGATGCATGATGTGTCGACATTTTCATGGTATGAATTCCAATAATGGTTTCATGAGAAGTATTACCCACCTTCTTGTGATTAGTTAATATTCAAGAGTATCTAGAGTTACATAAGGGTAGTATGTTGATTCTTAAGTATATAATGAGGTTCATTGGCCTTTTTGTGGTAATACTTAAACATAGTGTGAGTTGGTTACTTCCGAGTGTAGAAGTTCATGAGGGGTCTCCATAGTGAAATTCATTACAATATGGTTCCATTGTAAATTACCACCTAATATGAAATGATAGAGTTAGAACTGGTGATAGAGAGATTCCATGTAGCTAGATCTAGCAGTGAGAATCATGGGGATGATTCTTCTACAATAGCTAATAGGAACAGGTCATCAGGATCTCAATACAAAAGATCTTCCCATGGCCAGTCTCAGTCACATGGAAATTCAAAGTAGGATTCTCGTAGATTAATAGTTCATCCCATAGAGGAGATATATTACTCATGTGATGGATGATGTTACATGGCATGAGATTACTCGCCCCGATATGTTGGGGAGGGAAGATAGGTAGCAGATGGACCGCCATGACAGAGGCAACATCATGATCAAGGATCTCTTAGGTGAGGTCAGGGAAACCCCTAGGTAGGTAGAGTTGGAAGAGGATTAGGAGGGTTTATAAGAGGATGATCTTCTATTGGAGGGTTATTCAATGAGATAATTCAACCACCACGACCAAGAATCCCATGATGGGCTTAGGGAGCCGGCGGTCAGGGCTACGGGTAGCTGAAGGCCATGGAGGCTTATGACCTGATAGCTCAAAAAATGATACAATATATGATATATATTTATTCTAAAATTACTGTAGTAATCATATACATAGGTTTTATTCATTAATTTGTTTCTGTATCCCTTGTGTGAGAGATAGATATCCCTATCGATACCTTAGCACAAGAGATTTTTCTATAGGTTCTGATCAGGTGTGATACTTTTATATCACTTATCTTACAGTAGTGAGATCTATAATTTATTGGATAGAGTTTCAAATGGGTCCTCTTGTTCTTCGTAATTAAAATTTATGACATCATATCAGGAATGTACTAGTCATATATTGTTTTGATCTCAAATAAACTATCATCGTAGGCAAGTCAAATTCCTTCATACATATGGGATGATATTCTATTTTTCATGTGAGAGAGATCTCATGCTTGAGTGAGTGTGTATTTTGAGTAGGAAGTTGCAACCCATCACCCATTAGTTGTAAAGTTTATCCTTGGATGCAGTGGGATATTTAGGCATCTGAATTCCTTTGATAGTGGAGAAATTTATAGACATATTCCATGAAGATGTTCTGAGACTACCTTTGAGGCGGGAGATGGACTTCTACATCGACTTGCATCCAAGGACCAAACTGATATCTTCTACAGCATATTAGACAGCCCTAGTAGATCTATAGGAGCTAAGAGTTCAGTTGGAGGACATTCAATACAAGGGTTTTATCAGACCCGATGTGTCCCCTGGGGAAGGTTTAGTTTTTTTATGAAAAAGGTGGATGGAAGATTTTTGATTTATGTTAATTATTGTTGCCTGAACTAGGAAAAGATCAAGGAAAAGTACCCCTTTACAAGGATTGATGAACTATTTGATCAGTTCCAAGGTGCGAGTTGGTTCTCGAAGATCGATATTAGGTCCGACTACCACCAGTTAAGGTTTTACAAGGATGATATTTTAAAGCTGTAATTTTGACATCGCTATAGACACGATGTGTTCCTGGTGATTTTTTTAAAGGTGAATAGTTCCCCCACTATGTTTATGGATTTGATGAACTGGATCTTCTAGCCACACTTGGACTAATTTTTGATTGTCTTCATTGATGAGATAACCATCTACTCACGTCAGAGGAGGATCATGAAGAGCACTTGAGAATGGTCCTAGATTTACTCTAGGATCACTAGCATTATGGTAAGCTCTAAAAGTTCTAGTTATCTATTTATGAGGTTCAATTTTTTAGGAATGTAATTCTGATCATGGATTAGCTATCTAACTAGTGAAGATTGATTTTGTTATTTCTTGGGATCCACCAAAGAGTGTGTTAGATGTGCAAAATTTCCTTGTCTTTATGGGGTACTACAATAGGTTCATTATAGAATTATATATAATTTCATCCCCTTTAACCATCCTAACGTTGAAAGGAAATCCATTTAGCTAGACCGAGTAGTGTCCGAGATCCTTCGAGTAGTTGAGGTCGAGGCTAACTAGTTCTCCTATGTTGAGACTACTAGAGGAGGGTATGGAGTATATAGTATTTTGAGATTCAAATTGAGTTGGGTTCGGTTCTGTTTTTATGTAGAGGTGGGTAGTGACCATGTATGGGTTGAGGCAGTTGATACCCCACAAGTAGAACTATGTGATTCATGATCTAGTGTTTTTAGCGGTAATATTAGATCTGAGGTTGTGGAGACACTATCTTCTGGTAGAGAACTTTGTTTCTTACTAATATCACCATAGTCTTAGATATATCTTCACACAGATAGATCAGAACCTGATAAATAGGTTCTGGTTATAATTCTTATAGGAACATGACTTCAATATAGTCTATCCTTCTGGGAAGGGAAATGTTCTGGAAGATTCACTTAATATGAAGTCCTATTCTATTTAGGTATATAAGGCATCAGAGAAGTTATCTTATTTAAAGATGGACCTAGTGGAGGATAGGGGTTCAACTTATCTTTAGTTGATGGTGTTGACACCTCCTATTCTTTAGTGTGTGAGGGAGGCTTAGTTGGGTTACATTAACCATGAGAGTATTTGTGACCAAACATCCTTAGTAGATTCACCAGATGGATTTTATCACTACTACAAAACCAACCTTTAACAGTGCTTGAAATGGGATTTATCAACTCTAGAAAAGCACTGACTATATGATTGAGGTTAAAATCCCTCGTCTTTTATTAGTGCTGAAAAAGTGATGATAAATGGGTCCTTTATCAGTGCTAAAGAAAGCGCTAATAAATAGGACCTTTACCAGTGCTTTTAAAAGAAATGATAAAGGAACCATTTATCTGCACTTTAATTTAGAGCTGCTAAAGGAACAATTATTAGCACTTTTTGAGCACTGATAAAATGGACCTTTATCTGCACTTCTATGAGTGCTGATGAAGGGCCACACTATAGTGTGCTATAACAGCACACTGCAGATCCACTATAGTGTTCTATTACAGCACACCGCTACACCAGAAACATACCAGGTATAAAAAAACAATTCCCAATATAAGATTATAATGAGATGAATTTTTTTAACACAAACACAATAACAAAACACTATATTATAGAAATTTGAAATATTGGTTCATACAATTACATAAATAAAAATTATTATATACATTCAAAAACATCAATATTACTTTATCTTTTAATCTTGGTCTGAATCATACTATTTTTGAACAAACCACCCCTACTTGAGAAAAATAACACACCTATATAAGGAAAAAATTATTATGTTAGTATTAATATCAAGAACTAAATTAGAAGAAAGTGTTAATTTTACTAAAATTAAAATTAATTTTAAATAAAAAGATGCACTTGGTGTCATACTAGTCACACCATGCATAGGATTGAGGTGCGAATAATTCAAAAAAATATCAACTGACTTTTGGATCATTTTCCTAAAGTATCAAAAAAACATGAATTTGTTTTCTTAGTTTTGAGTATGACAATTTTCTTTTTTACTAAAATATCATTTTAAACTGGAAACACACACTTTTGACTCATTCTAATCACATCATGTATCTGTTTGACATGAAAATGATCCCTATAAATCAAAAATGAATTATTAATAATCATCTTAAATTATAAAGAAAATCCTATCATGTTTTATCATTTTTCAGTGAGTGAATTTTTTTGAACTAAAATATCAATTTTAAATTGAAAAAGGACACTTTGAGTCATATTTGGAACATCATGTATCAGATTGAGTTGTGGATGATTCTTACATGTAAAAAATGACTTATGGATCGTTTTTGTAAAGTATAAAAATAACCAGAATGTTTTTCTTGATTTTGAGTTGGATAATTGTCTATTTTACTAACATTGATGACAATTTTAAATAAAAAGATGCTCTTTGAGTCACACTGGTAAGACCGTATATTGGATTGAGGTGCGGATGATTCCTACACATCCGAAATGACTTATAGATCATTTTCCCAAAATATCAAAACAACATGAATGTGTTTTCTCAATTTTGAGTACGTCACTTTTCATCTTTACTAAAATGTCATTTTAAAATTGAAACATGCACTTTGACTCGTATCAATCACATTATGTGTTAGATTTAGGTGAGACCAATTCATACACATAATAAATGACTTATAGATCATTTTCCTAAAGTATTTAAACAATTTTAATGAGTTTTCTTAGTTTTGAGTAGATTAGTTGTCCTTTTAAATAAAATTGATGTCAATTTTAAATAAAAACATGCACTTAGAGTCATATTGGTCACACCGTTCGTCGGATTGAGGTGAGGATGATTCATTCATGTCTCAAATCACTTATGGATCATTTTTCTAAAGTATAAAAACAATCTGAATGTTTTTGCTCAGTTTTGAGTAGGTCATTTTGTTTTTTACAAAAATTAATGTCAATTTTAAATAAACATGCACTTAGAGTCACACCGGTCACACCATGCGTCATATTGAGGTGTGGTTGATTCATACACTTTAAAAGTAACTTGTGGATTTTTTTCATAAATTATCAAAATAATATGAATGTGTTTTATAGGTTTTGAGTACGTTACTTCTCTTATTTACTAAAATGTCATTTTAAACATGAAACACACACTTTGACAAATATGGATCACATCATGTATCAGTTTTATGTGAGACCGATTCCTACACATCACAAATGATTTATGAATTGATTCCTTATATTATTAAGAAAATATGAGCACGTTTTCTCAATTTTTAGTGAGTGAAACTTTTTAATGTTAATCATTGATTTTAAAATGATAACTGACACATTGAGTTAGTTTTATTTTTTACTAAAATTAATGTAAATTTAAAATATAAATAAGTAATTGGTGTCATACCAGTCACATTGTGTGTTGGATTGAGGTGTGGTTGATTCCTACTAATACCAAAGTCTCAAAACAACCCTAACTGTCAATGTTACTATGATTTCCATTGACTTTATTTGTCGAACTACCAATACTACATGAGAATCTTCGAACAAACCACATCAACTTGAAAAAGTAGAATACACCTGTATAAGAAAACAATTATTATGAGTATTACTATAAATAAATAAATTAAACATAAATATGAAATAATAAATTAATTATATAATTTTTTTTACTATGAAAATATCAAGATTACCTCTATGATTGAGCAGTGGAGGGAACTTAAAGGAAAGTGATAAATGCCAACACTATGTTGGTGAAAGGTTTTGTGGGAGAAGAAGTCTGTGGAAGTTTTGGTGCATAAAGGGATGAAAGATGGATCGAGCACCCCAAATCAAACAAAATAATCCAACTATATAAGAAAACAATTATTATGTGAGTAATACTAAAAATAAAAATATTAAACATAAATATGAAACAATACATTAATTCTATAGAAAATTATTTTACTCGAAAAACATCAAGATTACCACTATAATTGAGTAGATGAAGCATCGTTTCTCTTCCTACAAAGGTAGTTGAGGTAATTTAAAAGAAATTGATCAATGAACCACTACAGGGGTGAAAATATTTTAAGAGAGAAGACGCATGAATGTTAGATAGATCACCCCAACTTAAACAAGAGAATCCACCTATATAAGAAAACAATTAAAATGTGAGTAATACTAAAAATAAATAAATTAAAAATAAATATGAATCAATACAATAATTATATGGACAATGATTTTATTATGAAAAAATCAAGATTAACTCTGTGATTGAGTAGAGGTGACATCATTTCTCTTCCTATAAAGGCATTGGAGGTAATTTTAAAGAAAGTGATAAATGATCCACTATAGGGGTGAAAAGGTTTTAAGGGAGAAGAAGAATGAAAGTTGGACATAGCATCCCAACTCTTAAAAAAGAATCCACTTGTATAAAAAAACAATTATTATGTGAGTAATACTAAAAAGAAATAAATTAAACATAAATATGAAATGATAAATTAATTTTATGAAAAATTTATTTACTATGAAAATATCAAGATTGCCTATGTGATTGAGCATAGGTTGCATTGTTTCTCTTCCTGCAAAGGCAGTGGAGATAATTTGAAAGAAAGTGATAAATACACCACTATAGGGGTGAAAAGGTTTTAAGGGAGATAAAGTATGAAAGTTGGACAAAGCGCCACAACTCGAATAAAAGAATCCATCTATTTAAAAAAAAATTATTATGTGATTAATACTAAAAATAAATAAATTAAACATAAATATGAAATAATACATTAATTCCACGGACAATGATTTATTGTTAAAAAATCAAGATTACCTTTGTGATTGAGCAGATATAGAATCATTTATTTTTTTAAAAATTCATGAAACATGTACATAAATCTTCTAAAATAAATGAACTCTACAAGTAATAATGAAAATTAAATCAATGTTTCATTATATAATTTTTCTGTAAAATAGGGAAAGTATATCACAACATTATCTTTACATTTACAAAGTGTTTATTTAGTCAAAATATAAGCTAATAACAAAACTATGGATTTTATATGCACTTAATTATGGTTTAGAAGACTATATGGATGTCAATAAACCATGAGACAATTAATGATATTGATATATATTTGGATCCATTGATCAATGGATCCAAAAAAAGTATTGGTTGTGCATCACTCAAAAAGTTAATAACAAAACCAAGGATTCTCTATGTACTTAACTATTGTTGGTTAACTATTGCTTAACATAGAATATAAACTGAAATTCCTATCTGGTGTCCCCGTGATGCTCTCATCCCACACATGCTTGTCACCATCTCTATCATATCACCATTCACCATTCACATTTCCTTCTCTTCCTCACAATTTTATTCATTATTTAAACAAGTGGGAATATTTTTCCTTCATAGAATTTTCCGATTATCATATTTCTTCTTCTATCATATGTGTTTCCCAAAAAACATTTATCTAATGAATTAGATTATTCTATAAAATTATATATTTATGTTCAAGAATCAAATTATTTTTTTCTCTCTATGTGTGAGATGAGGGCATCATGGGGACACCGGGCAAGAATTCCAGGTCAGATGTTATGCTAAGATGTAGTCAAACAACAATAGAGAAGTGCACAAATAATCCTTAGTTTTGTTATTATATTTGTGAGTGATGTACAACCAATACTTGTTGTGGATACATTGATTAATGGATTAAAATTGACATTAATATTATTCCAACTCTTTCAGACTAATTTTTCTTGAATAACAATAACGTAAAGATGGGAAAATGATTTAAAAATGGTTGTGTGCATGATCTCTTGAAAATATGATGAAATATTTAACTCTATATTCATATTCATTTGACAAAAAATTAGTGTGAATCCATTTTTGGTTCATATCCATCCTATTGGGTTCATAAAATATTAATTTTATACAACATATAAATAAATACACATAATATATTCATTATAAAACGTGAAATCTATAGAAAATTCTAATATGGGAAACTAAACATTTGATTGTTTCAAATAATTTTAGTATTCTAAAGAAAATATGTAATTTAATTTAAGAAAATAATCACTCCACATAAAATATTTCTTAAATCCCCTAAAAATTAAAATATAATATAGGAAATTGATGAGTAATACAAAAATAGAATATGATAAACAAAAATAACAAACTCTCATTCAATCAACTAGAAGATATAAAAATATATTGGAACAAGTGATGTAGCAACCTAATGAATTATTACATTTATAATTAATGGTATATCAATATTTGAAAAAATATCAAGACTCATGGGATTTCATATCACCGCACTGACCCATCCCAAGGAAACTCAAGGCACTCAAACTAGATGTAAAATTAGCATTTACTAATGGATTACACAAATAGGAATTACTTAAAAAACAGATAGTTTTCTCATTATTTAATATAGGAATAATGTTTGTAAATTAAAAAAGGTGACGTATGAATTGAAAAAGAACTAAGAGCTTGGTATTGAAAGTTATATTAATTATTAAAGAAAATTTAATTTAAAAATTAAGGAATTGATCATAATAATTACATAAAATATAATTTTATGGATAGATTGAAAGTGTTTATCAATGTAAATGACATAATATTTATATGTTCAAGAGATGAATGATGATAATAATTTTCTACATTAACAATGACCAATTTTTAAATGTTGATGTTTAGTGAGTTGACATTTTCCTTCATTTATAGTAAACTCATGGAATTCATGGTATATTTATTTCCTAATCCATGTATGCAAGGGAAGTGTTTTATAGATTTCAAAAGAAAGATTGAAAACCCATGTTTTCCCCCATTGAAAATTGAATGAAATTTTTGAATATTGTGGGGGGAATATCAATCTATATCATGATATTTTCCAAGGGACATTGTCAATCCCCCTCGAGCTGGTAACAAGCGTTAGGGCATAAAAAACAACACAATGGGGATAATTTGGCCCAAAAAATATATAAAACTAGTAGAAATAAAATTTAAATAAAAACGTCCATGATGCATTCATACATTTGATTATCACACCAACCCTGATAAGTAGAAAAAAGAAGATATGAAGTAGTATAATATAAAAGAAATCCCTTAACCTACTTTTAACTCCCTCACACACAAAATCCTTGGTTTCATTTTCTAAAATTTCACATGTATGGAATACATTGATAAAATAAAGAATGAAAAATATGTATGATAACTTTGAGTGATCAATTTCTGAAACCTAAACTAAATAAAACAACCAACTAAACTCTATGTTACTCCATGTGTCACCATTGATTCCAGAAACAATAAACTCTCCCTGAGAGATCAAGAGTTGAATAAAAATGGGAAAATGAGAAAATCAGAAGGCCTACCCCACTAGTATACAGTCACCAGACCACAAATAACAACATCGTCAAAGAATAAATAAAAAACAAAACAAAAAATAAAAAAAGAAAATCAGGACTACCTCACTAGGTTGAAGAAAATTCAAGACCCTCTTTATAAACTCTACTTGAAATAGAATACGGAATTTCAGATGAGATATTTGAGAAACTAGAGGTAGTCAAGTGGTGTGATTCGAACTTTGATTCACCAAGGAGGAGTGCCGACAGTGGGTGGCTTATGTGAAAAAATTATGATATCGCGATGGGTTTGCAAATGGTTATGGTTTTTTAATTAGACCAAGACACTTTTATCAGTGCTTATAAAAAAGCGCTGATAAAGAGTCCTTTTATCAGCACTTATTACCTAAGCATTGGTAAAATCACTCTTTATCAGTGTTACAAAAGTACTAATAAAACCAATCTTTATTAACACTAAACTTATAGTGCTAATAAAGCCTCATTTTTATCAGCGCGAAAAAAGTGTTGATTAAGATGCTTTTATCAGTGCTTATTACTTAAGCATTGTTAAAGGATCTATAATTATAATTATAAATAAAAGAATTGTAAATATTTATATATATACTTAATATATAAATATAAATATAAATATAAATATAAATATACTAAATATATTCCTTTTTAATATATTTATTATATTTTTATAATTATTTATTTATAATTGTATAAATATTTTAAAAAATAATATTTAAATCATTATATATATTTATATAATTATACATATATATATTTAATAAATATACATAAATATAAATATAGTAAATATCTTCATTATTTAAGTAAATTTGTTATAAATTTAGTAATTATTTAAATATATATAATTATTTATTTATTATTATATAAATACTTTAAAGAAAATTATTTATAAATATAAATATATAATTGTATAAATATAGTAAATTTACATTAATAAATATTTTTTATAAATATTTTTTAACATTATTAATGAATATCTAATTTTAAGTGCATGCATATATGTTACAAATGAGTGAAATTGAATAAATTAAGAATAAGTACACTTTAAAAATATTGAAAAAATGGATAAGTTTTATATTTTTGAATTGTATATAAAAATTAATTAAATGTAACGCATATTTAATCTATGTTAAATTGAAAAATAACACGACATTCAATTATATATTGAGTACTATGAAATTAGTCAACATTTTTAATTCATATTAATTTTTAAATATAAAACCATTATTCAATAAATATATTAATATTTAATGTAAAGTGCATAAATATTTTTTAATATATAAATCATATTTATATACATTAATATACATTAATATATTTAATATATAAAATCTAATAACATTAATTATCATAATTATCTAATTAATAAAATGTTTATTATTTAATAATGTATAATCAATTCATTAAATTTTATAATTAATTATTTAATTAACAAAATTTATAACTTTTTTTTAATAAACTCAATTTTTATTTTTTTATTTAATTATTTCATTTTATTTATTTAAACCTTTATCAGCACTAAAAAAGAGCTGATGAAATAAATATTTATCAGTGTTAAAAATAAAGTGCTGATAAAATTTAGCCTTTATGAGTGCTAAAAATAAAGTTCTGATAAAGGGTTCCCTTTATCAGTGCTAAAAATAAAACACTTATAAAGGTAGCCTTTATCAACACTAAAAAAAGCACTGATAAAAGGTTAAATTTATCAGCGTTTTTCCTTAGGACTGATAAATACTCCATTTATCTGCATTTGTTTACAGATATAATAAATACTAGCGCTATTAAAGGCCAGTTTTGTAGTAGTATATGAAGTAGGAGATCATGTTATACTTTTTTAGGTAAGGACATTTGTTCTGGTCATGATATGATAGGAGTTTATGAGGGAGTTTCACACTTCTCCTTTGGTTGTACATCCCATTTTAGGGAAGATGTACAAGGAACTTTAGTGATAGTTTTGATGGGCTGGAATGAGGTAGAGTGTTGATGAGTTTGTTCTTTGCCATCTCACATGTTAGCAGGTGAAGTCTTAACACCAGGTTCCAGTAGGTTTGACACAACCTCTTGAGATCCTGGAATAGAAATGCAATGACATATTTATGTAATGTGTGACAGGTCTTCCATAGAAAGTGATATTCCATAATTCCATAAGGGTGATTGTTGAACAACTTATCAAGTTAGCGCACTTACTTATCATAAAGAAGTAGAGTTTAGTGTAGACTTAGGGATAGTTGAATGTGCAAGAGACCATACAACTCTACGAGGTACCCTCAATGATTATCTCAGACCATGATGTGTGTGGTTCACATCATGGTTGTGAAGAGGCCTCCATAAGGAATTCGGGACAAAATTATGAAGGAGTACAACATTTAAAACCCAGAAATATAGGAATACCGAGTGCACTATCTAGGTGTTGGAATATAGGATAATATATTATGTTTTGGACTTTGGGTGGAGTTGGGAGGATCACTTTTTATCATCAGAGTTCGCTTATAATAATATCTACCACTCTACGATTGGTACAACACTTTTTGAGGCCTTGTATGGGAGACCCTGTAGGTCTCCCCTATGCTGGACTGAGATTTTCAAGACATATATTGTTAGTCCATAGATGGTACAAATGATTATAGATAAGGTCTAGGTAATCTATGAGTGGATGAGGACAACCTAGATATGACATAAACTTGCAGCATATTAACATCTTCAGCCCTTAGATTTCAAGTAGGGAGACCATGTTTTCCTGAGAGTCTCCCCACAATGAGGATTGAAGCGGTTTGTATAGGAAGGAAATATATCCCAAGTTTTATTGATCTATTTTATATTCTATAGAGGGTTGGTGAGTTTACTTATCGCTTATCCTTAGCCACATAGTTAGAGTGGGTACATGACATCTTCGATGTGTCATAAATGAGGAGATATGTGCATGATCCTATGCATGTCATTTACTAGGGAAAGCTAGACAGAAAGGACAGATCCACCTTCTTGGAGTACCTGGTAGAGATCTAGGATCAAAATTATAGGATCATATGAGGATGTACCATTCCCATGGTTCGTGTGCTGTGGTAGCACAAGAGTGTGCATGAGAGATATTGGGAGCGAGAGAGCCATATGTGGGCTCAATATCCCAATTTTTTTATTTATCTTGTGCTTTTAGGGGACAAAAATCTTTTAAGGGGGGAATAATGTTGTTACCCTATTTTTCTGGTGTAATACTTTGAAATATATTAAGAAATATATTCAAAGATAGCTGCTGAGATGGGTCGAGATTCTGAGGCCCAGTGATCCCATAATTTATATTATAAAAATATTAAAGATATTAATATCACACATGTGTTGTTTTATTAATAAAGTGGAATGAATCCTAAAGAGAGCCTCATATCAAAAATCTAAGACCATGGTTGAATATGAAAGGTTAGGTCTACCATCAATGTGTCTTAATGTTGGTCTGCATGGGATGTTTGGATAATACAGCTTTTGACATTACATTTTATTAAAATTAATATTTTATTTTATTTTAAATGACCTAATATAAATCCTATATAAATATTATCTTATGAAATCTTTATAGGGTTAGTTGCATAACCCTAGGAGGATTTGATAAAAGGACTAGATCATTTTTTATTGACTGATTAATACCGAATGACGAACAACAATCAGATTGAGGTGGGTCTAAAGGTAGTGAATGAAATAGATTACCCTCATCCTTGGAGAATGTTTTCTTCACCAATGATTGATACTAAATCTAGTTATGGATAATAAATTGTGGTTTATGAACTTTTTATTTAAATTTTGATCATGGATTTTATCTGCTTTTGATATGAGATAATTGTTTTTTCCATGAGCCCCACAAGTTATTGATTATATTGAACCAATATAATTATTCCCCTATTGCACATGTTATCACGCATAGAAATTACTAATTTATGATAATTTTCAAAGAATTATTTTCCATTGATATATTCACTTTATTTATATGATTCATCCATCTATATTCTTCGCATTCTTCACCATTGTCCTATAGGGTCTTGGTTTGACTTTCCGGGGCAGGTTCAAGCATGATCAAACCCCTAGATTCATGGTAGTTGCACTCATGACAAATGCATTTAAAAATAAAGAATGGATTGGGATGTATCAATGGTTTTGGGTGATGTTCCATGGATTTATGATCCCAATAAATTATTGGATCAAGCGATAGATAGTGTCAGGAAACGTGCATGCTTTGTGTAAATTACCGCTGTCTAATTTCCATTCACTGGAGGGATGAAATTGATGACTAAAAAAATACATATAATTTTGAGTGGTCAATGGATGGAAATAATTTAGGAAGGAGTGGATCTGGGATCTGCAAGAAGAACCATAATTTCTGTTAAAAAGTCTATTACACATTGTGTAGTCAAAGAACACACACCATGTAGCCCCACTCAGCTGCAGCGGCTTGGGTTTTGGGGAAGATATGGATCACACACTATGTGGTGGGACCAAACATTGTGTGACCCTATCTGGGTGGTTGATCCATGTTCTAGATACTCATGGATATGACCTAGTGCAGGAGGACATACTGTATACTCGAGGATTATATGGGCATGGGATGTTAACCATACATTAACAGGTGCAATACCAGATAAATGATCATGGACCAATAGACATAGGCATATTCAGGAGCACACAAGTAAGACTCATGTGGATATGACATGCTATGTGGGCCCCCTTAAACAAAATATTAGGTGACATGGCCTTTGATCCATGTACATAAGATAATATGGCCAGGTATTGGAGTGGGACCACATAAAGTGTGGACCCCATACATGCCACATATCCCTACAAGAAACTTCCACCTTGCGTATCTCCTTCTTATGAACTCATATTTTGGCATACGATTAGCCTATTCTGAGTAGTTTTCCACATAGAACATGATGATAGACTTTATAGTGGATTTTGAGATATAGTGTGGAATGTTCAAAGTGTTATGCTTCATTAAATGATTCTTGATGATGGAAATGATCAGGCATGATCATTAGAGAGGGGCCGAGGTTGGGTACCCCCTATTGCATCAGGGAATGGGTACCCCATAATCCTTGTAAAGGTTTGGGTTTTACTCCCTATTGGACTAGGTAGTGGGTCCTCTACCTACGAAGTGACTCCCCCTTGATGGAATAGGGTGTGGGTCCTCTACCTACTCAGTGACACCACCTTATGGACTAAGGCGTGGGTCCTCTACCTACTGAGTGGAACCCCCTAAAGGACTTGGGAATGATTCCTATACCTATTGAGTGGAACCCCCTAAAGATTAGGGTGTGGGTAATATTCTTATTGAGGTGAACCCCTTGATAGACTGGGGCATGTGTCCTCTAACTAATGAGTGGATCACCTTGACAGACTAGGGTGTGGGTCCTCTACCTACTAAGTGGCATCCCCTTGATGGACTAGGGTGTGGTTCCTATACCTAATAAGTGGAACCCCCTAATGGACTAGGGAATTGATCTTATACCTATTGAGTGTAAACCCCTGATGAATTAGGAAATGGGTCGTCTACTTATTGAGTGGCACCACCCTGATGGACTAGGTCGTGGGTCCTTTAACTACTGAGTGGCACTCCCTGACACACTGGGGCATGGGTCCTCTATCTACTGAGTATTAACCCCCTGATGTACTAGAAAATGGGTCCTCTATTATAGATCGTTTCCCCATGATTTTTGGGACAATGGTGAGGTTTGGGTCCTACACACGATTACCTCAATGGATACACAAGATGTTGGAAACTAGAGATGGACCCTTTAGAGTTATTGGAAGACTCATCGTCTTAGGATAGGTTGTGAGGTGGAGATCCTATTTCTCTCTCATTTTAGTTTATTTTATGTTCATATATATATATATATATATATATATATATATATATATATTTATCCGCTGTTAGGTTTTATTTTTCTCTGATTTGGGTTGATTTCACTAATTCAATAATATCTTCTATTACTGCCCATTCAATTTTTAGGGAATCTTACTAGGTTTGTATATACTCACTCTTGCATGGGATTTTCTACAAGAATTGGGTATTATAAAGACAAAATATAAATTGATGATGATTTTGGTGGATCAAAGGATACTCGTGCACATAGACCATATACGGTGGTTGGGCTTGGATATCAAGGGCTAGGCTCTCTTAACTTTACTTTAATTATAGTTTTTGTTAGGTTGGGACTGCATTTCTGGTTAGGAATGTATTTCCACCCTTTTCACTTTAGTTTTATTCTATCATACTCTGATGTATTCCTCAGAGTTTATTGCATTCATGGTTTTATTCTAGATGCTACAACCCTTTTTATTATTCCTCTACACTATTTCATATATACAATTGGGTGAATACGTATAGGTATGTTAGGAAAAGGCCTCCCATTTATGTTATAACTTCTCAGTACTTGTTTCAATCCCTTGGCCTATAGAGGAAGGATTGGGGTTGTGGTGTCCCTACCTTCCACTATCTAGGAATGCACCATTTTTATGGGTCGTAACAAATATAATATTTGAATTTTAGCTTAACTTTTTAGGAAATGACATGTTAGGGATCTACCAAAACAAAAATTTGATGGAACCAAAGTTTTTGAAACTTATAAATTTGTTAAGAAACATATTTTTAGTTTTAAATATAAAATTTAAGTCTCAATTTCAAAATCTTTATAGTTAGTGACATGGATTTATTTAATCCTACACAAATTGGAAGTATTGGAGAAAAACACTTTGTGTATGTCTTGGTTGATGATTAAACTAGATATACTTGGGTTTATTTTCTCATATAAAAATCTAAATCACTTAATAATTTTAATATTTTTCTATTTTCTATTAAAAATGAGAAACATTTACCTTTTATTACAATTTATAGTGATCATGGTGGTGAGTTTATGAACTCGTATTTTGAAACTTTTTATATAAAGAAAGGAATAACACATATTTTTTATGAATCTAGAACACCAAAACAAAATAATGTAGTTGAATGAATAAATTGAATTCTTTAAGAAATTACTCAAAAGATTCTAAGTGATTATTCTGTTTCTGGACAAATTTATACTGAGGTTGCGAGTACTTATTACTATACTATAAATCAATTTTTTCTTAGAATTTTTTTTAATAAAACTAATAATGAGTTTTATACTAGAAGAAAACCAAAACATTATTACTTCAGAGTCATTGGATGTAAAGTATTTATTCTGAATACTAAATGTCAACTATATAAATTTAGTCGTAAGGATAATGAAGAAATATTTATTAGTTATTCTATAACTAGTTTTCCTTATATAGTTTTTAATAAAATAAAAAATATTGTTGAAGAAAAAATTTATGTAAAGTTTGAAGAATCCAATAATTTGTTTACAGAAATTCAAGAAGTAAATCCTCTAGATGATGTTTTTGAAAACACTCCTAACAGTTTACTAGAAGTTAACTCGTAACTTCTGAAAGTAAATCCTCCAAAAATAAGATATTCAAATTTTAAATATTCTACAATTAATTTAGTGAAAGATGTATATCCAATATTTAATGATTAAATTACCACATTATCTTAACACCAATTTATCTTAAGGATTCATCCCCTACTAATAATATTATTGGCGATTTAAGTCAACTAGTTAGAACTATAATTTTCTTGAGAAATCAACGCGAGCATTATAGATTAATATCATAATTTGAACCTAAAACAATATATGATGATTTAGGTGATGAAATATAGATATGAACTATAGAATAAGATAGAAATAAATTTGAAAGGAATCACGTTTTAAACTTAGAAAAATGTCCTAAGGATCTATTGGTTATAGGGTACAAATGGGGTTTTATAAATAAATGTGATTAAAATGAAACTATTGTTAGAAATAAAGAAAGACTTGTTTCTAAAGGGTTATTTTCAAGAAGCCATAGATTATGGTGACACCTTTACACTAGTAGAAATATTAGAATATATCATAATATTACTAGCCTTTATATCTCATATGGATTTTAATTTATTTAAAAATGATTTTAAAAGTATTTATATTAATAGATATGTTCAAAAGGAAGTTTATATTGAACTATATCCTTGTTTTGAATGAACTAAATTTTCATAAAATATATTTAAACTCATTTAAGGACTCTATGGACTTAAATAATATCTAAAATCTTTTTACGGTAGACTTACTGATATTTAATTCAAGATAATTTTGATAAAGGAATTACTAGTCCAAAAATTTTTATAAATAATTTTATAAACATAATAACTTGGTTAAGATTTATGTCAATGAAATTATTTTTTGTTCTACTCTAAAATTAATTTCTGAAAATTTTTATGAAATTAAGAAAAATGAGTTTGAAATGAGCATGATGGGTGAACTCATTTTTTCCTTGGTATCAAATTTCATAAAAACCAGAAGGAAATATTTTAACTCAAAATAAATATATTTAACATTTTCTTAAACATTTTTGTTTTGAATATGAATCTATATATGTACTTTAGAAGAAAATTCTATGAAACTTGATTTTGATGAATTTGATAAAATGATGGATCAATGTTTTTATAAGCATGATCATAATTTTACTTTACCATATAACAAGTTAACCAAAAATTATGTTTTTAGTATGTTTAATTGTAATATTTCAATAAAACTTAAAGGAATCACAATTAAATATAGTAAATCATATTTTCTATTAAATTAAAGGAACATTATATCTCAGTTTATTTTATTCTTCTAGTAATTATCTTTTACTTAAAATTTAATCAGATGATGAATTTAGAGGTTTTAGATTAAATATAAAAATTAATTATAGAACATTTCATTTTTAAGGAAAATATTTACTTTCACGGTTTGGAAAGAAACAACATTCTATAGTAGTTTCCACTAATAAAGATGAATATATTGCGGTTAGATATTCTTATGCTCAAGTGTTTTGGATGAAACACACACTCATGGATTTTTTTGAGTTTTACTCAAACTCCAATACTTTGTGATATTACTAGTGTCATATATTTTTCTAAGAACCAAACACATCACTCATGAGTAACACACATAGATTAAAGACATAATTTTCATAGGGACCACACATAAAAAGAATATATAATTATCGATTTTATCAAAACATACAATTATATTGTTGATATTTTTACAAAACCTTTAAAATTTGATAGATTAAAATTTATTAAATAGAAGTTATGAATTATCAACATAAAATGATATTCAATTCACTTCTTGTTCAAAAAATTTATTTATATTAAAAAACTACTCAAAGTGAGGGGGATATATTTTTTTCAAATAAATTCCTTTTTTTACTTTAAATGGTTTTTTAATGGTTTTAATTTTTTTACATTGATCAGATTTTCATTAATGTTTTCATCAAATTGACATTTTGTTATCTACACATAAAAAATGATATTAATCTCATTTTTTATTTTTTTAAAGATCAACAACAACATATGGAATTTTCCTTGAACAATATTAGATATAGGAAGATAATCCATTATTATTAAAAGATGAATTTAGTGTAATTTAACTTCTAAAACTATATCTTTTTCGGTTTTGTTCCTCCCATTTTGTATTTTTTTCATCTTATGGGGAGGTGTTTAAAAATCCTAGATGGTAATATCTCTTAAGTGATTATATGCAAGAATTTATTTTTATAGGGAGAGTGTTTATTAGTTCATTTCATTTTTGATAAAATTTTATCATAAGATAACTGATATTTTCATATAAAGAAATTATAAATTTAATTCTTAAAAAAGAATTTGTTTGTCATAAGTTCTAACCACATATTTTTATGAGAATCTTTCTGGACCAACAAAAAAACAAATGATAATTTTCTAGGTATTAGAAAACTCATATGCCTATATAAGGACTGCAATATTAAAGTTTTTAATTGCAATAAATTTCCTATCATTTTAATTATCTATTCTATATAATGTTTTTCAATGGTAGTATATTTGGGAATTTTTTTTAGAATAATATCATATGGTCATCTATGAAGTTCAATGTTATTTCTTCCAAAATATTCAAACCACATGATCTATTTGAAGACCTATCATGGATAATTAGTGAATAAGGCGAAGTTCAAAGTTAAATAATGAAAACAATATCATCTATTATGAGGAAATTTATAATAATATCTATAATCATAGTGGATAATATAATGTTAAATATATGAACTCATCATAAGAATATCTTTTCATATATGAAAACATGGTTGAAAATGGTATTAATGTGGAAATATTTGATTACATCAACTAGGTTAAAATATTTTTTTAAATATTTGAATAGTTTTAGAAGTATATAAAACATCCAAAACATATGATTGGAAACTTTATAAGAGAAATAAATATCTAATATATAATTATATTGCTTTATTTATTTTAATGTATTTTTTTATTATTTATTTTTCTTCTTTTGAAAATTAAAAATGGTTATAAATTTATGAAATTTTTAAAAAATTAATAATAAAGGGGGAGAAATTTTGTTTTTATATCATTATTTATAACTAATAAGTTTATTCTGAAAGTGTTTTTATAATTGAAGAAGTATTTCATTCTAAAATAATTTTAAGAATTTACTCAAATATATAGAGATATTTATTTTAAATTTTAGTTGATATTTTCATTTTTCCTTTTATGTTTTTTGATTTACAAAAAGGTGGTGATTTTTGAGTCAAAGACTCACTTACTTTATTTTTTAAATCACAATACAGTTTATATGAATTTTATTTAACATAAAATTCATTTAGTTATTGTGTTTGTGTTGAAAAAATTTCTATAATTGAAATACTAAATAAATAAATATTTTTTTAAAATATAATAATTTGATCATTAGTGATAGACTACATAAATTAGATTCAAAATAACTATAATAGAGTATAAAACACTCATTAATATATGATGCCACATGATAAGTTCATCGGTAGATGATGAAGATGTTACTGATATAGTTATAAATGAAACTAAGATTTATAGAATAAAACAACTGAAGTTTGTAAAAACATTTTCTATAAATATAGACTCCCCTAAAGCATCATAAGTATGAAAAGGTGGATAACTTGAAAGATTTCAATCACTTGAATCCTTTAACATCTTGTGGACTTCGTGAATTTCTGATTGTTTTCATTTTTGAGTTTTTACTAATAGATACATGTTATGAGGATTTATTATAAATCTATTATTATTTCTATTTTATTTGGTGTTTTAATGATCCTACATCACCAATGGATTCAAATATAGGAATACAGAGTGTTGGTTCTAGAGAACTACACCTACCAACATGTTAAGTCAAGGGATTAGGGAGATAGGAAGACAAATCATAGATTCTTCCATTGTGTGGAAGATATTTTCTACTAATAGGTTAATTAGAGAGCTTCTAGGGATAAAAATACAGGATACCTTATGATAGGTTGAATGTCCTAGATACCTTGGATATGGTCTATAGAACCACCATAAAATTTGAATTAAAAGTATGTTTTGAATATATCCTTTAAAGGTGTATTTAATTTTTTAACCAATACCCATTTTATTATTTTAAAATTTCACAGTATTCATTTTTTGAATTACTACTGATTTAAATTTTCTATTTCTACTGATTAGATTACTATTTTTGGATTTTCATAAACTTCCAACAAATATTTTTCCACTGAGCTTACTGAATATATTGAACCTAAGTGTTTCATTTTTTGTGAATAATGTATCAATATTTGTTTGGTGTGTTAAGATGAAGTGGTGATTCTTAGAGAGTTGTTATGGATTCAATCTATGATATTGGATGTCATGATTGATGAATTCTTTATTTAAAATGTGATGATTGTTTGAACTATTTTCAATGTCAATGACCTGTGAAAAAATAAATTTTATGAAGTGCACAATTTTTGTAGTAATATGAAGAAGATGTAATCTATATATGAAGCAAACTAAGTTCTGGTTTGTCTATTTATGTTTAGAATTTTCTGGTACTTATGTTAAACATTTGACTAACTGTTTTTTATTAGAGTTTATTAAAAATTAGCCATCTAGATAGCCAACCAAGGGATCCATGTGCAACCACTGCTGAGACGAGCACTAGGATCAACCCCAACTTAGAAAGAAACATAAAATAGGATGCATGAGTGTGCACATAAAGGTGCATAAGAAGACATATATAAGGTTATGTAGGTGGAGAGAGTCAACATGGGTTGGTGCCAACAGAAGTTTGGGAGTGGATCTCGATATTCACTTATGTTGAGCTAATGTAATATATATATTATTATAGCTTTCCTCAAATGAATAAATGTTCAATGTTATAGTGACCCATATTTTTTATACATATATATTACTTCTTAATAGATGAATATTCATCACATAACATTATGATCTATGATAGAACCATTTAGGACTAGTATCTTTGGCAACTTGTAAACATAAAAAACTGGTTCATAAAATATCTACATCATCTCCCACTTATTTCTTCATAAATAGCACCCTTATTATACCTATCATACTTAATAACTTTCTTCATAACCTAGGGAAAGGAAACATAATAAAAGGATGAGATCAGATTCTCAGTAAGGGTAAAAAGGGAGATATCAATGATCACATAAGAATAACATGAGAATAAGGGTATAAAAACATGTTATTAACATTTTAAAATCATACCATGCGTATTAAAGATTATAATCTTAAGTCATGGAATAAATCTTGTAAGTTCATGATACATGAATCATAAGTTAATCAAATAACTTGAACCATGAAATCTTAATATAGGAATAATATATAGAATTGTGGGATACACATAAGTATAGAAAATTATTTACTTATTAGTCAATGATCTTTTCTAAGAAAATCATAGTAGAATGGGTTCACTTCACAAACCATCATAGTAGTCAAGTTTCACTTGTAAGACCATCATTGTGTAAAAATTACCTTACTATATTGGTTTCACTCCCCATTCCAATACTATTTATCTCATGAAATATCAATATTTACCTAATGCATTGTAGGGAAATAAATGTCCCACCCATAAAATAATTAAATTCATACATATGTGTGCTATAAGAACATAAAACATTCATCATATCAGATCCAATGAACAGAAATGGGTTTTATAAATATTTCATCATGGCATAACCCATTGAAAAGAAATGGGTTTCATAAACATTACATCATTTCATCATAGCATAACCCATGTAAACAAATGGGTTTCATAAACATTACATCATTTCATTACAACATAACCCATGGAAAATAAATTAGTTTCCTAAAATTTGCGTCACCATATTCATAAACCATCTAGATAAATAATAGGGATGGTATCTTTAGATCACATCCCCATTAAATCATAAGCGAAATCCATGGTTATTACCTTTGATGAATAAAAATACTATTAAAATATCATTAAAATTTATTGAGGAAAATACCATTTCTATTTTGAAATTACTTATTAAAAAACTTTTCAAACAAAAAAGAAAAATTTACTTTGAAAATAACTTTATAAACTTTTAAATGATTATTCAAATAAAAGAATAGTCATAATGGTGAAAAAATCCATTCATTCCATATAAGTTAAAAAAATTTTCCTTCAATATATTTGTCGAAGAAGTCATAAAATACCTTATTTGAAAAATAAAAAAAATATTGATTTGAAAAAAAATTGTAAAAATTAAAACATGGGTAAAAATGACTTTAAATAATCATAGTATAATAGTAAAAAATTTCCTTGAAACATTTTTAGAAAACATGGATATGGAAGAAAAATGCTTTTTTACCGAAAAGAGAAATGAAGTCGATTTTCCTTAAATACATATTTTCAGTATTTTGAGTAAATAAGGTTGGGAAAATGAAATGAAAAAAATCTATTTTAAAGAAATAACTAGAGAATAATAAAATTAATTAGTTTTCTTGAGTGGTATATCATAATATTTCATCATCAGAGGCATAGTCATAATCAATCCTGATTAACAATGAGATTGTGACATAAAACCCTTAACTCAAGTTCACCTTGCTTTGAAAGAACTAAAACATAATGTATAAAAAATTTAAATTTATAATAATTAAATATTATATTAATTTTCATACTTATAATATCATATATTATCCCTTTTTGGAAGCCTATTTTATTTATAATTCCTTATTAAAATCACCATTTCTAGGTGTTAACTATTTCGTTTATCATGAGTATTTCAGCATATTAGTTCTGGTACTTGTACATTTATCTTGGTTCCATAAAATTTATATTATTAATCATGATATAAATATCATATATATTCATTATACATAAATTTATAGTCATAAAAAAAGTTATAAATAGAAAAATTAATTACTCTGTTCTTGGAGATGATAGGCCATACATACGCATGGACACTATTTTCATTTTCCAACGAATGGAACAAAAGAACGGTATATTTTAATTAACCTTTATAGGATAATTATTATATAATATACATCATATATATTCATAAAATCATTCCTCTTTACTATCCATGTAAAATATAAATAAAAAATGAATCACATCGGTTCATGGAGGTTGTAGTCCACATGTACACACAAATGACATTGTCATTTCCCAAAGGATTGGATGGTAAGTAGGTAGATGTGATATTATAATTATATAATTATAATTATGTCATAAATATCATATAAAAACATTAAACCTATCATAATACCTATCTATAAAACATGGTGATGAAAAATGAGTTGTATGGCTACGTAGAGATGGAAAGCTGTACATACGGATGACTGATACATTCACCTGTCATTTCATGGAAAAGAGGGTGTATAATGTTGTTTTCATAATAATAATAAAATTTAAGAATAATTATTATATGGATTTTATTATTTTATGATAATTACTATATATTTAGAAGAGGTAAATAAGAATAGAAAATAAAGTGATCGGTTAAGGCGATTACATATTCATTGAAACGACTCCTTTAGATATCCTCTAAAGGGATCCAGGGCTGGTCTTTTGGTAATAAATAAACCTCTAAGATGTGGATAGGGAAATTTATGAGGGAATTTTTTAGATTTTTTTCAATATAAAAGGTTCAATGTGGTGTTAATATGTGAGGGAAGAGGTTCCCTTTTATAATTGAGGTGAAGGTCACATTTAGAATTTCTCAAAAAATAAAATTATAATAATTTAATTATCAAGAAAAATGACTCCAAATGGAAATTTATTAGATGATAATATAGAATAGGGTTTTAATATCATTAACCAATTGAATTTATAAATGTTTTTGTGTCATTTTAACATTAGAATTTTGATTAACCCATAGTTAACCAATTTTCATTTTAACCATGATAACAAATTTTTTAATATTAAAGGGTTTAAATTTATACTTATAAGGTGAAAGTTTGCCAATAAATGGAATATTAATGATATTTTAAACCCTATAATATCCACCTGGTCTTATTAAAATATTTTTATGATATTTAAATAATTTAATAAAATATTATTTTAATAAAATATCATTATTATCAATTTTAACACTATTCATTTAATTTAACTTTAAATAAATCAAGAAAATTGGTGAATTCAAATATAATTCTTTAAAACCTCCCAATCATGTAATATTTTTCTATAAAATTTATGGGTCACATTAAATCACACAAATTATATCACTTTTAAGATTTTTAAAATCGTTGATTATATTTTTTATTAAATGAAAAAAATATTACATTAGTGTTACATAAGAAATTAACATCATTATATAATTACTAAAAATTAAAAATATTTTTATGTTATAAGTTTTTTTTATTAAACTCATAATATACACTTAGCTTCATTCATAACTTACTTTTATCCCTATTTGGACACATAAGAGATATTAAAAACAAGGAGAGTGACATTTTGTAACTTTCTTTGATTTAAATGATATAAGTCATTTTCATGGGCAAGTGCCCATTAAAAACTAAATTTAAAACCTATGTTATTGAGGGTATAATTTAATTCATCCAATAATAATTAGGATGAAAAATTATGGCCTTATCACTTATTGTTAATCCAGAATAACCTAATTTATCTTTTATTGAGGTGATAAATTTTAACATGGTTACTATTCATAGTGACCAAAGAATAAAAAGAGCCTAATTACCAAATTTAAAATTAATGATTCTAAATATTTAACTAATTTTATCTAATTAAATACCTATAAATTTAATAAATTAGTTTTAATGTAAGTTCACAAAATGCGAGAAAAACTACTTTTTAGAAAAATACATTTTAAGCATAAAACTAAATTTATTCTTATCATGTGATAAGAAAAATAGTTTTTGAATGTTTAAAATTTTATATCAAGTAAATAATATATAAATTTCATTAAATTAGTTCCCTAATAGATATTAATTTAATTTATTAATATAAAAATACAGTTCATGCTTGATTTGTTTTAGAAAAAACATCACCTTTATTTTGAAATATTTTTTGTTTTTAATTATAATCATTTGATAACTAATGAATTAATTTTATAAATATGTAGTCCATATATTTTTTATAATTTATTTAGTACTATTCATACCTTGTAATCTAAATACCAGATGGTAATGGACACATAATAATTCAATAATGTTACATGGTTAATCTAAACTCGTTGTGGCGCATAATACAAACTATTGAAGAAATAAAAATATTTAAAGAGAAATATTTCATGAAAATCTAGGGGTTATACATTTTACATCTCTTAAAATGAATTTACCCATCAAAATTTATCACTCTAATACAAAAACATGAGGATAATTTTGTCTCATTACATTCTCATGTTCCCACATAGCTTCCTCAAATTGGTGGTTTCACCACAAAAGTTTAACTTGGAAAGTGGCCTTATTTCATAGGACTTTCTCTCTACAATCCAAAATATCTAATAGTTATTCATCATAAGAAATTTCTTTCTCCATTATTATGACCTTTTATTTTAGTACATGTGAAGGATCATACATGTACTTCCTCCAGAGAGATACATAGAACACATCATGAACTTGGGAGAGATTCGGTGGAAGCACCAATCAATAAGCTACCATCATGATGTGATCAAGAATTTCAAAAGGTAAAATTATCTTTTGGATTAGTTTAACCTTATTTATAAATATCATCACCCTATTCTAGGGAGATATTTGTAGGAATACCATGACACCTGCTTCAAACTCTAGATCTTTTCGATGATTGTCAGCATAACTTTTTTGTCAACTCTGAGCTACTTTTTGTGTTGTTGAATGAATGTTACCTTATCTATCATTTAATTATCTAGATTAGGTCCCAATTGATTTTTTTCTAAATCTTAATTCCAATGTATTGGAGTTTTTTACTTCTAACCATATATGGATTCATAAAGATCCATATGAATGCTGGAGTGAAAGCTATTTTTGTAATAAAATTCCACCAAGGGAAGGTATTGATCCCATCCAAATTTTAAATCCATAGAGAAAGTTCTCAAAATGTATTATAGAGATAAAATGGTCCTATTATAATAAATATCTATCCGAGGAGGATAATAAGTGATAAAAAGTTACTCTATATCTAGATCTTATTGAATACTTCTCCAAAACTTTAAGGTAAACCTCAAATCCTGATCAAATGCAATTGATAGTGGAAAACCATGAAATCATTCCAATTACTTAATGTAAAACTGATTAAGTTGATCAATATAGAAATATTATTTAATGGAAATGAAGTGTGATGAATTCTTAAGGTGATCGACTACAATCCATATGAAATTATTCCCTTTATATTTTTTGGGGAGTCTAATTAAAAAAATCTATGGTGTTATTTTCCTATTTCCATTCTAGTATGTGTAATGGTTGTAACATCTCCTTAGTATTCTATCTCTTAGAATTAACATGATGGCATGCCTAGCACTAAGATAAAAAACTTGGTAATATCTCCCTTTATTCGATCCCATTTAAATCTCTATACAACTTCATACTTCTAGAATGAATAGGGAATTGATAACTATGAGATTCACCCAACTGTTGTTTATTCAAATACGGTATTTAAGGGACACATATATGATTCCTAAACTTTATTATTCTATCACAATCAATGTTGAACTCAAGAAAATTTCTCACCTTATTATATAGCTCTACATCTTCCTTCTATGCCTCTTTAATATTCACTTGAATAGATGGTTAAACACCCTTTTGAGACAAATAAGATTTCTCCCATTACTTTAAGATTTCTATCTCCATCCTTTGAAAATCCATAAACATAGGATATTTTTTTATCCTCATCATAGATAATCTAGAATTATCCTTTCGACTCACAACATCTTCCAGTTTTTTCACTTTACCATGGTGGTAATTTATTGAGTATTTATAATATTTAATCAGCTCTAACTATCTTCTTTAGTGCATGTTCATCTCTTTTTGAGTGAATTTTTTTTATCTTTTATGATTAGTATATATGGCACACATTTCTTCATAGATATATTTCCTCCACATATTTAATGAAAAAAATTTCTAGCTAACTCCAAATCAGGAGTTGGGTAATTTTTCTCATGGATATACAATTGTCACGAGGCTTAAGCTATAACCATATCTTTTTTCATGAGGTTACATCCCAGTCCCTTCTTTGATGAATCACTATATATTAAAAAACCTTATATATTGTAGGGTTGTATAAGCATAGGTATACTAAAAATCCATCTCTTCAGTTCCTTAAAAAATTATTCACATTCATTCGTCTAAAGGAACATGGATCCCTTCTGAGTAAACTTGGTGTGTGGAATCGATTTCCATGAAAATTTCACCATAAAGCATCACTAATATCCAGCTAAACTAAGAAAACTATGGATCTCATTCTCATTGGTAGGTCTAGGCGAATGTTAAATAACTTCTGCCTTTGAAGGATATACTGATATAGCCTCACTTGAGATTATATGACCCACTAATGAAACTTCTCAAATCCAAAATTCTCACTTAGTAAATTTTTCATAAAGCGTCTTATTCCTTAGGGTCTTCAACACAATTATCATATGATCTTCATGATATTTTATTATATTTTAATATACAATAATATCATTTATAAATACTACCAACAAATTATCAAGGTAATCTCTAAAGACTATTAATTAAATCCACAAAGACAACAGGGGAATTAGTAAGACTGAATGTCATCACTATAAATTTATAGTGTCCATACCTTGTACGGAATACTATCTTAGGTATATCCTTATTTTTTAACCTCAATTAATTATATTTAGAATGATGATAAATCTTGGAAATGTATTTTTCTCCATAAATTTGATAAAACAATTCATCAATACATAATATAGATACTTGTTCTTGATAGTGATCTTGTTAAGTTCTTGATAATCAATGAAGATTCACATTGGTCCATATTTCTTTTTAATAAAAATAATAGGAGTACCCAAAGGTGATGGACTTTTCCACATGAATCCCTTTTCAAGATTCTTATAGGGATGATTCTTACATTCTTGCATGTAACACCCAAGACTTTTATGAGAAATATTTTGTTTTTATGTTATATAAATCATCAAAGTAATATTTCACTACACACAACACTAGCTTGGCTTTCTTTACACGCAACCGTGGCCTTCCTCAATAGCTTGTGTCGTACACAATATTGAGATTCACTAAACAATGATATGCTATTAAAATATTATTAAAACAAGCCGTTATGAATATTAATAACCACTTTTTGAAATTTTGTAAATTTTATTTTTCAAAATGGACTTAATTTTTGGATTCGGAATATCGAAATTAGAGTAGGGTGAAATTTTGGTACTTTTCGGATAACTTTCATATTCTGATGAATAGTGAAAATTACTAAATTTTAATTAAAAACAACTTTTTTAATCGAAATAATTAATAGTGATAAATTATTAATTTGAATGGTTTTAAAGTATATTTAGAATATATTTTTACAATTTTATACAATGTTGTTCATTGGATGTAATTTGACATTTAAACTAGACATAAACAAGTGTCAATCTTTTGATAGTTATTATCTCTTAAAAACACGCTATTTGTTTTGACGACGGGAATTAATTTTTAAATTAGTTAATGTTACTGATGTGTTTTGAATTTGGTAAAATAGACATCATTTTTGAATTCATAATATCAAATATACCTTAGGCCTAATTTATGGTATTTTTTCTGGAAACTTTCATTTTTTTGATGAATAGTGAAACCACTAAGTGGTAGTTAAAAAAAAATGAATTTTTCATAAAACTTAATTTTACCGATTCTGTGAGTAGAATTCCGAAAATCCGAGAGACATGGTTAATATCAAGGACTAAAATGTGGTTCAATGAGATGAAAATAATTTTTGGTAAATAGTAACTTTTTACTTTTTTTTACCACGGTTAAAAGTAAATAGGGTAATTAAGGGTAAAAGTGTTATTATTATTACCCTAACACATGTCCTAATTCTATTGGATAAGTGTAATTCGACCAAAAACAACCTTAGGAATAAAATATGACCATTTAGGCTCACTTGTATTAGATTAGGACATTTATTATCAATTTATTTAAAGAAGGGTTAAAATAGTTAAAATCAAAGTTTAATAACGAAATCATTTTTAATATAGGGTTATACATAAGATAAATTCGACTATAAATATTCATTAGAAAGATAAAACTATTTCCAACATAATGGTATTTTATTTTTAATTTTTAGACTTAAAATAAGTTAATTCATTTATGATACAATGATGATGCAGTAATTATCTTATTAATGAAATATTGACATAATTGATGTTATAAATACCCAAATAAATGTAATTTGAGACTTTTTATGAATTCCAATAATTTTCTATGTTAATATGAAATGTTAGTATTTCTTTAATTAATTTTTTTTGAACTAATCATTCTGTTATAAGTTTTATAAAAATCAATTACCAAATAGTGTCAAAATTGACATAAAATAGTTTTTTAAACCAATATTATATTACTAATTGTTATTATATTCCTAAAAATCTAAGTTTAGGCCAATATACTTATATCATGATATGTGTATCATAAATGTACCACTTGGGGGTCGCTTGGATGTATAATTTAAGTTTATTAACTATATAATTTAAAAATACAAAGTGACATGGTAAATGTCAATCTAATTAACTAAGAGTTAAAACTAAAAGATAAGGTTAATATAATGACCTAAAATTGTCTAAATTCTATTTTATGGGAGGAATTATACCCATCCCCACCTTAGATTCAAAATATATCAATTTGGAGCTATTAAAAACTGAATTTTACTTTATAATAAAATAATATTTTTAGTTATTCCAAAGGTGACCCTCTCCTCCCTTATAAAAGGGAACCTCCTCCCTCTTTTCCTCACACCACTTTGAGCCTTCAAGCTCAGACAAAACCTGCCAAATTCTCTTCTCCACTTCCCTAGAAACATCCTAGAGGTCCTGTTCTTCTTCAAAGACCAATTTTAGTTCCCTAAGAGGAGGTCTCAAAGAGGCGCTTCAAAGAAGATGTAATGTCCATTACCGATTCTTTCAACTTTATTTCTTCTTCCACTTCTTCTTCTTTAGTCGTTTCATTATGAAGTAATAAAATCAGTATCACTCATATAATGATATGTTATTATAAGTATTAAAAAACCCTATTTCACCATCTATCCATCCAACGGAAAATGAAAACACCGCGCGTGCGTACGTACGGAATACCGTCTCCACGCTGTGGTGTAATCTATTTTCCACCACCACCTTACTTGGATGGGTATAATGGTGTAAATAATGACTATATATGATTATTTTAAAGTGATATTGATTATGAATTTGTATACATACACTCCAATACAATTCCACAATCATGGGAATGATATCATCGCTCGTGCGTACGTACGGAATACCGTCTCCACGATATGATGCGACTCATTATACATGATCTTCATTGCATAATAATTATATAAATGAATTGAATGAATGAATATGGTATATATTACACTAATACCATTCTGGAAATGAGGTATCTATAACCTAAAAAGAAAACTAATAATTTATTCGACAAAACACGCATAAGAACAAAAAGTAATAAACACTCGAATAACAAGTAGTAATGAAATATTACTAATAAGAAGCTAAGAATATGACCATATATGACATAATAAAAATAATTATGACTCTGGAATAAGTCAATAACATTATTTAAATAATTATACAGGAGGTTAGGACACTTATGAAGCAAATCGGACCTAAGGTAAGGGAAAATATCACAATCTCATTTTATCCGAGATTGTTTATACTTTGGGATTTACTGGTGTGTATTTTATCATCCACATACATGTTTCCTCAATATGTAATTTTATTTCCATCCAACTACAATTGTTTAAATCCAATTTCACCATTAGGTGAGTTTATAGTAAAATATATGAAAGGAATCTTTTGTCATTTTTCGTACGAGGTACTTTTTGACTTTTCCGAAGAAAGTACGAGAAGAATGTTTTTTTAACTTATACGAAATAAATGGATTTTTAAAACATTATTTCCAAGAAGCTTACTTTACAAGTTTTCAAGTTTATTTTTAATCAACTTCTTTTAGTTTAAAATTGTATGACATGTTAAGAAAGGAAAATGTTCTTGAAAGGATATTTTTCTCAAGAATGGAGTTCAAGTGTTTTATCAAAATTATTTTCCATCTAATATAATATAGGGTTATGTTTTTATCCCTATTATTACATTGATTTTAATATATTGTGATGGAATTATTTTTATGAATTCCTTTATCTTATATGAATTGTTTTATGATGTCATGATGTTTAAGAATCCCATTTTTATTACATGGGTTATGCAATGATGTATGGTTTATGATTTTGTGGCACACATAAGAATGGTATCATTATGAGATGGGTGGGACCTATATCTCCCTCCAATGCATTGGGTAAAGATTTTATATCTCATGAGATATACATGGCTGGAACGGCAGGTTAACCCGGTTTAGTGAAACAGGACTGAAACGAGGAGTGAACTTGGTTCAGAAATGGACTTTTCCCACTAAGATAGTCTTGGCAATGAGTCTTGACTAATAAGAAATGATTCTCTATAATTATGTGTGTATGCCACAAAGTTTCATTTTTTTAAAGTTATGATTATTGGGATTACATTTCACTACTATGATTTATCCCATGTTATGAAATTATGATCTCTTTTGAAGATTAAGATTTCCAAAAGTTATGTTTTTATGTATATGATGTGATTGATATTTCTTTTGTTTACCCTTACTGAGCATTTGAACTCACCCTTTTGTATGTTTTATTTCCCCAGGCCAGGAAGAAGGTTTTTAAGTAGGATATGCTAAAAGGGACTCTAGATATGATGAAATAAATGGGAGGCAAAGTAGATGCTTTATGAACCAGTTGTTTATGTTTCCCAGTTTCTAAAGACTCTATACCTATACAGTCCTTTCCTGGTTTTGTTATATGTTGTAATAAGTGTGCTTCAATTCTAAAGTAATAACAATGTATGTAAAGTATGGGTTGTTATAGTTGGTATCAGAGGAAAGGTATAGTCAACCTTTGGAAACTAGGATGTGAAAGCCATAGTAAGAACCCTAAGGATAAGTCTAAGCATAGAACACAATCTTAGTGTTTTAGAAATGGCCATGAATAACCTAGGATAAGACCTTAAGTGTGAAATTTTATTCTTGATTATGTGGTTTTCCTATTATAATTATTGTTGCTCACACTATTCTTCTTAGTTTTAGTCAATGGATGGAACCCGAAGGAACCGTGTTAATGCGGAATGCGACGGGCAATGCAATGATTATACCCCTGAGCAACCAAACGTTATGGGAGTTGGAATGAAAAATCTTGTAGCCACGCTCACACAACTTTCTCAAGCTATGAATCATGCAGGACTTCCAAACGAGAAAAGAAAGGAGCAACATTCTGTTGAATCCTTCATGAGGCAGCGTCCACCTTAATTCAGCAGGTCTACTGATCCATTAGTTGCTGAACAATGGATTATTACTACTAAAAAGATATTTTCAGTTCTTCAATGTTCTGAACATGATAAATTCATCCTAGCAGCGTATCTTTTGGAAGGAGATGATGATCAATGGTGGAATATTATTAAGAATACGAGGAAAAGGGATGAAATTGAGTCCATGTAATCGGACGAGTTCAAGAACTTATTTTTTAATAAGTACTTTCCTCGTATTCTCCGAACAAAGACGAAGAAAGAGTTTCTTGAACTGAAGCAAAAGGATGATGAATCTGTTGGTACATATGAAGAAAATTTTACAAGACTTGCAAGCCACGCTTCTGGTATAATTATCCAACCTGAGAGTAAGATCGATCGATTCTTTAGTGGCTTAAAACCAAGTCTTTTAAGGGCCTTAGCCATAAGGGACTTCAATAGCTACGAGGAAATCGTTCGATGTGCTCTCAAAGTTGAGATGGAGATTGGGGTAACCCATCATTCATATGGGTTTGATAAGAAGAGGAAAATATAATTCAAAGTAAAATCTAAATATCACACTAAAAAGAAGATGAGCTTTCCCTTATGCTCAAAGTTTGGAAAGAAACATGGAGGGAATTGTCTTAAAGGGACAATTAAATGTTTCAAATGTGGAAAGGAAGGTCATCGGGCATTTGAATGCCGCAATGATGGGAAGAAGATGTCTAATGATGCAAACAAAGGAAGGGATACACAGAATGAACCTACTACACTTTAATGTTTCAAGTGCTAGGAGATGGGGCATTATGCCAATCAATGCCCAAATCCAAGGGTTGATGATGATGGTCGAAGTCAACAAACTCTTAAGGATAAAGACAAAGGAAAGTCACATGCAATTTCTATCAGCGATGTGGAGTACGATAACGATGTGGTGAAAGGTACACTTACCATCCACTATAAAGTAGCAAATGTTTTATTTGATTCTGGATCCACCCACTCATTTATTTCTGAAGAATTTTATAAGAGTATCACTATATTACCTCAACAATTAGATGTTGAGTTGGATATGACAACCCCTAATGGCACAACAGTCGCATCAAAAGTTTATAATTCTTCCCCGATTGAAGTTTGTGGGAAAGTTCTTCCTGCAAATCTTGTGATCCTTCCTATAGAAGAATTTGATGTGATTCTTGGCATGGATTGGCTTTCTTTATATGGAGCTCATATCAATTTCCAAAGAAGGGAAGTCACATTTCATATTCCAGATCAATCTATGATTGTCTATCGATGCAAGGATGAACATTACCTTCCAGTGGAAATTTCTTCCATCTTATGGGTCTTGATTCCACTAAATGAGGGTTATTTATCTCAAATTGCTGGAGAGAAACTCACGATTAAGAATATGCCCGTTGTATGGGAGTTTGATGATGTCTTTCTAGAGGAATTGCCGGGTCTTCCACCAAATCGTGTAGTTGAGTTTTCAATATAACTCGTACCGGGTGCTTTGCCTATTTCAAAGACACCTTATAGAATGGCCCCAATTGAGTTATAGGAATTAAAGAAGCAACTCCAAGAGAATCTTGATAAGGGATTCATGCGCCCTAGTGCGTCACCTTGGGGAGCACCTGTTCTGTTTGTTAATAAGAAATATGGATCAATGAGACTCTGCATTGATTATAGAGAACTTAACAAGATCACCATCAAGAACAAATATCCTCTGCCGTGCATTGATGGCTTATTTGACCAACTAAGCGGAGCTAAATACTTTTCCAAGATTGATCTTCGTTCGGGGTATCATCAATTAAGGGTCAAATGGGAGGATATACCAAAGACGACTTTCCGTACAAGGTATGGACACTATGAATTTATAGTGATGTCATTTGGTCTTACTAATGCCCCTGCTATCTTCATGGATCTGATGAATAGAGTGTTTAGAGACTATCTTGATCAGTTTGTGGTAGTCTTTATAGAAAATATTCTTGTCTATTCAAACACCAAGGACGAACATGAGGATCACTTGAGAATTGTATTGAAGAGCCTAAGAAAGGAGAAGCTTTATGCCAAATTTACCAAGTGTGAATTTTGGCTTCAAAAAGTTTCATTTTTGGGTCACATAATCTCAAAAGAGGGGATATCTGTGGATCCAGCAAAAACAGAGGTTATCGAAAGATGGTCGAGACCAACAACAGTAACCGAGATCCGAAGTTTTCTTGGTTTGGATGGATATTATCAACGTTTTGTGAAAGATTTTTCATGATTATCTAATCCACTCACCAGGTTGACTCGGAATGGAGTTAAGTTTGTTTGGATGGAGGAAAGTGAAGAGAATTGCAAGGAGTTGAAAAGAAGTTTATCCAGTGCACCTATGCTCACACTGCCTTGTAGTGGAGAAAGGTTTGTGATCTACAGTGATGCATCCAAGAAGGGATTGGGGTGTGTTCTTATGCAAAATGATATGGTGATAGCTTATGCCTCACGACAGTTGAAAATCCATGAGCAAAATTACCCAACTCATGATTTGGAGTTAGCTGCGGTAATCTTTGCATTAAAGATTTGGAGGCATTATATTTATGGAGAAAGGTGTGACATTTATACTGATCATAAAAGTTTAACGTATATTTTCACACAAAAGGAGCTGAATATGCGCCAAAGAAGATGGTTAGAGCTGATTAAGGATTACGACTGCTCAATTCATTACCACCCTGGGAAAGCAAATAAGGTGGCAGATGCATTAAGTCGACAAGACCATGCCAGTTTATCCATGATGAGGATCACAAAAGATCCAATATTTATGGATTTACAAAGGATGAATCTTGGAATTATAATGGAAGGGGGAAAATCGTATCTTTCTCAAATTAATGTTCAACCATCTATACATGTGAAGATTAAAGAGGCACAGAAAGAAGATGTAGAGTTAAAAAAGAAGGTGAGAAATGTTCATGAATTCGACCTTGATTGTGATGGGATAATAAAGTTCAGGAATCGGGTTTGTGTTCCTCCCATCCCCGAATTAAAGAAGGAGCTTCTGGATGAGGCTCATAGTTCTTTATTCTCTATTCATCCTGGAAGCACAAAGATGTATAGGGACCTGAAAGAGTACTTCTAGTGGGATGACATGAAAAGAGATGTTGTTGAATATTTCTCTCGATGCTTGGTTTGTCAGCAAGTTAAAGCTGAGAGACAGAAGTCTAAGGGGATGTTACAACCATTACCAATACCCGAATGGAAATGGGAAAACATCACTATGGACTTTGTCACAGGAATTACTAAAACATCCAAAGGCAATAATTCTATCTGGGTTATAGTTGATCGTCTTACAAAGTCTGCACACTTCATTTCTATTAGAGAGTATTTCTCCCTGGATCAGCTTGCCAGGATATATGTAAAGGAAGTGGTAAGATTGCATGGAGTACCACTTTCTATTATATCTGATCGAGATCCGAGATTTACCTTGATGTTCTGGCGAAGTCTTCAGCATACTCTGGATACAGAGTTGAGTTTCATCACTGTTTATCATCCTCAGATAGACGGTCAGTCTGAGAGAACAATTAAAACTCTAGAAGATATGTTGAGAGCTTGCTCTATGGATTTCAAAGGTGGTTGGGATCAATACCTACCTTTGGTGGAATTTTCTTATAATAATAGCTTTCACTCTAGTATTCAGATGACTCCTTATGAAGCTCTCTATGGAAAGAAATGCAGGACTCCAACTTGCTGGGATGAAGTTGGGGAAAGAAAGCTATTAGGACCTGATCTTGTTGATGAGATGACAGAAAAGGTCTGATCTATTCAACAACACATAAGAGCAGATCAGAGTCAACAAAAAAGTTATTCCAAAAACCGAAGAAAAGACCTAGAGTTTGAAGTGGGTGATAAAGTGTTCTTACAAATATCTCCTTGGAAGAGGGTCATGAGATTTAGAAAGAAGGGGAAGTTGAGCCCTAGATATATCGGTCCTTTCAAAATACTGGATCGTGTTGGAAAGGTAGCTTACCGATTGGAGCTTCCACTGAATCTCTCTTAAGTTCACAATGTGTTCCATGTATCTTTACTGAGAAAGTACATACATGATCCTTCACATGTACTCATCTCAGAAGTTGTACCGCTGGAGCAAGATCATTCTTATAAAGAATAGCCGATAGAAATTCTGGATCGTAGCGAAAAAGTCCTACGAAACAAGACCACTCGATTGATGAAAGTTTTATGGAGGAACCACAAATTAAAATAATCTACATGGGAGCTTGAGGATATGATGAGGGAGAGGTATCCTCATCTTTTTGTTACAAAGTGACGAATTTCGAGGGCGAATTTCATTTTAAGGGGGGTAGAATGTAACACCCGAGAATTTTATGAGAAATATTTTGTTTTTATGTTATATAAATCATCATTGGAATCTTTCACTACACACAACACTATCTTGGCTTGCTTTAAACGCAACCGCGACCTTTCTCGATAGCTTGTGTCGTACGCAATACCGAGTTTCACTAAACAACGACATGCTATTAAAATATTATTAAAACTAGCCATTATGAATAGTAATAACCACTTTTTGAAATTTTTTAAATTTTATTTTTCAAAATGGACTTCATTTTTGGATTCGGAATATCGAAATTAGCTTAGGGTGAACTTTTGGTACTTTTCGGATAACTTTCATATTCTGATGAATAGTGAAAATTACTAAATTTTAATTAAAAACAACTTTTTTAATCGAAATACTTAATAGTGATAAATTATTAATTTGAGTGGTTTTAAAGTATATTTAGAATATATTTTTACAATTTAATACAATTTTGTTCATTGGATGTAATTTCACATTTAAACCATACATAAACAAGTGTCAATCTTTTGATAGTTATTATCTCTTAAAAACACGCTATTGGTTTTGACAATGAGAATTAATTTCTAAATTAGTTAACGTAACTGATATGTTTTGAATTTGGTAAAATAGACATCATTTTTGAATTCATAATATCAAATACAGCTTAGGCCTAATTTTTGGTATTTTTTCTGGAAACTTTCATTTTTTTGATGAATAGTGAAACCACTAAGTGGTAGTTAAAAAAAACTGTATTTTTCATAAAACTTAATTTTACCACTTCTGTGAGTAGAATTTAGAAAATCCGAGAGACATGGTTAATATCAAGGACTAAAATTTGGTTCAATGAGATGAAAATATTTTTTGGCGAATAATAACTTTTTCCTTTTTTTACCACGGTTAAAAGTAAATAGGTTAATTAAGGGTAAAAGTGTTATTATTATTACCCTAACACATGTCCTAATTCTATTGGATATGTTTAATTCAACAAAAAACAACCTTAGGAATAAAATATGACCATTTAGGCCCACTTGGATTAGATTAGGACATTTATTATCAATTTATTTAAAGAAGGGTTAAAATAGTTAAAATCAAAGTTTAATAACGAAATAATTTTTAATATAGGGCTATACATAAGATAAATTAGACTATAAATATTCATTAGAAATCTTAAAAAATTTACAACATAATAGTATTTTATTGGTAATTTTTAGACTTAAAATAATTTAATTTATTTATGATACAATGATGATGCAGTAATTATCTTACTAATGAAATATTGACATAATTGATGTTATAAATACCCAAATAAATGTAATTTCAGACTTTTTATGAATTCCAATAATTTTATATGTTAATATGACATGTTAGTATTGATTTAATTAATTTTTTTCGAACTAATCATTCTGTTATCATTTTCACAAAAATCAATTACCAAATAGTGTCAAAATTGACATAAAATAGTTTTTCAAAAAAATATTATATTATTAATTTTTATTATATTCCTAAAAGTCTATGGTTCGGCCAAGATACTTATATAATAATATGTGTATCATTAATGGACCACTTGGGGATCACTTGGATGTATATGGTAAGTTTATTAACTATATAATATAAAAATACAAAGTGACATGGTAAATGTCAATCTAATTAACTAAGAGTTAAAACTAAAAGATAAGGTTAATATAATGAACTAAACTTGTCTAAATTATATTTTATGAGATTATTTAGACACATAACCACCTTAGATTCTAAATATATCAATTTGGAGCTATTAAAAACCGAATATGACTTTATAATAAAATAATATTTTTAGTTATTCCAAAGGTGCCCCTCTCCTCCCTTATAAAAGGGCACCTCCTCCCTCTTTTTCCTCACACCTCTTTCAGCCTTCAAGCTTGGAAACACCCTGCAAAATTCTCTTCAACACTTCCATAGAAACATCCTAGAGTTCCTGGTCTTCTTCAAAGACCAATTTCAGTTCCCTTAGAGGAGGTCTCAAAGAGGCGCTTCAAAGAAGAGGTAATGTTCGTTACCGATTATTTCAACTTTATTTCTTCTTCCACGTTTTCTTCTTCAGTTGTTTCATTATGAAGTAATAACATCAGTATCAATAATATACTGAAATGTTATTATAAGTATGAAACAACCCTATTTCACCGTCTATCCATCCTACGAAAAACAAAATCACCGCGCGTGCGTACGTACGGAATACCGTCTCCACGCCGTGGTGTAATCTATTTTACACCACCACCTTACTTGGATGGATATAATGGTGTAAATAATGACTATATATGATTATTTTAAATTGATATTGATTCCAAATTAGTATACATTCACTCCAATACAATTCCACGATCTTGGGAACAATATCATCGCTCGTGCGTACGTACGGAATACCGTCTCCACGATGTGATGCGACTCGTTATACATGATCTTCATTGAATAATAATTATATAAATGAATTGAATTAATTAATATGATATATATTACACTAATACCATTCTGGAAATGAGGTATCTGTAACCTAAAAATAAAACTAAGAATTTATTCGACAAAACACGCATAAGAACAAATAGTAATAAACACCTGAATAACAAGTAGTAAAGAAATATTACTAAAAAGAAGCTACGAATATGACCATATATGATATCATAAAAATAATTATGATTCTGGAATAAGTCAATAACATTATTTAAATCATTATATAGGAGGTTTGGACACTTATGAAGCAAATCAGACCTAAGGTAAGGGAAAATATCACAATCTCATTTTATCCAAGATTGTTTATACTTTGGGATTTACTGGGGTGTATTTTATCATGCACATCCATGTTTCCTCAATATGTAATATTATTTCCATCCACCTACAATTGTTTAAATCCAATTTTACCCTTAGGTGAGTTTTTAGTAAAAGATATGAAAGGAATCTTTTGTCGTTTTTCATACGTGGTACTTTTTGACTTTTCCGACAAAAGTACGAGAAGAATGTTTTTTTAACTTATACGACATAAATGGATTTTTAAAACATTATTTCCAAGAAGATTACTTTACAAGTTTTCAAGTTTATTTTTAATCAACTTCTTTTAGTTTAAAATTGTATGACATGTTAAGAAAGGAAAATGTTTTTGAAAGGATATTTTCCTCAAGAATGGAGTTCAAGTGTTTTATCAAAATTATTTTCCATCTAAGATAATATAGGGTTCTATTTCTATCCCTATTATTAAATTGATTTGTTTATGTTGTGATGGAATTATTTTTATGAATTCCTCTATCTTATATGAATTTTTTTATGATGTCATGATGTTTAAGAATCCCATTTTTATTACATGGGTTATGCAATGATGTATGATTTATGATTTTGTGGAACACATAAGAATGGTATCATTATGAGATGGGTGGGACCTATATCTCTTTCCAATGCATTGGGTAAAGATTTTATATCTCATGAGATAGACATGGCTGGAACAGTAGGTTAAACCGGTTCAGTGAAACAGGACTGAAACGAGGAGTGGACTCGGTTCAGAAATAAACTTTGTCCACTAAGATAGTCTTGGCAATGAGTCTTGACTAATAAGAAATGATTCTCTATGATTATGTGTCTATGCCACAATGTTTAATTTTTTTAAGTTATGATTATTGGTATTACATTTCACTACTATGATTTATCCCATGTTATGAAATTATGATCTCTTTTGCAGGTTAAGAATTCCAAAAGTTATGTTCTTATGTATATGATGTGATTGATATTTCTTTTGTTTACCCTTAATGAGCGTTTGAGCTCACCCTTTTGTATGTTTTATTTCCCCAGGTCAGGAAGAAGGTTATTAAGTAGGATATTCCAAAAGGGACTCTAGATATGATGAAATAAATGGGAGGCAAAGTAGAAGATTTATGAACCAGTTGTTTATGTTTCCCAGTTTCTAAATACTCTATACCTATATGGTCCTTTCCTGGTTTTGTTATATATTGTAATAAGTGTGCTTCAATTCTGAAGTAATAACAATGTATGTAAAGTATGGGTCGTTATATTTCAACTCAATTGAGGCCATTTTATATGGTGTCTTGGAAATAGGTGTAGCACCAAGTACGTGTTCTATTGAAAACTAAACATCATGATTTAGTGAAAGGACATGAAACTCTTAAAAACACATAAATAAATTTCCAAATAACAATAATATCTTATATCTTGTGTTTTTCCCCAACCATAGAAGATAAATTCCCCTTTTGAATAGGAATCATTTCCAATATGATGGTTTTAATTTCTATCAGAAGTTCATTTTCTTCACCACACTGATATAAGTTCATAGGTTGGTTTGGAATATCAAATTTAAATTCCCTTACTCAAAACTTTCTGTGGGATTTATGTAAATAAAGGAAATACATGCCCAAAATAACATTGAATTCAACTAGAGGAAGAATGATAAGATTTTCATGAAACACATTCCCACAAACTTCAACTGGAGAAGAATCATATACCCTGGATGTGATCATCATACCATTAGGGGTTTTTACTACTAACTCAACATATAATTTTTTTAGGTGGTACTGTGATAACCTTATAAATGTATTTAGATATAAAAGAGTGGGTAGATCCAGAATCAAATAAGACATTACAAGTTCTAGAGTGAATGATAAGTGTACCTTTCACTATGTTGTTATCGTAACCCTCATTAAAAATAGTGATTCCATGAGATTTCACTTTCTCTATGAGAATAAGAGGTTTTTGGTGTCAATAATCATCATTAACTATTGGATTTTTGGCAATAGTTAGCATAATTTCTATACTCCTTGCCTATAGAACATCAGAATGTGGGTGTCACATTTTTTGGAGCTTTCTATCTATCTACATCATTAGCTAAACTCTGAAATTATATTTCCTGATTACCTTCCTTTCCATGCTTGAAAAAAATTTCTATATCCCTTAATAAAAAGTTCCCCATGTTTCATTCCACATTTTGATCATAAAGGAAATCTCATCTTCTTATCTCTATGGTTTTTAGAATTTTCTTCAAATTCCATTTTTATTTTCTTGTAAAAACAATGATATTGATGGGTAAATCCTATCAATATCCTCACCCTGATAGCACATCAAACAATTTCTTCATAGCTACTAAAGTCCCTTATGGATAATTCCCTTCATATACTTGGTTTTAAACCAATAAATAATCAATCAGCCTTACATTCAGGTTAGATGATAATACTAGAAGCATACCTCACAATTCTTGTAAAATTTTCCTCATAAGTACCAATAGATTCATCATACTTCTACTTCAACTCAAGGAATTATTTCTCTATTTTTGTATAAAGAATATGAGGAAATTAATTTTTGAAAAATAAACTTTTAAATTCACCCCAATCCATATATTCAATTTAATCTTGTTATATCATTTTCTTGAAGAGTTTTCATAACTGATCTGTTTCTCCTTCCAAATGATAAACTACCAGAATAACTTTCTCATGTTCTAATAATTTATGAATAAATAATATATTTTCATTAGTACTGATCCATTTCTTAGTGACTAGTGGATCAGTATAGCCACTAAAAGAAGGTGGAAATTTCCTTATTATGGACTCAATAGATCATTGATCCCTCCTTTGATCACATGGAGGCTTAGGATAATTAATATATTGAGAAATTAGTTTGAGAGTAACCATAAGTTTTTTTATTCCATATCCCATAAAATTCAGTTTCTCAGGAGGACAATAATTTCATTGTTCATCGTATTTAATAATAACATGATTCCTTTGGGTTTTATCCATTGACTAAAACTAAAAATAATAGTGTGAGAGACAATAATCATGGTGGTAAACCACAAAATCATGATAAATCATTTATTGGATATCTAAATCATGACACCTTAGGTTTAACCTAGGTTATTCCTGATCATTATCAAAACTTTAGGATTTATCTTATACTTAGACTTATATATATGGTTCTTACTAAATTTTTCTCATCCTAGTTTCTACAGGCAACCAAAACTTTCTATGATATCAAATATAGAAACCCATACTTTTCATACATATATATTATGTCTTAATAGATGAATATTCATTAAATAACATTATGATCCATTACACAATCAATGAGGTCCACTATCTTTGGGAACTTGGAAACATAAAAAACTGGTTCATAAAATATCTAAACCATATACCACTCATTTATTCATAACTAGAACCCTTATTAGAGATATACTACTTGATACCATTATTCATAAAATTGGTAAAGGAAACATAAGAAAAGGGTGAGCTCAGATGCTCAGTAAGGGTAAACAAGGGAGATATCAATGATCACATAAGCATAACATGAGAATAAGGGTATAAGAATATGATATTAAAATATTAAAATCATAACCTACATAATAAAGTTCATAATCTTAATTCATGGAATAAATATTGGCAGCTTATAATACATGGATCATAAGGTAATCCATGAACTTTAACTATAAAAGATTGGCATAGGAATAATACATAGAATTGTGGCTTACACATATGCATATAAAATCACTTCTTTATTAGTAAAGGATCCTTTCTAAGACTATTATAATGGAATGAGTTTACTCCCAAAACCATTATATTAGTCAAGGTTTACTCCCAAGACTATCGTAGTGGAAAAAGTCCCTTACTGAACTGGGTTCACTCTCCATTATAGTTCTTTTTAAACAATGAGATATCAATCTTTACCCAAAATATTAGTGGGATATATATATGTCCCACCCATAAAATAATAAAAAAAATATATATTTGTTCTATAAGATAATAAACCATCCATCATATTAGAAACCATGAAAATAAATGGGTTTGAAAATCATTTCATCATAGCATAACCCATGAAACAAATGGGTTTCATAAACCTTACATCATTTCATTACAGCATAAATCAAGGAAAAGAAATAGGTTTCATAAAAATTGTGTCGTCATATTTTTAAACCATCCAAAGAATGAATAAGGATGGTATCATTAGATTATATCCCCAATAAATCATAATTGAAATCATGGGTTGGTATCTTTGATGAATATAAATACCATTAAAATATAATTAAACATTCTTGAGAAAAATACCATTTCTATTTTAAAATCAATTATTAAACAAATTTCAAAAATATAAAGGAAAAAATTTTATTTTAAAATAACTATGAAAAATTTTAAATTAACTTTCAAATAAAATATTATTCATGATTTTAGGGATTTTTTTATCACCGTATAAGTTAAAAAACATTTGTTTCATATTTTTTTTTCCAGAAAAGTAACAAAATACCTTTTTCGGAAAATGAGAAAAACATTCCTTTCGAACCATTTTTAAAAATAAAACCTTGGATAAAAAAGAATTTATGAAATTATAGGATAATATTAGAAATAATTTTTAAATATTTTTTAGAAAATATTTATATGAATGGAAAATGTTTTTGACCGAAGAGAGAAATGAATTCGATTTTCCTTAAAAAAATATTTTCAGTATTTTGAGTACATAAGGTGGGGAAAATGAAAGGAAAACATGTATTAAAAATAAATAACCATATTTTAAGAAACTAAATATGTTTTCTTGAGTTTTATATTAAAATATTTCATCATCAGAGGCATAGTCATAATCAATTCTGATAAATAATGAGACTGTGACATAAAACTCTGACCTTGTGTTCACCTTACTCAAAATCACTCTAACCCCCTATATAATAAATTTAAATTTATTATAATTATATAAAAGATTCATTTTAGTACTTATAATATAATATATAATCCATTTATAAAATTTCAATTCCCCATTTTATCAACAATTCATTATTAAAATCATCATTTCCGGGTGTTAACTGTTTAATTTATCATGAGTATTTCAACTCAATTATTCCGATACATGTATATTTATAAAGGTTAAATAATCTATATAATATTAATTATGATATAAATATCATATATTTTCATTATATACATATTTATAGTTATACAAAAAATTTAGAGATAAAAAATGAATTACACCTTTTATAGAGATGATAGGCCGTATAGACGCATGAATGCTATTTTAATTTTTCAATTGATGGAATAAAATAAAGGTAAATATTAATCAAAATTTATAATATAATTATTATATCATATATATAATATATATTCATAAAATCCCTCCTAATTATGATCCAATTAAATTATTTAGAAAAAAATAACGTCTCTTTGGGGAGGTGGTAGTCTACACGTATGAGTGAACAACGTTATCATTTACAAAAGGATTAGATGGTAAGTAGATAGATGTGATATTATAATTAAAAAATTATAATTATTTCATAAATATAATATATAAATATTAAACCCCTACTAATATCCATCTATAAAATATGGTGATTAAAAGTGAATTGTATCACTATGTGGAGACGATAAGCTGTACGTACACACGAGCGATACTTTCCCTTCTCATTTGATAGGAAAGAGGGTGTATAATGATGTTTTCATAATCATAATAAAATTTATGAATATTTAGTATAATTATTTTTTATTTTATGATAAACACCATAGATTTAGAGGATGTAAATAAGATTATAAAAGAAATTGATTGGTTAAGGCGATTATCAATTCTTTGAAACAACTCTTTTAGATGTCCTCTAAAGGGCTTTAGGGTTGGTATTTTAGGAAGAAAAAAACCACTAGGATGTGGTTAGGGAAATTAATAAGGGAAATTTTTATATTTTGGTCTATCTATAAGGCTAAAAGTGGTGTAAATAAGTGATGGAGGATGTTCTCTTTTATAATTTAGATGAGGGGTACTTTTGGAATTTCTCAAAAATTAAATTATAATAAATTTACTCTCAATAAAATTGACTCCAAATGGACATGGATTAGAAGATAATGTATTATACAGTTATAATACCATCAAAAAGTATATTTTAGATAAGTTTTTATTTCATTTCAAATCTTATCATTTTGATTAACCCTTAGTTCAACAATTTTAATTTTAACTACGGTAACAACTTATTTAATATTAAATGGTTTTAAATTTTACTTATAAGGTAAAAATTGGAACATAAATGGAAAATTTATGAAATTTTAGACCATATAATATCTAACTTGTCTTATTTCAATATTTTTAGGATTTTTAAATAATTTAATAAATATTATTTTGATAAAATATCATTATTGTCAATTGCGACACTATTCATTTAACGTAACCTTAAATACATCAAGAAAAAGGGGGGAATTAAAATATAATGATTTAAAAACTCCTTAATATTTCATATATATCAATAAAATTCTTTTTTCAAATTAAATAAATCAAATTATATAACTTTTAATATTTTAAAAATCATTTATTTCATTTTTTTATAAAATGGAAAAATATTATATCAGTGATGTATAAGAAATTAAGGTCATTATATAATTACTAAAAATTTAAAATAAATTTCCATAATTAAAATAATTTTATTAATATAAAAATAGATACTTATATTTGTTTATAACTTACTTTTTTCCTTATGAACAAACATAATAAATATTAAAAACAAAGAGAGTGACATTTTGAAACTTTCTTTGATTTAAATAATATATAAGTCATTTTAATGTAAAAGTGTCCATTAAAAAACTCAATTTAAAACAAAATGTTTTAAAAATAAAATTAAATTCATAAAATAATAATTAGGATGAAAAATAATGTACTTATCACTTATTTTTAATCCAGATTAACCCAATTTACACTTTATTGAGGTGATATATTTTACCATGGTCACTATTCATATTGACCAAAAAAATAAAAGGGGACTAATTACCAAATTTTAACCTCATGACTATAAATATATAATTAATTTTATCTAATTAAATACCTATAAATGGTAGAAATTAATTTTAAAATAAGTGTAAAATGAAAAAAAATTGTTTTTTAGAAAAATCCATTTTTTAAGAATAAAAAGGGATTTTTTCTTATCCCATTATTAGAAAAATATTTTTTGAATGTTTAAATTTTTTATAAATTAAATAATATATAAATTTTATTAAAATCATTTACCAATACTTATTAATTTAATTTATTAATATAAAAACACATTTCATGAATAAAAACAATTTTTTAGAAAAAAATAACTTTATTTTTTGAATAAATTTTTTTAATTATAATAATTTTATAAACAAATAATTAATTTTATAAATTAATAGACCATATATTTTTCATAATTTATTTATAACTATTAATAACCAAAATCCAATAACTAGGCGATAACGAACACAAAATAATTTAGTAATGTTATACAGTTTGTTTAAAATCAGTGTTGCGCATAACACAAACTATCAAAGAGATAAAATTATTTTAAGAGGAATATTTAATAAAAATATAGGGGTGCTAAAGATGTCAGATGGATGAATTTTTTAACACCGTTCCTCTATGTTAAATAGTTATTCATATAACATGGGTCATTCAATAGAGATGATCTAGGACATTTGATAAATTCTGGGATCGTCTTTTACCCATGAACTCTAATGAGTTTAGTCACATGGGTTATCTAGAATTTATGATCCATAGTAATCATTATAATGTCCCATAATTTTCATAGATAAACATCACATATTTTTAGATAAATATTATTTACATAACATGAAGGTCCATGCACAAATCTTATAGTTCTAGTGCCTTTGGAAACATGGATACATAAACAACTGGTTAATAAATGTAATAAATCATTTCCCACTTAGTTTTTCATAACTAGAACCATTATTAGACATATTATACATAATACCTTTATTCATGACCAGAAAAAATAAAACATAAGAAAGAGTGATCTCAAATTTTAAGTAAGGATAAATAAGGGAGGTATCTATGATCGCATAAGCATAACATGAGAATAAGGGTATGAGAACATGAGTTTAAAATTTTAAATCTATGAAATAAATATCATAGATTATAATCTAAATTCATGACATAAATATTTATAGTTCATAAGACATGAATCATTAAGAAATCAAATATTGTGATCCATGAGATCATAAAATTGGCATAATACATGTATTTTTGGTATAGATGTAAGCATAGAAAACCCAATGTTAAGGCCACCACCAATTCATCCATAACATGTTTGGCTTGGGATAACCACATGTGTACCTACTTTAGTCTTTGAATAACCTCTTGTGTACCCTATTTTGTGCTTGGGATAACCTCTTGTGTACCCTTTGAGCTCATAAGACATTAATCATTACCCAATGTATTTGAGGGAGATATAGGTCCCACACATAATGTATTGAAAATCATATATATGTGTTCCAAAATATCATAAAATATTATCCATATCATAACCCATGAAAATTAATTAATTTCATAAAAATTTCATCATAGAACAACCTGTAAAAAAGAAACGGGTTTTATAAACATTTCATCATTTGATCATAGTATTCCTCATGAAAAAAGGAACAAGTTTCTTAAACATATTTTCATAATAAACATAAAACATCTAGAGAAATAATAAGTATGGTATCATTGGATCATGAGACCAATAATACTTAAGTAACATCAAAGGATATCATCTTAAATAGAAAATTATTTTGAAAGATCACTTGGAATATTTTTTAAGGAAATGAACATTCTATTTTTAAATCAGTTATTTAATATAGAAAATTTTATAAAATATCATTGAAAACATTTTCTTTGAAAATAAACTTGAAAATTGTAAACTAATTTTTAAAACACTTAGCTTTCATGATGGAAATAAAATTAATTCATTTCGAGCAAGTTAAAAAAAACACTCCCTTCACATTTTTAGTAAAAAGATAAAAAGTACTTCATTTGGAAAATTAAAATAAGATTCCTTTTAAAATGTGTTGTGAAAATTAAATCATGGGGAAAAATTAATTTAATAAATAATATGATAATAGTAAAAACATTATTTTTTTAGAAAACATGGATTTGGAAGAAAAATGTTTTTCGACTAAAGGGATAAATAAAGTCAATTTTTCTTAAAAACATATTTTTAGTATCTTGAGTACTTAAGGTGAGTAAAATGAAATGAAAACATTTATTTTTGTGAAATAAAAAGTGGTCAAAAAAATCATGTGATTCTTAGGAGATATATTATAATATTTCATCATTAAAACTTAACCATAAACAATTTCGATAAATAATGAGGTTGTAACATAAAACCATTACTGATTTGGTAACATTTGAATCATAATTACCTAGAAATAAAGAACCGTATATGGATATCTATATCCAATAATTCACATGATAATAATCATAAAATTAATTTATGGGTATTATATACACAACAAAAAATAAACAAATGGTTAATATGGAATGTATCCCATAGAAATAAAAGTGAGATGAAATCCCCTTACCTTAAGTTCCACTTTCTTTGAAATCATTATAACTTGCTATATAATTAATTTAAATTAATTATAATTATATAAAATAATCACATAAATGAATATAATATCATATATATTAATTATATACATATATTTAGTGTTATACATAATGGTAGAGGTCAGAAATGAATTACACCGTTCATGGAGATGGTAGGTTATAGGTATGCATGAACATTATGTTCATTTTTTGAAGGATGAAATGAAAGAAAGGTAAATAATAATTAAACTTCATTGAGTCATTATTATATCATATATATTATATATATTCATCATATCAATACTTCTTACTATCCAAGTAAAATAAAAATGAAAAAGTAATCACATCGCTTTGTGGAGGTGGTAGTCCACACATACGCACGAGCGACGTTATCATTTCCTATCAGTTTGGAAGGGAATAAGGGAGATAATATATTATCATTAAAGAAGAATAATTATTTAATAAATATAATATATAAAATTTAAACCCATCATAATAACTATCCATGAAATCTGGTGATGGAAAATGATTTATATCACCACATGGATATGGTAAGCCGTACGTACACACGAGCGATACTTTCACTTCCCATTTGATGGAAATATGGTGGATAATGGTATTTTCATAATAATAATAACATTTAAGAAAATTTATGGAACTTAATTTTTTAGTTTATGATAAATACCATTGATTCATAGGATCTATAAGAATAAATAAATTAATAGAGGCCAGGTAAGACAATTACCTCTCTTTTGGGAGACCTTGTTTATATCCATTATTAAAGAACTTAGGAAAAGTATTTTGGAAATATTATCACCTTTATAACTTGGTTAAAGATGTTTAGATGACATTTTTTTATATTATGGTTGATCTATATGGCTCAAAGGTGTGTGAAAAAATAAATAAATAAGGGGTGTACTTTTATAAGAGAGGGAGAAGACACACTTAGAATTTCTTAAAAGATTAAATTATAATAAAGTTATTCTCAGTAAAAAAGGTTCCAAATGGCCTATAAATGGAAAATGGATGAACATTTAGACCATATATTATAATATTTTAATTTTCTTATCATTTTTATGTAATTTAATAAATAATTTTGATAATTTATCATTAATGACAATTTTGAGACTATTCATTTAATTTGACTAAAAAAACATAAATACAAAGTTGGAAATATAATATAACTATTTAAAATAAAAATAATATGTCATATGAATCCAAAAAATCTTTGTAACACATTAAATAACTCAAAATATATTCCTTTTATTATTTGTAAATTAATTTATTATATTTTTTTATTAATTGAAGAAATTCTATATTACTGTTGCATAAGAATTTAAGGTCATTATAAAATTACTAAAAAATATAAATAAATTTACATAATGAAAATAATTTCATTTATCTTAAAATTAATATCAATATTCATTAATAACTATTTTTATACCTATATGAATACATAAAAGTTATTTAAAACTAAGAGAGTGACTGTTTGTAACTTTATTTGTTTTAAATATTATAAATGTCATTTTCATGGAAAAGTGTCCATTAAAAAATAAATATTTAACCTAATGTGATAATGGTCTAATAAAATTAATAAAATGATAATTAAGATGAAAAATTATGTCCTTATCACTTAGTTTTAACCTAGATCAACCCGGTTTACTCTTTATCGAGGTGATTAAATTTTACCACAATTACTATTAATATTTACCAAAAAATAAAAAAAACCTATTTAATAAATTTGAACCACATAATTAAAAATATTTAATATATTTTATAAAATTAAATTCTTAAAATAAGAATAAATTAATTTTAAAATAAGCACGTAATACATGATGAAAACTGGTTTTTAGAAAAAAAATATTTTTATGCATAAAACATGGTTTATTATTTTCCCACCATGCTTAGAAAAAAATATTAAAAAAATATTAAAACATTTGATTAAATATATACTTCACATATTTCAATAAAATAATTCACCTATAGTGATTAATTTAATTTATTAAGATAAAAATACATTGTGTGCATAAAAATAGTTTTTTAGAAAAATATTTTTTTTATCTCTCAAATGTTTTTTCTTTTTATTTTTAATCAATTGATAAAAAATGAATTAATTTTATACATATGTAACCATACATTTTTAATAATTGAGTTAGTTCTATTCATACCCACTAATCCAATGGCTAAGTGATAACTTTCACTTTAAATAATAATATTTTAATAATATAGCATGGTTTGTCTAAACTTGGTGTTTCATGTAGTACAAGATATTGAAAAAAATAAATTTATTTGAAAAAAATACTTCATAAAATCTCTGGCTTTCACATTATAACCCCTTTAAAATTAATTTCACCCTCAAAATTTTCTACTCTAATACAAACAAATGAGGATATATCTATTTCATTATATCCTCAAGTTCCTATATAGCTTACTAAAATTTGTTTTTTCTCCATAAAAATTTGACCAGGTGAGTAGTTTTGTTTCATAGAAGTCTCTCTCTACAATCCAAAATATCCACAAACTATTCCTCATAAGAGATAATTTCTCCAATGGTATGACCTATGAGTTCATTAAATGTTAAGGATTAGATATATGCTTTCTCAGGAGATATACATAGAATGTTATAGGAACTTGGGAGAGATTTATTAGAATATATAATCAATAAGATACCATCCCAACAGGATCAAGAATTTTGAAGGGGGGTGATATACATAGTGCTCAACTAACCCTTCTTTCCTAATCTCATCACCCTCTTCAAAAGAGATTTTCACAGGAAAACCTTTTCACCAACTTAAAATTCCAAAATATTTTCGATAATAGTTAGTATAACTATTTTTCTTACTCTTAGATATTCTTTTATGATGTTGGATAGATCTAACCTTCTTTGCCATTTCTTAAACTAAGTTAGGTCCCAATAGATTTATTTCTATAAATACATTCCAGAACATTAGTGTTATACACTTTCTACCATATAGGTCTTCATAAGGATCCATATGAGTATTGGAGTGAAAGATATTGTTGTATGATAATTCCACCAAAGGAAGGTGTTGATCCCATCCAACTTTGAATTCCATAGATTAATCTCTCAACATGCCTTTTATATTTTTAATAGTTCTCTCAAACTAATCATATTTTTGAGTATTATATTTCATAATAAAACTCATTTTCTTATCTAAATCCAACTGATGACTTTGCTAGAATTTTGAGGAAAACCTCAGAACCCGATCAAATACAATGGAATATGGTACTCTATGCAACCTTACCACTTCCTTAATATATATCCTTGAAATATGATCAAGAGAGAAATATTATCAGATGGTATTTAAGTGTGATAAATTTTTAAGGTTATATATTATAACCTATATTAAATTATTCCCTTTAGTCATTTTGGGGTGTCCAATGACAAAATCCGTAGTGATGTTTTTCTAATTCCACTCTGGTGTGGGTAATGGTTGTAAAATTTCCTAGTAATTTTGTCTCTCAACCTTAACTTGATAACATACTAAGCACTGGGATATAAAATCTACAATATCTCTCTTTATATAGTCCCACCAAAATTTCTCTTTCAAATAACTATACATCATTATACTTCTAGGATGTATAGAGAATGAAGAACTATCAGCTTTATCCAATAGATCCTTTAAAACTATTATGGATGTGAAAAAACATGGTTCCTAATCCTTATCACTCCATTATAATCAAGGTTGAACTTAGGAACATTTATTACCATCTTATATAGATCTAAATCTTCTTTATATACCTATTTAATCCTTAAATGGCTAGATTTTTGAATAATAATTTGAGCCAGAAAATATTTTTCCTCTTTCTTTAATATTTCTAGCTCCATCCTTTGCAAATATAAGAACACTAGATCTTTTTTGATCCTCATATCTAACCATATTATCTAGAACATATTAAACTCTTTTTGAGTGAATATATTCTATAAAATTTTATGATCAGTATATATATCACACCTTTCTCTATAAAGACAATGCCTCCATATATTTAATGAAAAAATTATTGTAGCGAACTTTAAATCATGAGTTGGGTAATTTTTTTCATGAACATTCAATTATCATGAGGCATAATCTATAACCACATAATTTTTCACGAGGATACATCCCAATATGTTCTTTGATGAATTACTATATATTACATACCCTTCTCTACTATAGGATAATGTAAGAATAGGAACACTAACTAGATCTCACTTCAGTTCCCTGAAACATTCCTCGAATGAATCTATCCAAAGGAACTTGGCTCCCTTATAAGTTAAATTTGTGATAGGATTGGAAAACCATGAGAAAATATCCAAAAACCATTGATAATAACCAAAGAAATCAAGGAAAATACAGATCTTAGTAACCATGGTTGGTCTGGGACAATGTTTAATAGATTCCATATTTGATGTATCCACAGATATACCCTCTATTGAGATTATATGAACCAAAAATGACACTTTCTATATCCAAAATTTAGACATCATAAATTTTTCATAAAACTTATCCTTCCTTAGGGTCTTTAGTACAATCCGCAAGTGATCTTCATGATATTTATTTCTATTTCAATATGTTAGAATATCACCTATAAAAACTACCAAAAATTGATCAAGATTATCTATAAAGACTCTATCCATTAAAATCCATGATGATAGAGGGGGAATTATTAAGTCCAAAATGAATCACTCTATATTCATATTGTACAAACCTTTTTTGGAATGATACCTTGGGTATATCCTCCTTCTTAAGCCTCAATTGATGATATCCATAATGAAGTTCAATCTTGGAAAATTATTGAGCTATGTAAAGTTTATCAAACAAGTCATCAATACAAGGTAGAGGATACTTGTTCTTGATAGTGATCTTGTTAGGTTCATGATAATTAATGTAGATTCATATTGATCCATATTTATTCAAAAAAAGAATATATTTTCCCCTAGGTGATATACTTGGCCGAAGGAATCCCTTGTCAAGATTCACATAGAGTTTTGTTTTCAATTCTTGCAACTCAATCGGGGCCATTATCTATGGATTATTTTAGATAGAAGTCTAACCAGGAACTAGATTTATTGAAAAATAATCTTCTTGATTAAATGAAAGACCAATAAACTCTTATATAAAGATATAAAAAAATCATGTACAATAATAATATCTTTTATGTTGAGTTTCTCCCCAACTATTTGAAATAAATACCCCTTTTGAAATGGAATCAGGACCCATACAATGGATGTGATTCCATCGGAAGATCATATTTATCATCACATTGATATATGATCATATATTGGTTTGGAAAATAAAATATGAATTACTTTACATAGAAATTTATGGGGGATTTATGTAAATAAAGACAATATATTCCCAAAATTACATCAAACTCAACTATAGGGAGGGTAAAAATATTTACAGAAAGCACTTTATCAAAAACATCAACTGAAGAAGAATCATATAATTGAGATGTGATCATTGTTACATTAGGGGTTTTAACTATTAAATATACATATAATCATTGAGGTGGTACTGTAATACCCTTAAAAAATTCCTCATAGATAAATGAGTGGGTATGTATAGAATAAAATATGGCACGACCAGTTCTAGAGTGGATGATAAATGTACCTTTCACCATTTCATCATCAAAACTTTCATCATAAATAGTAATCACTTGTTATTTCACTTTTTCCATGTGATTAATATGTTCTGATGATGATCATCATCATTAAACATCAAATTTGGGCATTAGTTAGCATAATTCCCATACTATTAGTATTGAAAACATTGGATTATGGTTGGTATATTCAGTGAAGATTTCTCTTTATTCACATAATTAGATAACTTCTTCCCATCACTTCAGTATTCAGTCACTTAATAACATTTATTTAAAAACTTAACACATTTATTATCCCCTTATGATATTTTCATCCAAGTTTCCTTCCACACATTGAGCAGAAAGGAATTATCATCATTTTATTTCTATGGTTTTTATAATTTCATTTGAATTCAACCTTTTTTTTCTTATAAAAAAATGATATTGATGGTAACTCCAATATCCATTTACACCTTTATATAACATTGAACAATTTCTTCATATGTACTGAATCTCCTTATGGATAATTCTCTTTAAAGACTTGGTTTTAATCTACTAAATAATCGATCAACCTTCTTTTTTGTTTGGATGATAATTCTAAAAGCATACATCATAAGTCTTGTAAAATTTTCCTCATAGGTACCAATGAATTCATCATCCTTCTACTTTATCTCAAGTAATTAATTCTCCATTTTTGTTCAAGGAATATGAGGAAAGTACTTATTTAGGAATAAGCTCTGAAATTCATCCCACTCTATGGATTCAATACCATATTTTTCCCTTGTATCCTTGATAAGTGTCCACCATTGATATACTCTACCTTCCAAATGATAAAAAACCAAAATAAAATTTTCATGATCTGAACACTAGAGAATAGAAAATATATTTTTGGTGGAATAGATCCATTTATTAGAAATTATTGGATCAGTAAACCCACTAAAAAATGTGTACATTGCCTCATGAATGACTTAACAGAATGTTGTCCCCTCTTTTTCTCATTTGGAATCTGAGTGCAATTCATATATTTGGAAAGTTATGTGAGAATAATAATGAGATTTTTCATTCCATCTCCCTTGAAGTTTGGTTACTCAGGACGAAAATCATTCCATTGTACATTTTATTTAGCATTAACATGATTCTTTCAGGTTCCATCCATAGACTAAAACCAGAGATTATAGTATGAGTGACATTAATCCTAGAGGGAAACCACATAATCCTGGACAATTATTTACATGATGTCTAAAACCTAACACCTTCTTTTCAATCTATGAAACCTTAGGTTTAATATAGGTTATTCATGGTTATTACCAAAACATTATGATTTTATCCTATACTTGGATTTATCCCAAGGGTTATCAATAATGTTTTCTTATCCTGGTTTTAAAAGGTAAATTAAACCTTACTATAACACCAAATATAACAACCCATACTTTTTATACATAATATTACATCTTATTAGATGAATATTATTTATATAACATGATGATCCACACCAAAATCCTATAGGTCTAGTGTCTTTGGAAAATTGGATCCATAAAAATATGGTTTGTTAATGAACCACATCATGTCCCACTTAGTTCTTCATAACTAGCACCATTCTGAGACATATTATACATAATAAATTTCTTTATAAACTGATAAAATAAAATATAAGAAATTATGAGATCTATTGCTTAGTAAGGGTAAATAAGAGATGTATCTATGATCACATAAGCATAACATGATCATAAGAGTATGAGAACATGATTTTAACATTTTAAATCTATACCAGACCTATCATAGATCAGAATAATGGGTCTAAGCATAAAGCATGGAAGCTCATAAGACATGAATCATAAAAAAAATCAAAGAACATCAGCCATGAGAGCATAACATTATCATAATACATGGAGTTATGACATACACATAAGTATAGAAAAATTAATGTTAAGGATACCCATCAAGACATTTATAACATGTTTGGCTTGGGATAACCACTTGTGTACCTACTTCAGGCTTGGGATAACCTTTATTGTACCCTATTTTGGGATTGGGATAACCTACCATGTACCCTTTCAACTCATAGAACATTAATCATTACCCAATGTGTTGAAGATAAATAAAGGTACCACCCATCACATAATGAAAATCAAACATATGTGTGCAAAAATATGATAAAAATTATTCATATCAGAACCCATGAAAAGATATGGGTTTCATAAACATTTCATCATAGGATAACCAATGGAAAAGAAAGAGTTTTCAAAAACATTAAATCATTCCAACATAGTATAACTCATGGAAAAAGGAATGAGTTTATTTAACATATTATCATCATAAACATAAACTATCTAGAGAAAGAATAAGGATGAGGTCATTGGATCATAACCCTAAAAATACTTAAGTAACATCAAAGGATGTCATCTCAAATGGAAAATTATTTTAAAAGATCACATGAAACATTTATTGATGAAGATAACCTTTCTATTTTGAAATTACTTCATTAAAATATAAAAATTTTAAAAATATAATGAGAACAATTTTCTTTGAAAATAATATTGATAAATTTTAAAGGAATTTTCAAAACATGGATCTATCATGATGGTGGAAAATTTAATTCAGTTCGTATAAGTTAAAAGAAACCATTCCTTTAACATTTTTGAAAAAAAGTCAAAAACTAACACATTTGAAAAATGATAAGAAAATTCCTTTCAATTTTTAAAAAAATGGGTAAAAATTAATATAAAAAATAATAATATAATAGTAAAAACCTTATATAATTTATTTTATAAAATATGGATATGGAAGAAAAAAATCGATAGAAGAGATAAATAAATTTGATTTTCCATAAAAAATTATTTTCATTTTCTTGAGTTCTTAAGTTGAGTAAAATGAAAAGAAAACATAATTTTCATGAAATAACTAGAGGAGAATAAAATTCATGAGTTTATTGAGAGATATATCATAAGATTTCATTATCAAAACTAAACCATAAATAATCTTGGTAAATAATGAGATTATAACATAAAACTCTTACCGCTTTGGTAACATTTGAATCACAATTAAAATGAATGAAAGAACCATATATGGATATGTATGTCCCATAATTTTCCTGAAAATAATCATAAAATAAATTCATTTATAGTTTATATATGTCACAAACCAGATTGGGTACCTTGGTAACCCAAAAAATAAGTTGGATTTGACATGGATCTAATGGTGTTCCCAATCCCCATGGGTTGGAAACTAGCACCTGGAATCATATAAAAAATAAACTGGGACCAAATTTTCCATGAACATTTCAGAAGAAAGATAAAAATTCACTATTCATACAAAAGAAACTCCACAGGGAGAAGTGTACCAGATGTTAAAAAGGTATAAACAACCCAAATTTCTATAGAAAAGTTCTAGAACAATAGGAAAACTACCCACGTCACAATGTATGCAACACACCAAGTCCAAGGATCAATAGATAATACCACCTCTAAGTGGAATATTACCCTTGATCAAACCTAGAATAAGATAATCTATAAACACCTGAAGACACAAGTAGGGTGTGAGATAAAATCCCAGTAGGGTCACACCAAGGATTCTATAAAAAGATTCCATATGTGATTAACCAAATAAAGCTTCCAATTTTAAATAAATATGTTTTTTCATTTCAAAATAAAATTTAAACAAATCATGATTTACATTTCAAATTATGGATATACTCTAAAAAAGTTTTTATTTTTTAATTCATTGATCATTTATAAGTAATTTCTTAAATAAATTTTTTATAATAAATAGTTTATATAAATCAGAAGGCATGGTAAACATTTCAAAATAAGCAATGGGATATATTTCAAACACAAGAAAGTGAGAAACATGGTCATGTGCCAAAATATATGACAGTTCTAGCCTACGAGATCCTCACATAATTGAAGGTGAATAAAGAAAATTTGTGTATGCACATGTCCCTATAAAACTAGCCAAAGTGGACATATCACCATCCCATTAGGAACGTGACTTACTGCACTAGATATTGTTTGAGTTGTAAAGTATCAAAAGAGTGATATCCCAATAAATCACTAACTACTTAGTCATATATGTTATCTAGTACAAATCAATGATGAGAAATTTATTTTAAATATTATTAAATATATAATTCATCCAATTATCTATTTTATGTATTAAAAGTTCTATTTAAAAACAAAAAAATAGGATTTTAATCAAAACATGCCTTTTTCCAATATAAAACCCAATGGTTTCTATCAAAACCATTTTAATCTATTTTTCCCAATTATCATTTTGAAAATAATTTCATCAAATTAATTTCAAATTTCAAATTCAATAATTTAAATTTTCACAAATTTCCATCAATTTCTCAAACATGCCCCAATTCAATGGAATTGGGGGTTTCCCCCAATTTTCTGAATTTCATGCCAAATCGAATCCAAATCCTCTAATTCAATGGAATTGGGTTTTATTTAAAACAATTGAAATAAATTTAATCAAGATTAATAAATTGGATCTAAATAAAACAATTGAATTTAAATCAAGCAATTTAGGGCAAATTAAAGTGGTTAATTGAAATGGAACTTCCTACCTTAGGATCATGATATCTTGAATCATAAAGCAGAAATGGGATTCACCAATGAGGAATGACGAAAATAGGGTATGGAAATCACACTTTGATTCAAGATCTGAATCGAAGGGTATTAGATCCTCCAATTTAGTAAAAATATCTATGAAACCCTAGTGAAGAAAGAGGAGATAATAGAAGATAGAGAATAGGAAGAGGAAACTTATCGAAGGAATATTGAGCATTGTTCTTCTAGCTTTGATTCAGTTATAGAAGAGTGTAGAGGAGACAAAAAATACTCTTGGGAGCCTCCAAGGAATAATAAACCTAATGGTGGTTATATAGGCCTATCAAAAATCTAAAAAGTGTGGTTTATGATTTTAAAACTTAATTTTGAATTAAATAAAATTCGTACACACTCTTAGTTAGGCATGGCCTCATGGTTAGGAAAAATAATGCACCCTAGTTGTGTGTCCCTTTACTCTAGATGCATGGTATCTAATAAGTGGGTAAATGATTTTTCAAACCATTTTCCATCCATGAAAAACCACATAGCCTCGTTTTGCACCGTTTTCAGCAGAAAGGTGCACAATTTGGGAAAACTGTGTGCCAACCATGCACTAGCCTGGAAACTTTCAAAATTTCCAAAATTTCTCCCTATAAAACCCCCCAAAAAACCCAACCAAAGTATGATCATAATAAGCGGTTTATGAATACCTGAAAATAGTAATATGATGTTTCAACCTCCCCACCATAAAAAATTTATGTCCCCAAAAATCCTACTCAGAAGCTTCTATGGTAAAAAGATGAGGCCACTACTCTCTTATCGGTGCTTCCATATCCCATGACTCTTGATTATCAGAACCATGATACCATAGAACTTAAGGTATAGTCCTCCCTTGAAGGAACCTATTTTCAGAATCAACTATCCTCACTGGCCATTCATTCAAAGATAAATCAGGTTCAACATCAAGATCAATCCACCTCAGAACATGAGATGGATCAGAATGATACTTCCGTAGCTGAGACACATAGAATACTTTATGTATCGACGTCATATATGGTGGAAGTTTCAAATAGTAAGAAACTTTTTCCATCTTCTCAATAACCTCAAAAGGTCCTAAAAAACTAGGAGAAAGTTTCCCTTGACTCCCAAGCCATCAATGACCTAAATGGGGTGAAACTTTCAAGAACACCTAATCACAAACTAAAAATTAAAATGGTATGTGATGATGATCAACTGAAGACTTATATCGACTATATGCCATCAACATTCTCTGATGAATCTACCTAATGTTTGATGTAATCTCTTAAACCATGCTCAGTCTAACCAAGTAACCTACACTAATCTCTAACCAACATAATGGATATCTACAAGACTATACATAAAAGGTCTCAAAAGGAGCCGTTCTTACTATAGACTAGTAACTATTGTTATAATCAAACTCCACCAGCCACATGTGATCACCCCAAGATCCAAAAAAGTCAATGATGTAGGTGAGGATCATATCCTCAAAAATTTGTATATCTCTTTCTATTTTTCCATCTGACTATGAATGGTATACAATACTCAAATGGTTGTGAGATCGTAGTGCCTCCTGAAGGCCTCTACAAAAAAATAATTGAACTGATGACATTTGTTAGAAAATATAGCAGATGGAACTCTGTGAAAATGAATAATCCCTTTCACGTAGAGATTTACCAACTCATAAACCTTGGTTGTGTCATGAATGGGTATAAAGTGCGGTGATTTAGTCATATGATCAATCAAAACCCATATCACATTCTTCTTTATCTTAGTATGTGGAAACCCAACCATAAAGTTCATAGATTTATCATCCCACTTTCAAGTCAGGATTGTAAGTGGATGAAGTAAACTTGAAGGATTTTGGTTCTCATCCTTGACCTATTGGCACATATAAAAATGAGATAAAAACTAAAAAATTCCTTATCTCATACCTAGAAAACATAATTGTCACTGCATGTCATAGAACATATTTGTGGTTCTTGGGTTCATAGCCCACTAGGAATTATAAAAATACCCCATAACAACTATCTTTACCACTAAAATAATAATGAAACGATTCTGATATCATAGAATACCCTTAGTGAAGAACGACTAGTCAGGTATGGTCTGCCCACCAAAAAGAGAGTCTCTAATGTTACGAAATCCATCATCAAGCTTTTGATCCAAAAGAATCGTCACAAGAAGAGTGGATTTCAAATGAACACTTTCCAAGGAAACCTCATACCCTTACTCCCAAAATTCAATATTTTCTGTAAAAAAAGATCCATCAAGTTCCACTCTTCTGATGATTCTTTCACTACTTAGTTTGGAAGTTTATTACTCAAAGAATTCATGATGTCGTTGCCTTTCCCTAGGGTATAGGAAATTTAAAGATCAAAAGACTATAGGTATTACACCAAACACCTCTAGTAGAGATTCATATATTTTTTTATAGAAGATATAACTCAAGATATTGTGATATGAAAACAAGGTAAACCGTTCTCTATAAAGTTAATGTCGTAAAATCTTAAGTTCATGAATCATAATTGTAAGTTCAAGTTCATGGGTTGAGTAATTATTTTTGTGTTTCCTAAGATAACGAGATACATAGGAAACAACATGATCACCCTAGATAAGGACACAACCCAAACCTAAATCCGATGCATTATAGAAGATCACATAGCCCTGACCGGCCTCTAGAATAGTTAACACCAGTGTAGTAGCCAAAATATGTTTCAAATAAACAAAATAACTTTGGCATTATCATCCCAAGAAAACTTTACTCCCTTATGAGTTAGATTAGTAAATGGTGAGTCCAACTTAGAGAATTCCTTTACAACCAGGGATAATACCCAGATAAAACCAAGAATATCTGAATCTCAAAAATATTCCGTGGTTTCTTCCATTTCATGATAGCATTCACCTTCTCACGATCAACTAAGATACCATGTTCTGACATCATGTGTCCCAAAAAAATTCCTTCCCAAATCTATAAATCATATTTTGAAATCATGGAATCAAGTTGGTGATTTCTCAACAATTCTAGAATAGATCTCAGATGACACAAATGATACTCCTCGGACATAGACTAAACAAGGATGTCATTCATGAAGACCATCACAAAATAATCAAGATGATCATGGAAAATCCTATTATTCAAATCCATAAAAACGGCAGGAGTATTGGTTAAACCAAATGAAATGACAAGGTAATCATAATGGATATAACTTCTCCAAAAGGTAGCTTTATGAACTTAAGATTATTTTATTCTGAATTGATAGTAGCCAGATCAAAGATCAATCTCTAAAAATCATCTCAAAACTTTCAACTAGTCAAATAGACCATCAATCCATGAAAACATATACTTGTTATTTATTTTGACTCAATTTAGTTTTTTATAATCAAGAAAAAGGAATAGTGAACCATCAACCTTCTTAGAAAAGGGAATCGACGCCACCCAAGGTCACACATTCAGGCATATAAAGACTTTTTCTAGAAGATCATCCAAATGGGTGTTCAACTCCTTCATTTCATCTAGTTTAATGTAGTAATGAAGAATATACACTGGTTGAGTATTAGGTACTAAGTCGATAGAAAAATCCACCTCTCTTATTGGTGGAAAAACAAGAGAAGTTATAAGGGAATATGTTGAGAAACTTGATGATAACTGGAGGGAGATCATCACTAAAAGATTCTCAATCGAGATCAAAATAAAACACAGATATCACTTTCCCCAACTCTGGATAAGAAGGTTTGGTTCTACTCAACCTTGAGTCCCATTATCCTTGAAAAATTAGGAAAACATCATCATGTAGAGTAAAGGAGACTTTTTGAAGATAAAAATAAATCCTATATGTATTAGTAATGATCCAATCCATCGAAAATATGATTTCAAGAAGTTTCATGTTGGGAACTAGAAAACTCCAAGAAAGCTCAAAATATGAGAGAGAAAAAACAAGTAGGACTATAGAGACCCTACTCTTTCTTCTTTCTAAGGGGTGTAGTATTATCCATCACATAATATAAAAGATCCATAGGAAGATTTATAATATTAATAATATGGGTAGAAATAAATTAATGAGATGCAATAGTATCAAATAAATTAGTCACCAATGATAAAGCTATAGTGATGGTACATCTCACAGTTGTTGGACTCATATCCACTTCCTTGAGAGACTCTTCCACTATGTAAATAAGATTCATTCTAGATGTCTATGGTTGGAACCCCTTTGTCCATGAAGCATCAAATTTCACCATAGTTTTGGTAGTCACTGATGATCCTATTCCTCTATGTTGAGTGGAAAAGACATTTCATAACTTCTAAAAATGTCATGAGTATCTATAGGATCCATAAAAGTTGGGTGCCTCAGTGAAAACCCTCTTTAAATTCCCTGTCTTTCCACACCGGTAACAAATAAAATGACCTCAATTAAGAATTTTAGGAGGTTTATAATGACCATGCTATCATGAAATGTCATGAGAATCATCAGAATTCATATTTCATTTGAAAGAAATTATGCTTCCAATGAGAGAAAAATGAGCTCCTATCAGCCCAAACTTGCCATCCAGGTCTATTTTGACCATGAAATCTCTATCCAGCACATATTCAATAGAAGGAAGATTCAACAAGAAAACCTAAAAACAAATATCATGTTGAACTCCCAATTCAAAACTTCAAGCCTTCATCGTATCATTCAATACTATCTCAAGTGAAAAATTTACAAGCTTAGAAAACCAATTTTTATATTATTTTGGGGTCTTGTCAGCCACCTCACGTTTGAAAAACATAGTAGAATTGGATAAATACATTGATTATAAATATAAATAGTTAGTGAAAAGAACTTTAAAGTATTTCCACTCTATGCCATCATGTTTCTTCATCATCACCATCATGTCCCACAATCTTCTACTCAGTCCTTCCAGTATGAAGGTGAAACACTTCACCTTGATTTCCTGAGCTATCTCCAAGAATCCAAACAAACACTCTATCCTTATCAACCATTCCTCATACTCTTATGGATCATTGTATCCTTTAAACACTGGTGTATTTTGGATAATAAACTATTGAAAAAAAATTATGGAGATCATCTTTTTGAGGTCCCAAAGCTGGATCCAGAATGAGGACTGGTGCTGGTGCTTGTCCTAGAGCTTAGAAAGTACGTATGATCACCTCGATCAGACTCACGACCACAATATGATTCAATCCTTCTGGTTTAATAGATCCTTCCTCCTGGGTCCCATTTTTCACGTCTTCTCAAAGGAATGATGCTACAAAAAATCAGAAGACAACATAGAAGAAATCATATTTAATACTCAAATAGAGAAATAGGGAAAATTAATTCCAAAAGATAGAACAAACACAATTTGGATTTCAATCTGTCAAAATATAAAGTAGGGAAAATACTAGAACTAATCCTAAAGATTCATTTCCCAAACCACCCCTGGTGACTTAAGAGTCATTATGGTGAGATATATCCAGACACTCAATCATAACTACCTCCCAAGTCCCAAAAAGATACACAGTTTTATACTAACATCAAGACAAGAAGCTCAACCTGGAGCTCTAATACTGTGTTGTCACAAACCATATATCAACCCTCAATTTTCATACATGGAAATTAAATTAATTTTTCAGAATACTTAATACGTTACAAAAAAACTCCCTAAGACCATATTAGTCGAGTGCATTTAGAAACATGGAAACATATATACCAGTATATAAGTGATCAAAACTATCTCCCACTAGGTTATTCTTGACTAGAACCCTTATTAGACACATCAAACATAATACATACCTTCATAACATGGGAAAAGGAAACATAAAAAAGGGTGAGATCATATTCTTAGTAAAGGTAAAAAAGAGAGATATTTAATCATATTTATAAGTATAAGGGTATGAGAACATGATCATGAAAATAAAAGATCACACACTGCATATTTAAGACTAGAAACATGAATCATGGTATAAGTATTTTTAGTTCACAAGACATGAATCATAAGGAAACAAGTAACATAATCCATGAAATAATAACATAGGAATAAGACATGGAATTATGTCATACACATAAGTATATAAAATTATTTCTACAGTAGTCAAGGAAGTGCTGCTGAGGCCATATTAGTAGTATGGGTTCACTTCCTATACCATCTTGGTAGTCATGGTTCACTCCCATAAGCATAATAGTGAAAAAGGTCCTTTATGTCTATCTGATGAGATATAAATCTTTACCCAATACATTGGAGAGAGATATGATTTTACTCATCTTATAATGAAATCATACATACATGTTCCAAAACATCATAAACAATCATATCATAACCAATGTAATGGAATGAGTTTCATAAATATGTACTCATATAATAACTTGTGTAAAAGATATAGGTTTCATAATAATATCATCAAAATCATAACCCATTAAAATAATTGGGTTTCTTAAACATCATTCCATCAAAACATAAACCATTTAGAGAAATAATATTAATGATATTCTTGAACTATAACAAAGTATGTCATCTTAGAAGGGGAAGGATTTTGAAAGATGACTTAGAACATAAATTTCCCTTAAAAACCACTTTCTAAAACATAACAATTTTTCAAAAATGTTTTCTTTGAAGCCACATTGAAATCATATAAAGGAATCATGAAAAATCATTTAAAACAGTTCTTGAGGAAAATATCATTTCTTTATTGAAATCATTTTCTTTTATTAAAATGCTGCACAATATTAGAAGAAAAAACATTCATTAAAAATAATCTTACAATATTATAATGGTATAGTCAAGGCATTGTGATTCCATGAAAATGGAAAAATCAGTTCATGTCATATAAGTTAAAAAGAAATATTCTTCTCATAATTTTTCTAGAAAAATCCAAAATTAGCTTATTAGAAAATGAAAAAAGATTCCATTCAAACCATTTAATAAAAATACATACATGTTTAAAAATTACTTTTAAATTTTTTAGAATAATAGTAAAAATATTTTTAATACATTTTTAAGAAACATGGACATGAGAGATTAATACTTCCCAACATATAGTTATTTATAAACAATCCCGATAATAATGAGATTATGGAATTAACACTTAATAATTTATAATTAGTAGAATCGTATGCCCCATGAAATAAAGGAAATGATATGTATAAGAAAATACCATAATATTATGGTTAATACTCATAAAATCCATTCATGGGAAGTATATACACCACGTAGAAGAAACAAGTAGTGTATGAGGCATGTGTCTCACAGAAGTAAAGGTGAGACAAAAATCACTTACCTAAGGTCTGATTCCATTTATATATGTAAGAAAATATTATATAGTGGTTTTAAACATATTATTAAATTTTACAATAGTCATAATAATATTTATTATATCATATATTATTCATTTATGACTTTATATTAGCATTTATTAATAATTCCAAGTTAAAGCAACATTTCAGGTAATAACCTCTTTGTTTATCATACATGTTTTGACCTTTTATTCTTGATAATATTACTTAGATCGTGATTTAAATACTTAAATAATTTAAAAAATTATTTATATATCATATATATTTATTATATAAATATATATAAAATATAGATATATGAAATGGAATACACTGTTCATAGAGAGGGCAAGTCGTACGTACGCATGAACGTTGTTTCCATTTTCTTATCGTACTGAATGGAATAAGGTAAATAATATATATATATATATATTATTACATTAGAATTATTATTTAATATATTTAATATTCCTTCATTATATAAATTTTTATAATCATTATTTAAATGGTTAGTGTTGAAGATGAATCTCATCGTGTTGTGGAGACGGTATGTCGTACGTACGCACAAGTGACGATATAATTCTCTTAATGGTAAAAGGGTGAGGAATTATATGGTATATTAATTATAAATAATCAATATAATTTCATATTTATTATTTTTATCCATTATATACATCATTATACCCATCCAAATAAAGTTGTGATGAAAAATAGATTACACTACGGTGTGGAGACGGTAAGCCGTACGTACGCTTTCATGGTACTTTCAGTTTTTGCAGGATGAATAGATGGTAGAATGTAGTTTTTACATAATCATAATAAAATATTATAATATATTTCATAATATATTCATTACTTTATAATTTAATCAACAAATTAAGAATAATTAGAAGAAGAAACAATTTTGAATGAATCAGTAAAGAGATTATCTCTTCTTCGATGATCTCCCACTATATCTCCTCTTAGGGATACTAGAGTTAATATTTTGAGAATAATATAACCTCAATAATGTTAATAGGAAGGTTGATAAGGAAAATTTTCCGGGTTTTGTTGACCTAGAAGGATCAAGGTGGTGTGATTAAGTGAGGGAGGAGGTTCCTTTTATAAGAGGGGGGGCACTTTTGGAAACTCTCAAAATAGTAAATTAATATAAATTTATTTTCAATTTCAAATAGCTCAAAAGTGAGTTATTTATAATATAAGATGAATATTTGTAGAAATTATCTCAACAAATTATTTTTAGACATGTTTATCTCAGTATATTAACCTTATGTTTTGGCATTAACCCTTAGTTAAACCCTTTAAATTTTATCATGACAGGTTGGATTGTTTACTCTTTAGGGTTAATATATTTACTATAAAATAAAAAAAGAACCTAAAATGGATCATTTATTACATATTTATCAATATTTTATTTATATGTAATAATTTTATATTTTTATGAATTTCTTATCATTTAATAAAATATTATTTATTTTAAAGTTTCATTTATGTCAATTTTCATACTATTCATTATTGGGTTTTTTAAATATCAAAAAAACATGATAACATAGAAACAAAAATTCTAATATATCAATAAAATATATAATTTGTCTATAAATTTCTTTGATGTCATTAATTAGGTCAAATTATATTTATTTTAATATTTTTAATATCATTTATTTGATATTTCAATTAATTAAACAATTATTACATCATTAATATGAAAGCCTGTAATTAAATTACTTCTTATCTAAAAATTAAAAATAAATTATCAGGATTAATATAAATGTATTAGTTTTAAAATGAATATTTACAATCAAATTTAACTTTTGTATAACCCAATATTAAAAATTATTTATTTATTAAAAATATGAGTATGACATTTTTAACATATCTTTAAATAAAATGTAATAAATGTCATATTCTTACCCAAGTGGATTAAAAAGGTTATAATTTATTTATAAGGTTTATTTGGGTCTAAATAAACTCATCCAATTAAATTAGGACAAGTTTTAGCGTAATTTTATAGTATCTATAATATTATTGTTTTACCCTCAATTACCATATTTTACTTTTTACCATGTTAATAATAAATTACAAAAGTTACTATTCATAATGTCCAAAAATAAAATAAACCTATTTAAATAATTTAAAACCTATTATTCTAAATATGGAATCAATTTTTCAAAATTCAAAACATTGAAATTGCAGTAACTAATTTAAAATTAATCCCGTTGACGGGGTGAAAAAAATGGTTATTAAAGTTAAAACATGCAAAAGATTAAAATGTTTTTATATCTAAATTCAATGTAAAATTTATTAAAATGACCTAAATTATATTAAATGAAAAAATATAATCTAATTATACTTCAAAATCAATCAAAAATATTATTTAACACTATAAATTATTTCGACGAAATAAGTTATTTTTAATCAAAATTTAGTATTTTTTACATTTCATAAAAACATGAAACTAATCATAAAAATATCAAAAATGTAGAATTTTATATCCCACATTCAAATAAAAAGTTTATTTTGTAAAATAGAATATATAAAAGTGAATTTTTTTCCGTAAAATGGGATCTCCATTAAGAGGCGATAAAATTACCTTTTTGAAATATATAAGTTTTTAAGCTTCAAATTGGGTTGGTTCTCATCTTATTGCTATAAAATCTATTTGATGAATATCAAAAATATTTTATTAAATATATGAAATATATATTTCATTAAAATCATTCATTAATTATAATTTATTTAATTTATAAAGACAAAAAGACTTTGGGAGCATAAAAATAAAATATTTCCTTTATATTCAATTAGTATATATTTTTATTTCCAATTAATTGGTAACTAATGAATTAATATTATAAACCATATATTTTAATAATTTATTTAATTCTATTACAAATTTCTAATTTAACAACAAGTCTATATCTTATTGTATTAAATAATAATATTTTAATAATATTCTATTATTCGGTAAAACTTGATCTTGCATGTAGTAAAAGCTATCAAGAGAAATTAGCATTTTGTGTAACACTAGATAAGAATAGTGTTGCATATACCATAAGATAATCTAAACATTTCTTATAGAAAAATCTTAACTTGGTGTTGCATATAAAGCAATAAAGACATAATTTTTTTCATATAACAAAAACTATATTCAGTATTGTGTGAAATGAAAAATATTGAAAAGATTAAATTAATTCAAAAAAAACAATACTTCACAAAATATCAGGGTGTTACAAACCATCTCGGTTACCCACGTAACCCAATAAATGAGACAAATATTACTTGGCTTGAAGTTCATTTCTGATCCCCATGGGTTGATGACAATAACATGAAATCATATAAAAAAGAATATGTGAGCAAATTTCCCAGAAACATTGTAGAAGCAGGACAATAATTCAGTATGCACAAAAAATTATCTCTATAGGAAGAAGTGTACCAGAATTAAAATAGGTATAAATAACCCAAAGTAATAATTTTTTTTTAGAAAAATAGGAAAATTTCCCAAGTCCCAACGAATGGAACACACCAAGTCCAAGGATCAACATCTACTACAACCTCTAAGTGGTGCCTTACCCTTTCTCGACACTGGAAGAAGATAATCTACAAACACCCGAAGACACAAGTAGGGTGTGAGATAAAATCCCAGTAGGGTGTCACAAAGGATTCCATAAAAATATGCCCCATTTAATTAACTAAACAAAGATTTCAATTTTAAATAAACATGTTTTGGAATTTAAAAATCATATTTCAACAGATTATACTTTATATTTCTTATGATAGAAATACTTTAAAAAAGTTCTTTGTTTTTCAATTTATGGAACATTTTTAAAAAATGGATTAATTAAAATTTTTATAATAAACAATTTATATAAATTAGAATTCATGGTAAATAGTCACAAAAATCAATGGAATATATTTCAAATAAAAGAAAGCGAATAAAATGATCATTTTCCAAAAGGAAAGATAGTTCTAAGCTATGGGATCCTCACTCACTCAATGGTGAATCATGAAAATATGTGTATACACACATCCCTCTAACACTGGCCAAAGAGGAATTGTCACCATCCCATTGGGGATGTGACCTGCTACACTAGGTTTTTTTAGTTGTAATGCATAAAAAGAGTGTTATCCCAATAACACACTAACTATCAAGGATTGCATGTTCTCTAGTAAAAATCAATTATGGGAAATTTATTTTAAAACTATTTAAAAAAATTCACCCCATTCTTCATTTCATGTATGCCAATTTCCATTTAAAAACCAACAAATGGGTTTTTAATCAAGGCATGACTTTTTCCAAGATAAAACCCAACGATTTATATGAAAACCATTTTTAATATTTTTTTCAAAAATATCAATTTGCTAAAAACTCAATCAAATTATTTTAACAATTTAAATTCAAAATTTTAAATTTCAACAATTTTCAATCAATTTCTAAAAAATACCCCAATTCAATAGAATACCCCACCTAATTTTCCCAATTTCATGTCAAATAGAATACAAATCCTCTAATTCAATGGAATTAGGTTTTAATCAAAAGAATTGAAAGAAATTTAATCAAGATAAATCAATTGTATATAAATCAAAAAATTTAATTTAAATCAACCAATTTAGGGTTAATTAAAGTGGTCAATTGAAACCAAACCACCTACCTCGAGATCATAAGATCTCAAATCCTAAATCCCTAATCAAGATTTTCCAATGAAGAATTATGAAAATGAGATCCGAGAATCAGAGCTAGATTCCAGATTATAAATAAAAGGGATTAGATCATCCAATTAAATATGGAGATTTATGAAACCCTAGAGAAGAAATAGGAGATAATTGGAGATAGAGAATGAGAATAGGAAACCTAGCGGAAGATGATCGACTGTCATTTGTCTAGCTTTGATTCTCTTCCATAGGGGTGTAGAGGTGCTGAAAACTAATCTTGGGAGAAGAAAAGTAAGAATAAACCAATTGGTGATCATATAGTACCATAGAGAATCTAAAAAGGTGGGTTCATGATTTTAAAACTTAATTTCAGATTTAAAAAACCCTTTACACACGGTTAGCTAGGCAGGGCTGTACGGTTTGAAATTTTTTTGCACCCTAGCCATGTGCCACATTTTTTCTGGTGCATAGTTGCTAATAAGTGGGTGAATGGATTTGAAATATATGTTCTATCCATAAAAAACACCACTGCTTCAATTTTGATGGTTTTCACTAGTAGGAGACACAGTTTGGGAAAACTGTGCGCCAACCGTGAACTAGCCCAGAAGCTTTCAAAATTTAAAATTTTATCCCGAAACAACCCAAAAAAACCCAACCAAAAAATGATCACAAATAGGGGTTTAGGAATACCTTAAAATAGTAATAGGATGTTGCAACACACCATATAAAATAAATAAGTGGTGAATATGGCATGTGTCCCATAGAAATAAAAGTTAGACAAAAATCCCTTACCTTGAGTTCCAATTTCTTAAAAAACATTCTAACCTATTGTATAATAAATTTAAATTTATTATAATTCTATACCAGAATCACATACAAGATTATTATATCATATATATTCATTATATAAATATATTTAGAGTCATCCATAATGGTAGATATAAGAAATGAATTACATCATTCATGGAGATGGTAGGCCGTACACACCCATGAACATTGTTTTCATTTTTAGATGGATGGAATGAAATGAAGGTAAATAATAATTATAATTTTTAGAACCATTATTATATCATATTAATCCTATATATTAATTAGATACATCCTATTTACCATCCAAGTAAAATAGAATTGAGAAAAGAATCGCATCGCTTCGTGGAGGTGGTAGACCACATGTACGCACGAGCAACGTTATCGTCTCCCATCGATTTTGAAGGTAAGAAGGTAGATACGATGTTATAATTAAAGAATAATAATTATGTCATAAATATCATATATAAATTTTAAACCCATCATAATAATCATTAATGAAATATGGTGAAGGAAAATGAATTGTATCGTTATGTGGAGACAGTAAGCCTTACGCATACACGAGCGATAATTTCTATTATCATTTGAAAGAAACAGAGTTTATAATGGTATTTTAATAGTCATAATTAAATTAAAAGTTATTGAGGGTACTTAATTTATTATTTTATGATAAATAAAACCAATTCTAAGGAAGTTTAAGATGAAATAAATTGAAATAGGTTGGGTAAGATAATTACCTCTCTTTCAAGAGACCTCCTTTAGATTATTTCTTAAGAAAAATATGGTTGTAATTTGGGGATATTATAAACTCAAAAAATGTATAAGTTTGTTTAGAAGAAAATTATTCATGGGACGGTTGAGATATATGGCTCTAAGTGGTGTGAAAAATATAAATATGGGGTGTTTTTTATATGGGAGGGAGAGAACACACTTTGAATTTCTTAAAAGATTAGATTATAATAAATTCATACTAAATAAAAATGTTTCCAAATAGACTATAAATGGAAAGGGGTAATATGTTTTACCATTTATTACACCATTTGTCATGTTTTAAGATTTTTTTTATTTTTATGTAATTTAATAAAATATTATTTTGTTAAAATATTATTAATGTCGATTTTGACAATATTCATTTAATTTGAGTTAAAATACATAAATAAAAAGTTGAAATTAGAATATAATTATATAAAATAACATTCATATTTAATATGAATATATATTATTCTTGGAACAAATTAAATCACTCAAATTATATTACTTTTAATAAATTTAAAATCATTTATTATATTTTTTATTAATTGGAGGAATACTGTATCAGTGTTGCATAAGCATTTAAAGTAATTATATAATTACTAAAAATTATAAATAAATTTATATCACAAAAAAATTTTCAATGGTATCAAAATTAATATCAATATTCATTTATAACTAGTTTTTTTACCTATGTGAACACATAAAAGATATTTAAAACTAAGAGAGTGACACTTTGTAACTTTCATTGTTTTATTTATTATAAATACCATTTTAATAAAAAAACATCCATTAAATAAATAAATTTAGAGAATAATATGATAAGGGTAGAATAAAATTCATCCAATAATAACTAATAAGAAAATTTATGGCCTTATAATTTATTTTTAACCTAGATTAACACGATTTACCCATTACCGATGTCATTAATTTTGGCACGGTTACTATTCATATTGACCAAGAAATAAAAAGGACCTAATTAAAAAATTTGAACATATGATTCTAAATATGGAATGAATTTTATTAAATTAAATTTCTATATGTGGAATAAATACATTTTAAAATAAGTGCACAACACACGATGAAACCATTTTTCAGAAAAAATATTTTTAAGTATAAAACTTGGTTTATTATTATCACATGCTTATAAAAAAATATTAAATGAATATTAGAAAACTTTATTCAATATATATTCTACTCATTTCATTAAAATTACTCATATATAGTGATTAATTTGATTTATTAGCATAAAAATACATTATGTGGATAAAAATAGTCTTTTTGGAAAAATATTTCCTTTTCTTTAAAATGAATTTATTTTCATTTATAATCAATTGATAACCAATAAATTAATTTTATAAACATGTAACCACGTTTTTTCATAATTTATTTATTCCTATCACTACTACATATATTTCATTTAACAACATTCAAAATGGCATTTAAGAATGCTAAAAAAGTGTTGTAAATCACAACAATGATAAAGGGGGTTCCTATTTTTCAGCGTGGATAAAGGGGGTCCTTTATCTGCACTAAAAAACACTGATAAAGGGCTACACACCTGTAGTGTTTTGTTTATATAATATAAAACCCTATAGAAGAAAACCTGTAACCAAACCTACAATTTAAGCACAACACACCAAACACATAAGCAAATTGAAATTTAAACAGATCACTAGAATAAAACCTACTATATACATTTAATTGTAATAATGAATAAAAAAATTTCCACCATGTTATATACAAAAAATAAACATCGTTGTTTACATATCAAACAAAATGTTTTATATAATAACATTTAAAATTAGCCAACAAACATTCTAAAACATTAATATTTCATCTTTTTCCACCTGTGATCCCCTCTAAAAAATATCTGCCCATGGTATCAGTTGAAGATCAAATCAAATAAACTGAATAAAGAGATTCCACCTATATAAGAAAAAAAATATTATGCTAATAATACTATAAAGAAATAAATTAAACATTAATATGAAAGAACACATTAATAAAATTCAATATTTAATAAAAACGGCATATTTGGAGTTATTCCTATAACAAAGTGCATCCTATTTAGGTGGGTTTGATACCTACATGTTAAAAATGAGTTATATATTGTTTTCTTAAAATATAAAAATAATCCAAATGCATTTTCTCAGTTTTTTAGTATGTAATTTTTTATTTTACTAAAATTAATTTCAATTTTAAATAATGACACATTTGGAGTTATATCATCCACACTGTGCATCTTATTGAGGTGTGAATGATTCATACCTATCAAAAATTACTGATGTATCATTTTACTAAAGTATCAAAATAATCCGAATGTGTTTTCCCAATTTTTAGTATGCCACTTGTGTTGTTTTACTAAAATGTCATTTCAAACTAAAAACACACTTTTTGAGTCATACTGGTCACATCATACATCAGTTTTATGTGAGATTGCCTCATAAAAATGAAAAATACTTATGAATCTCTATCCTAAATTATCAACACAATCGGAGTACATTTTCTTTATTTTAAGTGAGTGACACATTTTGAACTAAAATATCATTTTTAAACTGATAACGAACACTTTTAGTTATACCAGTCACACCATGCATTGAATTGAGATGTGGGTGACAAATACAAATAAACAATGACTCATGGATCATTTTTCCAGAGTATCAAAACAATTTGAATTCATTTTCTTAGTTTTCAGTATGTCACTTCTTATTTTTACTTAAATTAATGTCAATTTTAAATAAAAAGAGAAACATTGAGTTATACCGACTATATCATGTGCCATATTGAGGTTTGTATGATCCCTACACATCAAAAATGACTAGTAGATTTTTTTTAAAAAAATTCAAAATAATCCATATGTGTTTACTCGGTTTTCATGAAGTCACTTGTTGTTTTTACTTAAATTAATATCAATTTCAAATAAAACGAGACACTTTGAGTTATACTGGCCATATCATGTGTTGTATTGAGGTTCATATAATCCCTACATGTCACAAGTGAATAATATATCATTTTCCTAAAATATACAAACAATAAAAATGTTTTTGTTTCATTTTCTGTATGTCACTTGTTGTTTTTACTTAAATTAATTTCAATTTTAAATAAAAAGAGACACTATGAGTTGTACTGGCCACATCATGCATCATATTGAGGTGTGGTTGAATCATAAATTTCAAAAATGACTTATGGATCATTTTAATAAATTATCAAAACAATCTGAATGTGTTTTCAAGATTTTCAATATGTCACTTGTTATTTTTTCATAAATTAATATCAATTTTAAATAAAAAGAGACACATTGAGTTATACTGAACACACCATGTGTCTTATTGAGGTGAGACTGATCCCTACACGTCGAAAATGACTAATATATAGTTTTCCTAAAATATAAAAACAATATTAATGTGTTTTATCAGTTTTCTTTATGTCGCTTGTTGTTTTTACTTAAATTAATGTCAACTTTAAATAAAAAGAGACACTTTGAGTTGTACCGGCCAAACCATGCCTCATATTTAGGTTTAACTGATCCCTATAGATCAAAAATTATAAATAAATAATTTTCCTCAAATATCAAAACAATACGAATGTGTTTCCTCGGTTTTCAATATGTCAATTGTTGTTTTTTACTTAAATTAATGTCAATTTTAAATAAAAAGAGACACATTGAGTGATATCAGACACACCGTGCATATAATTAAGATAATTCTGATTTATAAATGTCAAAAATGAATAATATATATTTGTCTTAAAATATAATAATAGTAAAAATGTGTTTTCTCAGTTTTCAGTATGTCACTTATTTTTTTACTTGAATTAATGTCAATTTTAAATAAAAAGAGACAGTTTGAGTTATATCAGTGATACCATGCATCGTATTGAGGTGTGTGTTATTCTTACACATCCAAAATTGCTAACAAATCATTTTCCTAAAATATCAAAACAATCCAAATGTTTATCTTGGTTTTCAGTATGTCACTTGTTGTTTTTACTTAATTTTATGTCAATTTTAAATAAAAAGAGACACTTTGAGTTATACCAGCCACACTACATGTCTTATGGAGGTAAAAATGGCCATTACACATAAAAAATGACTAATAAATCAATTTACTAAAATATCAATACAATCTGAATGTGTTTTCTCAGTTTTCAGTATATCACTTGTTGTTTTTACTTAAATTAATGTCAATTTTTAATAAAAAGGGACACTTTGAGTTATACCAGCCACACGGTGTGTTTTATTGAGGAAAGTTTGACTCCTACATGACAAAAATTACTTAGGTATTATTTTTATAAATTATCAAAACAATCCAAATGTATTTTCTTGATTTTTAATATATCACTTATTGTTTTTACTTAAATTAATGTCGATTTTAAATAAAAAGAGACACTTAGAGTTATACTAGCCACACCATACATCCTATTGAGGTTTGGTTGATCCCTATATGTCAAAAATAAATAATAAGTCATTTTAATAAAATAAAAAAAATAATCCAAAAGTGTTTTCTAATTTTTCAATATTTCACTTGTTGTTTTTACATAAATTAATGTCAATTTTAAATAAAAAGAGACACTTTGAGTTTTTCTAGACACATTTTGTGTCATATTGAGGTTTGTACAATCCATACAGTTCAAAAATGACTAATAGATTGTTTTCCTAAAATATCAAAACAATCTGAATGCATTTTCTCCGTTTTCAGTTTGTCACTTGTTTTTTTACATAAATTAATGTAAATTTTAAATAAAAAGAGACACTTTGAGTGATACCAGCCACATCATTCATCATATTGAGGTTCAACTGATTCCTACACACCAAAAATGAATAATATATCATTTTCCTAAAATATCAAAACAATCCAAAATGCCTTTTCTCGATTTTTAGTATGTCACTTGTTGTTTTTACTTAAATTAATGTCAATTTTAAATAAAAAGAGACAATTTGAGTTATACCAGTCATACCATGCATTATATTGAGATGTAGATTATTCCTACACATAAAAAATGACTCATTTATTGTTTTCCTAAAGTATCAAAACAATCCGAATGTGTTTGATCATTTTTGAGTATGTCACTTGTTCTTTTTAACATAAATAATGTCAATTTTAAATAAAAAGACACACTTAGAGTCATACCGGCCACATCGTGCGTCATATTGAGGTGGGTCTGATTCTAACATGTCACAAATGAATTATAGTTCATTTTATTAGAGTATCAAAATAATCCGAATGTGTTTTCTCAGTTCTTAGTATGTCACATGTTGTTTATACTTGAATTGATGTCGATTTTAAATAAAAATAGACACGTTGAGTTATAATGGTCACACCATGCCTTGTATTGAGGTACATATGATTCCTAAACATCAAAAAATGACCTATAGATCATTTTACTAGAGTATCAAAACAATAAGAATATGTTTTCTTTGTTTTCAGTATGTCAGTTCTATTTTTTTTACTCAAATGTCATTTCAAACTGGAAACATGCATTTTGAGTCATACCACTCGCATCGTGCATCAGTTTGACATGATAATGCTTTATACACATCCCAAATGAAGATTATAAAGATAATCAGAGCACATTTTCTTTTTTTAGTGAGTGATGTGTTTTGAACTAAAATTTCAATTTTAAATTGATAATAGACACTTTTAGTCATACCGTTCACACCTTGCATTGAATTGAGGTGTGGTTGATTACTACACATCACACATGACTCATGGATCATTTTACTAAATTATCAAAACAATACGAATGTGTATCCTCAGTTTTTAGTATGTCACTTGTTCTTTTTTTCTCAATTTAATGTCAATTTAATATAAAAATACACACTTAAAGTCATACCGGCCACACCATGAATCATATTGAGGTACAATTGAACTGTACACATCAAAAATTACTCAGGGATCATTGTACTAAAATTTCAAAATAATTATAATGCGCTTGATCAATTTTTAGTATGTCACTTTCTCTTTTTACTAAAAAGTAATGTCAATTTTAAATAAAAAGACACACTTTGAGTGACACCGGCCACTTGTTATTTTTTCTCAATATTGAGTAGGTCAGTTCCTCCGATACCAACTATGTTGTCCAAGACATTTCATACATAGATATAACATATTAGTATATTAATATTACTTATATAACATAATTATCCATGCTAGAGTAGTTTAGCTATAGTGCTTTTGGAAACATGAAAACATAAAGATCTAGTTCATAAGAGTATCTCATTAAGTTATTATTTAAAAAAAACATTCTTAGTCTAATTTATAAAACAATTCTTAATAACCTAAGTATATGAATCATAATAATGGCTGATCATAAATGTTCAATAAGTGTAAAAAAAGGGAGATATAAATGATCATATAAGGATAACATGAGCATAAAGATGTTAAAAGGTGATATTAACATTAGAAATTCATACCCTGCATATGAAAGTCACATATCCATGATATTTGTGTACATTCTTCCATCAGGTATTCTTCCCATTCATTTCTAATCACATCTATACCATCTTGTGAATTTGAGTTTTTTTGATAATCATAGTAGTACTGAAAAAATATAAATGTTTAAAGGATTTGTAAATATTTTAAATGAAATAGTAATTATATTTTAAAATACCTCTTCAGGGATGCTAGATTTTTCATGGAATATGTTCTCTCTTATAAATTTACAAACATAATAACAGTAATATTTTGCATTGGTATGTTTCAAAAACTGCATAAATATTGGGTAGAATAATTAATTTGTTTTTATATGTGTTTGGATAGTGAAATATTATTATATATACCATGGTACTTATCCATTCATAGAACCCGCCTTCTTTATTGTCCTTATCCTCTGGCCTCATTCCGTTTTTTTCAGAATACCGATACATCACCCAATCATAACAGAATCCACATTAAAATATAATATAAATTATATAAATTGATGTTTAGTTCTAAAATTTTGGATGTAGTGTATTATAGATTGAAAAATTTTATCATCTGTGAATGGTTTAGTGGATACCCATGCATTAAATCTAGAAAATAAATACTTGGAGTATCTAAATTTACCACAATGAGCATCCAATGATTCCTAGAAATGAAAAATGGAACAAGTAATAAAATAAATTAAAATAAATTTTATATGATTAAATTATAGAGTCTTAGCCCTACATTTTTGGTATTAAATAGAGTCTTTCATCTAAAATTTTTCTTTCAAAAGAATTAAGAAAAACTGCCAATATTTCATCCTTTTTTGTATGTTCTATTTTATCTTGTTCTCTGGAGGTTACGTGGGGACTAACGAGTTCAAAATATTTCTCATGGGAAAATCCATTCAATTTTTTTTGGTATATATTCCTACCAAAAATATAAAATGTATTTATTCATAATTAACATAGTATATTAACTTTTGGAAAATAAAATCATGATATCATACCTTATGTATACATTTAAAACTGATCCACCTAACCAGTCATACTCAATTATTTCAATTGAACTCTCAACACCAATGAAGTCATTATCTTTATCCCCATACATATTTTAATCAAAACCAACTATGTGATTGAGACCATCTTTTAACTTTGTATTCACATGAGCCTTGAATAATTGTAAATGTGGATATAGATCAGGTGGGGTAATTGTGATTTTAATTGATATTTTTTATCTGTTGGTCAATCATTTAGATGATATTTTATTTCATCCCCTTCTCTTTGTCTGCCTGTAATAAAATTCATCGGTTTAAAACTTTTTTATTAATTGTTAAAGGTTTAGCATGAATAGTAAATTGGAAATGAATACCTCTTTGTCAACATGTTTTTTTACAAGATTTCATATCCATGTGATGAATGTTTCCACAAATATTTCAACCATATTAATATCATCCTCATGAATTGGAGTAGGTAGCTCAGTGATCGGCTCATGGGATACACTGATCAAAACTCACACATGCCCTGTTGGAAGTGTTCTGGTGTAGAGCGTGTCATTTTGAATATCGAACATAATATCCCTCCCCACAAGGTGATGGGTGGGTGTTTTTAGATATAAATCACAGTCATTATCACCCTCTAGAATATCAGTACAAGAAAGACATAACTGTTTCTATGATTCACATTTCACAAAAAGATTTATCAGAAAATTGATTTCCTCTTCTATGACATCTCTTACAGGGGAATGTGTAGCCTCATAGCTGGTTGGGGGTGGGGAGGGATCTTCACATGGTGTTTTTTCTTGAGTTTCTTATTCTCTTTGACTCTACCTCATTAAAGTTTCCATCATCTTTCTATTCTATTAGAAGTGTACTTAAAGGTAAAATATGATTTCTCCCATCTATTTTATTAATTCACTTTGATCGTCCTCTTGTTTTTTTCTCAAAATATGTTTGGGGTGTCACCCCAAAACCCACACCTCTAACACGACCATAATGTTCTGGCTACTTCAAGGATGCTGATATTATATATTCATATAGTATAGGTGTTGATGATTCCTACGACTATGTCAGATAGAAAATATAGGAAAATAACTTATCATTGTTAAGTAAAAACAATTTAAAGAAAAATAAATTTTTATTATGTAATACTTACACATGTTTCCCACACTTTTTGTGTGTTTTCATCTATTAGTGTTGGGTATTTTTTTACACATGCCTCCTTCCATCGCACATGGCATGGGATGAAAGTGGATTTGGATTTAGAGTCATCAATCAACATATAAACAGATAAACATAATTATGGTGTTGTTTCATGTCACATAAAATTATTAGAGTAGATTTAAAATATGTACTAATTTTTTTTCAAGTGAAGCTACCCCATCCTTTCTTTAAGATAGGGGTACACTGGTTTCTCTACTCATTACTTATTTTCAGTACTCAGTTGTTTTTTCATAAATAAAAAATTGTCAATAAAAGTGATGAATATATGTATCGTCAAATAAAGAATTACTCATCACAATGTACCTGAAAAGACACATCTATATTATGGCCAATAAACGCTTCCCACGCTTCTTGGGTTATTAGGTGTGCATTTATAAGAGGTGGGTGTAGGTTTATTTTCCCTTCAGTATCTTTAAGATGATGTCTTTCTAGGATTGTGTGAAATCCTCTGTGAATCCTTCCAGCAAGAATTAATACATACTTATTGTGGGAGTCATCTACTATAAATGCACTCTATAATGGATGATGAAGAGTAATTCAATGTTTCATTATTTTACTTTTTAGTAAAATAATGAAATGATATCATAATGTTATCGTAATCCCTTCCCACATTAGTATCTTAAGCTTGGGCACAACATGGTTCCACAAATCTATGTCAAATGACACACTTTTCTGAGTGATGATTCCAATATAACCGCTTAACATGGCCTTGTTGGGGTAAACATGATGACTCCACACATTCCACCAGACCTCGTATTTTAAACCTTTGACTTTTTCCTTAATGATTTTTGTTAACACCATCAAACTACGACACTACTGTTTTTTCTGCGATGCCATTCCTTTATTGCTTACAATTTACCTAGACTCAATATCATCAATATGATCATCTAGAGTGGTGGATTTGACATGTGAATATGGTTGTTGTACCTTTGCACTGGGAGCAACAGTAGGTTGAGAAACCTATTGTTCCTCAGGAATGGGAGCACTAGAACATGTAGAAGGTTACTCCTCTACACTGCGAGTAGAAGTAGGTTGAGAGACCTGTTGCTCATCTGTATTGGGATCACAAGAACATTTAGAAGTCATTATCTACAAAAGTGGTTTAACATTTAATTTAGAGTATATAAATGCAGAAACAAACGGATAATAACATGAGGTAACACGATGTATATTACAAAAAATGTAACCTGATTATTAAACTCTATTTTTTTAAAGGATTGACATATTTTAACCCTCTATAAATGATCCAAATCCCTTAATTGTGGTATGATAAAGAGATGTCATGCGTGCTATCAAAAATATTTTCTAACTAAGTGCATCATAGGGGTTGACCTAGGTTGTTCTCTTGATGAGCTTTTGTGGTTAAAAAATCACTAATTATAATTAATTTTTTTATATTTTTATTATTTATAATATAAAACTAAATGAAATTGTGATTTAATAGATGGGAATAAAAGTTAAAGGAAAGTAAACATGCAATGCATAATGCAGACAGAGTGATGTTAGACAGAAAGGAGATATTCTCGAGAGAATCACCCAGATTGAACCTTCATCGTCTCATTATTAGTTTCAAATTTAATTAATAGACACACTCCATCATATGTGTGAAGATCCTCTTCTATATTTGGTTGTTAATATACAATTCTCTCAACGATCGCTGAGAGATTTCACATCCACCTCCTCGATCGATGCAAAATATTATAGAAGAGAAAACTAAACCTTGGGTGGCATGTGGAGACACAAAGGCGCCTTACCCACTAAGACCCCACATTACCTAATTCTAATAAAATAAGAAACAATGAACTTTAATATACAATGACTTGGGTTCAACACTGGATTGATCCCCCAGGAAGTTCCTCGGGTTAGTTACTCATGATCACGAGTATAAGAGATAACGGGGGAGAAGAATTGGGTGGAAGAACAAAAGATAAAAAAATGAGAATGAGATGAATAATAGAAACTTATATTAAAAATGAATAATACTATTACAATGGAAAGAAACTACAAAACAATGGAAAATGGCCACACAGAAGTGCGAATGCTTTGAGAATAGGTGAGGATACATATTTATAGGGAGATGAGGTGAAAGAATCCTCTCCAAAATCATCCTCCAAATGATTCCATGTTGAAGTCCCATTAAATAGAAGAATTTGTAACATTTTTATTAATAAAAGATGTTACATAATGTATGGTATTTTCACCCTCTAAATATGATATTTATTGGAACTCGGATGTAGGAGTTATGGTTGATTTAATCCGAGCTATTTAATCTATCCATTTGACTATCCAAATTCAAATGCTTCAACTTCCCTGGCCATTATGACCCTCCAAAATGTCGATTCACGCATTAGAACCTTAATAAAAGCTGTTCCCCACTTTATTTCACGTCTTTCCACAAAATATGGTCCATTTTGGATGAATTTTCACGATGTTATTAATTTATTACCCAATGGAACCGTTTCTTCCTGGTGAGACGTTTGGTCCTCCACATGTTATGAGCGTTCCCATAATTCCTTAATGAGGGTATTTTGACTTGAAATTAAACAAGGATGCTCCTTATTAAATCACCATTCCTTTACAGTTATAAGCAATGCATTGAGAGGTTTTTGCACCATGTTATTCTTATGTTACATCGGTGGGTCCTATTTTGTCCGACCAGAAATGTTCCAAATTAAATGATTTTTCAGGCCTCTAAATGATCGAATCATACTTTCCACATGGAGAAAACATTGTATAAAATACATCATAGAGTTTAAAAAAAATGAATAACACAATTTGGAATTATAATTTAAATGTTATGACAAAAGTACCCCTATCATAAAAATCTATCAAATTTCCAGATTTAACCATTTTCTAAATTTGAGCTCAAAATACCACTAAAATCAAAAAACATGACAATTGCTCATACAATAAAACTATTGTGGGATTATAAATAATGATTTACAGTATAAAATGTATGAAAATGTGAGCTTCATCACTCCCCCAAACTTAAACATTGCACTCCTAGGCAATCATCTTACATCCAAATCAAATTCCACACAACAATCAAAAATGAGAAAATATCAAAGATCTTATCCAAAATAGGAGTTCATCATCTATCATATATGAAAAACAAGCCTATAATATTTTAATTTAAATAATTAAAATTTTTTCAACCTCATAAATAAATCCATGTCCCAATCACAACCTACCTCACATTGAGTTTTATGTCACTCTTCACTCAAGAGTAATTGAATCTAGAGTTATACTCATACTCGAAAATCGCATGTATCACCATAGGATTGTGAAAATTATCATTTCTCCATAGTGTGAAACATGAAAATAAATTTAATCATGAGGGATTTAATTAAAGGTTAAAATGATTTTGTGACTGAGGGTTGGTTGGAAAACGATTGAAAAAATTTTCAGGCTAGAAAGAGGAGGTTGGACTTTTAAGTACAATGAATGATTAAATCAAGAAAAAACATAGGAAATTTATCTCTCAATCCCACTTGAAAATGTTAAAAACAACTTAAAACCTATTTTATGAAATGGTACATGAGAAAATCAGTTATTATAATGAATTATATCATCTAATTTCTCCCCTTTGGTTTTGCAAAGCTCCAGAAAGACACAAATTTATTTCCATTTTTTCTTTTTCTTTTTTTTTGAGGATGAGTTGAAATTTCAATACAATGAATGAATGAAAATTCATGACCTTGATTTTTTATAGGTACATGATTCATAAAATAATTTACAATTAGGAATTCAAGCTCATCTCCATTTTTTTCAAATTTGTTTTGAAAGAGAAATTGACACTACTGGAAATATGACCTTTCACAACGCTTCTATGCCAACGGTTCATAAAAACCATTGGTATAGGTTCCCTTTCCCAACGGTTTGCCAAAACCATTGGGAAAGGTCCCCCATAAACCAACCTTCATACAGAATCAAAATCTAGGCTCAAAATCTATTCCAACGGTTGTCAAAACCGTTGGTATAGGTCTATACCAACAGTTTTGACAACCGTTGGAATAGATCCTTTGATTTTTTATCATTTATTCTTACCCAAAACATTATATAAATCAAAATTTAATATAATTATGAGAATAAATATATATATTTATGTAATTATATACACAAAAGTCATGTTAGGTTAGTGGTTAAGTCGTTCAATAATAAACTAGGGGTGCTGGGATCAAATCCCAGCGAATGTTTTTTTTTAAAATACATATTCCAACGGTTCCACAACCGTTGGTAAAGATTTTCATATTAATTAAACCAATGGTTTCCAAAACCGTTGGGATAGGTCTATACCAACGGTTTTGGGAAAACCGTTGGTATAGACCTATCCCAACGACTTACTTGGCCACGGTTCTCCAAACCGTTGGTATAGGCTATACCAACGGTTTGGAGGCATATACCAACAGTTCCAAACCGTTGGTATATGTTAGTTTTCCAGTAGTGCGATGAAACAAATAAAGCACATTGAAATAACGACACAAGCCCAATTATCTTATTATCCACTACCCAAAGTATTGACACACTCCTCAAACCACCCATAAATGATACACATCCCAATTAATGCACACTAAAGGACCTTCCCCCACACTCAAAATTTAAATATCCATGAAAAAATAATAAAAGTGTGGGTAGGTAAGGAAAAATTGGCTTGTAATGTGGCTTAAACCTATAAGGCAATTCAGGGAATCTAAGGGATTAAGAAGGATAAATGTAAAGGTGGGTCTCAAGATTAAATGTGGCTAGCCAAAGATATGCCTAAATCATTTCAAATACATTCCATGAAATCCAAAGCTTCAAATGAGAATATTTACAAATTCTTGTTCTCACACAAAATTCAAGTTTCCCTCAAGAAAGTGTGGGTATTATGAAGAATATGTAAAAGTGGTTTAGAATACCTCACATTATTGGAAAAATATTTTGATTCAATTTTTCATAGGCATGGATTTCAAAAATCATTCAAACTCAAAAAAATGCATGAAAATCCTTTTCAAGGGAAAAGAATCCATATCAACAATAATTTGAAATCAATTATTTAAAAAATCATTTCAACTCTTTCAAAATCAATTGATGTGTGAAAATTTATAAGAATATTCATTAAAGCTCAAAAATACTTAAAAATGATAAACAAAAATGAAAAGAACACAAGGATAACTAAGAAGGCTGACACTCCCCCACACTTAAATTTTACTACCCCTCATTTCAACTAAACAAAATATAAATATAAAGGTATAAAAGCCAAGGGAAGGTAAGATACAACCTAACATTATTTTGGAAGTGGATGCCTTGAGTTAAGCTCCTAGAATCTACCACTTTAAGACTACAAGAAAGTAAGGAAAATACATAAGAAAAATAAATAAAAATAATGATAAAGGTAAAAGAAAAGAGATAATGCTTGGTTTAGACCCCCAAGCGGGTGCTAGGTTTTTACTTCCCCTAGTCAAGCAGTTTCAATGGATCACCCCCAATCAGAAGGTGGGTGTGGTTTCTTTGAGATGAACCACCACATGTGACTTTTACAAATTTACATTAATGGACACTTAATGTAGAGAACCCCAAAAAATATAAGAAATTTCCCAACCCCAAGAACGAATAAATATGAGATTTGAGGTTTGAAGTGGGAGGAAATAGAATATAGGGGTGCTCCATGTTGACTTCTTTGGTGTCCACCTCCATATGGTATGCAAATTTTTTTGAGGAGGTAGTCGCAAAACCATATTCTCTAGATCTTCTTCTTCAATCACCATCACTTTAGTGGTTTCTTCTTTAACATCCACAATCTGCTCTATTTGTGATGTATCAAAATTTTCAAAGGAAGAGATGTCAGAAAACAATTTTGCTTGAGTAATATTAAAACATGAAGAATTAATAATGAAATCTTCCATTTCAAATAATTCAGCTTGGTAATTGATCTCTTCGGGCATGACCATTGGAAACTTAAAATTAGTAGGTGCATATTATTCATTATCTTCCAAAGAAAGAGAGAGGTATAAAGTGTCTGATGTTAAATTATCAATGATGGGAAGATCATGTTTCAAGTTATCTTTAACAAAGCTATTCCAAGATTTTTCCAAAAAATGTTTATCTCCCATCAGTTCATTTGCTGGAATGTGTACTTCTAAGACCTCCTCGAGCAATGGTTGAGTGTGATATGGTGTGATTAATTAATTTAGTAGATCCTTCTCACCAACCTCAGTTTCTTTGAGATAAATAATTATTGGTGAAATCTCTTCCACCACTTGTTCGGGTTCAGGTTCCGGCTCAGGTTTGGATTGCTCCTGGGATAAGCATAGATATTCAGCAATAATTTCTATTTGACTCTCCAGTTTTTTCAATTTATCAATAATCCTATGAAACTGAGAATCTAGTTCTTTGTAAACATTTTCTTGCACTTGAGTTTGGTCTGTCCATGCATAATAATCATAATTTGAATAAATCATGAATGAAGAAGATTTTTTTTAGTTTTAGAAATTTATGATTTTTTTGTTATTTTTTTTAAATGAAAAGAAAATTATTTACAAAATTTGAATAAAAATATTGAATTAAAACCACTTGTCTCCCCATCAGCAGTGCCAATTTGATGAAGTGCAGTCATGCGCGCTTTGAAAAATATTTTCTAACTAAGTGCAGCATAGGGGCTAACCTAGGTCGTTCTCTTGAGGAGATTTTGTGGTTAATAAATCAATAATTATAATTCAATTTTTTTTATATTTTTATTATTTATAATACAAAACTAAATTAAATTGTGATTTAAGAGACGATAATGCAAGATAAAGGAAAGTAAACATGCAATGCATAATGTAGATCGAATGATGTTAGACAGAAAGGAGATATTCTTGAGAGAATCACCCAGATTGAACCTTCATCGTCTCATTATTAGTTTCAAATTTAATTAACAGACACACTCCATCATATTTTTGAATATACTCTTCTATATGTGGTTGTGAATATACAATGCTCTCAACGATCGCCGAGAGATTGCACATCCACCTCCTCGATCGAGGGAAAATATTATATAAGAGAAAGATAAGGATTGAATGGAAAGTGGAGACACAAAGGCGCCTTACCCACCAATATCCCCCATTACATAACTCTAATAAAATAAGAAACAATGAAATTTTATATGAAATGACTTGGGTTTAACACTGGATTGATCTCCCAGGAATTTCCTCAGGTTAGTTACTCATGATCACGAGTATAAGAGATAACGTTAGAGAAGAATGGGGTGAAAGAACAAAAGATAAAAAAATGAGAATGAGATGAATAAGATAAAAATATATTAAAAATTCATAATACTATCACAATGGAAAGAAACTACAAAACAATGGAAAATGGCCACCCAAAAGTGCCAATGCTTTGCGAAGAGGTGAGGATACATATATATAGGGAGATGAGGTGAAAGAATCCTCTCCAAAATCATCCTCAAAATGATTCCGCATGTATGTCCCATTAAATAGCAAAATTTTTAACATTTTTCTTCATAAAGTATGTTCCATAATGTCTCCTACATTAACCCTCCAAATATGATATTTATTTTCTCTTGGATGTAGGCGTTATGGCCGATTTAATTCGAGCTATTTAATCTGTCTATTTGACTAGCCAAATTCAAATGATTCAACTTCCCTGGCATTATGACCCTCCAAAATGTCATTTCATGCATTGGTAACTTAATAAAATTTGTTCCCCACTTGATTTATTGTCTTTGAAAAAAATATGGTCCATTTTGGACAAATTTTCATGATGTTATGAATTTATTACCCAATAGAACCATTTCTGCCTGGTGAGACGTTTCTTCTTGAAAATGTTTTGAGCATTACCATAATGCCTTAATGAGGGTATTTTGACTTGAAATTCATCATGGAAGAGCCTTATTGAATCCTATTTCCTTTCCATCTTAAATAAATGCATTTGGAGGTGTGTACACCGAGTTATGCTTCCGTTACATCTGTGGGTCCCTTTCTGTCCGCCCGGAAACATTCCAAATTAAATGATTTTTTCGGGCCTCCAAATGATCAAATCATACTTTACTTCTGAATACAAAGTTGTTTTAAATAAATCATAGAGTTAAAAAAATAACACAATTTTTAATTATAATGTAAATTTTATGATGAAACTACCCATATCATAAATATTTATAAATTTTTTAGATTTAACCATTTTTTTCATTTGAGCTCAAAATACCACTAAAATCTAAAAACTTGACAATTGCTCATACAATAACACTATTGTGGGATTATAAAAAATGATTTATAGTATAAAATGTATGAAAATGTGAGTTTCATCATGGTCTCCCCTGACATAAAAAATTCCATTTACATTGGGACCACTATGAAATTATTGTGATTTCATGATGAAAGGGTCATCCTTGGTTGAGTTTTCATTTGAATCTTTTGTGGTTTTGGTCGATAATAGAACAATTAACCACATTTTGTTTGTGGGATCTGTATCATAAAATACTTTTACTACCTGTGTTTCCATTATAAATGGTTTGTCTTTGTACCGTTCCTTACTGAAATCGACTTTTACGAATCCCAATTCATCTATTTTAATGAAACCCCTATTATCAACCCACTTGAATTAAAAAATTAGCACTTGGAATGTTGTATAATCCAACTCCCATATTTGTTTGATGATGCCAAATTATGAAATATTCGCATAAATTGTATTTCTATCCTTAGTATCAGAAACATATATCGCTTCATCCATGAGTTTAACTCAACTATTTTGTACGGTATTTTCGTCATCATACTCATTTGTATAGAACAAATAACCATTAATTAAATGACTATTGTAAGATAATACATACACACTTAATCCTCTAAATAGCAATCAAAGTCATTCTAAAATTGAATTCGGATTTTCATATGAATCCTTTAAAATATGGTCCTAAAACAATCCTATAAACTGCTAATTATGTGTATTTTATATCCATATTTCAGCCCTTGATGGATTAAAATGCCTAAGAATTTCTTTATGGGTTTCTACATATGGAAAAACCTCCTAACTATTATGAAAAATGTAAAGGCGGGACTACTACCAATCTGTAATATTGATTTTGAGAACATCTCTTCCAGAAATTCCTTCACCCGCAAGTTGCCCATTGTGGTGAAATTTCAGTAGACCAATGCTTTCTACACCAGATAGTTATTCGGTATAGAATTCAACAACTTCCTCAAAAATATATTGCTCCATAATTAAACCCTCTGGCTGACTTTGATTTTTTACATACCCTTTCAAAATATTCAAATACCATTCAATGGGGTACATCCATCTATAGTGTACAAGACCACATAGTCGAATCTCTCTTACCAAGTGAACCATCAAATAAACCATCATATCAAAGAATGTTGGTAGGAAGAACATTTACAATTCACGTAATATGAGGGATATTTCTCCTTCCATAGTCAGAAATTTCTTTGGGTCTACAACTTTTTTGCATATAACATTGAAGAAGAAACAGAGTTTGGTTAATGTATGATGGAAATTATTGGAAAAAATGCAATGTAAATCTATATGCATTAGATCTTGCATCAAAACTTGGAATTCGTGTGATTTCAGACCCTTTAACTTTAAATCGACCATTGAATATATGTTCTTGATATTCAATAAATACCCCTCTGAAACCTTTACATCATTCAAGAAGTTGGAAAACTGATATATCTCCTACCTAGAAAGCATGTAAGAAGCGAGAGGAAGAAAAGTTCATTTTCACCCTTCATTTTCACCAACTCTTCTTATATTACCACATCAACCATGTTCAACATAGAATTAATTCCATCATTTATTTTTTTGTGTTCATTTAGCAACATGACGATGAAATTATCACATACATTTTTTTCAACATGCATAACATCAAGAAAGTTCCTAATGTACAAAAAAATCCATTATGGTAATTCAAAAAAACTGATCACTTTTTCTGACTGGTTTTCATAAGGATTTTCAAAAACTGTTTACCAAAAGAAGTGTCCACATATTTTTCTTTCTCAAGCAGTTGATCACTTGTTAGTGGATACAGTGTTGTATGTTCTTCCGAACATCCATCAAATAATGTCATCCAAGATCAGTACTTATGTCGTTGGGGTAGAAATCTGTAATTTCCTAGAAACACGGTTTTCGATGAATGTTTCAACCAAATTGATTGTATACCTTGTTTACAGATGGGACACCCATGAGTTCCCTTAATGATATATCATAATAAATTTCCAATATCAGTAAAGTAATTTATCATCCCGTACAACATAGATCTCGATGTGAAATCTTCATTTCTATAAGCATTATACAACGTAACACCTGAATCCCACAATAATTTTAAATCTTTGACCAATGGGGCCTAATAAACATCAATATCATTACACGGTTGTTTTGGTCCTCATATAAGAATATATAACATGATTTGTTTTTGTTTCATGCATGTACACAATGGAAATTTATAATTTATCAATATAAATTTCCATCTACTGTGAGTGCTTGTTTGAAAACCAAAAGGATTCACTACATCTGTAGATAATGAAAGACAAAGGTTTCTCAGATCATTTCCAAATTTAGGATACTCATGATCAATTATCTTCCACTGAGGAGAGTCTATTGGGTGACGTAGTTTCCCATATTTTTTTTTGCATGCCATGTCAATTGACATATAGTATCCCCACTTCTATATAGGCACATAAACCTTAGAATGATTTGAAAGTACCATACAACTTTCATAGGAGTAGATTTATTATTCTTGTATCGAGAAACACCACACTTTGGGAATTCTATAATTGATTTTTGGTCCTTAAAAAATAGTATATAGTCATTTGGGAAGGCGTGTATTCTTTCATAGATCAAACCCATTGAGCTTAGCATTTGTTTGGCATCGTATATTTGGCACATGATCTCATTATCTTCTAGGATCATGTCATTTAAGAGAGCAAGTAATTCCGTAAAACTAGCATCACTCTATCCAATGTATGATTTTAAATTATACAACTTCTGTATGGATAAAGATACTATATATTTAGTGCAACCACCATAAAATGAAATCTTTTCACAATACTTTAATTGCTCGAACAATTTTGGGAAATCACGAAGTTCAGTTCAACTGTTCTTGTCATTTCCTCTATACGATCTTCATTATCATTCAAATCTGTAATCATGTCCTCGATATAATATTTTTCATTGTTCATACTTGTAATAATATCATATGATCCATAAAATGTAGTGTTATCCCACCCACTATCTGCATTCTCTTTTTACCGATGTTTATTCCAACATTTATAACTTCAATCTATTTCGTAACAGATCAAGTGTTATTCCAACTTCTCTAGACTGACTTGTATAGAATAACAATAGTGTAAACACAGACAAAGGATTTGAGAAGGGTCATATGCATGGTATTTTTCAAACTTGATGAAATATTTCACTCAATCTTCATACTATTTTGTCAAACGATTGGTATCCATCCACTCTTTATTCATATCCATCCTATTTTATTCGATGATATTAATATTTAACAAAATAAATAGACAAAATGTTGATATAAAAATTAACCAATGGTAAAAAAAAGTTATAGACTTTATGTCTCCTTTGAAAACTATTTATCAAATTACAATTGAAATACCATTAAAAAACCAACCATTTACACAAATACCTATTTAAAATAACACACCCTTTTTAAAATAATCCAATCAGTTTCAAACACTCTTTCTCAAAACCCCAATTCCTTTTTTAAAGCATTCAAGGAAAATTCATGACACAAAAATCATAATCATTTAAAATGAAAGATAACCTTCTATATTTTAAAATTTTTCATTTAAAAATCCACACACCCCATGTTAAAATAAAACCAACATTATATATGCTTTCAAAACATTCACATCCCTTTTTGAAAGCTAATCAGGTGTGTTGACAAACAATTGTCATGTAACCTAAGTCCATGCCAAGCGTTTAAATAATTTTAAAGCTATTTAAAGAAAAAAAGGTATGTTTAAAACACATATTTTTTAAGAAACATTTCAAAACACTTTAATCATTTTAAAATATCCACTTAGGCATTTTCATAAAGACATAAATCCCAAGAGAGACACATTACAAAGGATACCTGAATAAAAAATAACCAACATTTTATAAATTATAGAGCTATAAAAGGTTTATCATTTCTCTCATGAATAAATAGTATGAATATTATAGTTTACTCCCATAATACTATTGAGGAGTGAATAAGTGGTAGATAAAGACATTAGTGTCACTTGGAAATCATACTTTTGAACATAAAGTCATATATCTTCAAAGTGGGCAACCATATTACACTTGATGCTTGAATCATGTACTACCTAATCTTGATCCTTCGAATACGGTACATTAGAAAAAATGTTCCCATTCATGAGGGTATAAATTAATTCAAAATTAAAGAACTATAGGTACTCATACCTTTTCCGTTATCAATGGTTAATTTCACTTTGTGATTAAATATATTTCAAACAATTTTTTAGTGTATTACAATAACACCTCATGGAAAGCACCACTATTTCCAAATCTAGGAAAGGATTTGGGAATTTTCTCTTATGTGTTATTAACTATCTAGACCCATAAGAAACCACATGACCATCATGGACTGGAACTATTCAAATCCTAACTCTTGATACATCACAATATAATCCATACTCATTACCCTTGTAATTTATGATTAAGATTGGTGTTTTCATCAATATCCCATTAAGATCTTAGAAGGATATCTTATGAAAATATAAGAAAAGGAACCATAACACATTCTTGGTTAAGGCCTTTTAGCGCTTCCAATTAGGAAGAATCCTGGTTGACCCTCAGAAAATAAAAGTGAACCCCTAACAAAATCACCGCAATAAAATTCTCATTTCATGTTCCAATGATTTTTGGGAAATGCTTTTTATTCTCAATGATTATTCCAAAAACACCCCTATCACATGTTTCTTATGCTTGTTGTCCCACTTTCTTATAGTAAGTACCAACTATTCATCTAGTTTCATCGACTTCCAAAATTTTATGGAAGTCTCCCCATTGAACATGTGGAATTTCTAACATCTGTATCATGTATAGATAAAACCTTTCACTTTTGATGAATATTTAATGTCACTCTTACTTTTTAGATAATTAATCTTACATTCCAAAAAAAAAATTCTCAATACAATGAGGAGAAGACCTTAACATATCACCATTAAAACCCCATATTTAAAAAACCACCACTTCTATTCATAACTTATGGACTACTTACCATTACACCATCCACTTAAAAAAATCATATCTTTAAAAATTACCACATCTAGAGGATATTTTAGTAACTAAATCAGATATAAAAAAATTGAGGCTATGTTCTGGAGCCTCTCCTTTTGGTTGAATTAATCAAAAAATGAGTAAGGATTGACAATCCAAATATTTTTCATGCTTGAAGACTACTTCATGAAGAATACAGTATCATATAAATCTTTAACACAAGATAAAAATCCAATTTATACAACACATGGTGTTTTCCAACTATATTTTAGAACTAATTTACTCAGTCCTCAAACAATTTCTAGTTGACATTGTATTACATGACGATATTCTTCATCCATGGGGGAATCATAATTTTCTAATTCAAAGGGATTGCATTACAATTATCACAAAATATCACTCTTCCCCATTGAATCAATTTAATCTCTTTAAAACAAGGCATCATCTAACCAATTATTTTCTAACATGCATTGTATCCATGTACTCAATATTTAGGGAAAATATTATAACTACTAGTTAGAAACATAATATATATTTAACTGTTATTACCCTATAGGTAAAGAAAAACCCTTTGGTACTCTTTGGGGTGTCCAAGTCTCCAAAAAATTCATTATCAATGTTACATTTCACAAAATTGTGCATCCTAAAGTAATTATTAATATCCTTAAAACCATTATGGTACTTGATAAAACACATCATGCCTTTCTTGTGTTAATTTATTGGACAATTTATTCTTTAATACACAAATCATTCTAATTTCTATACCAACCTATAGTATCTCATCTACCTATAAGAGAAAGTGGATGAATACCCCATAAAAACACATTCATAATAAATGTTCCCAAGAAAAACTGTAATAACCCCCATCCAAATTTTTTAGTAGTAGATAGACCCACCATGTGGAACAAATGGATCACACCAGAAATTTCGAGCATTCCAGATCCAAGACATACAACTCTGCCACATGGAGACTAAAAAAGATGTACGTAGGGAGATTTAAAAAAGTACCCAAGCATCGTGTAGTGGCATAGGAGAGCTTCGCAGCGGCTGGGCGGAGGAGGGATCACACATCGACAGGGTGGAGGAGGGCTCGCGTAGTGGCGAAGCAGGGCTTCACAGTGGTGGTAGACAATGGCTTCGCGGTGACATAGTAGGAGGATAATTCAATGAAAGTGGAGAAGGAGGAGGAGGAGTTGAGGATTCACGGTGGCAGAGGAGGAGGAGTCGGCAGCAGGGTAAGGCTTCTAAGAGAGCTTTAGGCGTGTGAAGGAATGAGGAGATTGTTAGAGTTTATTTATGAAACTGGGGAACACATTTATCAGCGCTTGCTAAAAGGGGCTGATAAAGGTATGTTTTATCCACACTAAATTAGAAAGTACTGATAAAACATGTCTTTATGAGCGCTAAAAAGCGCCGATAAAACTATAATGACAATAAATCATTTAAATTTGTATATATATATTTATAAAATTATATATATAATAAATAATTATATTTGTTTATTTATAATAATAACTATATATATATATATTTCTTTATAATTATATATATATTTTTAATTATAAATTTATAATAAATAAATTTATTATATTTCTAATTATATATTATTAATATCTTTATTACCATTTTATAATTATTTAAATATATATATATATATCTATTTATAATTATAATTGTAAATATTTGTATATATTTATTATAATTTTATAATTATTTAAATATATATATATATATAAAATTATGTATATTTATGAATGTATTTAAAATATATATGTAATAAATATATATTTATTTCATAAGTATTTCATAATTATTTTAATAAATATATATTTACATTTAAATAATTAAAAAATTATAATAAATATATTTATTAAATATATATATATATATAATTAAATAAATATATTTATAAATATATGCAAATATTTATAAATAAATAAATAAATTATATATAGTCATAAATATATATATATATATATTTAAATACTTATGAAATTAAAATAAATATATTAATAAAATATATTTTTTATAATTTCATGATTATTTAAATAAAAATATATTTATATTTAAATAATTATAAAATTATATTAATTATAAATATAAATAAATAAATGTTTATTTAAGTCATAAATATAAATATAAATATAAATATATATATATAAATATATATATATAATTAATAATGAAACTAAAATAAATCTATTAATTATAATTTTATAATTATTTAAATATTAGATGTATTTATTTAAATAATTATGAAATTATAAATTTTTATATAATTAATATATTCAATTTAATTTTACAAGTATTTAAATAAATAAATAAATAAATATTTATATTTATATTTACGACTATAAATAAATAATTATTTATTTTTAATTATACTTATAAATATAATAAATATTTTTATTTTAATTTAATAATTATTTACATACTTATATATATAATTTATACTTAAAAATATAAATATTTGTATATATGTATATATGTATATACATATATATATTCATTAAAGAAAATCATTTATTTAAACATATATATATATATATATATTTATAATTATAATTATAAATAAATATATTTAAAAGGTATTCGTATATAATTATAATTATAATATATATATTTATCATTTAATTTTTTTTGTAATTTTATAATCATTTTAATATATATATTTAGTTATATATAATTATAATTATAAATATATTTTAAAATTTATTTATATATAACTAAATATTTATAAATATAAATAAAATAAATAATTTTATTATTTCAATATATTTATCTTGATTTTATGTATTTATAAGAACATAATAGCTTCATGGGAACATTAATGAATCATATACACCGAGTAAAGTATAGATCATAAAAAACGGGTCATCATATATATGACTAACATGAATAGTAATGAGGGTGTAATATATAAATGAACATTCCTGATGAATACAAAACATATATATGAACATCAATTATATTCATGCAGCAATTGACCAAATTCATTGGAAACATATATTTATTTATATATATATATATATATATAATTATAATTATAAATATACATATCTAAAAATTATATATATACATTTAAAAAGTATTTATATATAATTATAAACATATCAATATATAAATATAATAAATATAATAAATATAATAAATATAATAAATATATTTATTATTTAATGAAATTTATTTTATATATATTTGAATTATTAAAAAATATATATTAATTATAAACATAAGTTTTTTATTAAATGTATCCAAATAAACTTTATTTTGGAATATAAATATAATAATTTTATATAAATTAATAATATTTTTTATTAAAAAAAATTATCAACGCTAAACATAGCACTGATAAATATACCATTTATCAGCACTTTATTTAGTGCGGATAAATGGTATCCTAATCAGTGCTTTTCTTTAGCGCTGATAAAAGCCCCCTTTTATCAGTGCTTCTTGTTTAACACTGATAAAACCCCGTGCATCCGTTACTCAAATCTATGGTAATGTATTCAAACATGCCAATCCAACTGTTAGGTGAAGATTGTCACTTTAAATAATAATACTTTAATAGTATATCATAGTTCGTCTAAATTCAGTTTTGAATGTAACACAAGATATCCAAGAAATTAAATTTATTTGGAAAAACAATATATCTTAAAATTTTGAGTTCTTACACTTTTTCCATACCACAAGTAGAAGAACCAAGCCGCTTACATTATCATTCCATGATTTCATCCAATCTTTTATGATTGATGTGATCATCATATTCTCATTTCAAGCATCAAGGCATGTCCACAATCTACATACATGCAAACTACCATAATGTGTTACAAAATATTGAACCAAGTTATTTGATGATGTAAAAGTATTAGACTTGGTAATCGTATGATTAAAATGATATGCATGCATGAAGATTGAGTTGAACCATGATAACACACCATGTGAAAAAGAATTACAGGATTTCCACATATCTGGTGAAGTAATAATCCATGTAGCTATTTCACTACATATTAGTTTATAGAAGAGTTTCATAGAGAAAAATTCTAAAGAGAGATCCATGTAATCAATTTTCTACAAAAAGGAATATTTCACGTAGCTATTTTCAGTGAGGAGTTATGTAGCTATTTTTCTGAAGTGAACCACGTACCCGATTCTTTCATGTACACATTGCTGCTACGTATTCATTTTCATTTGAGTCTCACATAGCCATTTTCTATGTATGAGTTTTGAGAATATATCATGTAGTTGAATGCTTGAGAGAAAAAATCATGTAGCCATTTGCAATTAGCTGTGTATGTTTATACTATGTGAAATAAGGATCTATAGAAGTTATGGTTTTTTTGATACCATGTCAATAAATTTGAAGATATCCAAGTATTATGGATATTTTAAATAAGTAGGAATTGTTGTATTCTTAAAAACCATATGAAGAGGAAGGTGATAAAAAAGGTTGTAGTCTAGAGTGATCACACAATTTTTATAACCACCAGTTCATAAAAATAATGATATAGTCGATAAGCTTTAACTCAGCCAAGATAAGAGAAGAAAGAAAATATATGATATAAAAATATAGAAGGCTGCCTGTGTGAAGTGAGTTCACTGTCATATTGTGGATAGAAAAGAGTGGTGGAAGCTGTCAATATAACACCCCAAAAATTTTATGGTATGCATCTATTAAATACATTCTATACATAGCATATATTTTATAAATCATTGTGTTCCTTTGAAACCACACTTGGTTATTTATGAGATAGTCAAAACCCAGCCATTAAACATAAATTCTCCACTTCTATGTTTTGAATTTCAAAAAAAGGTCATCTAGAGTGGTGACCAGTAAGTCGTTTGGAGTATGATAGAACCAACTTTATTTTTTTGATGAATAGTAACATACCCTTATGAATAGTAATTTGACCCTTATAAATAGTAATAATGAAAATATTTTATTTTATTAAGGTAGTACGATAATGAGAAGTTAATTAACTTTTCAATGTAATACAAAACTAATGATACCTTTAATTTGTTATTTTTTGAATTAAATAAGATTTTATTAAAAATTAAATTAAAATTACATAGAAAATTATTTTCTAAAAATAGATTTCATTTTTTAAATTATACATGTTGAAAAATGGTTATGGTAAATTTTTGGGATTTTTCTAAAATACTTGAAATTTTCATGAATAGTAAAAATACAGTTCTGAGTTTTTGATAGTTTAATGACATCATAATGACATAATAATTAAAATAAAATTATGGTCTACTTTTTTACAGTAACATATTTCATGAGTTTTCCCATGTGGAAAATTCCATGGGCAAATACCATGGGCAATCTCATGGTTTGGAAAACAACAACTAATGAGGTGTCCCTTTGAAATTATTAAAAACTACCTCTTTTTTCTATAAATACCCACTCATCCATTCGTTTTCTTTCATTAAAAGTCCCTTATCCTCGTAGATCTATTGGATTTAACTCTCTAGAAGTCCTCTCAAGGTGTTCTTAATCCCCCAAGGTCCCATCCTTCAAAATCTAGGAGTTACTCTACAAGGTAAGGGAATCCTTCATCTCTTCTTTTAGTCGATGCTTCTTTTATGTTAAATATTTGATTTTCCATTATCATATGTTGGAAATTTGATTTTATGTGTTCTGCTTACTGTACTTTTGATTTTAGTATGATGAGATACCATTTTTCTCTCATCATTTCATTTTATTAAATTTTAAGCGACGTCGTTAGGCTGCCAAATTTTCATAAGGGAACGCTCACCTTTTCTTTTATTTTCAAGTTCATCTCTTTTCTTTTTATCTCCTCACCTCCTCTGTCCAAATGACCATGATAAACTCCATTATCATCTACATACTAGAATTATATCATGTGAATGGAAGAACCATCATCAATATTTTTACTCCCTCCCTTTTATTTTTATAAACGAAATCAACATCCATAAGGTTCCAATTTATAACCTTTGTGGACGACAGAGTTTCGTTCTTCACTTTCTCCTTCATCACTAATAATGAAACCATTTTAATGGTTTAACTAGATAAAAATATATGTATTTCATCTCATTAATGTTCTGTAATCCGTAGACACTCATAATATAAAATAATAATACAAAACAAGTTCATTATGAATAGAACGACCAAGTTAATCCGAATATTTGTAATAAAATTTTAACTAATGAATCATCATCATGGTATATAACCCAAAATCATTATAAGATCATTTATATCTCCTTAATGTCATAAATAATATATATCAACAATTCTGGATGTTTAAGCACATTTCAAATGAACTTCCATTCATGAAAACTTGTAAATGAATCATGAAAACCAAGGAAGAAAATACTTCCAAAACAAGAAAATGGAACCTCTTAAACCAATAAAAGGGCCATGAATGAACCTAATAAGATTATAATAAATAAATTACATGTATAAGAGGTTATATAGTTATTAATTAATGAATCTAATTTTTTTATTCATGTAATTAAAACAAACGAATAACACACTCGAGCATAAGGTAAGGGGGTTCTCATCTCACTTTCATTTCTGTGAAATTTTCATTGTTCGCCACTTATTTCTTGTATGTGGTATATGTGTACTGCCATTTGATATATAATAACATTATTATATTTATATTTATGTTATTCTATGATTTATTTGAGGGTTATTAAGTTCTTTTCATATGATTCGACCGATTACATTGTGGTAAGAGGATTTGTCTCAACTACTATTTTATTATGACTAACTTTGTATGGTGCACCTAATAATCCTTATGTGGTGTACCTACTACCCATTTGAGATAATTTTTTTTTGAAATTATATTTATTTTAAATATCAATAATCTCGTGTCATGGATATGTTTTTTGTCTAAACCGTATAAAATTTTAAATACGGTGTTTATTTGGAAAGTTATTTTAATTATGGAAATATTGATAAATCTGTATACTCTACTCTATATGGATATTGAAAAGGAATATTTCTCTTATATTGAATAAATTTATAAGAATTATTTGGACATTTAGTGGTGGGTGGGGACCACTATATCCCCTCGATGCATCGGTAGGTATCATGAGACAAATCAGTTGGCAACAAACCCTTCAAGTTTGTTTCCAAAAATCAGATGGGTTTCTACCCATATAACTAAACCGTTTTAATGGTATTATGATATCATGGACCAGATACATGAAATCCAATTAATAAGAATTCTATTTATTCATTTTCAGTCATTATTATCCTTGAGGTTTTCACTATGAAAAAATATATAGATGCATGCCCTTTCTAAGTTTATTAATGGCGCGTGTTTTTCATTTATTCACCATGCCATATTTGTTTATGATTCATTTATTATCGATTCATGCTTCCACTAGTTGTAAACCTTTCTGAGTGTTTTATCTCACCCCATTCATTTTCTACCTTCAACAGGTGATGAAGAGGAGATTATTTATTGATTTCCTATGGATGTATTTTTTAATTTTTGTTATGTATTGTATTTTGTAACCTTTTTAAATGTAATTTGAGTTACATTTATATATCTTGTTTCTACCAGATTACTAAACTAATCATTACTTATAACCATTCTAATATAATAAGTAATGAACCGGCTTCGGTCTAGAGGGTTCGAGGTGTTACAGTTGGTATCAGAGGAAGTTTAGTAGAAGACATGGAAACTAGGGTAGGAAATGTATAGTAAGGAACATAGCCCTAAGTTAGCATTTGAGGATAAACATACAATAATATCCTGGTATTTTGGTAAGGAATAGATTATGTGTATTTTCAATCAATACATCCTTTTCTGGATATGAGTAGGTAGAGGTGGCTCTGGCCCAGATGTATCTAGGGGTAAAACTTGAAAACACCGCTTTGAGCTAGACTCAAACGGGAACTGGTGCATGAAAATGGGACTTGCTGCACTCTTGGTTATGACACTCCCAGGGGATATGCTTAGGATAATTCACATTTTCAATACAAGCCATTATGAAGGAGTTTAATTTAAATTTTTCCTCAGAGAAACCATGTTTATAAGATTAACTATGCATAGAATTTCAATCTATGTTGAGTGATTTTCTATTTGAGATTCATAAACTAATCTAGTGTATCCCATTATTTATAAATGGCGTCTAATGGAAGAAGGGGAATCAATACTAATAGGCAAGGTAGGGATCTCCCTACTAAGAAAGTCAACATAGTCAATGTTGGAGCAGATCAGATCATGACCATATTGGGACAAATTACTTAGGTTGTAAAGAATACCCATTCCACACCTGTGTTGGATCGTTTCATGCGGGAGAGGCCCCCATATTTCTGTGTGACTACTAACCTAGTGGTTGTTGAGTAATGGATCAAGTACCGTGAAAAGATATTCGTGGCATTAAGATGCAATGAAAATGAAAATGTAGTACTGGCAGTATATTGTCTCAAGGGCGACACTGATCAATGGTGGTCCTTGATTCAGAATACCACGGAGGAAGAAGACATAGAATATATGGAATGGAGGAATTTTAAAGAAATATTTCCCAAAAAAATATTTCCCTCGTGAGAAACAAACTGAAATAAAGAGGAAATTACTTGGCTTAAAAAAAGGGAAGAAGACAATGTTGTAGAGTATGAGGCTACCTTCACAAGGCAAGCCAGGTATGCCATAGATTACGTATGTGACTCGGTAGACAATATTGATCATTTCTTTGAAGGTCTTAAGCCAAGTCTTCGAAGGGTACTGGCTTCTAAAACATTTTCATCATATGATGAAATTGTATCAAGTGCCATCAAAATGGAGAAGGAATTTTCTAGATCAAATTTGTTCAAGGGAAACCAAGATAAGAAGAGGTACTCTGATAACCAAAGGAAAGGTGAAGTTCCAAAGAAGAAAAAGGGAATGAAGAAATTCCCATTATGCGAAAACTGTGGAAAGAATCATATCAGAAAATGCTTAAAAGGAAAGGGAGTCTACTATAACTATGGAGAAAAGGGTCATTTATCTCATGAATTCAAGGGGAAGAAAAAATTTTATGATGTTCAACGCTACAATTTTAGAGAGATTAAACATTATGAAAATGAGTGTTCTAAGTTCCAAAGAAACATGCCTCAGAAAAAGACAATAGAACAAGGGAGAGGTTATGCAATTAAAACCATGGAAGTTGAAGTTACTAATGGTGTGGTGGCAGGTATTTTAATTATTTCCAAATACTTAGAAAACCCTTTATTTGATTCTAGATCATCACATTCATTTATATATTCCCAGTTTTCCAAGAAAATTAGACATGTCCAATTTGATTTAATAAAGGAGTTATTAGCCAAAAATCCTAGGGGATGCATCATTGCAACAAAGGAATGTCAACTAGTTCCCCTCATGACACATAAACGTGATTTAGTTACTAACCCTATAATCATACCAATGATTGACTTTGATATAATTATCGGCATGAATTGGCTGTCAAACTATGATGCGAAGATTTATTGCAAGAAAAAGGAAGTTACAATTTTTGAAAATGGTGTAGAATCTATTATCTTTAGAGACGAGACCTTGCTATCTAATTATTATCTAGACCCACCCCCAGTAGCTCTATTGAATGAAATTCTTAGAGAGGAATAGAACCCAATATCTATGGGCGCGAAAAGAAATATTCAAATTGAAGATGTTCATATAGTGCAATAATACATTGATGTGTTTCTAGAGGATTTACCTGGACATCCTCCAAAGCGTGAAATTGAGTTTTCCATTAACTTAATTCATAGTTCAAGGCCTATATCAAAGAACCCCTATAGAATGGCCACTGTGGATTTAGTGGAGCTAAAGAAGCAACTAGACGAGTTGAATGAAAAAGGATTTATTCGACCCAGTTTTTCTCCATGGGGATCCCCGGTCTTGTTTGTCAAAAATAAAGATGGATCCATGAGGCTATGCATTGATTATAGGGAAATTAATGTTATTAAAATAAAGAATAAGTATCCTATACCCTATATTGATGATTTGTTTGATCAAATTCATAGAGATCAATACTTTTCAAATATTGACCTTCGATCCAGATATCATCAACTGCGTGTGAGGAAGGAAGATATTTCAAAGACAACATTTCAAACCAGGTATGGGCATTACAAGTTTACAGTGATGCCTTTTGGACTGGAGAATGCACCATATGTTTTCATGGATTATTGAAATGAGTTTTCAAGGAATATCTTGATAACTTTGTTATGGTATTCATCGATTATATCCTGGTATACTTAGAAATCTATGAAGACCATGATGATATTTTTCAGATTATTCTGAAAACTCTTAGAAAAAATGAATTATATGGGAAGTTTAGAAAGTGAAAATTATAGATTCAATAAATTTCTTTTCTAGGCCATATTTTCTATAAGGATGGAATCTTAGTTGATCCTACAAAGACAAAGGCAATCCATGATTGGACAATGCTAACAAACATAACTAAGGTACACAGTTTTATTAGCTTAACAAGCTACTATCAACATTTTGTTCAAAATTTCACCCGACTGGCTAACCCACTAACCAAGATCACACATAAAGGAGCTATGTTTGTGTGGAAAAAAGAGTGTATGAAATGCTTCGAATAATTGAAAGGAAGATTGTTCAATGATCCAATTTTGACTCTTCTATATGGAAGTGATGGAATTCTAATATACAACAATGCATCAAAGAATGGGCTAGGTTGCGTCCTAATGGAAAACGATAAAGTTATTACTTATGCATCAAGACTGTTGAAGAACCATGAGCAAAATTATCCAACTCATGATCTTGAGTTAGCATCCATAATCTTTTATTTGAAAATATGGATACATTATCTCTATGGAGAAAGATGTGATATTTATACGGACCACAAGAGTTTTAATTACATTTTCACACAAAAAGAACTCAACATGAGGCAAAGGAGATGACTCGAGTTACTCAAAGATTACAATTTTTCAATACACTACCTCTGAGGAAAGGTGAATATGGTGGAAAATAAATTATGTAGATAAGATCATGGACTTCTAACTAAAATGAGGATTGAGTGAGATCCTATATTTTTGGATCTACTAAAGATGGATATGAGAATTGTTAAGGAAGGGGAAAAATCTTTTCTCTTTCAAATGATTGCAAAACATTCTTTATTAGAGAAGATTAAAATCTCTCAATCTGATGATGAGAATCTTCACAAGAAAATTAATGCTGTCAAGGATGAGAGATTGGATAACTTTGTGTATGAAGAATGAGTTCTGAAATTTGGGAAGAGGTTATGTGTTCTATCAGTACCTGAGCTAAAAAGGGAACTATTAAACGATTCCCATAGCTAAAATTTCTCTATACACCTAGGAAGAACCAAGATGTTTAGATTTATGAACGAATATTTTTGGTGGGATAATATAAAGCAGGAAATTGCGGACTATGTGTTAAGGTGTCTAGTTTGTCAACAAGTGAAGGCAGAGAGACGACATCCCAAAGGAGTGACGAAACATCTACCTATTCTTCTATGGAATTGGGATAACATTACAATGGATTTTATCACCGGACTACTGAGGACACCTAGAAGAAACAATGAAATATGGGTAATAGTTGATCATCTCAAAAAATTAGCACATTTTCTTCCTATAAGAGAGGATTTACCACTTGAGTGCCTGGCAAGATAGTATATTAATGAAATTGTAAGACTTCATGGTGCACCTATATCAATTATATCCAATCAATATCCCCGATTTACATCAAAATTCTAGAAAATTATCCAGAAGGCTTCGAATACTAAGCTTCATATGAGTACTTCATATCACCCCCAAACCGACGGACAGTTTGAAAAGACTATTCAAACTCTAGGAAACATGCTGAGGTCATTCTATCTTGACTTCCAATGTATGTGGGATCAATACTTTCCATTGGTAGAATTTTCTTACAACAATAGTTTCCATTCTAGTCTTCAAATGGATCCATATGAAACATTATATGGAAAGAGATGTCGAACTCCAACTTGTTGGGACGAAGTTGGTGTGACAAAACTTATAGGACTAGAACTTATTGAAGAGACCACAACAAAGGTGAAGACAATCCAAGACCATATTATAGCAGCCCAAAGTAGACAGAAGAGTTATGCTGACAACTGGAGAAAGGATTTGTAATTTCAAGTGGGAGATCATGTTTTTATAAAGGTATCTCCATGGAAGGATTTCCTAAGGTTCGGTAAGAAAGGGAAACTGAGCCCCAGGTACATCAGACCATTTGAAGTTCTGGAAAGAATCAGAGCTGTAGCCTACCATTTAGCGATGCCACCAAATATCTCCGGATTTCATGATGTGTTCCATGTGTCATTGTTAAAGAAATACATGTCATAGCCAATGCATGTACTCACATATGAAGAAATAGAACTGAAACATGATTTGTCATACTGTGAAAAGCCTATTGAGATTCTTGACACAAGGGTGCAAGTATTGAGAAATCAGACAACTCATCTTGTAAAGGTTCTTTGGACAAACCAAAATATGGAGGAAGAAAAATGGGAACCATAGGATTTCATGAAGATGAACCACCCACATCTTTTTGGTGGGATTTATACATAAAATTTCAAGGATGAAATTTACAAAGGAGGGATTAATATAACACCCCAAACATTTTATGGAATGATTCTCTTAAATACATTTTATTCATAGCCTATAGGTCATAAAGCATTGTGTTTTTTTGAAACAACACTTGGTTATTTATGAGATAGTCAAAACCTATCCATTAAACATAAATTCTTCACATATATGTTTTGAATTTCAAAAAAAGGTCATCTAGAGTGGTGACCAGTAAGTCATTTGGAGTCTGATAGTACAAACTTGATTTTTTTTATGAATAGTAACATACCCTTATGAATAGTAACATGAATAGTAATGTGACCCTTATAAATAGTAAATAATGATACTGTTTTATTTTCTTAAGGTAATAAGATAACGAGAAGTTAAGTAAATTTTCAATGTAATACACACCTAATTATACCATTAAATTGTTATTTTTCGAATTGACTATGATTTTATTTAAAAATTAAATTAAAAATACATAGAAAATTATTTTTAAAAAATGAATTTCATTTTTGAATTCTACATGTTGAAAAATGGTTATGGTGAATTTTTTGGATTTTTCTAAAATACTTGAAATTTTCATGAATAGTAAAAATACAGTTTTGAGTTTTCAATAGTTTAATGACATCATAATGACATAATAATTAGAATATAAGAATGGTAGAATTTTGTAGAGTAAAATATGACATGAGGTTTCCCAAGTGTAAAATACCATGGGCAAGCCCATGGTTTGGCAAAAAAACCACTAATGAGGTGTCCCTTTGAAATTATCGAAAACTACCTCTCTTTTTATATAAATACCCACTCATCCATTATTTTTATTTCATTAAAAATCCCTCATCATCGAATATATGGTGGTTCTACCTCTCTAGGAGTCCTCCTAAGCTGTTCTTAATCCCCCAAGGTCCCATCCTTCAAGATCTGGGAGTTACTCTACATGGTAAGGGAATCCTTCATTCTCTTCTTTTAGTCGACAAATCTTTTATGTTATCTATTTGATTTTCCATTCTCATATGTTGGGGTTTAATTTTATGTGTTCATATTACTGTCATTTTTATTTAAATATAAAGAGATACCCGTTTTCTCTCATAATCTCATTTTATGATATTTTAAGTGACACCGTTATGCTGCTGAATTTTCATAAGGGATCTCTCACCTTTTCATTTATTTTCAAGTTCATCTCTTTTATTTTTCTCTCCTCACCTCCTTTATCCAAATTACCTTGATAAACTCAAATATCATCTATATAATAGAATTATATCATGTGAATGGAAGAAACATCATCAATATTCTTACTCCCTCCCTTTTATTTTTATAAACGAAATCAACATCCATGAAGTTCCAATTTATAACCTTTGTGGATGATGGAGTTTCGTTCTTCACTTTCTCCTTAATTACAGGTCATGAAACCATTTTAATGGTTGAAAAAGATAAAAATATACGTATTTAATCTCATTAATTTTCTAGAATCATTATACACTCATAATATAAAATAATAATACAAAATAAGTTCATTATGAACAGAACGACCAAGTTAATCCGAATATTTGTAATAAACTTTTAACTAATGAATCATCATCATGGTATATAACCCAAAATTATTATAAGATCATTTATATATCCCTAATCTCATTAATAATATATATTAATAATTCTGAATGTTTAACCCCATTTCAAATGAAATCCATTCATGAAAACAAGTAAACGAATCATGAAAACCAAGGAAGAAAATGCTTCCAAAATAAGAAAATTGAACCTATTAAACCCATAAAAGGGTCATGAATGAACCTAATAAGGTAATACTAAATCAATTAAGTGTATAGGAGGTTCTGGAGTTATTAATTAATGAATCTAAATTTTATTATTCAGTTCATTAAAACAAAATAAGAACACACTCGAGCATAAGGTAAGGGGTTTCTCATCTCACTTTCATTTCTCTGAGATTTTCATTGTTCACCACTTATTTCTTGAATGTCGTATATTTGTACTTCCATTTTATATATATTAACACGATTACATTTATATTCATGTTATTCTATGATTCATTTGAGGGTTATTATGTTCTGGTTATATGATTCGACCGATTACATTGTGGTAAGAGACTTTGTCTCAACTACTATTTTGTTGGGACTAACTTTGTATGGTGCACCTAATAATCACTATGTGGTGTACCTACTGCCCATTTGAGACAAATTTTCATTTGAAATTATATTTATATTAAATATCCATAATCTCATGTCATGGATATGTTTTTTGTCTAAACCATATACCATTTTACATACAGTGTTTATTTGGAAAGTTATTTTAATTATGGAAATATTGATAAATCCGTATACTCTAATCTATACAGATATTAAAAAGGATTTTTTCTCTTGTATTGAATCAATGTATAAAAAATTATTTGGACATGAAGTGGTGGGTGGGGCCCTTTGTATCCCCTCAATGCATCAGTAGGTCTCATGAGACAAATCAGTTGGCGACAAACCCTTCGAGTTTGATTCAAAAAATAAGACAGGTTTCTACCCACATATCTAAAACGTTTTAAAGGTATTATGGTATAATGTGACAGATACATGATGTCCAATTAATAAGAATTCTCTTTATTCATTTTCAGTCATTACTATCCATGAGGTTTTCACTATGACAAAATCTATGGATGCATGCCCTTTCCCAGTTTATTAATTGTGTGGGGTTTTCATTTATTCCCAATGTTATATTTGTTTATGATTAAATTATTATTGATTTAGAATTCGTTATTTGTAACCCTTGCTGATCATTTGAGACCACCCCTTTCATTTTCTACCTTCAATAGGTGATGAAGAGGAGATCATTTATTGAGTTCCTGTGGATGCAATTTTTAGTTTTTGTTATGTATTGTATTTTGTAAGCGTTTTCAATGTAATTTGAATTACATTTATGTATCTAGTTTCTTCAAGACTACTAAACTGATCTTTCCTTTGGGATTTTCATTCCTTCTAACCATTCCAATATAACAAGTAATGCACCAGCTCCGGTCTAGAGGGGTCGGGGTATTATAGTCAAAACTATACGACCACATAAAAAACTTCATTTTGGATGATCCAATTAAAGAAAGGTGATGATTAATTAACATTTTCTGAACACAATAAAAATAAATAGCATAAGAGCACAATTTTTTTACAAGGTTCAGTCTCAATGTGAGGCTACTCCTAGGTATTATTAGTTTGATTCCCCAATCATATATTCTCCACTATAGTCAAAAGGGGTTACATAGTACAATTCTTCAATATCATAGAGTCACTCTATGATTTCGAGAGTTACACTAGAAAAAAAGTTTCACACTCTCTCAAAAAAAATAATTACCAGTGAAACATGAAATATCACTTCTCAATTTAGCCTACTCCCGTAAGCGATAATGAAGATATTTCTTCTTCAAGATAATTTGAGTATCATATGATCACATGTTCAAGATTCCGAGCTTCTATATTTATTTCAAGAGCTGAGTATGGATCACAAAAACTTCCTTCTCCTTTATGTAAACAATGATCATCCTTGACTCTCTTTCATGTAAAATTCTATCACATAGTTTACCTTCATCATTTTATAGCAGATCAAGTGAGCACTCTTTTTGTTCTTGGAGAGCTCCCTCTCTCTCTCCCTCAACATTTTGAATGATAGACACTAGAAACCTCTTGTATTTTTATATCATAGATTTTATTTCTTATCCACTTCTCCTTCAATATCCCATCCGAGTAAAATATTTCTGAATATATCAAGATTTTTATACATTGGAGTGGTTACAAAAATTTCATGATCACTCCAGAATATAGTCCCTTTTTATCAACATTCTCTTTATGCAGTTTTGAAGGAAACGTCTTCTGCTCATTTAAAATATCCTCAAGACTCAGATATCTTCATGTTTATTAACACGGTCTCTAAAAACCCATAAATTCTGTAGATCCTCATTTCATGCAGTGTAAAAAATACACTTCTATGAAAATGGCTACGTGAATTATCCTCCCAAGCATTCAGCTATGTGATATATTTTGAAAACTCATACTTAGAGAATGTCAATGTGAAAGTCTTCTAAAAATAGATACATAGCAAGAATGTGTACGTGAAAGAATCAGGTACGTGGAAGGGACATGCCTCGGTCTACGTGAATTATCCTCCCAAAAAGAAATCCGTTTACATTATTGAATAACTTTGTTTGAAATTTTGTATCTCATCAGGGTAGTTTGTGTATATGTGGATTTTAGACATTCCTCGGTCGATGAAATGAGCATATGATGATAACATCCATCATAAAAACTTGGTAAAAATATCGTCATGATAATGGAAGGGGATCAGTTCTTATGCTCATGGTATGGAATGAGTTTTGTGGCTCATCAATGGCAGATATCCTGAGAAAGTAAACTCATGAGAGTTCGTGGGTAGAAGACAATCCAAGAATTTACCATATGACTAAGATCATATCCATTGAATAGCCTATGTTATATGCATATATCTTTAACATGGAGGAACAATGCCCATGCGTTTATCCATCCCACATCAAACATTCTATTGGTTGAGTCACACCATATTAATCAATCCATTTCATTACCTTGACAAAAATGAGTACTGGGGTCCAACCCTGCTAACATCAAACTATTCCAGCTCAGATTCTTTTTTAATTTGTTTTTTGAATCTTTTTTTAAAAAAAATACTAGGTTATTTTTTTTAAAATATGCCTTAAAGGCGGCATCGCCGATGTCACCTTCTCTCTCCCCCACCAGTGCCCAGATCGATGACATGGAAAAGGTGGAGGGGGGGGGGTGCCACCTTTCCCTCAACTCCCTATAAAAGGGCACACACCCCATTTTACTCACTCCCATTTCCCCCCATCTCTCCTCATTCCACTGATTTACTCTCTAAAAGAAGTCTTTTCCCATACGGCGGAGTTGGTGGTCCAAAAGAAGGCCCGATTTTTTGTGAATCATCATTTAGAGGTATTTTTTATTTAATTTAATGTTTTTTATTTAATAGAATTATTTTTAGTTCTATATATTTCATTTTTTATGTAGTTTAGTTAGTTCTAAATATTTTTTTATTAAGTTGTTTAATTAGTTATATATAGTTTGGAATAATTATTATTATTCGCAACGATTAAGTATAGATTAAATATATATTAAGTATAGAATAACTTAGGATTAAGTATTGTGAAATTTTGGTAACATGAAGATTGTGTGGTTATCTAAAAAATAAATCCCTGTCTAGATATAAACAAGTGGATGTGGCTCTAGCACAAATGTACCTAGAAGTAAAACCTGAAAACACCGCTTTGAGATAGACTCAAACGAGAACTGGTGCATGACAACGGGTCGCGCTGCACTTCTGGTTTGACACTCCTAGGGGATATGTTTAAGATGATTCATACTTTCTTTATAAAGTACTAAAATACCCAAGGAAAGAAAAATCAAATCAGTATGTTTATCAATGATAAAATGATAATTATGATGATATAAAGTGAAATGGATGAGGATAAAGGCATTAAAGAATGAAAGTTTTTATTAGTAACTGAATTATTTTTAGTCGGTTTTAAAGATGTTATTTATTAAGTAGTTTAATTAGTTATATATAGTTTAGAAATAAAACTTATTATTAGTAATGATTAATTATAGATTAATTAATGAATAACTTAGGATTAAAAATGAATACATATGATAGTTAATTATAATTAACTAATTAATATCATGTGATTAATGATTATAAAATAAATAATTAAAGAATAACATAATAATGATTAACTAGTGATTAAAGAATTATTGATTGGTTAAAAAATGTACTAAATAACATTAATATCATTATTTTAGATATAATTAGATGTTATAAAATTTTAGTATCATAAAGATTATATAGTTTATAAATAAAAGTTTTAATTAGTAATGATTAATTATAGATTAATTACTAAATTACTTAGGATTAAAATATGGATACATGTAATGATTAGATAATAATACTTATCATTGATAAAATTAAAATTATGATTATATAAAATGAAATGGAGAAGAACAAACACATTGAATTACACATGAATGTTTCACAACATACAGAAAATACCTTGATAATTCTCAATTAAACATTATTTGGATGAGATGATCGTGACTTCAGAAATGAAGAAAAATATAGTTTATTTTTATTTGGTAGCTTAATGACATCATCTAAATATATGTACTCAATAAGTTAAGTATATACTTGTAGAATATGTTATTAAGATATCAAATAAAATTCAGTTGGGTTTTACCTCACTTCTGAAGTTAGGATCATATAATCCAAACCATGTTTTGTTGAAAAAATGCTGTTATTTCTTGTATGTTGTATAACATTTATGTGCTATTTTATGTGTTTTTTCTTCTATATTATAGAGTGATTTAAGAAATATTAACTAATGATTAACTAATGATTAACTTAGTAATGATTAACTTGTGATTAAATAATGATTAAATTAGTAAAAACTGTACTAAGAAACATTAGTATCGTAGTTTAGGATATACAAAAATGTTTTAAAATTTTAGTATCATAAAGATTATATAGTTTAGAAATAATAGTTATTATTAGAAATTATGAATTATATATTAATTAATGAATAACATAGGATTAAAAAATGAATCCATATAATGATTAGCTAAAGATACTTATGATCATATAAAGTGAAATGAAGAAGAATAAATAGATTAAATAACACATGTATTCTTTACAATGTATAAGAAATACCTTGAAATTTTTCAATAGAATGTGGCTTGGATGAGATGATTTTCAATTCGTACATGAGGTAAAATTTAGTTTATTTTTAATTGGTAGCTTAATAACATCTTCGAAGGATATGCACTTCAGTTTTTAACTTTCAAAAGTTTTTGTCCTTCTAATGACATCTAAGATGACATCTAAGATATGTCATTAGAAGGTCGAAAGCTTTTGAAAGTTCAAAAGTGAAGTAAATATCTTTCGAATATGTTATTAAGCTTCCAATTAAAAATAAACTGGATTTCACATCATATCCGAAGTGAGACTCATCTCATCCAAACAACATTTTATTGAAAAATTTCAATGAATTTATTGTATGATATGAAGCATTCATGTGTTATTTAATGTGTTTTTTCTTCTTCATTTCACTTTATATTATCCGAAATGTCATTTTATCAATGATAAATAAACTATTTTGACGGTTCCTCTTCTTTTTACCTCGGTTTCCAAAACATTTTGTGACTTATATTCTAATAAACTTTTCTATAATGAAACATTACTAGCATATTTTAGGGAATAAAAATGCATCCTAAAATTAAATTATAATAAATATTATATGGTCAACCATTATTGTTAATATTAGTTACACTATCATAATTTTGATCAAAACAACATCTTTGACGTAGAGAGTCATGTTCTCCTGTGTGTACTTCTATTTGGAGGTTATTCAAACTGAGAAAGCAGATTCTACAATTCAAAACCAATAACAGTGGTTAGTCCAACTAATTTTGCAACCCTAAGTTACCTTCAAGATAGAATTTGTGGTTCCTTAAATCTGGGACCTGATCAAGAGATCAAGTCTACGAGCTATAGACATTTTCAATTCCCGATAACACTATTGCATCATGATTTTCCATTGGTTGCTGAGGTGCAATGGGTCTAAGAAATAAATTTATTTTCTCAATCGTCAGATAGTGCCATGATGTAGTTATATGTTGATGTTTCTACTATACAACAACAACGTCCATTTGTACAAAGACATAGACTTACAACAGTGTTTGAAGATAGTCCGCCCCATGAAATTAATACTATTTCAAATGATGCTGAAGAGAACAACATAGATGATCTCCCAGATATACATGTCAATCCAACTTCTGATGAAGAGTTTCATAATGATGAAATAGATGGTGACAACAGTGCTGATGAGGAGGGACCAATAGAAGTTAGAGAGGATCTTTCAAGGAATGCATTAGTTGTATAACATCCCCAAACTAAAATAAATCATCCACCACTCTTTTCATCTTGTTCAGAAGAAATGAAACATGTGCCTAAATTTGACAATAATGGTCTCACACTGGAAACTAAGTTTCCAGGAGTTGTACCAGATATGTTTATTGACATGGACAAATCCTTATATGTTGGAAGAAATTTTTGAAGTAAATATCGATTAAAAAGTATGCTAAAGAGATTCAAATTGAGAGGCACTACATATATATAGTTTAGAAATCAGGCCGTAGTAAATATCTCATATAGTGTGAGAATTATGGAGATTATTTTAGATTCTGTTTGAGGGTGATTCTAGAAATTACATTTGGATGTTGGAGAATCTTGAGGATTGAGGTAGCTCATACTTGTGTTCGTCCAAAACTGATACAAGATCATACCTCATTGGATGATGAATTTGTGGCATCTATTATTGTTGACACGATTATGACATTCCAAGATGTTCCGATATCCCTTGGGCAAAAAGAGGATACAACAGACATTCATTTATAAGATTTCCTATAATAAGACATGGATGGAGAAACAGAAGGCAATTGTGAAGGTCTATGGTGATTAGGATGATTCATATCAGGTGTTACTACAATTGCTAGCCATAATGAGGCATCATAACCAAGTTTTCTTCCATCATGATACAAATGAACATTTTTCTCACGATAATCGACTTGATCCATCTCATGTTCAATTTCTTTGGTTGTTCTGGGCATTCCTCCCCTGTTTCTCCGCATTTCATTTAAGAAAACAGTTCATTCAGATTAATGGAACATTTCTCTATGGAAAATACAAGGGCATATTATTAATTGAGGAAACCCAAGATTTAAACCATTCACCTCTTCATCTTGCTTTTTCTATTGTGTAGAAATAAAAATATGAATCATGGAGTAAGTTTTTGGCATGTATCAGCAACCATTTCACCAAAATTTGGGTTGTTTGTTTGATATCTGATCGGCATCGAGAAATTAATGAGGCAATCAATGTGGATCCTAATACACAAAGATACCCAAATTCACATCATCAGTTCTATATTAGACACATTTCTAGAAATGTGCATAAAATATTTCTCAATGAACTGATGAAGAAGGAAATCACGAGGCTTGGTGCGCATTGTCTTTATTATTTTTTACTATTTCAACATCAAGATAAAATCAATTTATGTGAAATATCATCTATTCTATGTAGCTTATGAGTCGGATCAATGAGGGTTTGAAGAACATTTCAAAAAAATCTGCCAGGATAATCAAAAATTTTATGATTATATGATGTAGATTCCAAAAGGAAAATGGACATTAGCATAGGAAGGGAGGAAAAGGTACAAACACATGACCACAAAAATTTTGGAGTGCATCAATGGTGTCAGACCCATCATCTTCAAATAAGATATTTCATTAATTTTCTCTGTGTCGGGTAGTCTGGGGTTAAACCTGACTTAAAATTTGAGGGTTTTAATTAAAAATGCGGGTAATGGTCTTGAGTGCGTTCAGCGCACCGCTGTCTAAGCCACGCGACCTCACTCAGTTCTCTTCTCACGATCCCATTGTTCAACTAATTAAATAAAGGAGTTATTAATAAAGAAAAAATTAATTAAAAGAGTGATAAAATGAAAATAAAATAAGATAAGAAATGTGATAAAAATTTAATGGATCATTTTGACATTTAAGGATATTACTATTATTATTATTTTTATTAAAAAGTAAATTTTTACTATTATTATTAATATGTTAATTATTATTATTACCTTTTTTAATGATTTAATTATGTTATTAGGGGTATGATTTGGGTTATTTTTATTGTTTTTATTTTTGGTTTTCCTTTTTATTTTATTTTTATTTTTTTTAATTTTATTTTGGTTATGGTTTCTTTCTTTCCTTAGAGTTCTTTTTTCGGATCTCCCCCCTACCCCTCCCAATTTGCGTCACGTGAACCCCTCCCCTGGACTCCTTTGGTTGCGCCGCACCTCCCTCCATGCCCACGCTGTCCTCTGAATCAGCACCCCCCACGCTGTCGCCCTTCCCTCTGGACCCCACATCCAGCACCAGCCCATCGCACTAGACCTCCCCGCTTCCCCATTGCACCTTTCTCTGCTCGGACCTGCACGAACACCTCGACCGACCTCCCCCATGCGCCGCGACCTTACTCCTTGGACGAACCCCTTCCGGCGCGGTGTTGTTCAGCGGCTCCGGCTCAATCCCGCCGCACCTCGGGTTTGCCCCCCTCTCCCCCGTCTCACCGATGCCCTGCCTCTCCTTCTCTGCATAGGGTAAACCCTCATCCTCATACCTAGGGTTTTGATCCTTGTTTATGTGGGGTGTTTTTGGTTTTAATTCCTGTTTTATGGTTTAATCTTGGTTTTATGTGGTGCGAATTGCACGCGATTGAATTTTCGCACCGGTTCTTGGGGTTTTCAACACCCGAGGTAGGTGGTTCCATGCCTTTGCATCGTTTAGATAATTTAATTTGTTTGTTCCATTAAATTTAATATGTTATATGATTTAGTTGCATGTTTAAATCTATGTTTATAACGTTTTGGCATGCTTGTTTGATGAAACTTGGGTTTCTGAAATTGTATGATTTTGTTGTTTATATGTGCATTGTTGTATAAATGATTGGTTGTGTTTACTAAGTTGTGCGAAATGCGTTTTAAATTTTTTTTGACATGCGTGCGTGATGAAAATTGTACTCTCTTTAGAAATGGTTATGTTCTTTTTTCATTTCGATCCTGTTGTGGTAAATTTTAGAAGTGTTTAATAATTGTTTATAGAGTTCCAATGAGGTTTTAGAAGGGTTAATTTGTGAAATTGATTTTTTAATGGTTTCTTTTTCATGCGATATGTTTTATAAATTGAGGAATTGTATATCTAAGTGGTTTTTTGAGTGAGAAACATGGCTGAAAGGTTTTTGAGGGTTGTTTGGTGGGTGTGAAAGGTGTATTCATGTCACTTTAGGTGTTTTCATATTTAAATAGACATTTTCAAAGTAAAATGAACCACTTTTGGTGTGTTTTTCTTATTGTGTACTTTTGAAATTGAAATGCAAAATTGTTTGAACAATGAAAAACAAGTTTTGATATGGTTACCTCATGTGTCAAGTTTTAAAGTGGCGCCTCTATATAGAATCAAGTGGTTTTTGGTGTAAAGTCTTCTTGGTTTTTCTTGAAACGATTTCATTAATAGATAAAATGATTCTTTGGTGCATTTATATGATGCGAAAATGGTATTTTGAAGGATTTGAATACACGTTCATTTTTAAAGTGGTGTATTTTTATAAAATGAGACATGTCCTTGGTGTGCATGTGTCTTTGAAATAGTGCTTGGGTATATATGTGGTGGATTTTTTGTGTAATGTCATGTTTGGTTTGTCAAATGTGAAAGTGATGTGCTATGTGAATGTGGAACATGTTTGAGCACAAGGGAAAACCCTGGGTATCTAGGTGGGCAGACTAGAACTAGTGCGCTAGTGAGCCGGATGGGCATCGTCCCTGTTTCGCTTAGCTGGATTGACGATTGAAACACTAACTAAACATATGATGACTGAGGGTCGTGGCCTTCTAAGCCAAGTTTTCTGAGGGTCGTGGTCTTCTAAGCCACATTTCTGAGGGTCGTGGTTTCTAAGCCACGTTTCACCGAGACACGAGGTTCTAGGGTCCCAATCGAACTAGTTGAACCTTAGGGGATTTACCCATAGCGCTCTACCATCTATGGCGTGGTGCCTTCTATCAGCATTTGGAGGACCACTTGGGTGTGTGTGTGTGTGTGTGTGTGTGTGCCCAAAATGAACTTTTCTCTTCCTATTTCAAATCGTGTTTGTGAAATGGGTTCTCTTAGTGTTTTCTTTTAGCTTTTAGCTTGTAATTGTTTTCTTTAAAAACATTTTGAAAGTATAAATTTTAATAAGAACGTAAAATTATCACTTTGATGTTGTGGCATGGAACCTTTCTGTTGGGTGACGTCCTACTGGGCTTTTGGATCACACCCTAAATAAACCTTTGGGTGTATGTAGACTTGGCTTCTTGTGTGTTCCAGGTTGTGACATCGTGCTCAACGACTGTGGTTTTGGTCGGTGATGGTCTTCTCATGCAGGTGGGTGTTGTGGCGTGTGGATGTTGCGGCTCTCTTATTCCTTAGAGGTTTGAGTTTGAGTTTAGTTTCTTTTTTTGTCATTTATTTTGGATGTTGGTTCAAGTTGTAAACCTCTGAATTTGTTTTTAGTTTAAGTCTATGATTGGTTTTCAATTTTTAGTTTCAGTTTATTTATATAGTTAGTTGTTTTTCTGTCTTTTATTTAGGGTAAATCATTCCCATGTAATGTTTGATACCCGGGCACTTGTGCCAGCCTGTGGGGATCGGGAACGCCCTTCGGGCCATGTCGCGGTCCTGGTCGGGCGTCAGGTCAGATGGCGACCCGACCTGGTTCATGACAAAATGGTATCAGAGGGCGAGGTTTTATCTCTTCAGTCGTGATCTTTTGGGATAGAGTCATGTTAGACTTGAGTTAAAGTTATCAGGACTCGACATCCTGGCTACGAGTAAGGTGCCTGGACAGTACACATCGTGGCGGGACTCAAGTTACCAAAGTATGTTGTGGTTTGTCTGAGTTTTTGTTCCTTGCAGATAATCTTGTCTAAGGGAAATGAAAAGGGGTAAGGTTAGTGGTCCTAGTGAGCTCGCAGGGTATGGCAAGCCATGTGGAGCCGGGGACGCTATCTTAGAATACCCTCTGTGGCAGTGGTGAGACTCACGTATGGCCGCCAACAATACGTTCCAGTCACCCACAGACATAAGTTTTCTCTTGCGTCGTTTCTCGTCCCTTTGTTTTGGATTCGTGAAAATTTGGGTTTTAAGTAAAAAAAATGTTTTGGTCTTGGAAAATATTTTCAAATGAATCGCTTTAAAAATGAAATGGTGTGTGAGGTTTGAAAAGTGCGGGTTGAATGTTTTGGTTTTGAAAAAAATGGAAAGGTTTGGTTTTGATCCTTGGCTCTCTCATGGGAAACCACATGCATAGGTGTATACGAAAAGGGAAACAGTTAATGGCACGAGTGGACGAGTTCTTGGATCGACATGAGGTGGGTGCCGGTGCGCCATGAGAACATGCATGTGCGAGGCTCATGGGACACCATTGGTGTTTGTGCAACCCACTGGGTTTTCTTATTTTCAAAATTTTTTGTTAAAGGAAAAGTTTGGTGTTTTAGTAAATGGTGTTGTTTGTTGTGTCTTTGTGTTTTTGAAAGGTTGGATGTGAGGCGTTTCGAGCCGAGAATTCTTTTTGACTGATTTGTGTCCTAATTTTGAATTTTTATTTGTAAATTGGTATACAAGCATGTATCTAGTTAATTCATTTGAAAAGTACATCTGGGAGCCCTTGCAGTGGTTCCCCCTCCACGTTTGGTGTTTGCTTGTGGTATGTCTTGACCATCAGACCTGTTTGATTGGGTCCACGGTTCTCTTTCTTGGCTAGTGCACGCCCCAATAAAGAGTTAATGTGCGAATGATGTGCGACCATCCGTAATTCGCCGTTGGCTAACCCTCCAGTTGATTAAAGTAAGGACTCTCCCTTTTTGGTGGCAGTGATATGTCAATCTCTTTTTCCTTTCGGTTAAGTAGGTCCTATCGTAGTGGGATGACATATGCGAGGGGAACTGAAGGGAGTTTTGGTGTCTTTGAGTGTCTCGGCCTATTGGGTATGAAGTTTGACGTCGTCATGTCTGAAGATTCCCCCTGGAAATGGCGAAAGGAAATCTAGCGGGGAAGGATGAGGCGGTTCAGAATTTTTAGTGTTGACCAGTGTCTTGAAGGGATTGTAGTATTTACATCGGCTGTAAGGGTCATGTTCGGTGATTTCTTGCAGCGTGATGTCCCTTTTATAGTGAATGGTGGTTTGGAAGCAACCCTAAGTTGTTGGTGTGTTCTATCGTTCTAAATGACCTCTGGTCTTTGGTTTGTTTCGTTTAAGGAAAGGTTCATGTTAGGCTATTAGTTTGGCAGACCTAGTTGTATGAGGCTGCTATGGTCGTTTGTAGGAATAACGTGTTGTTCAAGATGTGGTTTAAAGTCTTCCTCAGCGTAATGTTCCCCTCAACAGCAACAATCATGATCTGGTGAGGATTGGTGGTGTCGTGTTCTCATTTAGTGTGACAAAGGGTGATGTGCATGCACCGTTTTAACTCTGGTGTTGGTGAATATTCCGTGTATGATTAGTTGGATGTCATAATGTGTTGTGTTTGTTGGTGTTGTCTCAGTTGCAGTGTGGGTGCGTGTGACACCAAAAGGAGAAGCTCCATTCGGGAGTCTTCCATACCTGACTTTGAGGTAGGAGATGCTTTAAACATCAGGGCTCCAGCCATAGGCCTCGGAGTGAAGCCGACACATGGTCAGGAACCCTGGGAGTGTACGTGATCCAACCTTATTTCTGTCATCGGTGTGGAAAGTAGAGGTAGTTTAAATTGTTTCTATGGTTGTTTCGTTCCGATTGAACCATCTGGTTGTGTAAGGTTTCCATGACTAGGTGGAGGTGTGTTCGTCTCGTTGCCTTAAAGTCTTGGGGGTTGCGTCCCACTGGATGTAATCGCTTTAGGGGTATTTATGGGGTATGTTGGTTAAATCAGTATCAAAGTTGAATAGGGCTCATCCAGGGATGTGGAGATGCTGGTTTGTCTTGGGTCATGCTGTTTACGACCCAGTGGTCGAGCCCCACCCTCCTCGCCCCTTGTGGTGGGGTTTTGGTCACCATCGAGAATTTTTCAAAGTTATGTATCCTCTGTTCATTCTAATGGTGGTGAGACCCACGATGGGTCTTTCACAAAGGTCTCTAGAATAAATCAGTGTTGGCCTTTCCTGAATGGTCGGGAGTCCGCTCGGACCTCCCCATGTTGGGTTTCTAGTCTCACATTGGGAATTGGTAGGTTCTTAATGATGGGGAGACCCATATTGGGTCTCGGATGAATGTCTCTAGAATGAATCAGTACTGGACTTTTCTTTAATGGCGGGGAGTCAACTCGAACCTCCCAGTGTCGGTTTTCCAGTCTTGTCTCGAGCGTCAGTGAGTTCTTAATGGTGGGGAGCCCCTCGGGGCCTCCCCATGTTGATCTTTTGATTATGTTTTTAATTATTTCTTGGTGATAAGTGATTAGTGTGTTCCTTGGACGTGGCTTGACCTTGTTGGTTGATTCTATCCAAATGGTGTGGTTTTCGTTTAATAGCGCTGAGTTGTTTTCGCTTGTGAAGTTGGTTTCCGTGGGTGTGGGAGTTCATTTCCTTGATCAGTCAACTGGAGGTTTTTTAGCTCATTAGGGTGAGAGGCACATATGAGAAAGTCTTTTTTTACAATTTTCTTGGGTTTTTCATTTTAATCACCTTCTTTGAGCATGACGTGTCTACCTCTTTTTGCTTGTTTTCACTTTGAACCTTAAGGGGGTGTCATTTATTACTTTGGGTTTCAGCCTTACTTGTGGCTTTCCGGGGATGAAAAGCTTTATGGTGGGGAGAATTGTCACACCCATCATCTTCAAATAAGTTATTTCATTAATTTTCTCTACGTCGGGTAGTCTGGGGTTAAACCCGACTTAAAATTTGAGGTTTTTAATTAAAAACGAGGGTAATGGTCTTGAGTGCGTTCAGCGCGCCGCTGTCTAAGCCACACGACCTCGCTCAGTTCTCTACTCACCAGCCCGTTGTTCAACTAATTAAATAAAGGAATTATTAATAAAGAAAAAACTAATTAAAAGTGTGATAAAATGAAATAAAATAAGATAAGAAATGTGATAAAAATTTAATGGATCGTTTTGTCATTTAAGGATATTACTATTATTATTATTTTTATTAAAAAGTAAATTATTACCATTATTATTAATATGTTAATTATTATTATTATTACCTTTTTTAATGTTTTAATTATGTTATTAGGGGTATGATTTAGGTTATTTTTATTGCTTTTATTTTCGGTTTTCCTTCTTATTTTTTTTTTATTTTTTTTAATTTTATTTTGGTTTTGTTTTCTTTCATTCCTTAGGGTTTTTTTTCGGATCTCCCCCTACCCCTCCCGATTTGCGTCGCGCGAACCCCTCCCCTGGACTCCTTTGGTCACGCCGCACCTCCCTCTATGGCTGCGCCATCCTCCGGATCAGTACCCCCCACGTTGTCGCCCTTCTCTCTGGCCCCCGCATCCGGCACCAGCTCGTCGCACTAGACCTCCCCACTTCCCCATTGCACCTTTCTCCGCTTGGACCCACACAAAAACCTTGACCAGCCTCCCCCATGTACCGCGAACTTAATCCTTGGCTGAACCCCTTCCGGCGCAGTGCTGTTCGGCGGCTCCGGCTCAATCCCGCCGCACCTCGGGTTTGCCCCCCTCTCCCCCGTCTGACCGATGCCCCGCCTCTCCTTCTCCGCACAGGGTAAACCCTCATCCTCATACCTAGGTTTTTGATCCGTGTTTATGTGGGGTGTTTTTGGTTTCAATTCCTGTTTTATGGTTTAATCTAGGTTTTATGTGGTGCGAATTGCACGCGATTGAAGTTTCACACCGGGTTTTGGGGTTTTCAACACCCGAGGTAGGTGGTTCCATGCCTTTGCATCGTTTAGATAATTTAATTTGTTTGTTCAGTTAAATTTAATATGTTCTATGATTTAGTTTCATGGTGAAATCTATGTTTATAACATTTTGGCATGCTCGTTTGATGAAAATTGGGTTTCCGAAATAGTATGCTTTTGTTGTTTATATATGCATTGTCGTATAAATGATTGGTTGTGTTTACTAAGTTGTGCGAAATGCGTTTTAAATTTTTTTTGACATGCATGCGTGATGAAAATTGTACTCTCTTTAGAAATGGTTATGTTCTTTTTCATTTAGATCCTGTTGTAATAAATTTTAGAAGTGTTTAATAATTGTTTATAGAGTGCCAATGAGGTTTTAGAAGGGTTAATTTGTGAAATTGATTTTATAATGGTTTCTTTTTCATGCGATATGTTTTATAAATTGAGGAATTGTTTATTTAAGTGGTGTTTTGAGTGCGAAACATGTTTGAAAGGTTTTTTAGGGTTGTTTAGTAGGTGCAAAAGGTGTTTTCACGTCACTTTAGGTGTTTTCGTATTTAAATAGACATTTTCAAAGTAAAATGAAGCACTTTTGGTGTGTTTTACTTATTGTGTACTTTTGAAATTGAAATGCAAAATTGTTTGAACAATGAAAAACAAGTTTTGATATGGTTATCTCATGTGTCAAGTTTTAAAGTGGCGCCTCAATATAGAATCAAGTGGTTTTGGGTGTAAAGTCTTCTTGGTTTTTCTTGAAATGATTTTATTAATAGATCAAATGATTCTTTGGTGCATTTATATGACGCGAAAATGGTATTTTGAAGGAGTTGAATACACGTTCATTTTTAAAGTGGTGTATTTTTATAAAATGAGACATGTCGTTGGTGTGCGTGTGTCTTTGAAATAGTTCTTTGGTATGTAAGTGGTAAATTTTTTGTGTAATTCCATGTTTGGTTTTTCAAATGTGAAAGTGATGTGTTATGTGAATGTGGAACATGTTTGAGCACAAGGGAAAACCCTGGGTATCTTGGTGGGCAGACTAGAACTAGTGCGCTAGTGAGCTGGATGGGAATCATCCCTGTTTCAATTAGCTAGATTGACGATTACAACACTAACTAAACATATGATGACTGAGGGTCGTGGCCTTATAAGCCACGTTTTCTGAGGGTCGTGGTCTTCTAAGACATGTTTCTGAGGGTCATGGTTTCTAATCCACGTTTCACTAAGACATGAGGTTCTAGGGTCCCAATCGAACTAGATGAACCTTAGGGGATTTACCCATAGTGCTCTACCATCTATGGAGTGGTGCCTTCCGTCGGCATATGGAGGACCACTTGGGTGTGTGTGTGTGTCTGTGTGTGTGTGTACCCAAAATGAACTTTTCTCTTCCTCTTTCAAATCGTGTTTGTGAAATGTGTTCTCTTAGTGTTATCTTTTATCTTTTAGCTTGTAATTGTTTTCTTTAAAAACATTTTGAAAGTATAAATTTTAATAAGCATGTTAAATTATCTCTCTGATGTTGTGGCATTGAACCTTTCTGTTGGGTGACGTCCTACTGGGCTTTTGGATCACACCCTATATACACCTTTGGGTGTATGTAGACTTGGATTCTTGTGTGTTCCAGGTTGTGGAATCGTGCTCAGCGATGATGGTTTTGGTCGATGATGGTCTTCTCATGCTGGTGGGTGTTGTGGCGTGTGGATGTTGCGCCTCTCTTGTTCCTTAGAGGATTGAGTTTGAGTTTAGTTTCTTTTTTTGTTGTTTATTTTGGATGTTGGTTCAAGTTGTAAACCTCTGAATTTGTTTTTAGTTTAAGGCTTTGTTTGGTTGTCAATTTTTAGATTCAGTTTATTTATCTGGTTAGTTGTTTTTATGTATTTTATTTCGGGTAAATAGTTCGCATGTAATGTTTGATACCCGAGCACTTGTGCCAGCCCGTGGGGATCGGGAACTCCCTTGGGCCATGTTGCGGGCCGGGTCGGGCATCGGGTCGGAGGGAGACCCGACCTGGTTCATGAAAAATGGTGTCTTCAAAGGGTGTCACAAGTTACCTATAACTTCCCTAGTTTATGAGACATTATATCATTGTGTGAAGTACTTTGCTGATAGAAAACAACTAGCATCAGATAGAATACAACAATGGCTAAGGTACAAAAGACACTTTCAACAAGAGATTGAAACGAATATTGAAGAAGATTATGGTTATCATGTCTGCCTTTTTCGATGATAAGAGTCTTAATTTGAAGTTCAAGAGAATTCAGACCCCATCACAAATAGCATCGATGAAAAAATTATGGTACTACTGGAAACGTGTCAATGTCAATGTGGAAACTTTCAAGGATTACAGTTCCCATGCACACACTCCATCACAACATGTGCCTTTGTGAACATCTCATGAGAAGCATATATTGATCCAGTGTACCAAATGGACACCATTGCTAACTGTTATGATGCACCATAGACGCCTAATGGGGAGTTTCGTTATTTCCTAATTCCCAAAGACCAGCTGATAGTAATACCTGACACCAATTGGTTGTGTCCCCATGGGAGACCGAAGGCCAGCAAGATGCAGAATGAGATAGACTAGCCTCAAGAACAAGGATAGAGTTTGAGATTCACCATATGTCATCAAGAAGGTCATAACCTGTAATGATTCCCTAACATTTTTTGGTTGAGTTCACACTCTCATCCAAAATGATGTATTATATTCATTGTGAGATTCTCATATTGTAAATTATATGTTGTTATCTATTATTTTTTACCTCAGGTTTTTAAACCCCAAAATTCAAAAGTAGAACAATAAACCCAAAAACATATTCCCTATACAGTAATATCAAATTTCTAAATTCTAAACCTTAAAACCTAAACTCTAACCATGAAATCATAAACCTAAACCCTAAACCTTACAAAAAATCCAAAAACTTATACCCAAAACTCAATATCTGAAACCCTAGTATCTAAATCCTAAAACCTAAAAGGTGACCCATCAACCAGAAAACAACTTCCATTTACCTCGGTTTTCAAAACATTATGTGACTAATATTCTAATAAACTTTTATATAATGAAATAATAGTATCATAAATTACTATTCAAGAAGATGTTATAAAATTTCAGAATAATAAATATTATATGATCAACCATCTTTATCAATATTAGTTACACTATCAGAATCATGATCAGAAAACATTTTTGATGTATAGAGTCAGTTTTTACCTATGTGTACTACTATGAGGAAGTTATACAAACTGATAAATGATCTTGTTATATTTAGGTTTCTTATATGTTTAATCCATGTTTTAATTTTCATTTTTATTAGTCTTATATTATATATTTTATAGGCTATCAAAATCACGTACTTGAAACATTTTTATGTTTCATGTTGGTGGATTAGAAAGCTTATAAATTATTTTTAGTCAACATTTTTTAAGAAATTATTTTTATTTTTGACTATTTCATATATGTTTAATCAATGTTTAAATTTTCATTTATATTGGTCTTATAGTTTATATTTTATAGGCTAGCAATGCCATTTACTTGAAACATTTTTATGTTTCAATTTGGTTGATTAGAAAGCTTATAAATTATATTTCATTAATTTTTTTAAGAAAATATTTTTATTTTCAACTATCTCTTATATTTTTAATCAGTGTTTAAATTTACATTTATATTGGTCTTATGGTTTATATTTTATAGGCTAGAGAAGTCACATACTTGAATCATTTTTGTGTTTCATGTTTTTGTATTAGAAAGTTTAAAAATTATTTTTCATCAACATTTTTAAGGAATTATTTTTATTTTCGTCTAATAATTATTTTTTTAATAAATGTTTAAATTTTCATTTATATTGGTCTTATAGTTTATATTTTATAGACTAGAAAAGTCATGTAATTGAATCATTTTTAAGTTTCAAGTTGGTGGATTATAAAGCTTATAAATTATTTTTCACCAAATTTTTTTAAGAAGTTATTTTTATTTTTGACGATTTCTTATATGTTTAATCAATGTTTAAATTTTCAACGATATTGGTATTATATTTTATATTTTATATGATATAAAAGTCGCATACTTAAAGCATTTTTAAGTTTCATGTTGGTGGATTAGAATGTTTATAAATTATTTTTCATCAAAATTTTTTAAGAAATTATTTTTATTTTAAACTACATATTATTTTTTAATCAATATTTTAATTTTCATTTATATTGGTCTTATATTTTATATTTTATAGGCTAGAAAAGTCACATACTTAAGACATTTTAAGTTTCAAGTTGGAAGATTAGAAATATTATAAATTATTTTTCACCAACATTTTATAGAAATTATTTTTATTTTCGACTATTTATTATATGTTTAATCCATGTTTTAACATTCATTTATATTAGTATTACAATTTATATTTTATAGGCTATCAAAGTCACATACTTGAAATATTTGAAGTTTCAAGTTGGTGGATTAGAAAGCTTATAAATTATTTTTCATCAACATGTTTTAATAATTATTTATTATTTTTAATTACTTATTTTATATTTAATCAATTTTTAAATTTTTATTTATATTGGTCTTATAGTTTATATTTTATAGGCTAAAAAGTCACGTAATTGAAATATTTTTAATTTTCAAGTTGGTGGATTAAAAAGCTTATAAATTATTTTTCATCAATTTTTTTAAGAAATTATTTTTATTTTCAGCTACTTCTTATATGTTTAATCCATGTTTTTATTTTTATTTATATTGACCTCTTACTTTATATTTTATAGGCTTGAAAAGTGACGTACTTGAATAAGTGATAAATTATGCTGAAACATTTTGTTAGACACACACACACACACACAAAAATAAAAATAAAAAAATTAAAATTTTAAATATATAAAAAAGAATAATTAAAATATTTTTTTTTGTTTTAGGGAAACGACGGCAGCGTCGCTTCCTCCCTTTGGCTTTACCAAAAGGTGGTAGCGGTGATGCGGCCTTTCTGGTACATTTTAAAAAAAATTTAACCTACACATTTTAAATTTTTTTATTGAGAAAACATATTAAAAAAAACTCTTTCGACTCTCTCCACTGCCATTCACCCATCTATGTCTTCCCATGCACATGGGAACTCATGCATCCTCTTTTCCACAACATAATAAGATGTCCAAGTGTTCCGTTAGCTAGATAGATAACTTTTTATAAACTATAATTAAAATAGTTAGTCAAATATTAAATGTAAGTACCAAAAAATTATAAAAATAAATATCTAAATGAAAACATAGTTTCCTTGATACATAGATTACTTCCTCTTCATATCACTGCAAACACTGTGGACTTCATATGCACAAGTCTTTGACAATAAAGAATAGTTAAAACAATTGTCACATTTTACATGGTGAATTACTAAAAGATGAATTCAAATTTCATTAAGTTAATCCATAACAATTCTATAAGTATCACCACTTTATATTAAATCATTAAACTCATATTGACACATCATGATGATAAATGAACCACTTAGGTTCAATAACCCACCTTTTTATTTTTATTTTCAATAACCCTTCACATCATAAAATTCAATATGTGTGTCCAACCATTCCCCCCCTTATTAAAAATCGGATGTAAAGGATAAGGGTAACACCCCACTACTATAAATAATGGCATTAGCAACCCCTAAAAGTGGTGACTAATCTGGGATTTTTTTACAAAAAATTACAGATTCACTACCCAAAACCAAGAAAAACCAAAAACATAGATCCAAAAAGAAGAAAAAACACACCCTCAAAACACAAGAAATGAAAAACATACATCCTCAAAAATCATCCAATGATCCAAAGGGATCTAAATCCTTCCCAATTTTCTGTCTAAAAAATCCTATAATAAGATTCAAAAGAAACAACTAAACAAAGCAAATACAAAGTGATCATATTTATTCTGTTAATACATACATATATATATATAATAATAATAAATATTTATATATTTTTACCAATATAAATCATTATTGATACAAAAATGAGTAAAAACTAATCTAAAATATATTATTACAACAATTATTAGTTAAACAATGACTATTAGAATTAGTGAATCATGTTTACCATATACTGATCAATCAAAGGAATTCAGGTATCAGATCCACATACTGATGCTTCCTATGGATTATAAATGACTTAAATATAATTATCATAAGATTTCATGTCAATCAGAGCTCGTTTGTTTGGTTCTGACCCCTACACACATGATTTTTTCATTATTAAAAAAATGATAATAGATGTCAAAATGAACTTTTAATTGTAGCAATAAATCCACGCATCGTATTGATGTTCATTTGATTCCAATAGATCACATATGATTTGAAAAATGTTTTCCTAACTTTTCACATCAATCAAAAATCCTTTTCATGTTTTGACCCCCACATGGGAGATGTGTCATTTTAATAACACCAAACAGTGTTACTAATTGTTTTTAATCATACCGGGAGACACAAGCGTCTGATAGATGTGATGTTGATTCCTACAGATCCAAAAAGCCTTGATTATAGTTATCCCATTATTTCACATTAATACAAGTTCATTAGGTTGGTATTGAAATCTTTTACGTGATTTATCACTTAACTCCAAATATGAGAGGAAATTGCCACGCACATGAGCCTCAACCCAATTGGTGAGGACTCTTAAGTGCATCCAGGCGACCTAGGATCAAATCCAGGTAGAGGCACAATTTTACAGGTACTATAGCAGTACTGTAGTAGGTACTATAGCGTGACTGTAGGAGGCACTATTTGGCACTATAGCAGCCAGAAATTTTCCCCTGTTTGGGCCTTCGGGCAACCGATTTGGTCTTTGAGTCCTTTAAGGACTTTGGGCCACCCAATACTTTGGAACAGTATGGCCTTCATACCACCTCAAGGTCTTTGGGGCAACTTAAAGTTCAGATGAAAACCATACAACCTACAAGGAACAAGATCTATAAGAGGATGAGCAAGGAGCTTTCACCACAACTGAGGCTACACAGATTGCAAGAATGAGAGGGTATGACACCTGCCCTCAGGACAAGCTTTTACATGCACGGGATAGCCTATCCAAACATCCATGCGAAGGTGGAGAGTTGATTTCATGATGAAGATGCTGGGGAGGAGCAGTTCCAAGTAGTTAGTCTGGGTTGTATGTAATGTTTGAATCCTACGGGAAATGAATTCCTTTAAGGCCAACATTCCATGTAATACTTACACCTAAGGGCCTTGTAAGGGTTCCACATCACCCATTGAAAGGTGGATTATCAAAATCAATAAAAAAATGAAGGCTTTCAGGGCCATTGGATGAGGGGAAATTGCCACTTTTTGATCATATCGAACAATACAGGCATCCGATTCATGCAAAAATGATTCCGGTGGATTATAAATTACTTGAATATCACTTTCCTAAGATTTCAAGTCAATTGGAGCTTGTTTGGTCATTTTTAACCTCTACACAAACAATTTCCTCATTATTTCAAAAATTATAATAGATGTCAAAATGAACTTTTAATTGTACCAATCAATCCACGCATCGGATTGACACGTGGTTTATTCCAATAGTTCACATATTATTTGAGGAATGTTCTCAAAACTTTTCACTTAAATCATAATCAATTTGAATGTTTTGACCCCCTCATGGGAAATTTTTTATTTTAATAATAGTAAACAATGTTACTCATTATTTTTAATCATACCATGCGACACGAGCATCTAATGGATGCAGCATTGATTCCTACAGATCCAAAATGAATAGATGATTATTATACCATGATTTCATGTCAATATAAGTGTATTAGGTTGGTATTGACATCTTTTATGTGATTTATAACTTAAATCCAAATATGAGGGGCAATCCCCACTTTTTGATCATACCGAGCAATTCAGGTATCCGATCCATGCACTAATGCTTCTTACAAATTATAAATGACTTAAATATCATTTTACTAATATTTCATGTCAATCAGAGCTTGTTTGGTCATTTTTGGCCCCTATACATATGATTTCATCATTATTACAAAAATGATAATAAATCTCAAAATGAACTTTTAATTGTAATAATCAATGCACACATCAGATTTATGCATGGTTGATTATAATAGATCACATATTATTTGAAGAATGTTCACCTAAATTTTTACATCAATCATAAGTTTTTTGTGCATTTTTACCCCCTTCATAGGGGATATGTCATTTTAATAACACTAAACAACGTTACTCATTATTTTTAATCATACCAGGTGACACAATCATATGATTGATGCAGTTCTGATTCCTATAGATCCAAAATGCATTGATGATTATTCTACCATGATTTCATGTCAATCCAAATTCATTGGGTTGGTATTGACAACATTTCTGTGATTTATCACTTAACTCCAAATCTGAGGGGAAATTTTCACTTTTGATTATACCAAGAAATTCAGGTATCTAATCCACGTATCGATTCTTCCTAAGATTATAAATGACTCAAATATCACTATCCTAAGATTACATGTCAATCAGATCTTGTTCAGTCAGTTTTAACCACTACACACATGATTTTCTCATTATTACAAAAATGATAATAGATGTCAAAATGAGATTTTAATTGTATAGATCAATCTGTTCATCATATTGATGAGAAGATGATTCCAATATATCACATATGATTTTAGGAATGTTATCATAACTTTTCACGTCAATCAGAAGTCATATGCGCATTTTGACTTCCACATGGGAGATGTGTCATTTTAAAAACACTAAACAACATTACTCATTGTTTTTAATCATACTGAGAGACACGAGCATCTGATAGATGCAACATTGATTCCTACAAATCCAAAATTCCTCGATGATTGTTCTCCCATGATTTCATGTGAAACCAACTATAGATTTAGTGTGGAAGAGATTGTGGCTGCACATTTAGTTGCGAAAAATGGTTGAAAATATGTTTTCATCTCTTCTCTTGATTGCAGAGCTGAGGTCACTTTGTAATGGAAGCTATCTAATTGATAACTTTTTGTTTGCACCACATGTGACATGTAGTAGAAATTGAAATATAATAAATCACTTAATGATTATTTTTCCAAGTTTTTTCATCGGTATAAATGTCTTTACATGGTTTTGAATACCTACATGGTCAAATATCATTTTAATGAAAATGAAAATGGAATTTATGAATTAACTAAAAAAAAAATAAGACTGTCAATGTGAATGAGAAACTAGAAAAATAAAACAAACACCCCACTTGAATCTGATGCATCATACGTGGCCATGGCTGCTACCTCTTTAACATGTTCACTGTAAATGATAACGCGATGTTTAAATGATAAAATTTATATATACAAACAAAAAATGTAAAAGTTAAACAAAAAAAGTTATTAGAGACCTACTACATTAATGGTGGAACTGATGGAGTGTTGGACAAGATATATCGATGAGCTTGCTCCCACTTGATGTTGTGAATATCAAATATAGTTCCTTCTCTAACCGAACCATCATGAATATGAGAGGGCTTATCTAATTTTGTTTCAACATCTATATAATATTATTCAAAAAATGTAGTACACTCATCCATCAAATATCCATCGGCGATTGATGCATTTGGATGAGATCTATTACATACAAATCGTTTCAATGTTTTCAGATACTGCTCAATAGGATACATCCACCTGAATTTCACTGGGCTAGAATCCATTACTTCCTTGTTTAGGTGCACTATCAAGTGAACTATAACATTGATAAATTAGGGGGGAGATAGTTTCTGAAAGTGACAAAGAGTATGTACAATTCTGTCCTATAAAATTTTTAAATCATACATTCTTTGATTTATTAAACAAAATTGTCTAAAAAAATTACTCATATCAATCAATGGTTGAACAACATTGGGTGGTAAAAAAATCAAAAATTGCAATTGGAATCAACTGCTGAAGTAGTATGTGATTGTCATGACTTTTTATCCCTTAAAATTTCCTACTCATTTTGTTAGCACACTTTGAAATATTATAAGAGTAACCATCAGGCACCTTGAGTATCTTTAAAATGGAAAGAAATGTCTCTTTATCTTTTTTAGTTATTATATACTGTCCAGTAAGAATATATTTTTTGTTTCCATCAAGAAATTGTAAATGAAACTATTTCCTTAAACCGATTTCCTTCAAATCACATCATGAATTAACAGGGTCCTTTGATTTTCCACTAACACCTAAAATGTTCCTTAATATATTATCAAAATTTTTTTTCTCAATGTGCATGACATTAATATTATGCCTTATCATGTTAGTTTTCTAATAAGGGAGATTGAAAAAAAATATTTTCTTTTTCAACTTTGACTGTGCTGTCTACCCGCACCTTGAATATTAGGTAATGGATGAGCCACCAAATCCTAAAACTCATATACCGTAGGGATGTTTTCTTCCTCAATCTACGATAATATTTCTACTTCTATGATGATCTTTGGTGCTGGGTTGAACTCTCCAGAACTATCAAATGCCACTTTGTCCTTTTTAAACCTATGGTGAGGGGGGAGAAAAAGTTTATGAACCATGTATGCCCATTTTTTAGAATTTTTAAGCCATACAAATTTTTTTACTTTTATTATAACTAGGGTAAGAAAATTCCCCTTTCGTACTCCAACCTGATAAATTTTCATAAATCAGGAAATCATTTATTTTCCACAATAAAGCATCCTACAGTTTGACCATTTCATTTATTTCATAGTCTTAAGTCATCACACCATTGCCCCAAAATTCATTCAACTCATCATTCAATAGCTGAAGGTAAACATAAATATTATCCCCTGGACTTCTAGTTCCACCAATAAGAATGAAAAGTAATATAAATTATTGTTTCATACAAAGACATAGAGGAATATTATATTGAACCAACACCATGGGCCATATGCTATGAGTTTCACAAACCATAGACCTAAATGGATTGAAACCATCTGCTGCCAACCCCAATCAAACATTATGACCATCTTTAGAAAAGTTGGGGTATCTCTGATTGAAATCCTTCCATGCATGAGATTCTGCTAGGTGGGATATCATATCACTTTCTTTATTTCTTTCCATATTCCATCTCATTAAATTAGAAACTTTTGATGACATAAAAAGTCTTTCCAACCCCAGGTTCAGAGAAAAGTAACACATTTTTTTTACAGCAATCCATTTTCCCTATTTCACAATCTGACTTTTATGAGTTTGATTTCCCCTATTATCTTTCCACCTAGAAGAGCCACAAACCACACAATTATACATATGGATAGTTTCCTTTCTAAATAGCATGAAATTTTTTGCACATGCATCTATGGTTTCATATATAAAACCTAAGTTTTCTTTCATCTTACGAGCATGGTAATATGACTCAGGAATCTTAGCATCGCTAGGAAGTACCTTTTTCAATAACACCAACAACATGTTGAACGCTGTGTCTAAACACTGATTCAAAGTCTTCAAATGGAAAAACTCCACGAAAAATGACAATTTATTGTAAGTTGTACACCCAGAATATAATTTAGTTTTTTCATCATCATGTATTTCATAAAACCTCAATGAATCACAATTTGCACCAGAGAATAGATTTATCTCACCGGTCTCAATATTTTGGATGTCAATGCCTTTAGGAGCCAACCCACATGTCATTTCAGTAAGAATTTCATGCATTAGATCATTCATCCTCACATCAACATCCATTTGAACTATTTATGTATTTTGAAAATGAATATATTCTTCACCATGATGAGTCAAACTCGTATAGTTTTTTTGAAATCCATTCAAGAATAGGTGCTCCCTCATAGTATTTCATGTGAATTGATATTTATTTTCACATTTTCTACATGGATAGCTAATATAGCCACTTTGAAATATTCCAGTGAAATCAATACACTGCATAATTCTCTCAAAATATTCTTTAGACATTTTATTTATAAGGTCAATAAAACTCTTATGAATATTAATATCTATATAACAAGTAGTAACATTTATACAAGAATTCATATTATAATTTTTTTTTGAATTTAATATCTCATAAAATATTTAAAATAAAGAATAACCAATTTCATGTGTACTTTAATTCATACTCATCCAAAACAAGAAAACAATTCTCAAGTGATAGGATCATCACATTTTAAGGATATTTAATTATTTATACCTATTTTTTTAAAGTCTTCTTTTGTATATGATCATAAAACACATTTTTAAGAAATTTTCAAACACTTATAAATTGAAAAAACAATCTATACATGATTATTCAAGGTAAAAAGGAAAAAAACATTAGAAGAACATAAAACCCAAATGAATAGCATCATGAAGATGGAAAAATGAAAGCGAGAATCCAACAATTTTATGGTTGGAGTGTTGCGGGCTTCGTTGTGAAGGAAAAGATTAGGTTTTTGGATCATAATGTGTTGAAACATTTAACTATACAACAATAGATATTTTTTCATAGATAACCATTAATGTAATTATGTAACTAATAATAATGTAAACCATATATAAAAAAATTATAAAAACTAACTCCATATATTAAGAGGATCTAAACAATTGTTGAAATTGTTTAAGGCTATCAGAAAATATGAAAATATTGATATAAAAGTTTTAGGGTGAAATACCAACTCTTGGGAAGGAAGATGGTATAAGTTTTTAAGGAAATACTAAAATGCATACCTTAGATAAAAGGGATGTTTTATTAGTATAGTTAGGGTAATAGTATAGCTATTCCCATTTCTAATTAACAATCTATTGTAGTCAGCATACTTACTATGGTATTCTATGAAAAAAATATAAAAATTTACACATAATATAAATAGTAATATAGAACATTAAAAAAAGAATAAAAAAATAATAATAATAGACCATTTTCACATGCTCAACATAACTAGGAAACATGCATAAACAGATATTCAACTCTAAGAAAAATACCATCATGGTACAAGTAAATATAATTATCATACATCATTTCATATGTCTTGGGGGGATAATAAATACTCGTATATTGAAATAAAAAGGGTGTATTATTTTTTCAGAGTTAGTATCACCCTAATCATGATTATTCTCACTTCCATTCCAATTCATGTTCTTTCGGTTATCAGATCCCCCATAGTAGTGATTAAGAGTATCAAAACATCCTTAATGGATTCCTATGGGATTATAACTATGTGGAACAATTACAATGTGAAAGATATCCATACAAAAATGCTCATCAAACAAGGTTATTGGGTTGAATTTCGATTCATTAAATCTCAAAATATTTAATCTAATAATGAACAAACTCATAAATATTAAGCACATTCGTATCGACTAATTCCAATTGTGAATGTATAAAAATGATAAATTTGAAATGAATGTATGGAATATAATTTAATAATATTTATGTAGTACATGTTCAAGTGATGTAGAACTCATAATATAGTTTATATATTCATATAGTTTGTTATTTTTTTTGGAAATGATTCAATGACATATTTATTTTCAAATAACACATTTATATAATGTAAAAATGATTGGAGATCCACTAAGTAATGAAAAATGATAAAAAAATGACTTTCAAACGAACAAAGGTTTTAGAAAATAATGGAAATTTAAATAATATACTTTACAAAATAATTTTTCTATATAATAATGATAAAAAATAGAATACTTGTAAAACATATATATGATCATTTACTACACATATAATATCATGGAATAACCAAAAATGATGTTTTCTACCTATAATTTTTTTTTAAAAAAAAGATTGGTTAGATAAGTAAAATACATGGTATACTTATAAAATATTACTTAAATTTAGATGATATAAATGATCTAAAACATTTGATTAAAAATCAATAGAAAATCAATAATTATTCTTCTTAAACTTCATTCTTAAATTTTAAAAAAGGCAATATACGCTTTATTACAACTATGGGAAAAGTATTTTATTTCTGGAACCAGCCCAAATGAATTCTAAATATCAATCACAAAATTTTTCAAATGAAATTGAACCAATTTATTACTGGAATGAAAAAAATAAAAAATATATGATAGAAATATATTGGAGTAGAAACAAATCCATAAAATTGTAAATTGTCATACAAATTATTTGATGAATATTGGAAAAAAATGGGAGAAAATGGAGTGGTTTGTGAGGATAACTATGAGATTTAGGAATTTAATGAAAAATCTAAAAGAGATAGAGTATGAGGCTAGGTGAGACATGAAGGAGGGGAAGTTGTGAGGGAATAAGAGTGGTACACAACTCTGGATGCAGACACAATGATGGTCGAGGCACGATCAGAGGAACATGGGTGGCGCCACCAGATCAAGAGTGAGATGAGGGAAATACGGATGGAGTCAGAGGTGGAGGGTGTGGTGAGTGAGATAGACCTGAGATAGATACAGAAGAGGGTGAGATAAGGGAGATGGATGGTGGGTTTTCTGTTAGGTATAGGGTTTTCTAGAGTGAGAGGAAAAGAGGGATAAGATCAGCGGCCGAAGAGTGTGACATTGGAGATGGGAGAGGTGCGGCGAGTGTGTGAGGGGTGACGACCCAAGGTTAGGGTCTTCATGTGGGGGGTGAATGAGGGAGTTGATGGGGGGGGGGGTGATAACCTTTTTTTATAAGCTCAACAACCACCAAAAGTGGTCACTATGGCTTACTAATAGTGACCGCCAACATCAGTCACCGGTTTCAGAGGGCACAAAAACCATAATTTTTAGTAATTCCCGAAGGATTTATAAATAAATTTAATATTGAATGCATGAAACACTGTCTCTACAAAACACCACTTTGTTGTAACCTACCCAGTGAATATAATTTTTCCACCTCTATGATTTTAATTTTGAAAAACTCACATACATGGTTGCATTTAGTAAGATATTTAGAGTCTGATAAGATTAACTTAATTTTTGGTGAGTAGTAATATAACCTTATGAATAGTAATACGAATAGTAATATGACCCTTATAAATAATAAATCATATTATTATTATTTTTTCTTACGGTTATAATATAATGATATCTTGATTAATTTTTCAAGGTGATACAAAACGAATTATAATTTTAAAATTGTTATTTTTTAAATAAATTATGATTTTATTTAAAAATTAAATTAATCATATTTAAAAAATTAATTTTAAAAAATGGATTTCATTTTTGAATTATAAACATCAAAAAATGATATGGGTGAATTTTTTGGATTTTTATAAAATAGTCAATTTTTTGATGAATAGTAAAATATAGTAATTTATCGTATATATACATTATCAGTTAAATTAACTATTACTAGCATCATGGATAATGTAAGAACAATTTTTTTAAACTCACATTAACTTTTTACTATTATTGTTTACATTAATCAACACTATTGGTTATCTTGAGATATTAAAAAATCTCCCCTCTCCTCCACTATAAAACCCCCTCACTCCTCTCAAGCCTTGTGAATTTATAAATTATACTAAAATTTCTTATGAAGATCCTCCCCCATATCCATCATCCCTTGGTCTCATAAAAAGGCCAAATCCTCTCCCCTAAAGAGGCTGTCAAGGGAGATAACTTGAAGAGGTAAATTTCTCTTTTCATTTCTTTTATTTCAAGTTCCTTTATTTTATTTTTCTTTCCTCGCCTCCTTTTATCCAAATGATATGATAAGTCCAGTACCTTACAATTACTGGAATATTTTCATGATAATGTAATAATACATCATCATATCTCCTTTACCCTTCTTTTATACTAGAAATGAAAACACCATCCGAGATGTGTTAATTTATCACATTCAAGGATGATGAGTTTTAAATTTCTATTACAGTACTTAATTCTGGTCATGAAACCATTTTAATGGTTGAAATAGACTATAATATATGTATTATAACTTATTTAAGGTTTTATAATATTTTTTAAACAAGATATTAATTTATAAATAAAAATGAGTTCGTTGTGATCAAAAATCACCAATTAACCCAAACAATTATCATTAAAGTTTTATAGAATGATTCATATTCACTCCCAATAAAAAAATTAAATCTATAAACATGTTATGTTATAGATGTTAAAAAATAAAATACAACTTCTATTCTGGACAACTATTCTCATCTTACATGTTCATCCTTACATGTATATAAGTAAACCAGTCATGAATACCAAGGAAGAAAATGCTCCCAAACAATAAAATTGAACCTCTTAAAGCCATACAGAAAGAAATGAATGAACTTAATAAGGCTACAATAAATCAATTAAATAAATTATTGGTTATTTAAATATTAATTAATTAATTTAATTTGGTTATCCCGGACACTAAGTTCAAGTGAATAACAACACCATACTTAAGGTGACAGTTTTTTACCCGAACATATATTTTCATTCGGGTTACTCTTATTTTATACTTACTTATATTAAATTATTATTTATTTATATATAATCCTCATAAATTCTGTTTGAATTTTCTATATATGTGTACCAACCAGAATCCTACTTCCATTTATGGCGATTTATATGTTTTAAAAGGATCCTTAAAAAATTCTTCTCGAAATATAAGCCCGATTCAAGGAAATTTCCCAAATTATTACCTATTTTAAAATAAATTATATAATCTATTTTTATAAACCATTATCTTTATAAAATAAATAATTTTATTATATAAATACTATATTACTTTAATTATGGTTTTATACAAATATTTTTCCAAAATAACTCTTCTTTTCAAAGTAAAAGAGTATTTATCTCAAGAATTACTCAACGATTTTATAAGAGTATTTTCATCTATTTAAACACTATTTCTGATTATTATGTATTATTGGGAGTAATATTTTATTATATAATATACCATTTTAATTTAATGGTTTATGATTAGTTTGATTATGGATTTGCTATCTTAAAACCATTAAACAGTTTACTCTGAATGGTTAGTGTTTATGCTTAATGTTCGGGGAATGTTATTTACATTTTATATGTTAGTTTTAAAATGAATATATATGTTGTTTAAGTTTATCCCTATTCATATGAGGAATTCATTGGACTTAGTAAGTAATGGATGGGGCCTGCTATCGCCCCTCGATGCATCGGTAGGTCTCATGAGATAAAATACGGTTTGGGCATGAGGCCGTGGAAAAATAGTTATTTATAGTCTTGGCATGTGACCTTGATGGTATGGTTATAATGTTTGGAATTATGAATTCCCTCATTATAAAACTAGTAATTAAATGTTCATGAGGATATTTGAATAAAAGAATTTCTATGATTATGCTTTATTACGGAATTATTTATTCAGCTCTTATTCCTGCCATAATTTATTCAAGTTTATTTTTTAAGGCATGTGTTATTAGTTATTCACCATGCCTAATGTTTATGTTTTAGATATATTTCTATTTATTTCATACCCTTACTAAGCATTTGATATCACCCATTTCTTATGATTCATTTTCCCAATACATGAAGAGGTATATTATGAATGACATGCATGGATAACCTAGGAGATATGGATGTTGTCAAAGGAATTTATATATTGTATTTCATTTCAAGTTGTAATGTTGAACTTATGTATGTATCTAGTTTTTTAATACTACAAAACTATTTATTTCTTTGGGATACAAATTTCTTGTAATCATGCCAATGTAATGAATTAAGGCACCAGCTCCAGGAAACCGGGGTTGGGTCTTTACTACTTGTATTTGAGGAATTTTAGTATAAAACATGGAAACTAAATTTACAAAATGTAGATTAGGGAACAAAACCTTAAGACAATCTTTGAGGATAAACATACAAAAACATCATGGAATTTTGGTAAGGAATATTTTTTTTTAATATTTCTATCAAATACATCCATGTCTAAATACTACAAGTGGATGTGGTTCTAGAAGAGATGTATCTAGGAGTAACAAATCCAACAAGGAGTTTCAAGCTTGACTCAGGGTATCCTAGTACATGACAACTGGACTTACTATGCTCCATGTTTGACACTCCCAGGGGATATTCTTAGGATAATTCAAATTTTCTTTAACATCCATTATGAAGGATTTAAATGTAATTTTTCCTCAAAGAAACCGTGTTTATGATTATGAGATGAGCTATGTATCAGATCTCAAATTATGATAAGAATTTTTCTACAATGAGATTATACATTATGATTCATAATATAATCTAGTATATGCCATTATTTAGAAATAGTGCATAGTGGAAGTAATGGAAACCACATGAATGCGTGTGTCCCATGTAGGGATTTACCTCCGATATAAGATAATAATGTTGGCTCTAGTGCTATGACTAGTGTTGATTAAATTATAACTATACTGGGAAAGTTGACGTTGGATATGAATAATAACCTTACCTGTATAGAATATCTAGATCCACTGCATGGAGGAGCCATTTTATACTACTTTATGTGACAATAGCCTCTATCATTTAATGGGACTACAAACCCATTCATAGCTGAGCAGTGGATATGTTCATTAGAGAATATATTTCTCACTTTAGGATGTCACGAATGAGAGAAGGTTGTCATGTAAGTTTATCATCTATAAAGAGATGCGGATCATTGGTCGTATTTGATTCTAAATAAAAAGGAGGAGGAAGAAATAGAAGATATAGAATAGAGGTATTTTAAGGAAATATTCTTATAAAAATACTTCCCTCGTGAACAACGAGAAGATATGGAAAATAAGTTTCAGAATCTAAGGAAGAAAGAGGATGAGAATGTTCCAAATTATGAATCTAACTTTATAAGGTTAGAAAGACATTTTTCATACTACATAGGTAATCCAAGGATCATAGTTGGTTGATTCTTTGATGGTTTAAAACCATTACATTGAAGTTCTCAAGTCACCCAAAGTTTCTCATCATATAAAGATATAGTCTCTGGTGATATCAAGATAGAAAAGGAATTCTCTAAGTCTTATGATTTTAAGGGAAAGAAAAAGAAGAATAGGGCTGCTGAAAACTTTGGAAAAGGAAATAAGGAAATGGGGAAGAAGGGAAGTGTTGACCTTCCACCCTGTTATAATTATGGGAAGAGACACCCTAGTACTGTCTTGAAGGGTATGAGTGTCTATTACAAGTCTGCAGAAAAAGGAAATCTATACCAATATTGTAAGTGGAAGAAATAAGCTATAAATTTTCAATGCTAAAATTTCAAGGAGAGGGGAAATTATGAAAATTATTGTCCTAGGCGTCAAGTAAATGTTTCCCAAAGAAGGAAAATGGGGAAAAAACCAGCTTATGCAATCACAACTGCTGATATTGAAGTTACTAATGATGTGGTGGAAAGTAGTATAATTATTTCCTCAAACTTAGACAATGATTTATTTGATTATAGATCATCACATTATTTCATATCTTCCAAATTTTCCAAGAAAATTAGGTATTTACAAATTGATTTAATAAGGGATATTTTAGTCAAAACTCTTAAGGGAATTACCATGGCAACAAAGATGTGTTAGGTAGTCCCCATTATGGCATATAAATGTTCTTTATTTTCCTATTTTATCATCATACCCATGATTTAATTTTATATAATCCTCAGTATGGATTGGATTTCAAATTATGATGTGAAAATATATTTCCAAAATAAGGAAGTTATAATTTTTGAGGACGATGTGGAATCCCTTATCTTTTGGACGTAAACATCACCATCTGATTCTCATCTAGATCTAACTTTAGAAGCTCTCCTAAATTTATTTTTTAGGGAGGATGAGAATATGATATCTATGGGTGAGAAAAGAAATGTTCAAATCAAGTTTTTACCTATTGTGAAAGAATATATTAATGTGTTTAGAGGTTTTACCTGGACATTCTTTATAGTGTGAAGTTGAGTTCTCAATTCACTAGTACAAAAAGTATTTACCACGTCAGTATTTTTTAGGTCAGTTATAAATAAATGATGTGAAAAGAAGAAAAAATTGATTTATCATTTTAGTTATACTATAAATAATATAAAAAATGAATTATCTTTATTTATAACATCAGTTATTTTATAAACAACATTATAAATCAAGTATCTAGATTTATCACGTTGGTTATAAAATAATTGATGTGATAAAGCCAATTTATGACATCAGTTATTATATAATGGATGTGATAAAGATAAAATTTTTGCTTTATCACATTAGTTATATAATAAGTGATGTTATAAATTATTTTATCATGCAAGCTATTTTATAACCGATGTGATAAAAGTAAAAAAACTATTTATCACGTCGGTTATTTAATAACCGATGTGATAATTATTTTAAAATTTTTATGAACTCCTATTTAACATTATTCTACAATTTTTATCTTAGGAAAAAGTGACTTGGACTCTCTTAGGCAGAAACCCTACATTCGAATCTTCGAACCCATGGCCTCTAAACTCATATTTAAAGCTCTGTTTATAATTTTTTTCATTTGTGCATCTATCTACTCGACTTGCAACTCTCAAGAAGATTCTTAAGGTCAATATCCATTTTCTTCTTTTTTATCATCTATAATTATCCATACTGCCATTCATTCTTAGTATGTCTTTCCCTATAAACAGTAGTGTCTATGTGGATGAGAATAGGGTTTAGGTATGGTTCTAATTTGGGTTTTTTGGAGTTTCAGAATTATAGAGGGCTCTTATTTGATTTATTGATCTTCATCATTATAGGATAATTTATATATCTTTATTTATACTTGATATAGGTAGGGGTTTTGGTATAATTCCTTGAATTTACATATCATTTATTTATATATGTTTTATAATTACATTTTTTGTCAAATTAAATCTATATGTGATAGTTTAAATGAATTTCATCATATTTTTACTATTTTTATCACTTGGTATAATCAAATTTCAAATATTTTATAGTTTCTACAGATATGTTTCAAATTCCAAGTGTTTGTAAAAATGTTTAATTTTTTTTCTAAATGAAATTTATGTGTTGAATAGTTTAACTTCATTTTGGTCATTGGGATAGAAAAGGTGCGGTTTTCATGGATTTTTTTTGAAAAGAAGAAAATGGATGGATTTTAAAAATGATTTAAAATTAATATGGTTTACACTTTAAATGGTTTTATATGTGGTTTTAAAAGGCTTTGTATCTTAAATGGTGGGAATGAATTGAAATTATGAGTTCATTCTGGTAAACAATCATTAAAAACTTTATAAGAGAGCTCTAATATTTAAGATGAGACCCTTTCATTACTGAAAACATGTTCTATACTAATGATTTTAAATTATTGGTAACAGATGGAGGACCGTTGGTATAAACTATACCAACGGTTATCCAAACTATTGGTTACAGAGGCATGGGGATAAACATATAAAAATAGTTATTGAATAACCATTGGTATTTAGCTTTGAAATGCACATTATACCAATAGTTTCTACTAATTTTTGGTATAAATGTTTACCAATGGTTTGTAACCATTGTAAATTTTTAATTTTAGATGTATTACAATGGTTTAAAAACCATTGCACTAATTTTTTACCAAAGGTTTGCGTAAATCACTGGTAACATATTGAGTTCAGTGGGTCTATGCCAACAGTTTACTAACTGTTGGTATAGACTTTTTCCAATGGTTTCATGTAAACTGTTGGTATAAAGTTATTTTTCAAACCAAAAATTTACAATAGTTTCCATATCCTTCCTATCCAGAATTCACAGTGGTAGGCCGGACTGCCTCCCCCTATCCAATTTTCTATAGAATTGAATACAGAGTGGTACCCGTCACAATTCAGAATTCATAATTGAATTCAGAATTCAGAATCCAGAATAAAAAATTGAATTTAATACAATACATATTGAATTGAAGAAATAATTGAATTTAGAATTACATAGCCTTCCTTATGAATACAAAATTCAGAATTGAATTCAAAATTCAATTCTGATTTTGAAAGGAAATTACCTTGTGCAATACACAATTAAGCATCGAATTCTAAATTGAATACATATATAATTGAATTATAAATTATGAATAAAATAATACATAATTGAATTCATAATTATGTATATTTTATAATGAATTATGAATAAATACATTATTCTGAATTATGTATAGTGAATTCAATTCAGAATTCAACACATACAAAATTTAATTATGTATAACACATACAGAATATGGAATATAGAATTGAATTCAGAATATGGCATAAAAAATATGGATAAATGACTAATATGGAATACAAAATATGAATTCAGAATTGAATTTATATAGAATATGACTAATATAGAATACATAATATTACTAATATACACAATATGGTATACAGAATATGGCATACATAATATGAATTCATAATGGAATTCATAAGCATGGGTTATTTTAGAAAAATTTAGTGTGATTGAAGATTGAAAAATACATTTCACATGTAATTAGATATGAAAATGGATAAATGACTTAAAAAATTTCATTCTAAAAAATGGTTGATTTATAATGGGGATTGAATCTAGACTTTTCATTTAAAAATTAGTTTAATGGAATTGATTTTGCATAGACCAATTATTTCTCTTTTACAATCATGAGAAAGTGATGATATTGGATTTTAGTAGATATGAAATAAGTATCATAAAATAGATTCAAGGTATTATTAATAACATCATATGAACTAGTTTAGTTTATGAAAAGAAGATGGTCATTTTTGTATTGATGGAGTGCATTAAAACAATTGATTTGGGAGGTATTAGAATCAAAGATTTCAAGATAATTAATGATGGCATCATTGGAAAATTCACATGGAGTTTGATCTCTTATGATATTTGTAAATAGGATTGAATTAATGAGAGATATAGTAAATGGTTATGGTAGGTTGATTGGATAGGATTCATAAGGATGATATGAATTATATTAGAGAATTTGTAAGGTACTACATACTTACAGGTTGGTAAATTCAGATGAGATTTTAATTTTTGGATCATGTGGTATGTCATGCTATAGTAAAGGGTAATGTGACATGGGGTAGAGGCTCTAATAGTTTATGCATATAGAATTAATGGATGATTTCACTATTATTGAAATGGATTGATGAATAATCTCAATAGACAAGAAAAACTGCATGGGAACATTAAGCTAAAACAAGTTGATTAAATTGTGATGTGTCATGTAAGAGTAAATTCTACATGAGAAATTTGTCACACTAAAATTGTGTGGGAGACATCATTAATCTCATATTCACACAATATTGGGTGGACATGATTGTATATTGACACTCTAAAAGGGGAGTTTCACCAGGACACTCATCAAAAAACAAAATGAGACCCCATGTTACAAGTATTTCCACATGAAACATATAGTCACACTACATTGTGCACATAAATAGTTCTTTTAGTCGGGGAAGAATAGTCATTTTAGGTTCATAATCCTCCATTTTTTATATAATAGTGGAACAAAGTGTGTCAATTTTTAGGATGGTAATGCGCTCACATATTTCCTTTATAGTCCCCTATTCCCTCTTGGATCTTGATTTTTGTTTGAGGGTATTGATTTCTAAAATATTTAGTAATCCCTTCCATCCCCATTACCCTATTCATTCCATCTTTCATTGTTTACTTCAGATTTATTTGAATAAATAATAGTGACATGATTTCATTAGAGAATATTGGAATCAATTTGATTTAATTTGGATTATATATATATTTTATAAAGAATAATTGGATGGTTTAGAGTATGGTCATTGCATGATGTTCATATTAAGGTATGTCACATATTTTTTAATTTCTAATTTCAGAAAATTTATATGAATATAGTGTTTCAATTGTATTTTTAAATTGGTGTATTTTATTACATTAGACACTGTAGTGTTTTGAGAGTGGACTACTTACGGTTTTAGGATCATAGATCCTCCCAATGAGTTTATAATTGATTAAGTGAAGAAAATATTTTTTTCAATTTATTTTTATTAATAATTTTTGTTGCTTTATTATTGTGATTGTTTCTTATAGGATCACAAATCTTTAGTGTTGATGGTCATCTTCCCACCCAAATTATTATGAAAATCCTGAGGTACAATTTTATGGATTGTGACACCCTCATATGGAAACAAAATTGGAATGGAAACTTCAATGCTAAGGAGTTGTACAATAAGGAATATGGTGGTTTCAACAGGAAACCAATATGGAATAGGAAATTAAAATCTTATTTTATCCATTCATAATGGTTTCTCCTTCTATGGAGGATTTGGAAATGTAGATTTACCACACAGGATCAAATCAAAAAATTTGGATACCAACATGTCTCTATATAAAACATTTTTTTTCTAGATGAAGAGGTTATAAATCACTTATTATTGGTTTGTGACATTTTCCCATGCATTATGGGACTACATCAAAATGTGGTTTGTCCTGGAATTTGATTGAGACATGCATTACAGTAATGTCATGAAGATAATCTGTTATGCTGAATATAGTGAGTAGATTATGAAACTTCTATTGGATGCTATTAGGTCTATTATATCATATATATGGACTTCTCATAACGCTAATTTTTTTTATGGGTAATATTCCTCTGTAAAAATGGGAATGATGGAAACTCACAAGGAGGATTGTGGGGCATCTATGATTCAAACAAGTTGTATGAATAACACTTTTCATGAATTGAAAAACATCATATTATTAAGTGTTATAGGTCGACTAAAGAAAACTAGAATGATTAAATCCATTTGGTGGATCCCTCCAATCTATTCATGGATTAAGGATAATGTCAATGGGGAATCTTCTGGGAAAAATCACCTCATACCATACTCCTAACACATACCTAAATACTATAGGTAGGGGTATATATTGTACCTAAAACCATACCCAAATATATGAGATACGGTTTCATAAAAAATCCACACCAATACCAAAAAAGAGAATTCATAGAATCCATACCTTCATATCAAGTCAAATTTTTTTATTTATAGGTAAATAAATAAAGGTAATGTGACCTACCTAATCACACACATATTCATTCACAATAAATCATCAAACATAAAATGTTAGTAATATCAGTTAAAAATGTAATGGATCAATCTGTCCCTCATCACTATCACTATCATCACTGTTATCATCATCCTCATCCTTATCCTCATCCCTGTCCCCATTATCATCCCCACCCTCATCCCCACCCTTATCCTCGGCCTCCTCCTCACCCTCCTCCTCGCCCTCATCCTCTCCCTCGGCCTCCTCCTTACCCTCATCCTCGACATCATCCTCTTCCTAAGCCTGTTCCTCACCATCATCATCGTTAAGAATGAAATCATCTTGACCCCCACTAGAAATACCTCCCGATGTACTATATATTAAATTCACCAATGAAATATATTCATCACAAGCTATGCATACCTCTAGTGGAAGTGCTGGACATAAAACTTTTATCAGTTTCATAAATTCTGTGTTTTCCATAAAAGACCATTCTTCAACCTATGTGGCCTTTTTCCAGCCACTTTTTTCCATTTATTAACCTATTTCAACTCAGTGGCACTAAAACTGTTACGTAAAAGGGCCAATACCTCATTGGGACTATACACTTTCTAGGTCGGCAGCGTACTCTTCCAGGGTTCTCATCTCCCAACACCAGATATAAGTGATTATTTATCCCAGATTTGTCAGGTTCCTAGGCATCAAGGGCCTATAAATCAGCCTTTTACAAATATAAATAGATTATTATGTTACAAAATAGATATTAAAATTTTAAATTGACAAAGTAAAACTTACAATCTGTTGTTGTGTTGGTTTATTAACCAGACTTCCATATTTTTTCCTTCTACTTGAGCAAAATAGTTTTGCTCGAGGCACATGTCCTTCAATATTTAATTCTTACCTCTATAATAAAATTGAATATAGGAAACCATAATCAAAAATAGGTTACAAAAAATTAATTTCTAATTAAAATTATATGAAAAAATTAGAAATTGAATAAATTATGGAGGAAACAATAGAAAATGCAAGTCCTAAAGAAAAATTATAAACAACTATCATACCTGCTTCCTCTGATGATCTAACATCATTGTACGTCTTAATGTGTGGAGGTATTTTTTAGCATAAATGTTTTATTTATTTATTTTGGATTATTCCTAAATAAAATTCAATAATACAAAAGATATTATTAATGAAAAACATGAAAATTTTAATTTAAATACCTCCAATGTGATTAATACCTTAAACTTGATTATCATCCAATGAATAATCATTTTCTGATACCGTTATATTATAAAACCATCCATCACAGATATTTCCTCTAACTCTATGCCAACTCTATAATGCCATCCAATATACAAATCATGTTTATAGGCTCTCCAAAGCTCACCTAACTCCTTTAGATGTGCTGGCCATGAACCCTCACCATTGGGAAAATTAAACTGAAGCTTACACCAAAATATTAATTCATATAAATTAATAAATAATATATTAAATTAAATAAAACCTATTTTTTGACCCATATATGTTCCCAAGAATTATCCTTGACTTTGTTTGGCAACTGTCTCCATGAGAGCAAGCTGACGGGAATGATGTCAGAGTATTTGGGAAGCGTCGCGAAAAAACTCCAATATTGCTACCCTGTTTTTTCAATCATCTGATTGTATTAATTATAGTACACTATAAACTATGTGTAGAGATTCCAAACCACACACATGAGTGTACTCCCCCACCCCACCTTCTATAAGTAGATATATTTGTTATGAAATAAAAACAAATATTATATCAATACATGTTATAATGAAAATAAATAATGGTATAATTTTTTTTCAGGGTTCTATAAATATACCTGTGGTAGTTTGATCAATGTGCACCGCATTATTCGTAGAACATAAAGTAACACCCTATATAGGTGGATTAGGTCCCAGTTTATGCTCTCTAGGAACAAATTGTGGTGAAGTAGGAGTTAAAGAAGATGGAATATAGAATCTTGGAGAGAATAAAGTAGAAGTGAAAGAAGAGGGTATGGATGGATGGCTACATGCATGATATGGATGAGGAGTGTGAATCATCATCAGATATTGTATAGAAGGACAAGGAGGATCAGATGAAAAGGGTAGTGAAAACATGGGAGGCATAAATATCCCATGTGTCCCTAATGACACACTGGGATCAGAATGTGGGATAGATGGTATGTCAGTGGGATGGGGAAGGTCTAATAGGGTATGCCAACTAGATCACCTATCTCACATAACACCCTCCCTCATACCACCGGCTTGAGTACTGGGACCACTACGAGGCTTCTCATAAAATAATTGTTGCCTCAGTGGTGGATATTAAAAAATGGTTAAAAAAATTAATCACATGAAATTATATGTTATTTAAATATATATATTTGAAATAAAATACTCACAACAAGAAATAGTGGAGGAATTCCCATCTCAGCCATGCGATAATTGTTGTCTATCATCCTTTTTCTTCACATCTCTTCAATAGGTTTCATTTCCTACATTTGGAAATAAATATGGAAGTAATTAGAAAAGGATAGCTAATGTATAACCCAAAAAACAAAATATATGAGAGGGGATAAGAGGATTCATGGGTTTTGTGATCAAGAATCCATGGTCAATAAAGCATTGAAATGTTGGGGGGGGGGGCTTAGAGTTATACTAATTTTATACATGGTCAATAAAGCTTTGAAATTTTCACCAAGTTAGAAATGTTCTTTTCATAGTTTTGAATATAGTTCACGTCGGATACAACATATTTGTAATCAATATTAAATCAATTTGAATAGTACCGACCCTAATAACCCAAGTTGAGCTAAACCAAAAAAATTGAGAACATGGACGGATGATTCTATATATTTCCCACAACAACTTTGTGTTCACAATCAACTCTAACAATTGAGATATTGGATTCATCATAAGTAATAAATGGATTGGTTCCAATGGTAGTAGGGATGGTGTAAATTCTATCATCACCATTATTAAGAACATGTCTTGGAATTACTTCAATAATGACCCCAAATTTAGGTCGAAGATGATCTTTGACATAAAAAATTTGTTTCATCATTGATGCCAATACATATGGTTCATCAGTAGTAAGAGTGAGAGTCATGTCAATAATTTGAAATCCAAAATCATCAATAATGTTTCAGTACCTCGTCATCGAATCAAACCATTGACATTTCATCATCGTGGATCGACCATGAGAGTAATCATCCAATATTATTATTTCCTCAACAACTCCATAATAAGCTACATTTCCAAAATGAGGTCTAATATCTTATGCACTGACATAACAGTTTGTTGTAGCAGTTAGCATAACACCATCATGTTACGTTCTCATGTTATTTACTCATTCATTGATAATAAATCTATACACATTGATCACAATAGATTTAAATTCATGAACCATGATATTAGTACAAAACTATATAGCTCTTATTTCCTAAAAAACAAAGTCTGTAGGAAAACTGGATACTTGAAAAATAAAAAAATTTAATTTAATTAAATATTTATTTTATTTATTTATTATAGAAATATTTATACCTTCAATTTCAACGAAGTTGAAAACTCTTTGCTATGAAAAGTCTCCCTCTTTCTTAAAGATAAAGAATGATGCTTTCTATTTATCATTTCTTTATATTCCCTGTAGATAAAAATAGGAATAGTCTAACAGATTTGTAAAATTACAAGAGTGAAGATAAGATATACATGTTCAATTTACTTACTTGATTTAGTCATCGAACAAATCACAGTTGAACAACACTATGCGATGTGCCATCTCCCAATCTTCAAGGATTAATGTCGTCAATTTATATGATCTGGGAATTCCTCCTGTTTGAGGAAGTGATGGAAAACTGGGTTCAATTTTCTCATACTATTCTTCTTTATTTCTCATTGTTCTGTTCATTCTAATAGTAAGATCATACAAATACATTGAGAATAAATCCATACATTCTTGATCCAAGTAACCATTCACAATTGAACATCCATGATAATTCCTATTACAGACATAAGATTTTAATGTGTACACATTTATTTTAGTTGGACACATCCAATTCAAAGAAATAGGTCCTTGAATAACTATTTCAGTTGGTATATGGATAGTCAGATGCAACATGCATGTGAAAAATGATAGTGACAACATTTTCTCTAACTCACACAAAATTAATGGTGTCTCTGTCAGAATATTTTACAAGAAAGACATGGAAAACATCTTAACAAAAATATATATAAACAAATGACACAACCAAATAACTGAACCCTTACATTATTGGAAAAAAGATGACATATTTCTATTGCAATCAACTCATGCAGAAGGACATGATAATCATGAGTCTTCAAAGATTTCAGCTTCAAATATTTTTGTTGAACCATTTTGATATATTTCTTGAATAGACATCAAGAACTTTAATTGTATCTAGTACTTCTAGAAATTGATTTTCTTCTATAGGTTTCATCACATAAGAAGCACATGGAACATTCTATTTATTTTCAATGATACACACAAAATGAAATTCTGGTCTAATTCCCCAATCCACCAAGTCACGCCGAGATCGTAAATCATCTTTTCTCTTTCCCTTGACATTTAGAATAATCTAAAGAAGAATTTCACATATATTATTTTCAATTTTCATTACATCTAAGAAATGATGTAACAAATTGGTTGTCCAATAAGTCAACTCAAATAAGATACTCCTCTTCTTCCAATTGTAACAAGTATCATTGGAAACATTCTTTCTCTTTATAAATTTCATTTGACCCTTCCTGAATGAAAAACTAAAATATTTCAATTCATTAAGCACATCAGTTCTAGAAATATACTGAGGTGGATCATTACTCTTCATGGTATTGTAAAATCTTTGACAATTGTTTCCATATGGCTGGTTCATTTGTAAGAATTGTTGATGTCCCATAAAACTAAAACTACAATGATATTTTAGTCTTCTGGATTTATTATTCTTTATACAAATAGGACATGATAGTTATCCCTTCATTCTCCATCCAAAAATCAATACATAAGAAGGAATAGCATTGATCGTCCACATAAGCATAGCACACATATGAAATATGTCTTTCGAACATGCATCGTATGTGCATACACCCAAATCCCAAATAAGATATAAATATACTCATGAAATTGAAAGGGTTTTTAATAAACAACCATGTGGGAAGGCTATAAATATGTATGAAAACTGGCCATGTGTTGTGGGAAGTAAGCATATGCCCAAACATATTAAAACCGTCACATAAAAGACCCAACCTCACATCATGCACATCAGTTGCAATATTAGTATATCGAGAATCAAATATCTACCATGAAAATCCATATGCAGGGTGAACCAAATCCTCATTATTATTCTTTCTCCTAGTATCATGCCATCATAATTTTATTAATATTTAATCAAAAATGATAATATTCTAGACTATGGGGATTAATGGAAAGTGTAAATTTTTTTTATGTGTCACACAGAATAGTAATCCATTAGCTTTTCGTTTCCATTGGGATGTTCTACATTTGATACAATCAATTCTTTCATCGGTTTCCTCCTAGAATAAACTGAAATCTTTAGGGAAAGCATGAATTTTGTTTTTTTAAAATCCAAGTTCTTCAACAAATTTCCATTCCATATAGTGGTTTCAGTGAATATTTGCATCATCTAGAATTTAGTTCTTTTAGAAGGTAAGAATTTAATCAATGGAAGTATTAGAAATCACATACATTGTATTCCCATGAAACAATTGAATTAAAAATTCACATTGCCAATATACTAGAGTCGTCGCAGTATCATTAATTTTTTTCACAATGCCAACATCATCATTTTAATTGGATGCATCATGTGTACCCATATCGAAGTCTTTTTAGGTCAATATAATTTCTTTCTTATGATGACAAATAAATGGAAACCAGTCATATATTAAATTCTCCAATACAGTCCTCTCATTTTGATCATCATCATTTTGAGATTCCATTTTCTCCCCATTGTGATATCACACATAATAGTTGTTTGAAAACCATGTTTGGTTATATGGTAGATAACTTGTTGATGACTCAAACAAGGTCTTCCAACACAATTATAACATGGGCAGTGTATGTGACCATTATTTGAAGCATTGTCAAATGCAAAATCTAAAAAGATCTCCAAATTGTTTTGAAAATTGCGTGAGATATGATCACTTTCATACATCCAACTTCTATCCATTCTATAAAAAATTGTAATCAGTCATTTTGTGAAAGTAATTCAATAATATTGAAGTCAAATAAAAAATATTTTTATGTAAATGAGAAATTGTCACTTTATATAAAACCATAACTGACATAATATATAGATACATGTTGAAACATAGAATTGGAAATTTTATTATTGTATCAACATTGATTTGAGATTGTGTAAGAGAAAAAAATGACACCTAGTGGAATTAAAAAAACAAGAGGTTTAGTTCCAATATAAAACATAGTACTCAACACGTGATAGTAACCTACTACTAATCAAGAAGCACGATTTCATAACCCTATTAACCGATAATTACCACTGGAGATGGCTTCATGACTCACCTGTTTTTGGACTATCACAATTCCAACACATTAATATCACCATATTATTATCCAAGGATATTAGGGGGGATGAGCCTGTAAGGGGCTCTTTGCTCTAGGATTTCCCCATTGCCGCCGTCTGTGGCCATCTTCTCTCCTACGGCGTCGAGGGTTCGTTCTATAGAGGATTGGTTCGGCATCGCAGGTTTGTGATCGGAATGAGTGGGTTCACTTTGGTGGAGCTTCGCGATCAGAAGGCGTGGGTTCACTTCGGTGGAGCTGGTTGGAAGGCGGCGCTTTCAAATCTGGTCCAGATCTAGTTTGAAACCAGATCTGGTTGGACAACAGCGCTTCAGATGGAAGACTTCATCCTCATGGTGATGTGGCGTCGGAGGCGTGATGGAGTTCGACGGTGGTCGGTGGCTCTGTTCTGGTCAAGATATACAGATCTATCTAGATCTGTGGGACATGTCGTTGACGGAATCCATGGCGGGCAGTGGGCTCTTCTGGTAGTCGTTGCAGATCGAGCGGGTGCAGAGGTGTGTCGCGGCGGTTGGTCAAAGGTGGCGGCGGGCTCGACGTTGGTTTGGTCGGTCGACGGTGGGTATCCAGCTCCGGCGGTGGTGATGCTCAGGCAGGATCTTCCGGAGGTCATTGCAGATCGAGCGGGTGTGGAGGCGCGTCACGGCGATCGCTCGAAGGTGGCGGCGGGCTCGACGTTGATTTGGTCGGTTGAAGGTGGGTCTCCCGCTCAGATGGTTATGATGCTTCGGATGATGTATAAGGATCCTCTGGTCCGGATTGGTGGTGGCGATGATACTCTCAGACAGTGGTGGATCGCATCGCAGCGATTCCAATGATGTTGGTGGTCTCTCTGATCTGTGGTTTTGGACCTGGTCTGTTGGGCCTTCGGGTTGTGCTTCCTCTTTTTTGGTGATGTTTTTCACTTGTAATGGGTTTTACCATTGGGATCTTCTATTGTCTGATGCGTTGGGTGCGTGTCTGAATGGGCTTTGTCCCTCTGGGCTTACGGGCTTGTAATGGGTTTTACCTTACCCAACCCAAAAGGGATTACTGTCTTTTTTCTTTTTCTTTAATAAAGGGGCTTGACCCCAAACCTTTTTGGTAAGACGTGATATTATATTTTATTATTATCCAAAAATAGTAAGAAAAATTAAACACTATAATATTTATTTTTAATGACCCAAATAAATTAAAAACAATATAATCTAAGCAGGTGCACAACAACACCTCAAGGTCACCTCCATAGATCTCAAATACTATTAACTAGCAGTGAATAATTACGTGCACCTGACCGTGCTATTTTGTTTCATGAGATATATATCAAAGAGTAAATAATGTGTAGGTATAAACATCCTTGGTGACTTATATGATTATTCTACTCCTTTATTATGGGTGGCTTCCTAGGATAGAAAATCATATAAATTCCTTAATAATTCTTTATAACTACGTATGAAAATTGTTACATAAATTACTAACACTCATTTTGAATTTCAAAAAACACAACCTTACATGTGCATGACTAGACCGCTTGATGGAGTAGGACTAAATGATTATGCAATAGAGTAAATTTTGGTTCTACCACCATTCACACATGAAAATCACCCCAAACCCTTTATAATGGTTCAGGTGGAAGTGAAACATCATTGAATGACTTATAGTGAGGGTATCATCATCTTAAAGTTAGAGTGTGGTATTTCACAGACAAAATTTAAGAGTAAATTCATAATGCATGAGTATCTTGTCATTATTATATGGATAAAAAATTATATAACTGTATTTATGTCAAACCAATTAAATCATGTTAATAAAACTTAAATTTAAAATAAACCAATGATAAATTAACTTAGGATCATATTGACCTCTTTCACATAAAAACTACAACAAAACCACCACCAAAACCACAACAAACCACAAAAAAACCACAACGAATTTTTTTCCATAAAAATAAATCACAACAAAACCCCAACCTAAAATGATATATGATTATGTTCACAAGGGAACATAATACACAATACACTGCAATGAAACTGAATGAGAAAAATCTAAAATAAATGAAGGTAGACATACTGATTTAAAGTGTAAGAACAAAAATTAATTGAATCAAAGAGAGAGGAATGGTTGGAAAGTAGAGTTAACACATGTCATCTAATGAAATTTTTTGAAAATGATTCTTAGATGAACACAACAATTCTAGGCTATGGTGTTGGTGGAATAACTAAGAATGAGGGGAAAACCCCTCAATGATTGGAGAATTGAGTGTATCATGAGACTATGGGACATCATGGACCATTTTATGGGAATGTATATGTGGTTGATCAAGCTCTTGATGATGATGAAGAGGGATGATTAATAGTTTCAGGTATGGTTATTATTTCTTATACACTATATATTTCATTGTTTGATATAGGTGTGTCTCATTCATTCATATAATATATCATGGGATCTACCATGGGATCCCAAATGCGATACACATCTATTTATATATTAGTTTACTCTAATTAATCAATTGTTGTCATATTTTTATGCCCAATATTCAAGTCATCCAACTGGCCTACAAAAGCCTCATTGTGATGACACACCCCACCGTACCCTAGTTCCTAGCATGATTGGAGTTCCACTATTTTCAAGTAAATCCTATAAAGAAATATAAATATAGAACTCCTACTTAGTACCAAGGTTCCAATGACCAATAAAAAATTGTTGATGATGAATAAGAAAGAAATTATTAACACCAAGACAAAATAAATGACTCTCCGTCACTTGTGACACCTTCAAAATGAATAAGCCCATATATCCTAACCATATATGGTGTAGAGAAGAATATTACCACACTAGGGGAGAAAAAAGCATCATGTAGTCCCAAAAAACCCACAAAATGGGTAAATAACTCAAAGGAATAATTAACATATTATTTCCCAACCAACCATTTAAAAACAAATTTCCAAATAGGTATTTAATGCTAAAATGGGGTTCAGAATCCCAAGTGATTTTAATTTTATTGTAATAGTGAAACTTATGTCACTTTTAATTCAACATATTTGTTGAATAATCAACCAATTAAATGTTTTTGGGCCATTTTAGTGACCCCAAAAAATCAATTTGTTTATTATATTCCCTATAGTCCCATTTTTTTGTTATGTTTTCAAAACTTCCCTTTTTAGTATCTTTTGATTTTAGAAAATTGTCTTCAAATAATGAATAATAAAAATTCCTAATTTTTAACAACATGATCCATTATGTAATTATAGATATAGGCGTACAAGATCTATTATTAGTGATAATGTATCAATATGATATGTCATCGTGCATTATTTTGAAGGGATGAAGGATTCTGGGTGATAGGTGTGATTATATTCTTAAACATTTCATTTCCAATGATGGATGGATGTAAAATTATCACCAGAGGTATAGAAATAATTTTAAAGATCTTTAGCTGGGATTTATGCCTAATTTTGTTTTCCAAATGTTATGTTTAGTTCATGGATGATAATATATATATATATATGTATATATTTGAGTCTGTATGTGTGTCTATGTGGAGAATAATGATATATTTATGAAAAATAGTTTGAATGTGGTTAGTTTAAAAAATGAGTTAGCCAAGATTGTATCTAAATTCACCATCTACCCAATATAGGTAAGCATGTACGAGTCAGTGAATCAAAAGGAATAAGAAAATTTGGGTTGGAATTGGCTAGGAATGTATGGTGTAGAAACATGAATATGGATCAATCGTGGTGCAGGGTGATTCCACAAAAGGTGTTCGAGGGATACATGCCATGTTGAGTGTGATAAAGAAGGATATGGAAGAATTGATGTTCATTGTGGGTATATGTAATAATAATAATGTGAAGATAAGAATACCATGTCATAGAGTAGAATACCATGAGAATGATGGTTAAAAAATATGGAATTTTTTTATACCATAATGGGGTACAAGTTGTTTCACCCTAAGAGTTTTCCTATAGGAAATGGGAAGCTCGTATATAGACATTTTAAATGGACACATAATATTTAAATCCATAGGTGGGAATGAGAATGGATACATTCCCATTGTCAAACTCAAAATGGGAAACTGTGTAGAGACCACATTATAGTACTCGGTGTGTTGTACTTTAGGGTTACCTATGTGAAACAAGGAATCTCACAATGCATATTTCATTGACCATGTGAAAGGTTAATGTAGTTTAGTGAAAATAAAAATGGAAAATAAAAAATCACAACAACATTTAGCTAATCAAGGTGAATATAATAACTTTTATGCTTGATTGAAAAATATATAAGAAGTTTTGGTTTTACCTTTTATAAAAGGCTGTATTTGGGAAGATGATTTCAGACTAGATATTTCTTATATTAAAAGGTGAATAGTATCAATGAAAAATATAACTGTTTCTCAAATACTTGAAACTATGTATGAAACATAGAGTTTTTAAAAAAAAGGGTAAATAACCACATATGAGAGTTTATCAAAGACTTCGAATGAAAAAGGGGATCATAATGCACAATACATTGTAGTGAAACCAAACAAAAAATCTAAAATAACTGAAAAAAGATTTACCCATTTGAAGTGGAAGAAGAAAAATTACTTGAATCAAAGATAGATGATAAGTTTGAAAGTAGAGTTAGCACCTTGAGAGCTAGTTGGAAAGTAGGGTTCATAGCATCATGAAGATCTTGTTTAGGGAAAAATGTTTGATATGGGTTCTATAGGCTACTGTTTGCATGGTATTTGGAGATTTTATATCCCAACGAGTTGTAAAAACCATTGGTATAGTGGGATAGTGGCACACTATACCAACGGTTAACATAAACCATTGAAAAAGGTAATATGTATGAATGATTTTATCAAACCATTAGTAAAACCATTCATCAAAATGTATATATAAAATATTTTCTATAACCATTGGTAAATGATCCTTATTCCAACAGTTTTTAAACTATTGGGAATAATGTGTTGGTATAGGCGGGATTTACACCAGTGTTCCATGACCCTCATAATTTTTATTATACTTGATATGGATTTTGGTCCCTAAGGGGGATGTAGTTTATTAGAAATTTTGATGTGGCTGATTTGAAAAGGGGTTAGCAAGGGTATTAGTGGTGATATGATAATTATATATATGAAATTATTTTTAGTTTATATGCTAATATAATGATTCATTATTTTCACATATCCAGTCTGTTTACATTCATGGGAACCCTAGAAACTAAGATAGAGGTCGATATTTATTATAAAGTATTTTAGTGTAGACAAGTTCTAGTTCCCCTAGTTATGTGATACCATGGCTGGTTGCCTGATTATTCTATTGTGGACTAGATGTATAGTTTTTCTTTTGGTTTAGACAAAAAATAGCTACAAATTGACTAGTGTATTTTTACATTCTAGGAAAATATCGCCCCAGGTACTGTTTAGTATCCCAAAATACTTAGTTATGGTTGATGAAATTATATGGGATTACCATCATCAATTTTATCAAATTGCCTAGTTTTATTAGCTTGTGTGGAACCATGGTATGCTGTTTCCTTCCTTTCTTACATTGATTCTATGGTGCCTTATTGTGTTTCATTTTTATTCTCTTAATTTGATTTCGTTTTTCTTAAAGAAATTTAATGGTGAATTTTTAAAAAGTATGTTTTCAAAAAGGCAATGATTGGTTTTTTTCTATATTTGGGTTTTTTTAAAAAGGGTGGGTTTTAGAAATAATTTTTATTTTTTTAAAATACTAAAATATTATCTAAAATGTTTTCAAAGTGTGTGTTTATTAGAGTAAAGATCATAAAAATTGTTTATGCTATGATATTTTGATTAACCCCATGTTGGTCCCTTGTCCAAGATCCAACCCATCAATCATGTTATAAATCATTGGTCATTCACGGATTCCCTAAATCTAAGTTTTTAAATTTTGTTCATCATGTCTTTCACAATTAATTGTTGAATGGGGTTTAGTATCATGCTATTTTTTTGTCATTGGTATCCTGAAATTTTTATTGAATGATGTTTTCCCTTTAGTTACATAACTTATTTACAATGAGTATTTTAGGGAGATAAAATTAAATATGGATTTTCATTTAGATATGCATACCATGTCACCCAATCTACAATTTTTATGTATCTTGATGTGTTATAAATGGATGAGATGATCATTGATATACTAGAGGACACTTGTACATCTTGATAATGTATTCATTAGAACTTCTTATACTTAAGGGTTATTTGAACCACCTTCCCAAGATAATCTATGTTGCTCTCAAGGCTTGTACACAAAACCCTTTTCCACAATACCATTTTCCAAAAAAACTCAATAAGAATGTTAAAATCCAAAAATGTGACCACCAAAATTACATAAAATTAAGAAAATATTTCAATTCAATATAATATTGAGACCTGTTAGGTTAATATTTTAGATAATTAGGATAAAAAATTATGTAAAAAAACTCATGCTGTGATGGGTTAATAATGCATCACAGTAATTGATGGTTTTTTTAATTTAGTGGTTTTATATCTTATTGCTCAAAAACAATATCATTATAATTTTAAAATATTTATATATCTATTTTATATTTAAAAATTGTGTTACTTTCAAATTATCGAATATTTCATATAAATATAAAATATAACTATATTTTATTTCTAAACTTATTTCCATGAATATATTTTTATGATTTATCATTTATACTTAAAATTACCTTCCATTATTATATAGATTTTGTAATTATATTTTTCAAATATGAACATATTTGTTTTATATTTCAAAATTGTGTTACTTTCAAATTATGACATATTTTGTATAAATATAAAATTGGATTATTTTAACAAGATGTATAATTTGGATATTTTTATAGGTATTAATGAGTCAAAGTTGGATTACGACACATCTAATGAGTGATGAATATGAGGAAGGTGTTGATGCTTTTTTGGAGTTTTCTAAAATAAATGTTACAAACAATGCCATGTTTTTCTATCCATGCCAGAAATGTTTAAATATGAAAAAGTTGAAAAGTAGAGAAATCAAAGATCATTTAATTTTTCATGGTTTTAATCTTAGTTATAGCCCTTGGATTTTACATGGTTAAACTAGATAGAATTTTAGATCTACTGATGATAATGATTTTCAAGATGATAAATTCGATGAAATTGAAGAAATGATTCGTGATATTAAAGTGAAAAAAATTGAGAAATAATCGACAATTGAGAATCTATATGATGATGCTAAAAACCCATTATATCCTAGTTGTACAGATTTTACGGTTTTATTGTCGGTGTTATGATTGATTAAACTGAAGGCGAAGCATGGATGGAGTGAAAAGAGTTTTACAAAGCTTCTAAAATTGTTGAAATACATTCTTCCTAAAGACAATGATATTCTAGATTCACATTATAAGCAAAAAAAATATTATTCTTGATGGGATTAGGATATAAGAAAATACATGCCTTTCCAAATGACTATGTGATATTTAAGAAGGAATATGGATTTCTATTAGAGTGTCCTAAATGTGGGACATCACGGTATAAGTTGAAAAAAATCATAGGTTTATGTAGATATTATAGAGATTACTATAAAGGTATTTTGGTGTCTTCCAATAATTCCTTGTTTAAAACATTTATTTTCTGACTCACATGATGAAAAAAGGTTAATATGGCATGCTGATGAGAAGATATGTGATGAAAAACATATCATCCGATAGATTTTCCACAGTGGAGGAAAATTGATGAGTAGTATCCTACATTCGTAAATGAAGATAGAAACCTCTGACTTGGGTTGTGAACGGATGGAATGAATCTATATAGAAGCCTTAGCAGCACTCATAATTCATGGATTATTTTATTGGTAATTTACAACCTATCTCTCAAATTTTATATGAAGAGTAAATATGTCATGTTGAGTTTAATGATCTCTTGACCAAAGCAACCCAAAAATGATATTTTTGTTTTCTTTTCACCATTAATTGATGATTTGAAACTCTTATTGAAGGATGGTATTAAGGTGTATGATTCTTATAAAATGGAATATTTTCAACTGCATGTAGTGATTATGTTCACTATAAATGACTTCCCAGTGTATGAAAATTTGTTAGGATATAGTGTTAAGGGGAATAAAGCATGTCCAATTTGTGAAAAAAATACTTCATATTTTCTATTGAATCACGGGAGGAAAATAGTATACATTCATTATCAAAAGATTTTGCCTATGGATAAAGCTTATAGAATTTTAAAAAAATCATTAAATGGATTATAAGAATTTGATATTTTTCCAAAACCTTTATTCATTGATGAGTATTTTGATAGGGTTCAAAATCATGTTGTGATATTGGGAAAGGCACATAAATCTTGTAATGATATAAATATTTGGATGAAACGATAAATATTTTTTGAGTTACCATATTGGAGATATCATAAAGTGAAACATAATATTGATGTCGTGCACTTGGAGAAGAATATATGTGATAGTTAGATTAGAACTTTGTTAGATATTAAATGAAGGAATTAAGATGGGTTGAATGCATGATTAGACTTACTATCAATGGTAATACGTTTAGAGTTATCTCCCACTCCTAATGGAAGATGAACATTTCTTCCCCTGCCTTGTCATACATCATCCAAGAGGGAGAAAATTAGCTTTTTTAGTGTCTTCATGATATCAAAGTGCCACAGGGTTATTCTTCAAATTTAAAAAAAATTCTCTTTGAAGGATTTTTAATTTTTAGGTATGAAATCTCATGATTGGCATGTCATGATGCCACAACTTCTACCAGTTGCATTGCGTGGAATATTTCATATCCGTGTCAGAAAGACTATCATAAAGGTGTTTTATTTTTTCAATAAAATTTATAATAAGGTGATTGATTTGGATTATTTGAACATTTTGGTAAATGAAGAAATTTCTATACTTTTTAAATTGGAAATGTATGTTCCCCCATCTTTTTTTGATATAATGGTGCATTTAATGGATCATCTGGTTTAAGAAATAATGATTTGTGGACCTATATATCTATGATGGATGTATACTTTTAAAATGTATATGAAGATATTAAGGGGGTATGTTAAGAAATATATCTACCTAAAGCCTCCATTTTTGAAAACTATATTTCTAAGGAGGTTGTGGAGTTTTTTATGAGATACTTGATTACAGTGGAGTACATTGGTTTGCCTCCATCTCGCCATAAATGAGTTAATAATGATGGAAAGGGGATTTGTGGCTTGAATGTCAAATCATTGTCCGGTGAACAGATAAAGAATGTAAATTTATACAACTTGAATAACATGGATGATGCTCAACCATATATAACATTTCAAATTAATGAGTTGAAACAATGTCATCCAAAGAAGAAAGAAATGTGGATTTTGAATGAGCATAACAAATTTTTTTCCATGGTTTAAAAAGACCATGTTTGGTAGATCAGATGCATCAGAGACATTAATATGGCTAGTGGGTGGTCCAAGTTTAAATGTGATAACATGATCCGGGTATGACATTAATGGCTATACATTTTATATGAAAGCTTAGGACAATAGAAGTGAAGTTCAGAATAGTGGTGTATTGGTGTTCATAAAAGCAATGCATTTTTCGTGTTCTAAAGAAAAAAACCCAATTTATGCATCAAGTTCATATTATAGAGTCATTTAAGAAATATTGGAGATTTATTACATTAAAATTAATGTTCCTGTGTTTAAATGAAAACTATTTATAAGTAAAAAACATGTTAGACATGATGAATTTGGAATGAAACTTGTTAATATGAATAGATTTAAAGACACATCTGATTCTTTTATAATGAAAACACATATAAAACAAATTTTCTAGGTTCATGATCAATATGATATGTAGTGGTCTATTGTTTTAAAAGGAAAAAAAATGTTTGTGATGATCAACTTGATGAAGATGTTGATTTATGTGAGATCCCTACTTCCATAGAAATATTAACAGATAATAACGATGATCATTTTGTAGACATGGTTTGTGCCATAAGGAATGATCATGAAGAATGAATTTGGGAAATCAATCCATTAGTACATTCATAATATTATAGGTAGCATATGTTTATTTCTCATTTAATTTTATTAATTTCATAAAATGTTAGACATTGTATTTTTTATTTATTAAAACACACATTAAAATGAATAAGTAGAAATGTTTGTTTATTTTATAATAGTTTTTTTAGTTTACTATGTTTACCATTATATAACTTATATATTTATTAATTTTTTTGAATGAAAATTATTTTAAATCTATATGCTGAAAAATATTATATTTTGTGTAAAAAATTTATTTATTAGGTTGGAACATTTTTAAAATTCCTACACAAATTTTGGATTTGTTTTCATTCATTTACATTATATTTCATATACCATTACTATTGTTATATTTTTAGGTAACTATAAAAAATATGAATAATAATGTGTTAAATTTTAGTTTACTTTTGTGTTTCATAATTTCTTTTTTACATTAGTATTGTAATAGGTGAATTTGAATATTTTTTGTACTAAATGATTTATTTTTTATTTGAAGTATAATGACATATCAATAAGATGATCAAGAAAAAAATTATGGAGATGAGCGTCCTGATCATACCTCTTGGGAGGAACATCCACATGCTTCTCTTGATGTTCCTTGGTCTTCTCCATGTTCTCCCACAATGGAAAAGATGATTTTGAGGGTTGGTAAACATGGAAGCACATGTTTACCAAAATTATCACTTTCCCATAGATACTACCAAAGGATAGTTGTAGAATTTGATGATAATGATGTTCCAAGAGGTCCTAATGAAAAAAATTTCAAGAGTTTTGTATCAACTCAAGGTAAAAGTAAAGTCAGTATTTTTTTTATAATTGGAGAAGTGTTGGAAAAAACAGAACTAGCTCAGTTTTGGGAGACCATTTTGGTAAGATATTTCTCTATTGTTTAACTAATCTTGAAATTTTTATACTATAATATGTTTTCTATCTTATTTATTATATGAAATTTGATATACCTGGCACTAGAGGAGTCAAGAAAAATGTTTATCAATGGATGATTGAGGATGGATGGATTTAAAATCAACCCTTACATCTAATTTCATTTTTGGGGATAGGCAACATGAAAGTCCATGTCATATATATCTTTTTTATAAATGAAGACGCATGGAAACTATTTTATGAAATTAGAAGACAAGAATAATTTTTGGTAAGTTCAATGTAAACTTTTAGAAGTTTTCTTATATTAATGACCTTATTAATGAATTATTAATGATTTATTATTCTTAATTTACAAGAATCAAGGAGAGCTCATCAGTAGATCCAATCTATAAATGTATACCCTCATAGATTATCTCAGGGAGGGTATACCTCTTTGGAAGAACAAATGATAGATGAAAAATTAAAAAAAATTAGAGTCGAGTCTTCTAGGTCTAGAGAGGTCTCCCCTCTATCCCCTCCACCTAGACATGAAAAATGGAAGAGGGATCTGATGAGAAAAAAGGGGAAATATCTTACAAAAGAATCTAGGGTCGTAGCTTAAAGGATTGTAAGTTGTTTATTTTATTTATTTAAGTCAATTTAATTATTTATATACTTTGAATCGTTAAATAATTTTTCAAATAATTATTACAGGATTCTATTGAGGAATAGAGCACATAGAAGGTATTTAAATTTTATGGGAGGAATGTTATTTTATCTAATACATTGGGAAAGCCCAAACACCAGAGTCATGTATGAGGATACCCGGTGGGTGTATCGATAAGAAAAGCGTTACTGCGTTCTTCAGCTTCTTCCATGGAGGGTTTATATATATAAAAATAAAATATTTGGTGGATAAAGTTCACAGTATTTATATGATGATGGAGGGAAATATTAGAGCATCAGTATAGTCTATGTTTGTCGAGATGCAAAGAATGTTTAGACTACAGCTCCTACTCCACCTCCGCCAGCAGCTCCCACTCCCCACCTTCACCTAAAAACCCCATTATTTATCCTCTACATCCATGGACAAACCCCATTATTTATCCTACAACTCTTCCTAAAGACCCCATTTTATCCAACCCCCAAATCCTTTCCTCCAAATATTCAATGTTATTTTGATTTGTATATTGATTATCCTCACTATCATATAGTCTCATAAGGGCTTATATATTATATAAGAGATAAAATTAATCATTAATAATAAAAGGTAGAGAAACATAGGGTCACTGTACATGATATTATAGATATAACATCTAGAGTAATATTACCTACAAATGAGGTGATGATAGTAGGACAAATTATCAACCACTTTTTTGTTTGTCCATCTAGACTTCTGAAACCCATTACTATTGAGGTATGTGCATGTTATATCATTTATTTTATTTTTTTATTAATTTTGTTTAACATTTTAAATTTAATATATTTATCTATTTATTTATAGGAATACATTAAAGGTAAAGAAATACTATATAGCCAACAACAAAGGCAAACGACTTTGAAATCATATTCAGATTCTAGTGGTCTTGACAGATTTCCAAGATATTCAAATATGTTGGTGGGTTATTATACATTTCTAATCAAAACCCATGTTTTTGGATGTACAATAGATGTGGGGATTCTGAAAAATGATACAATGGAGCTTGTTACTCAAGATAAGCTGGACATCAATGCGGTGCATGTTTTTTCCATATACATCTTAACACAAATCATTCCCTTCATTAAATTTATTAAAAATTTATACTTATGTCTATTTTTTATTAGTTATCTTTATAAAATGTGTGAGATGAATGAGTATAAATATTTATATGGGTTTATAGACCCATATTTTATTTCACCAGATGTTCATGAATTGTATGAGGAACAAAAATCCATTTATATTGTAGAAAGATTTCAACAAAATATAATTATGCAATGTTGTATGTTTCCTTATGTTGAGAGGTATGAAACATATGTTTTAGAAATTTTTATTTATATTTTAAAATAATAACCTCTAACATTAAATTTTATTTTAAAAAAGTGACCATTTTATGTTAGGTGTTTTTTCCAAGGGAGAAAACACTTAATTGGATACTATCTATCTATAGAGATGTGTAAGAAAATTTTAAGATCATATTGGAAAAGTAAGCTTTAATTTCTTAATAGATGTTTATATTATAAAAATTTTAAATTTTTTCCATTATTATTATATTCTAAAAAGGGATGGTCTTTCTTTCGAAGATCCAAAAATAAAAAGAGTGCCAAAATAAAATATGTAAAATTAAAAGTGAATGTCCATTTATAATTTGTAAATTTTTGATTACATAAAAATGATATTTTGAATTGAAAATATCATTTAAATAGATTTTTCATAATAAAAAAGTTGTCATCAAATGAATATATTATATGTTAAGATTTATCTATGAAATAATTACCACTGGAACAATTACGAAGTTCAACGAGGTTAGATCTCCTTATAAATTATTCATTAATATTTCATTTGTTTTATTTATTATAAATTTTAACTACTTTCTTTTTAATTTTTACATATTTGATTACCCTCAACCTTATAGTGCACAAGAAGTCAAACACTTACCATTGGAATGATCAAATTATTTTACAGGTTTGATTTGATTTTAGTTTTTTTTAGTGAATATTGTAATTTTGAATTTTGTAATTATAAATGTGTATTTGGTAGTTTTTTTGATTTGATTTTGGTTTTTTAGTTAATATTATAATTTTTGAATGTCGTAAATGTGAATGTGTAAATTTTCTACTGGTTTTGCTTATTTTTGGTCTATTTGTTCTTGTTTCTGGTCTGGTTTCTGGTATGGTTTTGGTTTTTTCAGGCCTAGTTCGGCAGTGGATAGGAAGGGTTTTATAAATTATGTAAAAAAATTTATTTTTTTTAAATCGTTTATTTTATAGCCAACGTTAAAAATAAATTTCTTTGTGTTTTTTATGTCATTTATTTTATCACTGACGAAAAAATGTGGGTTTCCACATCGGTTTTTTTATAACCAACGTGGTATATACTTTTTGATTCAAGTTATTTAATAACCGACATGGAAAAAATTTATCCCGATGCATTCTTAACGTCGGTTATTAAATAACCGACGTGAAAAATGAATCGGGATCAGGGTTTTCCATGTCGGTTATATAAAAACCGATGTGGTCGACTATTTTTTACATCAGTTATTTAATAACCGACATGAAAAAACTTCACTAAAGCATATTTAACATTAGTTAGTAAATATACTATGTGAAAAGACTCCACTATAATATATTTTACATCGATTATATAGAATGATGTTAAAAAAATTATTTTGTACATCACCTGTAACAACGTCGCTATAAAAATGACATGAAAAACTTAAAAACAGACATAATTTGTTTTGCACCAGTGATTGATTTAATTCATAGTTCAAGACCTATATTAAAGACTCCTTATATAATGGTCACTATGGAATTAGTATAACTGAAGAAACAACTAGAGAAATTAATTGATGAATGATTTATTCACCCTAGTGTTTCTCCATGGGGAGCCCCTGTTTTTTTCATTAAAAAGAATGATGGATCTATGTGGTTGTGCATTGACTATAGGGTGATCAATTCCATAATAATAAAGAATAGGTATCCACTACCTCACATTGATGATTTATTTTATCAACTTAATGAAGCCCAATATTTTTCAAAGATTGAACTTCGATGTGGATGTCATCAGTTGTGAGTGAGGAAGGATGATTTTCCAAATACAACATTTCAAACTAGGTATGGGCATTACGAGTTTACAGTAATTCCTTTTGGACTAACTAATTCAACATCTATCATCATGGATCTAATGAATAGGGGTTTGAAGGAATATCTTGATGACTTTGTTGTGGTATTTATTAAGGATATCTATTTATACTCCAAAACCTACGAAGATCATGAAAATCACTTGCGCATTATTCTAAAGACTCTCAAAAGAAATGAATTATATGGGAAGTTTTGAAAGTGTGAATTTTGGTTTTAATCGGTTTGATTTATTGGGAACATTATCTTTAAGGATAGAATATCTATTGATCCTGTGAAGACAAAGGCTGTTCAATAATTTCCTACACCAATGAACATAAGTGAGGTATGTCGTTTTATTGGTTTAACAAGTTATTATCGGCATTTCATTCAGAACTTTACCCATTTAGCCAACCTGTTAACCAATCTTACTCGTAAAAGGGTTAAGTTTGTATGGAAAAAATAATGTGAGGAATGTTTCATAGAATTGAAGATGAGATTAGTAAATGCTATAATCCTAACTCTACCATTGGGGAATGATGAGTTTGTGATCTATAGTGGTGCATTACAGAAAGGACTTGTTTGTGTCCTTATGAAAAATGATATATTTATTGTATATGCATCAAGGTAGTTAAAAATTCATGAACAAAACTATCCTACTCAGGATCTTGAGTAAGATACTGTGATCTTTTCTCTAAAAATATGGAGACACTATCTCTATGGTGAAAGATGTGAGATATATACAGATGACAAGAGTCTGAAATATATGTCTCACAAAAATAACTCAACATAAGGAAAAGGTGATGGCTCGAGATAATCAAGGATTATGATTGTTTCATACACTACCACCCAGGAAAGGAAAATAAGGTAGCTGATTCATTGAGAAGGAAGGATCATGGAGTTTTAAACAAAATTAGGATTAAAAGGGATCCTATATTCATAGATCTAGTAAGGATGGACATGAGAATTTTCAAAGAAGGTGAAACATCATTACTTTTTCAATTGGTTTCCGAACCATATTTATTGGAAACAAATAAAAGTTCTCAATCTGATGGTGAGAATCGTAAAAAGAAAATTAGTGTTGTGGATGATGGGAAGTTGCATGACATCATATATGAAGATGGAATTCTGAAATTTGGGAAGCGACTTTGTGTTCTAGAAATAATCAATTTGAAAAGATAGTTATTGGCTGATAACCATAGTTCAAATTTCTCTATACAACTTGGTAACATTAAAATATATAGAGATTTGAGGGAACATTTCTGGTGGGACAATGTGAATTAGGAAATTACTGATTATGTATCAATATGTTTAGTCTGTCAACAAGTGAAGGTCGAACGAAAACATCCTAGAGGAGTCATGAAACCTCTACGTACTCCTACATAAAAATGGGATGACATCACTAGGGATTGTGTCATTAGATTTCCCAAAAATCCAAGAAAGAATGATGGAATATGAGTAATTGTGGATCGACTTACAAAATATTCACATTTCTTCGATATAAGGGAGGATTTTCCACTAGAGTGCCTTACATAAATCTATATAAATGATGTTTTAAGACTTAATGGAGAACTTATTTCAATAGTTTCTAATCGTGATCTTCATTTTATATCAAAATTCTGGAAAAGTTTTCAGAAATCCCTGAATAAAGAGCTTCGATCGAGTACTTCTTCTCACCCTCAAACTGACGGGAAATCAAAAAGGATGATCCAAACTTTAAAAGACATGTTGAGATCACGATCAATTTATTTTCAAGGTATGTGGGATCAATACATACCTTTGTTATAGTTTTCCTAAAATATTAGTTTCCATTCAAGCATTCAAATGGCACCATATGAAGCATTGTATGGAAATAGATGTTGGACACAAACATGTTGGAATGAAGTTGGTGAAAGGAAGATTGTGGGTCTAGAGCTTTTGGATGAAACAATAGTGAACATAAAGACTATTAAAACCCATATCAAAGAAGCTCAAAGTAGGCAAAATAACTATGCTAATAATCGAAGGAAGGATTTGGAATTTCAAGTAGGAGATCATATTTTATTGAAGGTATCTACATGGAAGGGTGTTATAAGATTTGGGAAGAAAGGGAAACTAAGCGTTAGGTACATTGGCCCTTTTGAAATTATAGATAGAGTTGGAGTAGTGGATTATCATTTGGAAATTCCACATATCCTGTTGAAAGTACAAAATGTGTTCCATGTCTCATTATTGAGAATGTATATTCCAAACCCAATACACGCCCTCACTCTTGAAGGTATAGAATTATAACCTTACCTATCTTAATTTGAAGAGCCTATTCGGATTCTGGACACTAAAGAACAGGTGTTAAGGAATCAGATGACTTTAATGGTAAATATAATTTGGAAAAATCATAAAATCAATGAGTAAACATGGGAGCCTATGGAGATTATGATGAAGACTTAACCAAATATTTTTATGAGGTAATATTCTATGAATTTCAAGGATATAACTTTTGTAAGGAGGGGAAAATGTAACACCCCATGGATTTAAAAATAAATTTAACATTGAATTCATGAAACACTGAGTCTCGAAAAAACACCACTTTATTATAACCTAGCCAGTTAACCTAAATTTTCAACCTTTATGATTTGAATTTTGAAAAACTGACATACAAAGTTGTGTTCATTAAGATACTTAGAGTTTGATAAGACGAACTTAATTTTTGGTGAATAGTAACATACCCTTATGAATAGTAATATGAATAGTAATTTGAACATTATGAATATTAAATCATATTATTATTTTATTGTCTTAAGGTTATAAGATAATGAGATCCTGATTAATTTTTCACGGAGATATAAAATGAATTATAGTTTTAAAATTGTTTTTTTCGAATAAATTATGATTTTATTTAAAAATTAAATTAATCATATTTATAAAATTATTTTCAAAAAATTGAGTTCTTTTTTGAATTATATATGAAAAAAATTGTTTGAGTGATTTTTTTTGATTTTCCTGAAATATTCAAATTTTTGATGAATAGTAAAATATGGTAATTTACAATATATATACATTATCTGTTAAATTCACTATTACTAGCATCATGAATGATGTAAGCACACTTTTTTAGAACTCACATGCACTTATTACTATTATGGGTCACATGAATCAAAATTATTGGTTTTATTGAGATAAATAATAAAATAATGAATAAGATATTAAAAAATCGCCCCTCTCCTCCACTATAAACCCCCCCTCACTTTCTATTCTCTTCACTTCTCTAAAGCCTTGTTCCTTGTTTAAATTATGCTCAAATCTTCTACCAAGACCCTACCACACTTCCAGTAGCCATTGGTCTTATAAAAAGACCAAAACCTATCCCTTAAAGAGGTTTTCAAGGAAAATAACTTCAAGAGGTAAATTCCTATTTTCATTTCTTTTATTTCGAGTACCTTTATTCTATTTTTCTTTCATCACCTACATTCATCCAAATGTAATAAAAACTCTAGTAACTTAAATGTACTGGTATTTTGTTATGATAATGGATTAATTCATAATTATCTCTCCTTTCCCCTACTTTTATACTATAAATTAAAACATCATCCAAGATGTTTTAATTTATCACATTTAGGGTCGATGAGTTTTCAATTTCTCTTATCGTCTGTAATTCTGGCCATGAAACTATTTAAATGGTTTAAATAGACAATAATATATATATTATTACTTATTTAAGGTTCTAGAATATTTTTTATGGATGATATTAATTTATAAATCAAATTGAGTTTGTTGGGATAAAAAACCTCCAATTAACCCAAATAATTATCATTAAAGTTTTATATAATGATTCATCTTGGCTCCAAAAAACTAAATGAATTTTATAAACTTGTAATATAATGGGTGTTGAAAAATAAAACAAAACTTATCTTCTAGAAAACCATTTTCATCTTATATGTATATCCTTACATGAATATAAGTAAACCATTCATGAATACAAAGGAAGAAAATGCTCCCAAATAATAAAATTAAACCTCTTAAACCCATCAATAAGGCCATGAATGAAATTAATAAGGATATAAAAAATCAATTACAAAAATAAGAGGTTTTTTAAATATTAATTAGTGAATTTAATTTGGTTATCCAGGACACTAAGATCAAATGAAGAACAACATCAAACTTAAGATAAGGTTTTTCTACCTGAACCTCCATTTTTCATTTAGGTTCCTCTAATTCTCTACTTACCTAAATTAAAATCTTATTTATTAATATTTAATCCTCATAAATTCTGTGTGAATGTTCTATATATGTGTACCAACCATAATCCTACTTTCATTTATGGATAGTTATATGTTTTATAAGGATCTTTAAAAAAATCTTCCTGAAATACATGCCCAAATCAAGGGAATTTCTCAAATGCTTACATATTTTCAAGGGAACTCTATAATATGTTTCTATAAACCATTATCTTTCTAAAATAACTCATTTTATTATGGAAATAAAATATTACTTCACTTATAGTATTATAAAAATATTTTTGCAATATAACGCTTCTTTTCAAAGTAAAAGAGTATTTATCTCAAGGATTACTTGATGATTTTATAAGAGTATCTTCATTTATTTCAAAACTATTATTAATTATTCTGTTTTATTGGTATTAATATTTTATTATATAATTTAATATATTTAATTTAATGTTTTATGATTATTTTGAATATGGATGTTCTATCTTAAAACCATTCACTAATTTACTCTGAATGGTTAATATTTATGCATAATGTTCAGGGAAAATTATTTACATTTAATATGTTAGTTTCAATATGAATGTATATTTCATATGTCATTATTTATGAATTGTACTTAGTATGTGATTTTTGTGTCCCTCTATAGCCCCTCGATGCATTGATAGGTCTCATAAGACAAACTACGATATTGTCACGGGGCCTTGACAAAATGGTTTTTTATAGTCTTGGAACGAGGCCTTGACGGTATGGTTATGATGTATTGAATTATTCATTCCCTCATTATGAAACTAGTAATTGAAAGTTCATGAGATAATTCGACTAGTATAGTATCCATGATTATTCTTTGTTATGACATTATTTATTCATCTCTTAGTCCTGCCATAATGTGTTCAAGTTTATGTCTAAAGGCATGTGTTTTTAGTTATTCACCATGTGAAATGTTTATGTTTATGACATCTTCCACTATATTTATTACCATTATTGAGAATTTTCGATCACCCCTTTCTTATGTATCATTTTCCCAGGACATGAAGAGGTATATTACGAATGAAATGCAAGGATAACCTAGGAGTTATGGATGTTGTAAAAGGAATTTATATATTGTATCTCCTTTCATGTTTTAATGTTGAAATTATGTATGTATCTATTTTTCCAAAACTAATAAACTATTTATTCCTTCAGGATATGACTTTCTTCTAATCATGCGAATGTAATGAATTAGGTCATCATCTCTAAGAAACTGGGGTCAGGTCTTTACAATAGGTGGGGACATTTGCATCTCATGAATTTTTCAAAAATGTATTATTCTCCCTAAAAAGAGTTTTTCTTGAATACTTATAAGATAGTTATGATATCAAAGGGTTCCCTTATCAAATATCCTTTATTTAATCAAATATATGTCTATGTGGGCTAACCTGATGTTGAAAACAATAGAGATACAACACAGGTTGTACATGCTGTCCATAAACCACCATTCATGTGAAATCATGCTTAGAAAAACTCAAATAAAGGTTGTATAAAAAAATATTCCTTCAAAAGAAACTTGTAATCAGAACACACTCAACAACATATCAAAAAAATTCATCTACAAGTCACATATCTCCATTTTTTTCATGTTTTTATAAAATCCCCCTCTCGAATCAGTACATTTAATACAATTAAGATCATGGGATTAAGGTGAAATGTTCATACCTAAAAATCCAGTTTTACCAGGCTATCCAAAAAATTATAGATTCAAAATCAAAAGTTTTAGAATCCCTATTTATTTACTTAGATCCTAAAAATTTTATTTCTTTATGTGGATGTCTAGTTTTGACATCTTCCACCACCTCTTTCTATCCATAATATGAAACCACTCACTTTCGTCATCATGAAATTTAATATGATCTATGATGAATACTTATCCTTAAATTATCTATGTGTTATCTCATAACACAAAAAAATAAGGAATTAAGAGATAACACTTGGTATTTTTAAATTGAAGGGATAAGTCAGAACATTAAATTTTATCCTTAGTTCCAAAAACCTCTCTTTTGGTATTACATTGGTTAATATATATGAAATGAAATTTTTTATAGAATGTATTCAAGCTTGATGTCTCTATTTGCCACATTATATTTTCTAAAATGATATTTTATATTAATATGTTTAGATATTGAATTATGAACTGGGTTTTTAGAAAACCCTATAAAACATTGATTATCATTAGAAAATTTTAGTGGTCTTTTAGTAATAATCTTCAAATTTATTAAACTGCATTAGTATCCAAGTAATCTATGTAAAAGCATGTATAGCTACTAAATATTTTAGATCATCTGTACTCAAAGTCATTAAAATTTTCTTCTTTCTATACCAACTAACACAACCCTATACTATAAAGAAAGTTCCACCTGATGTTTATATTCTATCAGTACAGTCACTTTCCCAATGTGTATATGTAATTCCCAAAAACTTTATGCCTGCACTGCATCTGTATAGTAACCCATAGTTTAGATATAATTTAATGTATCTTATAATTATATTAAAAACAAAAAAGTAATAATCTTCTAGATCACTATAGAATATGGAACATGGAATCTCTACTTCTAGCCTCATTCTTTCAAAAGTTGGTTTCAACTAAAATGGGAGTAGAAATTCTTTTTCATTTTCCATTACAAATATTTTTGTCAACTCCCTTTCATAATTTTATTGAGATATAAATATATAATTTGATTTATGAACAATCTAAAATTCGATAAATTATTTAATTTTACCATGCATGCATCTTAAAATTCATTTTCATCTGGTCAGAAAAATATTCACAGATAAACTTTTTATCACCGTAAAATATGATGCCATACACATACACAATTTCTATGAGAGTACCATTGGATATATCACTCATATAATGTTTATTTCCAAATGTACCTTTTATAAAATTGATATCCCTTAAAAAACGATCCAATTTAGAATACCAAGGTCTAGGGACCAATTTCAAACCATAAAAATCTTTCTTCAATATGCATACCATACTACCATTATTGTATAATACAAAACCATCAAGATGTTCAATATAGAGTTCTTCCTCTAGAACAACATTCAAAACGGAATATTTCACATCTATTTGATATAATTTATAATTTTTTTGTGCTACTACTACAAAAAACATTCTAATAATTTCTAGTTTTTTATACCAGTGAAAAGTTTCTTCAAAGTAAATACCTTCCATTTGAGAATATCCTTTTTACACTAGCCTAACTTTTTTCCTTGATACCTCACCATTCTCATTCATCTTATTTCTGAAAACACACTTATTACCAATTAGAATTTAAATTTTAGGTCTTGGAATAATGTCTCATGTGGTGTTATTCTCAATCTGATCAAGTTTCTCATTTATAGCTTGTATCCATTCCTCATGATCACCTAATTCTTCCACCGTATAAGGTTCAATGTGATAAATAAGGGTAGTTTTATCTTCATCTTTAAATATTATTATAGTTTAAACCAGAGCCTGTTGATTTCCAATGATATTTTCAATTTAAACATGATTCTTTAATTTATTGTATTGTTTTATCTTATCTCTATAAAATTAATCTCCATCACTAGTTTGTTAAAAATAAACATCAATAGAAATTGTCTATTTCTTAGTAACTTGATCATTCTTTGTTTCTAAAAATATATACCATTTTCTACTAAATATAATGAATCTAAATCAACTGAGATATCTAATTTTTTCTTTTTTCAATATTTTTTTACATCAATATAATCAATTGGCTTATATAGACATTTGTTCCAACATCTATAGCCACTACCATTAGAATGATAACCCATGAAAATTTATTCTTCAACCATTGTTTTAAATTTTCCCAGATTTTTATTCTTTATATTTATAATGAATGAACTTCAAAAAACTCTAAAATATTTGATAGTTGGATTTTTCTTGTGCCAAATTTCATAAGGTGTCTTTTGTGTCACTGGTCTTAGAAGAAACATATTTTTTATATTTATAGTAGTACATACTACTTCTCTCCATAAATACTTTGAGATGTGGTGTTTAGCTAACATTGTACTTTCCATATCAACTATGATTCTATTATTCCTTTAAATTAGACCATTTTTTGTAGAGTATATGGTGTTCTATATTGATAATTGATTCCATTTTTTGAAATATATATTTTATTAGCATCACATGTAAACTCCGTTCCATTATCTTATCTATGTTTCTTGATGTATAGACCCAAATCCTTTTCTGATTTCCATTTAAAAGAATTGAACATCATAATTACATCTGGATTGTGTTTAATGAACATGAAATTATCCAAATTAGTATAATAATAAATGAATGTAATTAAATACAGATCAAATATGGTAGAGTTTTTACTCATTGGAACACATAAGTCAGTATGAATATGCTCAAGTGTTCTAGAAGATTGAATGTGAACTCTTTTATATGAACCTTATACCATTTTTTAGTTTTGATAGGTTTAACAGATTTCATATATGTCTCTATTTAGTATGGGAAAATCTATCATAATATCATGATTCAAAATTTTACTCATACTTCTCTGACCAAGATGGCCAATCATTCTATTCCACAAGTTATTTTCATCTATGGCACTCAAGTAATATAAATTGGTAGAGCCACTAATTTGGATTATATTTCCATTTATTATTTTCCAATGAGTGATGAAACTTCTATAATTTGTTATATAAATGATACATGAATCATATTTTAATACTACCTCAAGTCCATCATCAAAAAGTTGGATAAAAATAAGAAAAATCTTGTCTATCCCTTCAAAAAATAATACATTATTAGACGTTATATTTTTTGCTACAATCTCTATTGTTCTAAATCCTTTAATTTTCAAGAAATAACCATTACTAAAAGTCACTAATCCTCCATCATGTTTTTCAATGTTTCTCAAATTTTTTTGTGTCACTTGTCATTTGTGAAGAACATATACTATCAAGTATCTATGAATTGGTTCTTCTTATAGATTTCAAGGAAATATCTTTGAAACATGATATTTATTCAATCAATTTTTTAATTACCATTAATTTATTAACATTGGATATTTTTTAGGAAGAATTTTCATTCAATTTTTAGAAATATGGCCTTTTTTATTACATATTCTATATATTTCATCTAATCAGACAAATTTTCTCTATGTTGTAAGATAAGATGAATTTAAGGTAATTTATAACTTTCTCTGAAAATTTATTCTCTTTCTCTCATGATAGCTCCCCTTTGGTTCATTAATCATCTATGGTAGAAACATGTTATATTAGAATGAGTATGATTTGTGCACAAACACTCCACAACACCAACAATATCCTATGAAACTTGATCTATCATTCTAATAATACCCATATCCTAAATATTGCTGATGTTGTCTTTCTATATACTGTGATTGCGTCTGCTATAGGGGAAAAATATTATTGGAGAATATATTTATTTATTTAAATTATAAGAGTATTTTTCACCATTCTTCATGCTCTATACTAGTCTGAAATTATTTTTAGGAACTAAATTGTTGGAGAGAAGAGATTTATTTTGTTATTTATAGAGACCTAAATTAACCTGATTATTTGAACCCCTCTTTTCACCATCCTGTAATGATTATTCATTGATCTCAATATCCTTGTTGAAATATTTGATTATAATTTTCAAGTTATTCTATGATTCAAAACATTTTTATCCAGTCTTGGAATGTTTCTCTTATTTGAGTTAAATTTAGTGTTTAATTTTACCATCTTCTACATTTCTTCCACTTTTTGTTTGTATCTTTTAATTTCTTAAATGTAAATAAAATCTTTATTCTAAAATTTTTCTTTTCCCTCAGAATTATTTTCTTTTTATTTCAATATCATCTTATTATCCTTATTGAGCTTTATTTTTTCCTGAAGACATGCTTTTAATTCATTCTTCAATATGTTCTCTAGAACTATTGGTTAACTTTCATCATCTTCTCTACTATTGGTGTCAAAACCTTTATCCACATGATCTATGAAGTTAGTTTCATATCATGATTAGATAATTTCTATGAATCCAACTTTTTATATTACTTCCAAGCAACTTCTTATTTATTTTATCAAATTTTGTTGATCCATTTGAGCCTTTTTCCCATTACTTTTTTGTGCATTCTCATCATCTTCCTTAGGATCAACTGAATTTTTCTTAGGTAATTTTATTTAAAAGTGTCAAATGTCACTATAATTGTAACACCTTGGTGATAGTTTAATTTTACACTTAAACTTTCTCTTATTTAATCTATTTTACACAAGATAAATGATTCTATTATAATCATCATCTTCATTATCAAATTCACATGATTCTAAAACCTCATCATCTCTAATTTTGAGCTTTCGCATGGATTCAAAAACTATCTAATATTGATATTCTTCTTTAAAGATGGGATCTTTCACATATCATAGGAAACGATAATTTTATATTGTTGATTGAGAGTAATATTATATATATCTTTGAAAGTTGTAACTTTAGGATCAAACCTATGAAGAAAATTTCTCATTAATTTTTTAAAAATAGTTTAATCATCAAAATTTTCTCCAAAACCCAAAATATTAATGAATATTTCATTAATTATTTTAATGTATTCATAAACATTTTCTTATTTAGGATATTTATATCTTTAAATTTTATTCTCTAAAATTTCAATTTGGCCTCTTTGAATTTCAAATTTTCTTTATAATTTCCTTCCAATTTATCCAGAATTTCCTTGGAATTTTTAAGTCCCATTACCATTGTGTAATCCTTTTCTAAAAGAGATATAAAAAAATAATTTTTATCTTTTCAATAAACTTCCATATTTCTATTATCAGTAAAATTTATAATATCATCTTAAACAATAGGTGGAAATCTAACTATTACTGCATCTTTAACTTCAAGGAAAAGAGATAGAAGATAGGGAAACATCTTATTCATCCAAATATGATAGTTGTTACCATAAAATATATGAGCAACCTTACTGTTGAAAAAAATAAGATTATCCATCCTTAACACATAGTGGATTTTGATAGAGGGAACCTGTGGCTCTGATAAAAATTGAAGAATTATACTATGTAACCACTTATGAGTATAGTGTAGAATCTATGATTGAGGCACCTAACTAATCACAACAAGGATTATATTTACATCTATATATAAAATTGTAAAAATATTGTGATCCTATGATATTTATTTTTACTATGTTCATGAAAGGTTAAGTAATCATAATAGTGCATCAGATCCTAATAGGTCGAAAATTTTACTTTCTGAAGAAAGAAAAAAACTGTAAAAACCACCACTGATTCACCCCCCCTTATCAGTGGTGAAACACCTCCCTGGGCACTTCACTATCTCATATAATTTATATTTCCACTATATTAATTTTTTTACTATGATTTTTAAATTAATCGATATTTGGAAAATCTGATAAAAATAATTACTTAAGGTTTAGATAAAATTTGTAATTTGTTTTTAATATATAATCCACCAACCATTTTTAGATTTATTTCCATTAATAATTGGGGAAACATATCTGAGATTTATCATGCCTTGAGAATCCAGTTCTAATGGTTTGATATGAATTTGTAAATGGCCAAGTTTATGTACTAATGACTAGTGTTTTAGTTGGCGATGGATGCGAATCATGTTTCTACTAGATTTTTTGCAGCCATTAGATATTCCTTTATGGAATTCGGGATATCAATGAATTTATTCTCTTTTTTTACTTGATCTCAAGGAAAATTATCATCTCTGATTTTGATCCCCATTTTACCTTGAGAGTGTGGAAGAGCCTAAAACATGATTTTTTATATTAATTATTCCTTATCATTGAAATTTTTCTTTATAATAATGGTCAAATAGAGTGTATTATCTAAAAAATAGTGTTAATGTTGTGTGCATGTGTTTTAGATTTTAGAGGTTTATGGATGAAAATTTTTCCTTTGGTTGAGTTTTCCTATAACAAAAGCTACCACTTTTCTATTAGTTTGATTCTGTTCTAGGTATTGTATGGGAAAAGATGAAAATATCTATTGTCATGGATCAAGGTTAGATAGTTAATGATTCTTGGATATGTTTTTTTACAGAGTGCAATAGAGAAGGGGTAGGTGATTTATGAGTGGATGAAGGAAAATAAAGACTGTTATAGGTTTTATACCCATTAGAAAAGTATACCTATGTATTTTATGGTAATTGATTATGTACTTATGAAATTTTATGCAATTCACGGGATGTAGAGTCTTGTCTAAAGAAATAAACTTTCTCATTGATTCTTTAGAGCCTTCTAGGTGTTAGAGCATATCAGTGAGGTGGAATATCAATTAACTCTTCCTCAATATATGGATTATATCCATGAAAATTTTTATGTTTCATAAATTATTTAGTTTCTTTATAATGAATCTCATTTCATTAATTAGTTCAATTTGGATGTTATATGTGAAATTTTTGGAGTCTCTTATTGAAAATTATACTAAAATTTACATTTTATTAAAAAATGTTAGAAATCATACAAATAAATAAAGAATTTAAAATTCAAGGAATTTATAAATAATGGATTCCAAGAGAATCACCACTAGAAATAATATTACAATAACTTGTTAGAGACCCCAATATACAGTTTAAGATCATTTTCTCTCCTTGCCTCCCCTTTCTAGCTAACACATTGGCCACAAAATCTCCTTCTCTCCAAGTATGAAAAATAATAACTCCCTATTTTTTAATATTTATTTATGTTAAAACCAAATATGTCAACTCCGAAGTTGCGCTATCCCTCCCTTTAAGAATACTAACCATAACTATTGAGTCCGATTTAATTTCCACAATCTAAAGATGGAATATCCTATAGAAAAAGAGTCCAGAAACCATATCTCTTTCTTCCACTTTTATGGTATTAATTGTAATATGTACTAAGTCCCAGGATTATCGATCCAATTCTATCTCTCACCAAACCTCTAACTCTCATCTCCTAATACATACACAAACCAATAATAGTTAATTTTAATCCAACATATAGAGGCTTCAAATGGAACCACCTTCCCTGAGAACCTCACCTGACCACCATGTTATTTTATAGGCCTAGAAGGTGCCTCATCAACATAGAAGAGTCAAAAAATATATGCTAAGTATCATGAGTTGTTTGATGTTTGATTATTTTTGATATTTTGAGATTGTTTTATAATATAATGAGGTAATTTGTTTTCTAATCTAAGTTGTGGTTTTTATTTTGTTGATGGTGATTTTTCTCATTGATAGGTATCTCATGGGATGTTGTATTTTTTGGTTGTTTTTTTTCTATATTGGTTTCTTTATTCTTTATGATAATAATAATTTGAGTGGTATCTAATATAGAGGCTTGGAATTCCCCAACAATATAATTTTTTCTTTTAAATTGTTGTAGGTGTTGGAGTAGATATTGGAAGAAGTTTGGAGGGTAAAATGTGTTCTTTTTTTCTTAAGGTTAATTTTTTAGAAGGGTTAAATTGTGTAAGTGTGCATTGTATAGCCATGGGAATGGAGGTTTTTCTATTTTCCATTAGTTTGTTAATTCAAGGTCTTAAATGAATATATTTTTTGGTTTATTCTATAGTAAAAATCTATGTGGTTGATTTGAGAATTTTGGTAAGTGTGGCCCTTATTGATTCTTGATGAAATCTATATGAGAAATGAGAAAGGCTAAAATGATTATTTTATATATCATGGTCCTCTATGATCATTTCCAAGAAATTTATATGTCATGGTGGATTCATAAGGTGGTGTATAAATGACTTTAACCTAACCTCTCTATCATAGAGGTTCAAGGATTCGAGTAAGGGAAGGAGGTCAAAGTAGCTGTGTACAAAGATAATATTTCATGGTTATAGTGAAATATGTATCCTATAGTGAAATGTTTGGTGGAATTTATTGGATTATATCCATTTTTAAGGAGAAAAAAATTTATATCTCCTTTGGTCAAGCACCCTTATGCCCTGTTGAGTTCCTCACCATGTCTTGGTAGTGCCACATTATTTTTCATTATAAATTTATCCCTCTTATTATTTATCTCAACAATTTTGGACTTACTCTAACCCTATTGATCATTAGGTCTCTGTTTTTATGGTTTTTAAATGCTATGGTTTTTATCAAGACACTTCTTCACATGAATGATCTCTTATTGATCCTAGGTTATCTTTCATTCATTACCGTATATTATTTCTCACTTTCTTTCTTGTATCTAATGTTTTACCTTATTTTAAGGATATGGTTAGGGTTATGGGTTGAGTTGTGTTGGTTATTGGACATGTTTTTTTTATCTGGGCTAGATGTATCATAGTTTTTTGAGTGTTTCTCTTGAAATCATGGTGGTGTTTGGTCATTGTTATCTTCTTATCCTTGTTTAGTGTTTATTGAAGCTCCATTCATGGTAAGGTTTTCAAAATATCTATTATATATTATGTGTCAAATGTTAAATTATCATGATTGTGTTTTTAATGAGTAAGTGTATTAGATTAACCTAAGTAACACAATGAATTATATTAATAAATTTAATGAGGAAAGTGAGTTTCTAGTTCTTTATATGATTCCAATCATAATTATTGCATTTTATTTCTTGTATTTATTTCATAATTATGATTCTATGGTTGAATTTTGTTTTTGTTACTGATATCCTCTATTATATCCATAATTGGTTAATAACTTAAATTAGGTAATGAAAATATAGATATAAAATTCTGTAATTAATATTTACGATGATTATGCATCAATTGTTGAATAAGTGTTGAAACATGATTAAAAGTAATTGATAGTTCTTTTTTGTATTAATATCCAACAATTATTTCTATATTTGTCTTGATTATCTTTGTTTTAGTTATAATGGTCATGGTATTTTTGGTCTACTATGGTGGAAATTGGAGTGATGATATGTTGTTTTTTTGGTGGTGTATTGATGTTCCTGAAGTGGGAAAAAGTGGATAATGCTGTGAAAGTTATGGAATTGATGTTGTGGCTATTACCATGGGAAAATGTGGTTATTGAAGAGGTGGTGTAGAGGCCGATGTATAGTTGAGTTTTATTTTTCCATAAATATGGAAGGGTGTTGGAATTAATGAAATGATTAATGGTTAAGTGCTTCTATAATATATGAGGTGTTGAAATAAATGAAAAATTTGAAAAACGAATGAATAATTAAAAGTTGAATAGTTTTTTAGGTCAATTTTATGCTAAAATAATATATAGAGTGTTTAATAGTTAAAGTTTATGTATGAATATATAAATTATGTAAAGATGTGATGATTATATTGATTTTTACTTACAAAGAATTAATGTGGGAATTCAAATGTAAATGTGGATAATGAATTGAGTGGAATTAATTAATATATGGTTAATGAATATAAAGTGGATGGTAAATTAATAATGTGAGATTGATTATTAATGAGAAATGAGAAGTTTTATGGTTATTTTGTGTGTTGTTGATGGATTTGGTTCTTGTTTTGGTTTGAGGAGGTGATAATGTTAATGTGAAGTTGAGATATTGGTAGTTATAACAACATTTTGTTAGGTACTTGAAACTCAGGTTGGGAATGTATGCTATGATATATTCATTTTAGTTCATTACTACCTAAGTTGTGTTACATTAATAATTCCCATATAAAGTTTTGGGTACCAAACATCTAGGATAGAGGTGATACAGATGTAGGGATACTCCCCCTTCCCCACCCTCTCTTCCAAACGTAGTATGGTAAATAATGGCTTGTGGTTATGGTACATGATGATGAGGATGCATGGTGGAGACCTATATAAGGGGAGGAGGGAATGAGGTTGATTTCATTCATGTTACATAATCTATCATGACATGTTATTCAAATGTGGAGGTGATGTGGATATGGATATGTGGTTCTGGTTGTGGTTATATGATGTGATTATGTGGTTAGGCATTTATGTGGATATAGAGGGGATAATGAGACCAGGGCATATGCCTTTGGAAAATGAGGGTGACTAGTTTAGTGAGGAAGTGGATGTAGGGTACATTTCCATAAATATTATTAATATCATATCACTATATTTGTATGTGGTTTTGTGTTAGTTATAATTGGTGAGGAAGGGTCATAGATGACTTGGTATAGTTAACGAGTTGGTTTTGTTGTTTATTCATCTAGGCATTAGTATTATTATTCCACAATTGGATGAGATATTTTGGGAAGGAACCTACTGAGTATACTTTTATTCTCAACCCTATATTCTATATTTGTTTTTTTATATTTTCATAAGGGAGTTGGTGATTGGGCTAGACATTAGTTTCTCGTGATGTGGAGTTGGCGGGTGTTCCTAGATTCACTACTTATTTAGGTATTCATTTAGATAATTTTTTTGTATGACATTACATGAATTTTGAGATTGGTTTAATTTATATTATATAGTTTATTGGTATTTGTATCATATGTTCTTGGAAAAATATGAGGGTAATTACCCATATATGTGTGTTTTATATTATCAGTGATAATAAAAAACATGTGGCCTATTGGAGGTGGTCTTTTGGGGGTCACACTTGTTTTTTCTACTGGTCTAGGAGGGGTTTCACTTAGGTAAGGTCATCAAATTTATCATAAAATTCACTAAAATGATACAAATTTGAAAATATATTTTTTAGGATTTTATGCTCATTGGTATATAACTCATTCAACAAGATAAAAGTTGAATCCATGCATATGCAGCCCAAAAAGAGTATATAAAATTATAAAAAATTTCATGGACATAATTGAGAAACCTACTATAATTGATGCATAAACTAGGATAGAATTATCCAAATGGGATTATTTAAATGGAATTGGAAATATATATCAAATACTCAAAATCTCAAGAAATATCATGTCAAGAAATAATGGATTGGTTAGATGTTCATGTAATTAAATATAAAAGAAAAATTATCATTGGTAGATAACCCACTCCAATATAAAATACAAATTATTATTGGAAGATAATCTACCCCAGTATTTCCATTAGAAACATCCAATAAAACTCCCCTATAGTTTTTTGGGTCCATGAAGACCCTATTTCTAGAGGTATGTGGTCACTGAAAACTTACCAGAAACATTTTGGAATATGCGTTGGATGAAAGGATGAGTGGTCGGGCTCATATAACCTTGTTAGTGGGAATTATTTCCTACTCCATGAATTTCTTATATTTTTAAGATATATTCATTAATTATTCCTAAATCTCAATAAGAGAGTGGTTACCCTTCTTATAATGATTAACCATGGACATGCATTGATTTGAGCATATATATGTATCATATGTTCTCCATATTTCTCATATTACATAGTGATGTTACTTAATTTTAAAGCTATGTAGTTGGGAACTCTAGAGTTTATCTTTATCTAGGGAGGCAATTTGTGTTAGTGGTATCATGACCAGTCCCCTGTGAATAGATTACTGTTTATCCTTATGAGATGAATTAGAACCCACATAGTTTAGTTCAACTTAATGGGACACACTATACACTTTAAGGTTGTGTGAAAATAACCACATCCAAGAAGTTTAATTTCATGTTAAATGGATGATCAAGATAAATCTATCCAATAATTATTGATGTGAGAATTATCTATGAGAAACCCTTATTAATTGACTTTAAAAGGATTAAATACTAATTAGGATGTATTTCATAGGAAATATATCCCGATGAAGGATATGGTAAGACAGTTGGAGGGAATATGGCTCTCCAAGTAGGGTTCATGATTTCATTGGGAATGTATCCTAATAAGAAAATGATTCATATGTAATTTCATCCTAATGGAAAAAGTGGGTTTTTAGAGGTAATATGAACTAATGAGAGGGGACATCTAAACTCATAAGCGATATAGCCCAATGAAGGAGGACATAAGTGGATTCCTGAGGAATATGACCCTAAGAGTATGGATATAGAAGATGATGTTGGGTTTGAACCTCGAAGACGCATCCTACGTATCTTGGTTAACAAGAATCAAAGCCCGTGTAGTTTTAATGGAACAATTTAGGGTCATGTGATAGGTCTATACCATGAATTTTAACATAATGTGATAAGGATGACATCATGCAATTTTAACTTGTGTGATTAAGATGTAGGCCATGCAGTCTAACATATTTTTATAGAGACATACAATTAATGAAAGGAGTGAAGATGATTTCTTTGGGATTATTAATTAAGGAGAATTTTAAATATGAAAATTAATAAGGGAATATAGAGCTTTTGAAGGAATATGGTTCACAAGGAAAATTGGAATTAGGGTTTTCATAGAGGATAGGTCTCCATGAAGATTAGACATAGCTTATACATTAGAGATTATCTTTAGGAGAATGTATTATTGGGTGGGCAGGGTGGTTTCCCTTGATGATATCTACAATGTGGCTTATACCTAAGAGAAGGACCAGGTGTTTCTTGGAAGATAAGAAATAATGAGTGGGAATTAAACTTGAATATATGCTTCCTAGATATGGACACCCTTGGATTGTTGATAACATCATCAATGTGAATAATATTAGGTTTTATACCTAAAAATTAATCCCATGCTTGTTGATTGAAATTGGGATCAAGGATGAGAATCTTGATCAAGGGGAGTTCTCACTACTATGTTTATAATTAGTGTCCTAATTATAAAGATAATGAATGATTGAAAATATCATGGGGGCCTATAAGTTTGGGAGGGAAAGTGGGGGGTTCCTTTTATTAAGGGAATTCATAACAGAAGAAGGGAAGATATAGTGTACCTGAAATACTGACCATGTATATCTATTGTCTTTGTAATAGGTTTGGATTTGGTCTTTTTAGGACATTGGCCTTAGTATAAGGAATCCAAAGAGGTCTTTTTGATTTAAATGAACCAAAAAAGAAATTATGGAAAATGATTGATGTGAATGGTGTCCATTATCCAACCAATTGAGAGATTACTAGTAACAGGGGGAGGTATCGGATGGACCACATAATTCCCATCCTAGATAGACACCATGTCAGGGAGGTAGGCTTCCTAGTTGGGAGACCCTTTGAAAAGGGAGAACTTCCAAAGACTACCCTTGTGAGGTAATTCCTTCATCAAGTGACCCCATAAAGGGGTATCATGGGATGGAATTATATGCAAGGTATCCCCACAATATTTTTATCATGGTATGTATTTATGAAATGACTTAATGAGCTTACCCTCACAAACTTGATTTGTTATATTGCTTCATGATATCACCATCACAGACTGGTTTCATTGGATTTCTTTGTGAGAATACTTCATGGGATTTCCTCATGAGTAGATTTCATGGGATTTCCCTTTGATCATGGGTTATCTTTAATTATTTTTCAAGAGTTTCTTTTTTAGTTACATGTAGATATTTTTTAGGAGAAGATGATTCCTCAAATCACACTCTGGGGATCTTTGAGCTACTATCAGTTTCTTATTCTTTGTTTTCATATGTATATTTATAGAAGAAAGGTGGTATTTATAGGCATTGTTGGATAAAACACTTTCTAAAAATATATGGACATATGAATATGACACATGAACATGAAGAGAGTCTATGATTCATGAAGTAAGTCCACAAAAGGACTATGTAGTAGAGTAAAAATTACCACTTCAATTCCATGAGGTTTGATTGTTCATGGGGTAAGATACCTCTTGGTTTAACATCGCAATATCAACTCACCGAAAAGTCAATGAACAATATCCTAATAAATGATTCTTTTATGTCATGAGGTTTGGGACATCACAATTCTCTCTAATTTGTGAGGGTAGATCTGTGTGGTTCCTCCCCATGATTACTGCCACGAGGTTTCTCAGTGAGGGTTCTTTTATAAGATTTCTTCTGTGAGGTTGCTTCTCTTATATCCTCAAATCATGTTTGTTCAATATTATATTCTATGTATTTATTTTCTATATTTTAACATCATTTTTTGTTGTTTTTGAACTCATGGGTCTCAAAATATTACCACATCATAATTTGGTCCATTCTATTATAACATAGAGCAGATTCAAAGGAAGTGGAAAAGCTCACATAATTTCCATATGATCCAATGAGGTAGTACTATATATATAAGTCAACTGAGAGCCCCTAAATTTTCAAGTTTTTGGAAGATAACCTCACAAAATATCTCTAAATTATCAATACCTAAGAACTTCTTCAATTACTCAATAATCTTAGTGATCATCTATTGGAACAAAAAATATATGTTTTAGTAATTGAGAAGTATTCAAAAAAACAACCCTAGGTCAAAATATACAAATAGATAAATTCCAAAGTAAAGGGGAAAATTTTTCAAACTTCTAAGCAGTTTGTACAACTCTAGAAAATTATCACAACTCATAATTGTGTGGGAAAGGTGATGTAAAATGTAGAATTTGTGCACATCCCCAAGATAGAATCCAATATGAAAAGGCCATCATCTCTCACAACATGAGTTGTGAAAACCAGAGGGGGAATACAACACTCCTCCCATCCATGCACATGCCAGTACATGTTTCACAAGTCGTGAGGAATTATATGAGCCATTACTACCATGAGTTGAAATTCCTATAAATAGATAATAACCCCAATTTTTAGGGATGGACCTCTTGAAGTTGAAGAGGTGTACTCTTAGCTCATACAACTCTCCATTTCATTAATTCATATAACCAGAGAATCCCATGGATTCTCATAGGTGAGAAACTTTTGAGAATTACCCTGCAAAGTTCCTTCATAGTATTAGATTATGTTTGTGACATTTTCATTAAAATATTATTGATGAATAACATAGTTAATGCAAAAAAACTATTCACACAACTCCTCATTTCACACAGCACCCAGACTTTTGTGGAACCCTTCCCTTTATATCGATGAAATATCCTTATAATAGAGCCTATATCTTGTGCAAATCCATCCATTCATGTAACACAGAAGTTAAAAAAAAAGAATACGGTGACCCCCATTCAATGATTCCTTTCACCAAACATAAATTTAAGAATTTTTAGAGGTCATGGGCCCCAAATCCATTCGATCTGGGCTTACTAATGAAAAATAAATATGTATAACCAGTATTATGGACCATTATTCCCAATACCTATACACTAAGAATATTAATATTATTATCTTTACCTTATACTCCTAAACATAAGCACTATTACACTAGGCCTCCTACATGTCACACAAAATAGGTAGTGGTCATACCTTTTTTTCATCCAAAGGTAGCTGCATAACACATACATAAGCCCCCACCATTTAATTATTGAGGGTGACTATAGAGAACCATAATTATCATACATAGATATTACAAATTTTAAGATGAATATTCATGACATCCCACAAACACACGACTGAGGATTGAAATGGTTTAGTTCCTTTAGAAACTAGGTACACAATCTTCTTATTTAGTGAAATATCTTCATTGTTTCCCATAAAGATCTTCCAATTTAGTAATCTTCATTGATAAACCCTACTTAAAACCTTTCTTCATAACCTAGGTAAAGTAAACATAAGAATAGAAGACCTCATATTATTATTAAGAGTAAAAAAGGAAAAAAATGTAAATATAACTAGAGAATAAGGGTATGAGAATTTGATAATAAATTATGAAATCCATAACCTAAATATCAAAGATCAAGATCTTGAGTTATGTAATAAATACTGAGAGTTCATAAGGTATGAATAATAAGGAAATTAAAGAAAAAAATACATGAGAGCATAACATTAACATAAGATATGGAATTTTGGAATACACATATGCATAGAAAATCATTTTCATACTAGTCAAGGATCACTTATAATGCTATAATAATGGAATGTGTTTACTCCCCAAACCATCATACTAGTCAAGGTTCACTCCCAAGACCATCATAGTGGAAAAAGTCCCTTATTGAACTAGATTCACTCCCTATTTCAGTCCTATATATATCACAAGATATAAATCTTTACCCAATTCATTGGTGGGAGACATAGGTCCCACCCATTAAATAATGAAAAATCACATTTATGTGTTCCACAAGGTCATAAAAAATTCATCATATCATAACCCATGAAATTAAATGAATTTCATAAGCATTTAATCATATCACAACTTGTAGAAAAGAGATAAGTTTTATAATCATTTTATCATTTTATTATAGTATAACCCATGAAAAGAAGTGGGTTTCATAAGTATTTCCAAATAGTATAACCCATGGAAGAGAAATAGTTTTTATAAACATCAATATATCAAAAAAATAAACCATTTAGATAAATAATAATATTGGTATCCTTGGATCATATCCTCAGTAAGTCATAGGTAACATCAACAGGTTTAATCTTAGATGGAAAATGATTTTGAATATATTCTTGGAACATTTCTTGAAGAAAATAAGCTTTCTTTGAAAAATAATTTTTAAAAATAAAAAATTATTGAACATTTTTAAAATCATTTACTTTTAATATAAACATTGAAACTTAAAAAGGAATCATCAAAAATCATTTAAAAAATTTCTTAAGAAAAATATCCATTCCACTTTGATAAACAATTTTCAAAACGTAAAACATATTAAAAATGCTTTTTTTGAAATTAAACTTTAAAAATTATAAAGGAATATTTAATGAAAATAAAGGGTCATGATGGAGGGAAATTTTGTTCATGCCATATACGTTAAAAAAATATTCCTTTCAAATTTTTGGTAAAGGCCAAATGTGCATTGTTTGGAAAATGACATGGAGATTCCTTTAAAAAAATTGTAAAAATTAAAAAATAGGAATTTTTTTTAATAAATCATTTTAATAATGTTAAAAATATTTTTCAAAACAAGTTTTTGGATGAAAAGTGGTTTTCGATTGAAGAGATAAATATATGAGATTTTTCAATAAAACATTATTTTGAATTATTCAGTACATAAAGTGTGTAAAATGAATGGAAAAAATGTATTATCAAGAAATAACTAGAGTATAAGAAAATTCATGATTTTATTGGTAGATATCCTATAATATTTCTTCATCGAAATCATAAACATAAACAATCTCGATAAATGATGAAATTGTATTATAAAACCCTTACCAATTTGGTAACTTTGAATTATAAGACCCAATAAATGAATAAAATTAAATGGAACTTAAAATATCACGAGAATAAATAATTTCATGATATTACATGCCAATGATGTATATACACTTCATAAACGAATATAGGTTCATAACATAACATGTGTCTCAATGATGGAAAATTGAGGCAAAAATCACTTACCACTTTTGTAACTTTTGAACTGTAAACCCCATGAAGAAGATATCATAAAAGGGATATGTAAATACCAATAATTTTTATATTATTAAAAATAAAATACATTTAGGGTTAGTATAAAAAACACATAAAATAAATAGGCTGCGAATATGACGTGTCTTATAGAAGTAAAATGTGATATAGAAATCACTTACCTTATGTCTCAACTTCATTCGTACACATGAAAACCTCATGTATAATAATTATAATTTTATTATATATCTATTAAAAATCATAATAATATTTATAATACCATATATTATTTACATATGACATTTTATTACCCATTTATCAACAATTTCTTATTATAGTCACCTTTCGGGTAATAACTGTTTTACCACTGCACTTTGGAATTATATTTTTGACATCTTTGATTATAGATGAATGATTATTTACTCAGTCAATGCTCAGATAAAGAGTTTTGTAGATATGGATAGCTCTCATAAAATCAAAAATATTTTCCATGCCGCCATATTTGAGCTTTTTCATATAATCTGGTATGATAAAAATATCGTTTTTCACAATAATTACTCACTCAACATCAATGAAAATCAGATTCGGATTCTCATTTCTATTCATGAAGATACCTTGATTTAAAAAGGGAATTGTGAAAAAATAGTTAGGGATTTAATGATTCTAATAAAGCTTCAAGTTGATTGCATTTTTCTTCAACCGTGACACACTGTTGAGGTTTTTTGGCAACCCCCACCTCCTGGTTGGATCAAAGTTAATGTTGATGGTGATTTTAAAGGAAATACGAGACCTGAAAGTTATGGGGACATCTTCAAGAATAATCTTGGTCATATTATTAGATGTATTCTTTGAGGATGTTGGATTGCCTCCTCTCTCGAAGCTAAAATGATGAGTGTCATACATGCTATCTCTTATACCAAACACAAAGGATGGAACAACATATTGATTGAGAGTGACTCAACTACCATTGTCCAAGTGCTTTGGAATGGAGTGGTTCATCTAGCCTAGTCGATCACTACTATATGTATGGAGTGTCTTCATTCACTCCATGATATAAATCATATTACCACTCATACCTACCGTGAAGCGAATGCTGTTGCAGATGGGCTTGCAAACAAAAGAGTAAGTCAGGACATCACTTGGATGGAGGATCTTACCGATGATTTACTTCCCCTGTATGTGAAATATTATAATCTAATCCCATATTTTTTACTCATGTAATCTTGACTTTTAATTTCAATATTGCTTTGGTTATTTAACCAAAGCAATACCTTCTTTAAAAAAATAACTACTTTATTTCTTGTGTATGTTTTTATTTGTTATTTTTTTGTCCTCTTAAATTAATCATGGATAAATAATCCCCATAATTTTAACCATGGTATAAATATAATAAATATTTAGTATATATTTATTTAACATAATCCATAAAATTTAGAGATATAAAATGAAATACCCTATTCATGGAGATGGTATGTTGTACGAATGCATGAACGCTTGAGAACTTTCAATGTTTTCAAATGTAACCTCAAGAATTAGATTATTCATATTGAGAATTATTTTTTCTCCATAAATTTACTTTATCCTTTATTAACATTAATTCTTAAACTTTTCTACTTCTTTATCATGAATTTGTTTCTTTTCTTGTAATAATGTGTCATGCTCCTTGATCCTCTTGGATTCAACATCCAATTGTATATTCTTGAAATCAATGATATTTTTCATATTGAAATATAAATCATGTATCTTGTTATCATATTGTTTAGTGGAATTATCCTTACCTCGGATTGTGTTGGTCCTATCTTATTCAACTTTTGAGCATCTTTATTTAATCTACTCACACACATTTTCTTTGGAAGTAACATATTTAGAGTGATTTGTGAAAGTTAGAGTTATTTATCTTAAATTTTTATACACATTATCTATCTCACCTTCAATTTGGGTGATCTATTCATATTGAATTTCGAACCCTATAAATAAAAAAATATATCTTAGGGAAAATCATGCACATATATTTTAAAATTTTAAAAGATATATCTTGTGAATCAGAAAATATATCTTCACTTCCACTTGGTTCTTATTATTGTGGATATTTTTCACAATAATTTTCACATATTTTATGATCACTTAACTTTATTTATCTTACTATGGTGAAAGGGTTATCCAATAACTTGGTAGTACATCAAACAACCTGTTCTTATCTACTTATAGTAGATCTAACATCTTTGTCATCATGACACGATGAAACTTATTCTTTTGATAGTATAGAAAAAAAATTATACATTTTATTCTATTTATTTATTCAACTCGTCAAGTTATTCATAGAAACTCAATTATAATATGAAACTGATAATTATACACTAAAACTACACTTCATTATGAAACATGAAAGAAAATTAAAATTTTCAAAAAGTAAACAACTTCAAAATATGATAATCTAATGAAATGTGAAATATGATATGATAGAAGTTGAAGGGAACAATTTGGATATAAACCACACTGAGATGGGGGGTGAAACAATTTTGGTGAATTTAAATATAATTTAAAATTTTATATTTTTATATGTTTTCTTTTACCTCCTTGACTTGTTAAGGTGAATGTATCACCCTTTTTCTCACTCCTATTTTTATTTATTCCTTGCAATACAATCAAACACACACACACAAGAACCACAACAATTTACAAGGTTCACCTTTCAATATAAGAAGGATCGTATTTGGTGAGAACTAGATTCCTCCACAATCACACAACCCACTAGAATCATATTACATGATTCATAATACAATCCCTCTAAAATTTATGGTGTGAATCCCACACAGCTTTTTGGTGCAACTGACACTCTAATACATCCCAAACCATATAATATTGTAACGTGGATACCAACTAAAGAGTCTTGTCATAAATTTGGATTTCTTAAATATTTATACGCGATTTCTTAATCTTATCCCCCTCCTTTCTCTTGCACAACAACATACAAGGAATTCATCTTCTTTTTGTATACAAATAGAGATGCACACACTTTGACTAACTGAATGGACTGAAGGCCTTGATTTATTATTATATTTTTGATAATACAACTTTCAAGGGGTGAGGTGGACCCCTTAAAAGCCTCGAAGGATTAAGATACAATTACATGACCCATTGGTCTTAATGGAACAACCCAAACAAGAAAACATGGAATTATTCCTCCCCAGAAAATGGCATGATAGAAGCACTCCACCTTCGCAAGGCTAGTCAGCAAGCTATCCAGTGCAGAGATGAAAAAGTCTGGTACAAATAGAAATTATATACCCTCTTAATCTTTTAATTCCAATTAGCTCTGCTACGATGAATGCGCCTTCTTTGAATCCTCATATGGTTCCTTGTCCTTTGTAATCTGATTGGTACATCTACATATTAAATGTGGCCCAAAGGCCTTGAAGTGGCTTGAAGTCCTTGAGATAGACCAAATGCCTTAAGAGACAATTGGACTAAAGAAATTGGGTAGCCCAAAAGCTCTGCAGGACCCAAGGACTAAATTGGTGGCCCAAAGGCCCAGATAAATGAATAGTTCTTGTTTCTACAGTACCAAACAGTACCTGACATAGTACCGAACAATATCTGTTACATTGCCTACTACAGTACTGCTACAGTACTTGGATGTATTTCTCCACCTAGAATTGATACCAAGTCTATTGAATGAACTCACTAAGTCCTCACCAACAGAGATGAGGCTCATGTGCATGCACACACTTTATTCATTCTATTCAAAGTAGAAAGTGATGGATACTTTTTTTTTCATAGGTTGGAAGAATTATTCACCATAAGAAAATCTAAACAAAAATTATCCTTCTTCTTCCCTATTCTTATTTTGTTATTCTAATTTAGTGTAAAAAAAGTGTATATTGGACCCCTTCTTTCTCTATCTTCTACTTCAGTGTACAAATAAGAATACTCCAGTTTTCTTCAATTAATTACACTCACAACCCATATTCAAGAGAACAGAAATGTAAAATATCTTTATTCTGGATAATCTATGTGTATTATTCAATTCAAAACATATCAAAAAATATCCTCACTTATTCACTAAATTATTTTATCTACTGTATATGTATATATTGCACAAAAACCCAAGAATTATTTTTTCAAATTTGAATTTGAATTTGAAATTCAAACCCTAAAAATCAAACTAATCCCTTGGATCATCCTCTATTAAATCTCCAGAATCTAATTCAAAATGGTAGTTATTATTGGTAGAAATAACCACTAAACTTATATGATAATTCCAAGTCATCAAGGATATTCAAACCACATAGTTTTCTATCTTCACGATGTAGCCTACCCTTTGCTACGTAGAATAGTAAGTCAAAGTAGTTAATTTTTAATTACCTAAAAACATTATAGTGTGTTGTGTTAATATAGTATAAAGGTCTTAAAAAGTCCAAATATAAGAAAATAGATTCTTGGATACCTTTTTAGTATGGAATCCTCAAATATGGCATGAGATTTCTTCTTTTTATGTGGCACATCCTTTATAGTATAGGTTTCTTCAAAATTCCAGAAGCACCAAAAACCACTAGATATTATCCTATATAGCATGGTCCTACTTTCACAACATAATCACCTCAATCTATATCCATTACAACATGGTATACCTTTATGTAATATATTTTCTAAAAATTATAGCGACATGGAAAATGTGATCAAAATTGTTTACAACATATAAAACTCCTTACAGATAAAAGACCTTTAAATAAGAATAACCATAAAAAATTGACTTAGTTTCTTTTATTGTGTAGTAACTATTTTAAATTGAAAAATATTTTCCAATCATCCTCTATGGTGCAACTACACAATCTACAATTTGAGACTACTTGATTCAATAGTTTTCATCATGAACTTTTTTTTATTTGTAATCACTACAAACTAACTTTTCTATCATATGAATAAAATCTCCAAATATATTCACCTCTCAAGAAATATATGTTTGGATATGATTTATATTTTGAAAAAAATACTTTATAATGAATCATATCCACTCGAACCTCTTTCTCCATCCAACTCATCCAAAAGTGTTTATTAAAAAATTTGGAAAACACTAGAAATACATTAACAATATGATCAACAACCAGAATTCAAGAAAAATTCCCAACCTCTTGATTTCATTTTTTAAAATAAGTAACTTATGACCAAAATCTATCTTTGGATGTCTATTGAATTCATCTAACATATGTGGATAAAAACGTCAATTACTTTTCATTATAGAAATATAGAATCATAAAAATTATATTCTCTATGAAAATTCAATCTTAAAATAAACTTTTCTAAACTAATAATGTGATCTACCTATTATTTCAAGGAAATGACTTCAATTAACTCCCAAACCAATATTCCAAGATATTTCATCCAATGTTTAAAAATTTAAATCTTTTTGAAGTTTTAACACCTTCTTGGGAGCTTATTAAATAGAAATATTTAACAAAAATCTTGAAATCTCCTTTAATAATATTCTTAGAATATCCTTCAACAAAAATATTGGAATCTCCAAACATTAATTATCAACACATTATCAACACCATATTCATTCAATATGTAAGTTATTTCTTCTCTATAAACATAGTGACACTAACTCCTTTTTCATTTAAAACCATTAAGAATAAATAAAAAACATAAAGTGGACTCGAAAGAATCCCCTATCCATCACTAAAGAGAGTATGAGTAACAATAGGTGGATTGAGAATCATATTCAATGTACTGATAGTTGGATTCATATGTTCTAAAAAACAATAACCACTAAAAATGATCAATAAATATCCCCAACTAGTAATCAAAAATGGTGGAAGAGGTAAAAACCTGTGATAATCCTATTAAATTAGGCTTATACTACAACAATTACATCTATTTGGTCTCATGAATTCCCTCACTATATCTTGCTATTAGAGATCATTTTTAGGTGGGTTATGATAGACCTCATCTACTAATATGATCTTGAGGGATTCTTTCCCATAAGGTAAATGGATTGTAAATAATTATAGATTACAATGCCATGCCATGACTGACACCGGCCAGGAGTACAAATGGGGAAAGGAGGTAATGAAAAAATTTCAATGCAACTCACTAAAAAAATTCTCGATCACATTAAGGGGGTAATGAAATGTTATCCTGTGGTGACCCCAACTGTCACCTTGGAGTGAAGAATGTTGGATCCTACCACCTGATATCACCAAAAACCCAAGGTGGACCTAGAAATATACAAACAGGTTGATTATATCATTGATCATTTATCCTTAATCAAGGTTGTATACAAGCCCTGCTAGGGGAAGACCCCAAAATACCTAATGGAATTCCACTTCGATAGAAATTGTTGAACCAGCCATTGATAATGCATCTAGAATTACCCTTACCACAAAAGGAGGAAATTTTCTCTAGATAAAGTCCCCAACCACTCACTGACTGCACTGGGATGATTTTCCTATTCTATGGACCCATTTACAACTAACACAAAGGTCCTCCCAATGCATAAGAACAATAATTCCACGAAGGTCCTCCCTGGGGTAGAGGGGTTACTAACCTCCGTAGAGGACCTACTCATGGAGCCAAATATAATGAATGTGGAAGATATCCTTATATATTTTTGAATCTTACACATGGGGAAGTTTCACATCATCCATAGAGGCAGGACATGGGAAACAATCTCCATGTTACCCTCAATCTCTTATAATCTAAGAGGACTGATGATTACTAAGAGATGCACCCACATGCAACAACACATATTAGAGAATGAACCCATAAACTAAGGATGACTATCCCCATGGAATATATCCCTAAATTCTTAAAAATTTATCATGAAGTAGTTGAATGTGGATGATTTCTTGGATTCCTTTCAAGGTATTACTATGTATCCATCCCTATAATAGTTAGGTTACCTTCTCTCAAAATCCATGTTGGAGGTAGGGAGAGATCAAGGTCCGGTCTAGTGCTATCTGAGGATGATAAACATTAAATTGAGCCTTAATTTATTGATGAACTACCTCAATGGAAAGATATTTCATATTCCCCATCCCATATGGACATTATAATGAATATTGTTTGACCTTCTGAGAACACTCCTTCATTCTAGGGATGAATCTATTGAGTGATGCTTCTTCAACCTAAGGACTAACAATATAGAATATCTATATCACTTACTTCCCCAACTTCCAAGTTATATGACATGGAAGCTTGGTATGATAAAATATACAATTACCCTTCTGATTAGGAGTAGGAGGAAGAATTATTATGGTAAATCCTTTCAAATGACTACTTACTGGATGTGATTTTCCCACTTTTAACCCCACACTTTCCAATCCTGATGGTCCTTACTAAGGATCATGAAGTTTACTTATATTAGAACCCATCAGTGATGTTTAATAAATTTTAGTACCATTAATTGACCTGTTTTAGAATCTATGATCACATTCAGTCCCTCTACTAGTAGTGCATAAAGGTTGAAATTGTAGGGATCCTAGTATGTCAACATCCTTGTTCATATGAGTAATTCTAGAGATTCCATTAATCCTATTATAGAAGTCTCATAGTTCTCCATTGAATCATGGAAGAGACATCTCCCCATGTGTAGATTAGGGGATAGGGTAAGTATGCTAACCTTCAATTCATCCCTCATATGTGGTAAAAAAATGTCTCTCAAGATGATCCTCCCATCAATGATGTCAGTTATACACCGCTATCCATTTGCATGATGAAAATCGTTATCATCAATACCCCTACATAGAAACAAAATGAGGATAATTATGAGGCACATGAGGAAGAGGAGACACCTTGAGAGGATTTACAAGGTCAATAAAAATTGATGAATACTATTTTTACTCAACTATAGAGATAGGTAACAGAACTAATAATTCATACCAATACACTCTAAAATATTCATCATTACATTGATTTAGGTAAAGTAATTTCTAAAACAAATGGTCCACTTGAGACTATATAGGTAACTGAAGCAGATGATAAGATTTTAGATTTTCTTTATGAACTTTATTTCTAGAAGTGGCTCAATGCCAAAATCCTAAGTTATAACTTTTATAATAAAAAAGATTTCTAAGACGATCCCATCACCCCCTTTAGAATCCCAATATACAATCCTCCTTGTTTGATCATCGAAGGATGAAGTATGAGGTTCCACCCATCTGACCAGGTTCAAGGCTAGTTCTTCCACTCAACCGAGATACAATCTTAGATTTCCCAGAGTTTTTTCTATATTAGATCCATGTTAATTCTCAATATTGGTTCATGGACTCTCTGATTCAAAACCCCTCTTTCTAATTAGTGGGAGATGTTTACCAATACCCCATAATGATGCGATCAACGCTCTTACCTATTATCTTGAATCTATTAAAATATATCAATCCTTTATCTAACCTAAGATAATACTATATATGAAATGGGTAGACCAAACTCCTCCTCACCCATATTTTGGAAACCCAATATTTTCCGCCTTCAATGGAACAAGTGACCTAGAGCAACACTTTACACACTTTTCCTCTTAGTGAAACTCGATGCTGGGAACTCTAAATTAGTAGGAAGAATATGTGCTTCAGTTCTTTTTCTAGACCTTGGAAAAACCCATCTTTATCTAGTATAGCCAGTTGGCCTTGAGATCAATCACTAGTTGGGTGGATTGGTGATAGAAATTCCTTTACCATTTCAGCTCCACCATGCATAGGAATAGTTCCATCAACCTCTACAAGTTAAATCATAATGATATTGAACATTTCACTAAGTTGATTGATTGGTGGAAGGGATTAAAATATTATCTTGACATCTAAATTACCTATTAATTTTTTTTACTAATGTGAAAGGAGAATTTTAGAGATAATCTAGTCCATACCCCTATCTACCTCAAGTATCTAGAAGTATTTTATGATTTTTTAGGAGAGTTAAATTCCTTGAGGAAGCCGTGAAGTAGACCAAGTAGTAGTCTCACCCATTACTTCCTTCGCCTCCGATATAAAATACAATTAGAGAAAAAATAGACAGTTTTACATAGACTTCATAACGAAAACTAATCTGGCTTTAGGTGGACCCATAAAAGGCCCCATAAGGTGAAACCCCACTATGAGAATGTATCATATGGACCCTATTATGGACAAACACCCAAGATTCAATATTCATAATGAAAGAAAAGGGTATATTCCTTCAAGATGAAAAAGTCTCAAATTTCTTCCTCCATTTTCTTGTGAAGATGTTACTCTTGTTTCTAAAAATAAAAAATCTACAATAAGATGAATTGAAGAACTGGACCAACTATTTTCCTTAACATAGATTCCTTGGGTACTCCATTAAGGAATGTACTATCTTTAAGAGTAGGTATATCATGGAGTGTAGAATTGGGAGATCCTCCAGAATAGGTGAAATATATCTTTTCCACCTTTGAAGAAGATGATGGAGATTCTGGGGAGTGAAAATTGTTATCCAGTCAAGGAACACAGAAATTCAATGATTGTCTATCCTAAAAACAAGTCATTTGATTCCATAGGATCATTAATTCTCAGTTGAAAATACCAGTTCTTCCCATGGTCCACATGATCTCTCTGATGATATCATCAACATCATAACCTTATAAGTCTTTGAAGTGCAAGTTAAAACATCACAAATACAATCAAGATCCTTTGTCTTTTCTGAATCTGGTATGTACCATCATAAAACTCATACCCCCAATATTTGTAGTTGGTTCCCTGAATCAATCTAGTAGGACTAATATGAAGAAGATCAGGAATATGCCTATTTCAATGATATTAAATTGGTTGACCAATGTGTAGAGTTTAGTGATAAAGCACACCAATATACTCCTTTAGGAACTTCTGGATGATGCTATTAAGGAAAATGGAAAATCATTCTAGTAAGCAAATTACTTTAGGATCTATCCCTAAAATCATGGTTTATACTATTGAGACAAGAAGATGGGAATTAATCAAATCTCATAAAATGTGGACTTCTATTCCTACACCTTCCATCACTCCTTTGTGACCCATCCAGTTGGTTGATAGTATGGATTAACCACATCCACCCAAGGATTGTTTATATCTATCCAAGTCTCATACATAACTATCCAACACTCAAACTCAATTTTACTATTGATAGTTGAACATGGTAGGTACCAGTCAGGCCTCGTGACCTCAACAAGTTGGACCAACCACATTACCTATCAAAGAGTGACCCTTAAGAAGATAAATACACCCCTATCTTATAAGTATTATCTGCTCAAGAACATTTATTAAATTTAAGGAAGGATCTACATTTTTAATGCACTTCACCTATTAAAGGAATTATGTAAAGACCTCTTCAAGGCCCTGATGAGTCCTCTCTAGTTTGCAATTATCGTATCCATTACAAAAGATAATCATGTAAAGGATTCCAAACATGTGGAGTTTTAAACTATCATACCATTCACTAGGAAGGATGAGGGTTCCATCATTTAGGGTGTATCCATCATTTTTATTTCATAGGTTAGTATAATTACATAGTGGTATATTAATTTTCATTGGACAATGGCTCTAGGATTAACCTCATCTTGACTCAAACACTTCATAAGCTAGAACTTACCAAAAATGATTTAACCACATATGAAATAATAATATAGGGATATTAAAAGAGTGAATATAAGCCACATGATATGATTATATTAAAAACCCACTTTTTATATTTGGTATCAAATACCTAATTCATAGTGGTCTCGCAAGACACTTCCTAAAATGATTTACTAGGAAGGACATCAATCAACCCACATGAAAAAACCCCCTCTTTATATCATAAATGTGTCAATTAATCCCTCAATATACAATAAGGATTAATCTATAGGGATTATACTCCATTTAACTCCTACAATTATTTATACCTAATTACTGGATATTACAAGAGGGAAGGGAAGTAGCCCCAGGTTGATGAAGCCAAGTGTGTCAATGATACCAATGACTTGGAAACCACTTTAGTAGATATATGGAATGATATAAAGTAAAAAATAATACTAATTAACCACATCGAATCAATGAAGCCATGCCCTGGGAGCCTATTCATTATCCCTAAAAAAGAGTTCTCAAATATTACCTTGTACTCCTCTAAAGTATAGATGCCTTTGAATCTTGAAAGACCCACTCGAGTTAAACATCAGAAAATGTAATCTATTCTTGTCATCCAACGTCACCATCATGTTTTATGGAGGGTGGGTTTCACCCATTGGAAGTCAAATATGCCACATTGATTCAACATCAAGGGTGTATTATATTGGCAAAGGCCTTATGAGATTAGATCCTCAGCCTATGTTTATATGGTCTCTATAGATCCAGAGGTGAATGAACCCACTTATAAGGATTATTATCTTTCAAAAGAAGATTATGCAACCCAATTTGATCATATGTCAACGTAATTTTATCCTCCATCTAGTCCTTATACTTTTGAGGAAGAGGATTTGGATGAATCTTCTCCTACATTTAAAGGAGTCTCCACATGAGTTGAAAAAGGTAAACCTTGGTACCGAGGAACATCCAAGGATGAAAATGATCAACTCCATTAGGTATTATGATGAGAAATAACAATATGTTATGTTCGTAAAATAGAATTATGATGTATTTACCTAGAACTACAAGGTGATTTCAGGTCATGACCCCCATGTTTCTATCAACCATTTTGGCCTTATTGTTGGATACCATGTATTTAAAAAGGATTATAAGAGAATGAACCATTTCCATGGTTCCATGGTTGTGGTTGAAGTTAATAAGACGATCAAAGACAAATTTTATAGATAAATTTAGTACCCCCAATGGCTGGACAACATCACCCTTTCTAGGAATAAAAATAGATAGATCAAAGTCCACATTGACTTCAGGGACCTCACCTGCCATTGTCCAAAGAAAGACTTGCATGTATCAATTATGATTTTTTTTCTCAATGTGACTACTAGATTCTAATCCATTTACTTCATATATAGGTTTTTTAGATAAAAAAATCCAAATGGATCCAAAAGATTAAGAAGCCTCTTCCTTTAGGACATCTCATGGAACTTTTTTCTACCGAGTGATTCCCTTCAGCTTAAAGAATTCTAGAGAAACCTATCAATGTTCCTTACATCACACAGTGACTATCAGATTGGTGCACTAACAATGAGGTTAAGTATTAGGCCCTCACCACCAATCTTGTGTTGGGCCTCAATATTTAGTCATACGATTTCATGTAAATGGTTAATCTAAGATAGTCATCAAGAAAATCAATAGTGACTATACTCGTAGAAAATAGGAGCTCATCACTTTTATTCAACACTCCCATGAGTTGATGGACCATTTTCCCTATGAGATGAATATGATCCATGTTCCATGATACCAGAATGATCAATTGAATTCATTATAAAGCTTGGAATTGTCCCTCCTAGACGCAGATTAGGATAACCTGGTTATCCATGTGGCACATTAGAAAGTCATATCCCCCATAATTTCCAACAAAGAGGGTCACTAGAATAATCAACATTCTACTAGAACTTCCTAAGGAGGGACTTCAAATTCATCTATAATAAAAGGTGAATCTAATTGGACAAAACCTTTAATTGAGTAACTCCAACATGGAGCTCTCCCATCATAATATTCCGAGCATGACCTAATCCATCAATGTGCTGTAAATTTCATTCTCTGGGATGTCCCTAACTTAGATCAGATCCTCTACATGTGATACTTTAAAGAGATCCTTCTTATGTGGAATTTATGGAATGAAAATAATTCACGTATTGGAGGAGGTCTATGTTATGTCATGTGGGGATCACCAATTAGGATTTAATACCTTTCATCAAATCTAAATGATGTGATACTTTTGGCCCACCATTCTTCATGACTACATGGAATTCACTAAGGACTTTCAGGAATTCTACATATAGGACAAATTCATGAATCAAAATCTAGAGATTATTTATTCCATGAAATATTATTGGCACTTTTCTACATGGGGACTAGATGTCATGGTTCCTTACATTCCAGTGATAACCCGATAGTATTGGTTCATATTTAGTTCCATTCACTTCTTCATGAAATAGAATAAAGTTATTACCATCAAAGAGGACAAGACTTGGGATATGATCGAGTTTGTGAAGTCTTATATCATATATTTGTTTGGGATCCCCCACACGATCCTCATGAATAATGGAACTAACTTTTGAGCCACTAAGCTAAAGAAACTATATACCAAGTACAAAATCTGGTATAACCATATTTGCCACTACCATAAATCAACAAATGGATAGACTAAGGAATTCAAAAAGATAATCTTTAACATTTTACAGAATATGGTGGAACAAAATAAGAATATATGTCCTGAAAATATATCTAAATCCTTATGGAAATATCATATGATGACTTGGACTTCTACCTAGGTGACCCCTTACTCCCTGGTATATGGAACAAAAGTAGTGATTCCTATTGAGGTTCATATTCCATCACTCTAAACAATAGTTTATGATAATTTGATGCTGGAAAAAGTCCCAATCACACATATCTAAGTAACAATCCCTCAATAGGAATATGGTCCAAGCACTATATAACCTCAAAGTCCATCATAATCATGTGGCCTATGACTTCAACAAGATGGGCCGACTATAATATTTTCTCCAAATTAATTGGTATTGGAACTAAGGAAACCAAAGATACCTAGAAGAAAACAATCAAAACATGAACCCAAATTAGAGGGGCACTTTTCCATTCACAAAGTCTAATATAATAGTGAATAATCATTGATCACCATGGGTGAGGAGTGAATCACATCTCCCACCAATTCAAGGTACCTAAATAAATACTTTTCATAACTTCAAATCAGTTCCAAAATTCTAGTAACATGATATTAAACCCCATGAAAAATGGTCCAGGTTATAAGTCCTTAAACTATATAAAACTATGACCCAAGATACATGATGTTAAATTGTGTAGCATTTCATCATTTCCATATGATGTTAAACTACACATTCAACATCTTGGTCACATGATATTAATCTATATGACATATAGTAAGACATGTTTGGATTTATACTATATATAACTTCATCCTCACCATATGAAATTGAATGACATTTTAAACTGATCACATGAGGTTAAACTATATGGCTATTTTCCAAACTAGGTTAAATACCTAGAGATGGGGGTAGGATTAGGGTATGACATATTAAAAAAACCTTCTCTTTGGAAATTTAGACAAAAATATCTTATCCCTCCTTCCCATAGCAAAAAATAAATGGATGTTAAAACAAGAACATAATAAAAAAATTACTTGGTTCATCATCAATGGTGTATGTCCAAGGAGAACACAAAGAAAATGTTCCGATATACCTAATACACTAAATCACACTTCTTTTATAAGGTTTCGAGTAGACTCACTGTCCATCATAGTTTATAACCATTCATAATTTAAAATCACACCTCTCTCTCTAATGAATTGAACACACTAATCCTCAAGTAGAATCTTCTAACAATCAGTTCTGAGTTGATTCACCCTTGTGTGTGTCTTTATTCTCTTATTTCATAAAATATATTCCAACCACATTTGTGTGAGAATTTTATTCTCAAATCATGTAACCCCTATTAAATATCCCTTTTTAAGACCCCTTCATGTGACCCCTTCATGAGTCCCTATTATGATCATGTAGATCACGTAACGCCAAAAAAATACCCTATTATACTTACATGGATCACATGACTCTGATGGTTTTGTCTATGCACACAAACACCAAGTGCATAACTACTTTCCCATGGTCACTTTACAAGACCCCTTTGTTAGATCCATTCAAAACACTTCATTATATATCCCTTCATGATACCTTGTGATGATTATATAGAGTGGTTGACTCAGGAACAAAAACTTATTTTTCTCATGTGAAATAATTTTCTTCACATTAAAACACTTATGAAAAATTATCTACTTATTAATTTTGGATTAGGTGGTATTTATAGTCATTAACCCACTTCCTTAGACCCAAAAATTGTGGTTAGATGTCTATTCCACTTCCTATGAATTTCCCTTACACACTTCGCATGACTAGTTTTGGCATTTGTTAATAACCACCATGATGTATTGATTATTACAATCCCTTCCTCCATGATAAGTGACATTTTATTTGAACATATCATGTGAATCCATCATGATATATTCTAAAAATAATGTTGTTTTCATGTGATCCAATCATGATATCCCTTGAAAATCTTTCACTATACATGATCCCACGTGGGATCCAAAGGGAAACATGTAGTGGTCAGTGGTATTTTCTTCAGGAACTTTGTGTGATCCCATTTAAAGTTAAAAATAAAACCGTGTTCTATTTACATGATCCCATTGTGTGACCATCTTATACTTACATGGATCTTGTGACATGATCACGCGATCGAATTAATCTCTTATGATTTCAAGAAATACATGTCTACCTTGGACATACAATCACTATTGGTGTGATGCTTTAGGACTTAAGTGCTTCTACATGATCCTTTGACACATATGCACTCTATGATATCCTTTGTCATTTATACACTCCATGTGATCCTTTAGGGAATATGTGCCAAATCTTCATGCCTCCTTTGAAAATCATAATTTTTCATCAATGTCAAACTTTTTCAATAAACAAAATCAGCCTAAAAACACAATTAAGAGGGATTTTTTTTTTCAAATAATCCCCCTTTGGATTTGTTAACTACACTTCAAAACATCAATAACCAACTTGTCAAAAATTCATTAACATTAGAAAAAAATTCATTATACATCCCCAATTAGTGATTAAGGATACCCTCAATATATACTCTAAGACTGCATTATTCATTCTTGGCTTGAGAAATATGAGTAACATGCTAATTTCATTGATGAAACAAGCTTATCCATTGAGAGAAAATCTTAAACTGAACATGAAAATTACATGCATAATGAAACCAAAGTACACTCATTTATATGGCTCTTGTTCATTAAAAGACCAATTTAATTATTTCTATATTTTAAAACTCCCCCCATTTCTCTAACCCCCCTATAATATTCTTTTCCCATCTTGATCAATACTTTTCTACACATTTTTTAGTTATCCTAAAGTCCAATCCTCTGTGGTATGTTGTATGGTAAAGAACACACATCATAATATAGGGGAAATCACATTATACCTAAAAAATACAGGGTCCCACATCCACACTATTAAAGTGTGGGGAGCTGACTGAAATCTAAGAGTCAGTCGTTGTTGGTCAAATTATTCTTTGAGATCAGCTTTGATTTGAATGTCTTCAACCTATAGTTTATTTGACACATACTCCTACTTCACAAGGACATGATTCACGTTCTCCTTAATAAAGTGACATATGATTTTGATATGCTTTGTCTTTGAGTGATGGACTATATTTCTTATAATATTTATAGTACTTAAATTTTCATAACAGATTCTGATTAGAGACTTCACTTATACTCCCCTAAATTCAAGATACCGCTTCATCCAAAGTAACAACATGCAAGAACAATGTATTTAGATTCTATATCATGTAAGAAAATTAATATTTTTTTATTATCCAAGAAATACATAATTATCAAAAATAGAATGAACCACTAAATGATGAATTTTTATCTTATTATAAACATCCCTAATCATCATATTTGAAACCCAATAGATTTTTCTGATATTTTTCATTGTATAATAAATTAAAGTCAACTATTCCTTTGATATTGTGAAGAAATTTTTTTCTGTTTCATGTAAGTGGATTTATTTGGTATTAAATTGATTTCATACTTCTTGGAATGTGGGAAACACATTATCATACCTTGTTATTGTTAAGTACAATAGACTTCCAATGATGTGTTGGTATTCTATGATATTGAATTATTTTACATCATCATCAATAACAATTTTATCTATGTAGCAACCAGAGTTTCCTTATATTTGGAATTTTCTATTCCAAATACTCTTAGAACAACCATAATATATTTTTATTTAGAAATAAATGTGCTATTATTCCTTGCATTAACTTTGAACCAATGAAAAATGTTAGCTATCCAATCATTGACATTTTGAACTTTAATTTCATGAATTCTATAAACTCTTTGCACTACTCTTTGTAAGATCCACCAAATATTATGTCAATGACACATACAAGAACAATCTTCCTTTTATTACTCTCATTATTAAAATAGATATTATAATCAAATCCCCCAAGATGAAAACCGAGCTTTTTCAAATACTGATCAAATCATGAATACCATGCTCTTATTGCCCACTTCAACATGTATAATGTATTCTTTAACAAATTTTTTTTTCTCATATTCATGAATGATATTACCATATGTATTTTCAATATACACATATTTTTATATAACCCCATTTATAAATACCCTTTTCATTTGAACTGATGAAAAATGTTAGCTAGCCGATCATTGACATATTCTAGTGTCTTTAGACTAGAAATTTATTACTTTAATTCCCAAAGAACTTTTAGGAATATACCTTTTGGAAATTAGGTAATTAATCATATATCTAAAAAACCATAAACTATAAAGTGTGATTTTTTTATTAGTATCTATTTTTACCATAATATAAAAATTTTAAAATAAGGAATAATTAATTTTAATAACAAATATTTACAACCTTCAACTTGAATTTTTCCATTACTTTACCCATCCTTAAACCCTAAGATTTTTTAAAAAAAATGTTGAATAAGAATAAGAATCCCAGTAAGGGTCATAAAAATAAGAGGTCTATTAGTCTAGTGGAAAACATAAAAACCCTTGAGATGTTTTCCTTTATCTCAATGTTCTTTGAGAAAATGTATTAAATAATTTTCACATGAAACCACAAAAAACTATTTTATCAAATAAATACTAAAAAATAAATAGAAAGAATAGAAAAATAATTTAGGTAACTTGGTAAATCATCATTCACATCACTTTTATAAATGGAATAACTGATAAGGAAAACTGCCATAATTATCTAAGGAACCCATTGCATTAGAGGTGTATCACGGACCCACCCATCCTAGGTTTATAATAGAACCACCTATCATTGGATAATAACATAACCATCCATCCTTGGTCTATAACATAACCACACATAATTGGTTTATAATTAAACAACATTTTATTATAAACAATTCCCAAGAATCATAACATAATCATAAATCCATAAATACAACATTTTCATCATAAAACCCTATAAAAGCTCTTTTAATCCTGTATGAAATATTATTTTGAATATCAAAATACCCTTTTATTTAAAAACCAATTTTCAATAAAAAATACTCATGAAAGGTAAAGATGATTTTTCTATGAATAAACATGACATATTAAAAAGTAATACAAACATTAAATAATAGTTACAATGGAAATTTTTGTGTGTGTGTTTGTATACGTTAAAATAAAACATTCCCTTTATCTTTTGTAAATAAAGTCAATAATTTCTTAAAAATATTCCTTTTTGGAAACCTTTTAAATAAATAAAAAATTTCTCTTTATAAAACATTCATGTACATATTAGTAAAATCAAAAAATCATTTTTAAAACATGCACATGGAAGAAAAATATTTGTAAGGAATACTTTAAAAAGTATTTTTAAAGAAAATTCCCTTACCTTGAGTCTAACCAATCACATATGTGCTTTATCTTCATGACTAAAAAATTTATGTTAATTATTTAGTTTCTTAATAAACTTTTTAAAGTTTAATTTTCCATTAATTTTATTTCTTACCATAATATACACAATTAGTTAGTCATTTAAGTCCACTTAAGAAGTTTTGATGGTATTCCACATATATATAAAAAATTACTTCAGTAGGTTGACTGTGGTCAAAGAGGACATTATTTAAACATTAATTGAATAATAATTATGTAATATTTATCATATTTATACATAAATTATAATTTAAAAACCAATAATGAAATATGATTATGAAAAATGAACTACATTACAATCATGGATACGGTAGGCCGTAGATACGCATGAGTAATGTTTCCATTTTTCAATAATCATTATGAAAGAAGTTCAATATTATTTTATATTTACAAAATGATAATAATATCATAAATACCATATTATTTCATTATATATATATATATATCATCCATGTTATTTTGTGGTTAAAAAATAATCATATCACTTCATGGAGGCACTAGTCCACACGTATTCATGAACGATGTTATCATTTTTATGTAAGAAGGAAAATGTTATATTATCTTTTCATAATGATAAATATATTATTAATATAAAAATTATATCATATATATCACATATATTCATTATATTTATCCTTATTACCTTTTATTAAAATCATTATTAAAAAATGAATCATATTGCTTCGTGAGGTGGTAGTCTTCCATACACACGAGCGACGTTATCAGATCCCTCAAAAAATAGAAATCAAGACAGTATATGTGATATAATAATACAATATGTATATTTATGTCAAAAATATAATTTATATACTTTAAATCCATCATTATTGATACTTCTAAGAGGAAATGATGAAAAACGAATTACGTCGGTTCACGAGGAGGTTGTCCACTGTATACACGAATAATGGTTTTGTTTCCCATTTGATGGAAAAGAAAATGTATTTAGGTTATGATATTAAAATAATAAAATATTAATATATGATAGATTTTGGTTTTATAATATTATCATAATTTACGAATATTTTAAGGAGGTGGAGTAATAAATAAAATAGAAAAGCTCGGTTAAGCATGATACCTCTTCTTCAAACAATTTCCATATATTAGAACTGAAATTATTCATAGGATGGATTTATGATAAAAACAAGGAATCTGGGTAAGGGGGAGGAAATTATAGAATGTATTTTCATATGTATTTTCTAAATGAAATGGCTTTGAAGGTGTAAATAGAAAAGGAGAGGAGGTGGCCTTTTATAAATGCAGGAGAGGACATAGTTGGAATTTTTGAAAATAAAAAGTGATACCCACATTTTTCACATGCCAAAAGGCTCAGAAATGAAAAATTATATAAAATTATATGATATAAGTTCAAAATTTGGAAATAAATAGAATCTATATGAGTTTTTATGTTATTTTAACAATTATCATTTAATTTTTACCCCTCGATAAATTCATTTTCACCGTAATTGCGGTACAATATTTTTATTATTTTCACTATTCATTATGACCAAAATTTTAGTTGAACATATTATATAATATAATTTATTCTGATTCAAAATATTATTTCAATTCATATAAGTTGTATAATTTAATTTAAATTCAAACCCGCAAATGTGATGAAAAAAGTTGGGGTTCAAAAATGTAATTTTCATGAGTAAGATGAATTTATATTAACTTTAAGACTAGTAATAATAATTGTATGAATTTAAATTTATATTTTTTGATATATAATAAATAAAATTAATTTAAATAATTCTTAATTAGGTTTATTTTAATTAATTCAAATGGGGAAACATTATCTACTTAATTTTTTTTCTAGAAAAATGTGTTTTTAACCTAAAAATAAACTTATACTAAAATCTAATACAAAGATAATTAAAATGTAATTAAGTGGATTAAATATAAATAAATAATAATTATGTTAATTTTAATCAAATTAAAAAAATAATGGTACTTCTAAATTACTTAATTTATTGAAAAGAAATAATATTTTACAAAAATTGGTATTTTTACTATTAATAGAAATGTCAACATTTTCTGAAAAATCCCAACATTTCACCCTAAGTTAATTTTGATGTGGTGATTACAAAAAAGAAATTTATTATATAAAATTATAATTCTATAATTTATAAATTAATATTTTAAATAAAACCATATAAGAAAAGGTTTTAATTAAAACTATTTCCTTTTTTATTTAAAAATTATGCAATATTTTTATAATAAATATAACTATCTTATTATTAAATATTAATAATCTTGAAAATGATTTATTATATCATTACCCAAGTTGTTAAAAAAATATTCCTTCATCTCCATGGGATTCATGATTCACATTTTTCTCTTTATTCATAATGACACACTTACTTCCAGAGACTCAAAAGTACTTTAATGTTGGCTTCTTTCCATAATATAACTTGTATAGAGTCTTATATTAATTTTAACATAATAAAGATATTTTAGAAATGTATAATGATGTTAACATTTATTTTTTTACAAAACATATTTGGAAGGTATTTATCAATAATTATTTTTATGCCCATATTGTTGATCATTTAGTTTCATCTCTCAACCACTCCATTTTTCTATGGAGTTATTACTACTAAAACTTAGTGCCATATCCAATGTTTCTCAAGATAATCCTCCACTTGGATGTCTGCAAACTCTATTCCACTATCCATTCAGAATATCTTAATTTTTTGACATTGTATATTTTCAACTTCACTCCAATAATGTGTTATGAAACTCAACACCTTAGGCTTGTGGGTGATAATTAAAACTCATTCCATTTTACTAGAATCATAAATGAAATGAAAACACTATCTCTTTCCATCAATATATCTTGGTGTTATAGGTCCACACACATCATTGTATACTAGTTCAAGTACACTTTTTGACATTTTTTTTTTCTTAGACATATTTAGAGTTATATTACCTTATTGGAAAGAATCACATGTATGAGTAAGATCACATGATAACATAGGTAGATATCAAGAAACGCCACATTTCACCAGATATTCCAAGGATGGTTGGATTATATGACCAATAAATATATTCCAAAACCTATTTACTTCCTCCTTGGAAAGAAAACATATATCTTCTTCTCCAATAATAAGGTAGAGATTCCCATTTGTTCACTTTACCTGCAAAAAAACTCCACCGCCTTTTCACTTTTTTAAAGATGGGGAAAAAGCCTATTTTTATTATGAAAGAAATGAACTCATTTCCTCTTAAAAATATACACCTTCCTGGTAAATCTTATAGCATATCCTGAGTCACAGAGTTGACTCACATCTAACAAGTTGTGGATGTGACCTTCAACAATCAATACATCATATCATCTCATTTATTTTCCCCCAATATTGGATTTTCTTAAGAAAATAATCTCCATGAATTCGTCATTTCAAAATATGAAAATACCTTGCTTGTCATAACAGAATACTAAAAATAGATCCTTATTTCATGTCATATTAGAAGTGAATCCAATATCAATGATCCATATTCTTATGAAATCTGATGCTTTGAAGGAAATATCTCTAACCACTACCTACCCAACTCTTTTCTTTTTGATCCATGTGTTTGACTTCATACATGATAATGACTGATATTCAAGATCATCCTCAGAGTCTCATGGTTTAAACTCATATTTTAAAGATATAATTTCATTTCATTCTCATATTATTTAATGATCCCTTGAGCTGATTAATGTAAACATTTTGGGTTTACTTTTGTACATTCCTCCACATTTTCTATATGAAATATAATGCCTTGTGTCTGAATCCACCATACAAAAAAAATATGAATCAATAAAATTCATTGAAAATTAATGTCTTTTTTGATACCTCTATTGCACTTACACACATCATCACCTCTTGGCCATGGATTTTTTTGGACTACATCATCATTTCACAATAATGACATTAGATATGAGGTGTATTCTGGTGAATCATTTTTATATCACTAATTATCCCATATGATATATGAATATTTTGATTCAGATACATACCCAAATAAATCAACAACCTCAGAGTTGTTTCCTATGGTCTAAGACCAATAATTACTGATTTCTATTTACAATAAATACCCATACATGTTTTGATATTCTCATATGTGATTTTATTATCTAAACATCCATTTGACTGTTTTTCTGGACCTACAAACTCTATTTTTTTCTGTCATCTCTATAACCTACTTTCCTAATATCATATCAAGAGTCATGTGTTATCATTGGTATTTTATCTTTTTTTATATGATAAAAACTTATCCATCAAGTTATTTTTTTATTTAACTTGATATTTTATTGTGTGAGTTAGTCAATTTGTAACCTTTTTATGTTATTCTACCTTGATATTTATGTCAATGAATTTATCTGAGTTTTATAGCTTTCCTTATATGATCTTTTTAATTTCAGATTTCATCTCATGATTCTCTTATTCTTGTTGCTACACATAGAGTTTGGAATCATGAACCACTATACTATATTTTTTTATATCTCCAAACATATATCTCCTCAAGTGTATCTTTTAATTCAATATAGAGGTAAACTATTCCTTAGAACTATCCTTAACCATTGTCTCTTTCTTCCCTTGTTTGAGAATGTATCACAACTTCTACAATAACATTTTCTCCATGAACCATATAGTCTTCTATCACCTTTTCCTTGATTATTCTGAACTATTATTTTATTCTGAATGAATATTCTTCTTTCTAAAGATTTTTTTCATAATTTTTTTCCTTCCTTTCAAAAATACTAAAAAATTATTTTTCGGAGTTTCATTATCATCCACATAATAATCATGAAAATTCTTGGGAAACTTTGAAAAATGATTTTCAAACTTTCCACAATGAAATCATACAGGATAATATTCCATTTAAACTTCCCTTTTAACATTTATAGTTTTGAGGAATGAAATGACATAACCTCATCCACAATGTCGTTTTACTGACCATATTCAATAATTATATTCTTCATGTCCTTGAATGACACCTCTTTAAACTTCACTTTTTCCACAGACTCATTATCATCATTTATTATCTCGTATGTGACAAGAGTACAATGTAAGATATCTAGTATTATCTCCATTGGATCTTTATCTTCTAGTATATTTTTTTTAATTAAAATTGTGTGGTATCCCTCTCAAGATATGATTAACGATATTTTCATCATCAAGAATTTCTCTGAGACTACACATGTCTTCCACGATAGCATTCACCCAATCAAATAATGAATCTATAGTCTCATTGGGGTGCATTATCATGTCCTCATATTTGTTCCATTTAACCTGGATTTTATCTTCCCATAATTTTTAATTGGATTCATAGGCATTTAGAATCTTTTCCCACATTGTATGTGATGATTTACATGACATTACTTTTATGTATAATGTGTTTGATAAAGCATCGTCTAAGGCATTGATTCCTCTGACATCAGTATCCATTTCTCTTATTTTTTCTTTAGATAAATCTTCATAGTCCTTAGAAACTAAAATACCATTCACTTTGGATGTATAAACATCTATAAATTAAAATATAATGGAGTGTTGCATCCAATTTTTCTATATCTAAATTTTGTTTCATCAATTATCAGTATCCCTTCATGATTAACAACTTTTATTGCTTCCATTGAGAAAGAAACTTTTAATTTAACACTTATTCTCTGATTCCAATTTTTATCCCAACTAAGTTAAATACCCTAAAGGGGAGGGGGTAGTGAATTAGGGTATAATAAATAAAAAAGTGTCTCTTTTTATCTTTCTAAAAAACTCACTTATCTAAAATTTTTATAAAATAGAATAAATGAAAATTAAAATATGTACATGACATAATAATTTTACTTGGTTAACCCTCATTAGGCTATATCTATGGAGAATATAAAAGTAATGTGTTGATGTACCAAATCCACTGAAGTATACTATTGTTACAGGGTTCATAGAAAACTCACTATCCCTCCAAGATTAGAATCATTCATAATTTGAAAGATCACTACTCTCTCTCTATAGAAGTGAACACACTCCTCCTCCGGTATAATCTTTTAACTATCAGTTTTGAGTTGATTTAAAATTGTGTTTGTCTTTATTCTCTTATTTCATCATATATATTAAAACCACCTTTTCAAAAAAAAAATCTTCTTGAAGCACGTATCCCTTAATCTAGACTTCTTCATGATTCCCTCTTTTGATCACATGAATTGCAAGACTCATACATGAGATTGTATTCTAATTACACATATCATATGACTCAGATGGATTTACCTATACACAAAACACTTAGTTCATAAATACCTTCTCATGGTACCTTCATATGAACCCTTTACATGATCCCTTCATTTGAATTCTTTACAAGATCCCTCATGAGACACTGTAATGATTATGTGGAGCATGTGAATTCAGCACAAGACCCTATTCTACTCATGTGAAATACCTTAATTTAGATTACACTACTTAAGAAAATTTCTCTACTTTTTAAGGATGAGTTAAGGGGTATTTATAGTACTTAATACACAAACATAACTCTATAAATATAAGTTTTACATCCATTCCACCACCTCATAATTTCCCATAAAAACTTATCTTAACCAAATATTGCATTTTAAAATAACCTCCACTTCATATTTCTTATCACAATCCCTTCCGCCCTAGTTAGCATCATTATATTTGAGAGTGTCGCATGACCCACTCATGAGATTTTTTGACAATCATTCATAAATAATGTGATCCCGTCATGATATGCCTTTAAAATTAGGAACTTTTCATCATCCCATCGTGATATTTAATTGAAAACATGTGGTGGTCAACAGTATTGTCATTAGGAACTTTGTGTGATCCCATCACAAGATTGAATGACAATCATGGTCTTTTTTTATAATCCTATCATGTGATCCTATTATACTTATTTGGACTACATGATGCACTCTCACTATCTCCTTAATCTCTCTTAATTTCAATAGAGACATGTTCTCCATGGATAGACAACCTCACTTGGTGTGATACTTTAGGACTTACATTCTTTTGCATGATCTTTTGGCACATATGAACTTTGAGTGATCCTTTGATGCTTATTCACTCCACGTGATCCATTAGGACATCTGTTCTAACTCTTCAAAAATCCTTTGACAATTATCCTTCACCATCATTGTCAAACATTTTCAAAAAACACAACAAACCTTAAAAAAACCATCAAGAGGTATTTTTTCCAACAATGACATATAGTCCTAATAGTATGACTTTAAACTGTATAGTATTTCATCCTCGATATATGATTTTAAAATATAAATTAAATATCCTAGTCACATGATGTTAAACTATATGACATACAATCCTAGTTATATGAATTTAAATTTCATATAATCCCTATCCAAGCTGTATGACTTTAAATTGAATAACTGACATATTTTTGAATGATGTCTAATATATAGAAATGGGTTTTCTCACTCACTTGAGAGGGAAACCCTTATTTTGGTGCTATTCATCTACTTCCCCACCCTCAAGAACTAAATATGGTTTTACTTACATCATGGGATATGTATAGATTCTTGGATCTCTTATCCCAATCCCAACCGTTGATGTATTTCCTCACACCCATTTTGTCTTGATAACCAAGACCCTTCAATCAAGTCTCTTATCATCACTTGATGGAGGAATTATGCCCCATTTTTTGGTAATAGTCATGACCCTTTCTCATTTATGTACCCAAAAAATATGCTTGAGTATATGATGGAATTCCATATAGAGTGTTGAACTCTATCAGAACACCCCTTCAGTTCACATTCACAGATTAAGTCTTTCTTATTTGAACACCCACAATTTACCATGTTCAAACAAGATCCCTTGCAGTGGAAACAAAACTCTAAATAATACCACCTTTCATCTAGGTAACATGACCCAAAGGATTCCTCAGTGAATAATGATGGTTACCGTATGCCCAAAATGGAAAATTATCGACCTGAAATATATTTATCCCATCCATGATCGTGCAGCAGAGTAACATGTTCCTCAAATGTGGTTATCATTAGTCCTCCACCCATTTGTTTCCACCTTCTGTGATTTGAAGTATAGGGATATTGATTCACTTCCCATTCAACATCCTTCATTTAGGTGGAGCTTTGATACCCTAATTATTACCCCTTTTCATAGTTCCACATGTTTATGGAACATGCCGGTCTCATGAGGACCTTGCTGATCCATTTCTATTTTCCCCAATCATACAAAATCATGTGACATGGGAAATAGTATACTATTCATTGTTTCTAAAACCAATCATGTATCACATTGGATTAAGGGTCTTGGTGGTTTGTTCCCCAACATTATTGAGGCATGTTGCATTTCCAAGTATGGAGGTCACATTGATCCAGGCTATATAACCCTAAATTGGTAGAAACCTTTGGCCCACATCCCATGACTATAAACCGGTACCACCCAATTGGACCAATCATATGACCTTAAACTATGTTCATTACATCTTGAGGACATTCATGTGGAACTAGGAATCATTTTTTATCTATTCATGTTGGGGTCATATTACATTTCATGCCACACGAATTCCCTTAATGAGGTTTTGGTCCTGGTCACATGATCTAAAAAAATCCCGTTTAGTCCAAGATCCATGAACTTAAATTTGTAGCATCCCCTTTGGTAAAAGGTTTGCGACCATAAACCCTAGTCCCCAATAGTATGACTTGTATAATCCAAAATTACCCTAGGCAAGAGGCATAAGGGCTTGTTACGAAGAAAAACATAAAGGGAGACTTGAGAAAAATTCATACCTCTACTTTTCATGTTTCTTATAAATGAATTGTAAAAAATTTAGTGAACAAATTTACGAGGTAAAAATTCTATTCGGTTCATTATAAATCCCTAGAAAAATCCTGATTGTGCTTTATGAACCCACTGGTTCAAGAAATAGTTAGATAAATTCTCTCACCCCTTTGGCCCCTTCTGAGATTCACAAAGTAGCATTATAAAATCAAATTCATGTTGGGTTATTCATTACCCTTAGTGATGCATGGGAAATCTTAGGCCATGTTCAAATCTATATGATCTTAAACTCTAGAAAAACTCCCTTATATCCTCACCATATCACATTAAACTATATGGATGTACTCTAAAAATAACAACCCTAAACTATGTGAACCCTATATTTATGGTATGAACTATGATATAAATAATCTTATTGGACCCCTTGGCCCTCCATTCATGTCAGGTTTTCTATTCTATAACAAGAGAGACTATCTAACTATCACGGTCTATTCAACATGACCATAAATTATTAGTCAACACTATGGTATAAGAATCATGACCTTAAACTATATTCATTACTCTCTAGTATATTTCTCTATAGTTATATACTCCTTGGCCCTTCATTTTCATCAGTTATATGTTTCCTATTAAACTACATAGACCACCTTAATCAACCTCTTCATTCACAGCTATACAACCTTAAACATTACCATCAATCCCCCCTTCATCCTCACTTTAAGACATTATAATACATGTTCATAATATAATAATCATAAATTCTGACTGTGTTCCCTAACATCCTCAACTTATAATGTTAAACCATGTGATTAACATCCTAGTCGTAAGAAATTAAACTATACCAAATGTGGTCTTAGCTTCATGACCTTAAACAATTTAACTAGTATCTTACTACATGATGCTTTAACAATAAAAAACTCATCTTACTCACATTCTAGGAAAAACCAATCATTATTTATCCTTCTGCATCACCTCGTAAAACTAAATATGGATTGATTCTCATCCCATGAGATACACAGTGACACCAAAAATTACTACATTGAGCATATCCATTTTTACCATTACCATTGGAATATTAACGTCGTCTCTTTGTTTTATTGATCAATAAACTATTATTATTTCTCATTCTCTCATGAGATTATGAGATGATTATCCTTTCATGATATTAGTTTACCCCTCATCTATATTGACACACCTCATCCACATTCTCAAACACACGGTGTAATGAAACTTAGAGTGTTGAACACTACCTGAACATCCCCTTTGTTTTACATAACAATTTAGGTCTTCCATGATTTGGATTCCCATAATAATTTATATATAATTTTTCTCCCATATTATTATGAAAAAATTCCAAATATGCTTACCTAAATTTCCAAGGAACATTCCACAAATTAATTACAATGAAAAATGTCGATTCCCATATGTCAAAAAAGTTCAATGATTGATCTGATGTTTTTTTCATGACATCCTTGATAGCATGGTAGTGGAACCTAATTTTTGAACATGTAAAAATCATACTCAACCTAATTGTATCTACCCTTTTTGTTTCAAATATTGTACGTCATGATTTACTTTTCCCACTTCACTATGTTTTGGTGGAGTTAAATTCCCTCAACATTAATTTTCTCAGGAATTTTCACATGTCTCTAAAAAAAGTTAGTCTAGTAGGATATTTCCTTGACTAACATACCATTATATCTGGATACGTACAGTGGTAGATGTGATATTCTAAACCCAACACTTAAAATCGTATTGTGTGATTTCATGTGATATAGGTGATATTATTCTACTTCTTGTTTCCCACACCGAGCATGACTCACATGGGATTAAATTTTTTTTTTGTGTATTTTATCCCCAACATGATTAAGACACATGGAATAACCTATAGTCCATGTAATATTACTATAAATTTCATAAAACCTTTAATGTTTTATGAAATTTTATATTCTATAATTAGGCTTCCTAATTTATTTCAGGTTTACCTCTTTCCATGGTACAAAGGATTTCTCGATTTTGGTTTAATTCCCATGGTCTTAAATTCTAAACCACACCATATGAGGGTTTCTACATTGGTGTTGGGTCTCTTTTCACATATAATTCCTCACCCCTAGTCTAAGCTACACAACTATAAACTAAACTGCATTACCCCCGTTCTTGTAGTATGAATTTAAACTACATAGAAACCCCATGGTATATGCATCATGACCATAAATTGCGTGCACATTCTTTCATGGGATGATGTATTCTAACAACCAGGATATTGGGACCCTTATACCTTCACTCAAATTGAATTTTCTCTACTCTAGATAGATAAAACATCTCACCCTCAATAGTCCATAAATAATGACCTTAAATTATGTAATTTTTTTCTATGTATGTTTATATATAGATAGCCCTCTTTCACCCTCCCTTCACATTGGGTTCATTTCACCTTTCATGCCTCAAAAAATCCCCCACAACACCCTTCTATCCATACATCATGGCATTAATTTTTTTTCATGTCTTCTAGAGAGAACCCACAAAGAACCATAAATATCATTTGATGTAAGCCCCACTTTTCTCTACATACTGCATAGAAATTCTCACCTCAATTAGTCCACACTTACTGACTCTAAAATGGTACCAAACTCTATCTAAGAATCATGACCATAAACTGCATGGGGGTTTATCCTGAGAACCTTTTCATGGCACTATGCCTCTATTATTCCAAACTAATTAACTCACCTCCTATTTATTCAAATATATACAATGTTAAACTATAGAATACCCCTTTTTATCCTTTATATATGACATTAAACTATATTTCAAACATCCTCACTACATGATGTTAAAAATCATAACATAGTTATCATCACATGAAATGAAACTTTTTGATACCTATGGGACATTATTTGATAAGATACCTCATTTTCGTGTTGGTCTCATAGCTCATTACCTTCCAAAAATGTGTATGTAGAGATTAAAATTTTATGGGATACATAGTTATGTTTTTATTCCCTATTTCATACCCATCCATGGGCTCTATTCTAATTCCCTCATTTCTCTAAGTGATGAAACTTCATTCAATTCCTATTAGGATTTAGCTCATATTTACACCAGCGAACCCTTTAATTTCTGACCCACTTTATGCATGGGGTATATCTATATAGGATTCCCTTAACCCCTTCTAGAGTTGGTATCCCACGTCATTACTTTCTAAAACTAAACATGGATTGATTCCCATTTCATGGGTTATATAATGACGCCTAGATCCCCAATCCCAACCCAAACCAAAATTTTCCCATCACTTATTCCTTGCCTTGGTGCTTGATGATCATTTGATAGATATCATTTCCTTCCTATGCATTAGGTGGTGTTTCAACCGAATGGAAGTGGTCTATATTGTATGTCCCAAAAACTGCAGTTCTACTATGATCCATGCATCATAACCTTAAATCATGTTCCTTACCTCCTAAGATCACTTGTATTGGAATTGGGATATATAATTCTCCTAATGTTTTTCCCAATTCCATACAAAAAATATACTCTTTAGTTGCACACATCATGACCTTAAAATTCATGAATTTTCCCACAAAGGTAATCTATATCGATATTTGGTCCACCAATTCATGTCAGGTTTTGTTTTTTCCTAATGCTAAACAAATAACCTAATCACTGGTTCATACTCCGTGATCTTAAACTAGTAGGAATTGGTATTTGATTCATGACCTTAAACTAGTAGCATATCGGTCCATGACCCACAAGTTCAAATTGGTAGCACCCCATTGGTCTAGACATCATGACCTTAAACTATGTCCCTTCATCCTAGAGGTTTGTTTATTTTAACACATGGTCTCTTCATTCATGTTTTATTTAATTCACCTATGTTATACACAAAACCTCCACCTTAGGTCGAATCATGATGAGAATAAACTCTATAGAACTAGGAACTAATTTGGTATCCCCAAGGAACATTCATACCATTCCCATGTCTCTTATGGTTTTAACAACCCATAAAACCTAGAGAACCCTATTGGTTTTCTTAACAAATGATAGTGTAACCCTAAGGTGATCGGGTTTCCCTTTGGGATCCTTATTTCATATCCACATTTTTCAACCCTAGAGTTTTAATTTCCCCATCAATCCTCCAAATCCAAACGAACTCTCCAATGATGATTTTAAGATTCTAAATAGCTCCACCTCTTATTTAAGATTCACTCCCTAGAGGATCATTTGATGACAAGCGATTGTTCCTATTTTCTAAAAACAGTCAAATAAAAAATCTAAATTTGTTTTCACCATCTTTGATGATATGGATATGAAATCCATGTTACAAATTTTATTAATAGTAATCCTCTTATTACTCAACACCCATTATTTGTAATTCAAATTATATATGAACAAATTTACCTTTAGTCACTCCAATTTTCTCAAATTTAGTCTCAAAACCCTTGGTGTTTCTTTATATTACCTTGTGGTATGTTGGAAGGGTGAACCAGCTCTATGGAATCCTAGCCAACCGGTCACCCTAGTCTTACTGGTGTTCCATAGGCCATTGTAAAATTATAAACCTCATCCTTTCTTCTTGATTGACACTCTCAAGGGACATGAGTAATACTCCTTTGCCTCTTGTTTCTCACACTAAGAAATACTCATATGAGTTTAGGAGTTTAGGGTGATTTTTCCTTTCTGAAACAATTGACATGCCTGGCTCCATTATTTACTATATAATGATAAATCATGCGTTCAACATACTCTCCATGTGATGTTAAAATTTTCAATACTTCCCTATCACATGACTTAAAATTGCGTGATATATAAGCCCTCATCAAAGGGGACACTCCTTATGCCATGTTGGTATTCAACCACACACCACTTTTAGTTTTGGTCATCTACCACACTATATATAAAACTACATGGGGATTAATTTCCATTTTCAATGGATATATAGGTATAGTTGGATTCTATATCTTAGGCTCATTAATGAATTATCCTATCATGACTCGGACCAAAGGGGACCAAATTATTACTACCCCAAGCCCACCTCCAATAGTCCAGGGGCTAGTGAATAACACAAGGTAAGAATTTCATACAAATGGGAGGTCTTAGCCTAATGTACTCGTAAACATGTAGATATATCCAGTCCCATACAATGCTGAAATGTAAAACAATTGATAAACAAGAATGCATACATCTAAAATCCCACCATCAGTGTATTAAAACAAGTACAGGGAAGAAAAATAGAAAACTAAAATATTAGAAAATGAAACTAAAAAAAATTCCAACCTAAACCAATACAACATGACCATTGTAATGGTAACTACAAGAACACACCTCGGTCTTCCCAAATCACTCAACTCTGCCTGGTCTTGGTCCCTCTAGGACTCTGTAAAAAAGGATCGGTTATCTGAATAAGTGATTAAACATGTAGGAAAATCCCTAGTAGGGGTGAGTATAAAAATAACCAGTAGGATAACCCAAAATTTCTAAGAATATAGAATAAATAATGATAGTAATCCCATCACAGTTATATGTAAATGAAGTATATTAAAAGAACATCTAGATATAATCATAATAGATGCAAATTCTCATACCATATCATAATCGTACTTCTATCCTAGGATTCCTGCTCGAAGGTTCCACCTAAAAATCATCTAGGACAACACACTCCTTGATTCAGATAGCACTAATGGAATCCATACAATATTTTATTCTCACTATGTCCTACCATAATAAGTACATGTTGGATGTTGGAAGGGAATGATACATAGATATAAATCACACCCATGTCCATGGGGTATACAAAAAACACAATTTGGATTATACTACTAATTAGGGGATCGAAATCCACGTAGTGTTGGTCATGATGATACCAAGAACCCCACCTAGGGTAAAGATGATGATGACAGAGGATCTCACTCTCGGACTCATGGAAGGATTACCACAACTATATCCAAAACTGAAGTTCCTCAGAGGGGATCACCATCATAAGTTTAGGATGTTACTCCTTACTAAACCCTTGGAGAATGGATCAATGGAATAAACCCTAATAAATCCTTTCCAAGATGAAGAGGAAATGGGATCCAATCCATCCTTGAATTAGTACATGGAATGTACTATCAATATATAGAATGTGCATTGGTTTTTACCTATGTATAATGACCCGTACCTGTGTGCATGTCAAAGTACATGGTGTGTTTGTTCCTGTGAACTCCCATATGCATCCATGTGTAGTTGTACGTGTATGTGTCATTGTACCTCATAAGGTATATCCCAAGCCGTGAGGTAAGGGTCACATGTCATGTTACATGGGTCACACATTGTGTGATACTATCTCCTCCAAAAAAACCTTAGATCTACACAGTGGGTCCCACATGGTGTGTAATCTCCAATTACATTCCATGTAACCTAGGAATTTATATAACACGTGGGTTCTTCCTCTGTATACACCAAAAATACCATCACCTTTGGTTCTACTGCTGATCTTGCCCAAAGATCGCGAATCTGGTCTGACTGAGCCTTGTTGTTGCTGCTCACCAAAAATCATGCCTTGATCCTCTTAGAAATCTCATATAAAGATTATCCTTTACTAAATTATGAAGATTTTAAGAATAGTTATCCATAAATTCATCCCTGATCATTCATCTATCATCATATCTTGATCCCATCATTAAATAGAACCTGCATATGTTGTATCAATCCATTACACTAAGAAACAAGTGTGCTACGATTTATTTCTCAGGTATTCCTCTAACCACTAGTAAAATGAAATACCAATGATGAAGGAATGAAAAAGGGTGGGAGAAAAAAATATGAAATAAAATAGAGGAATTAACCTTGACCATGTTTGGGTTGGCCTCGATTCATTTCCATTAGAATGAATAATTAATATCCATAACAAATAAAAAAATTATCCCAAATTCCCCAAAAATAAATTGTACCATCAATACGACCAATAAATGAATAAATTTGTTTGTATATTGATTCATGTTCATCATAGGATAATAAAATGGGTATAAATCTGCATAAAAAATGTTGTACCTCCAGAAGGATTGATCATTGACGAAGAATGAATCTATGTGGTTGTCATTGGTGAGATCCTCTAGCTCCGATGGCACAATTATCCTCATTCCCGATCTAATACAATTTCACCCACCAACAACAGTACCCTCCAATGGTCTTCTAGGTATCTAGGGTTAATTGGAAAACCCCAATATTTCCTCATAACATTGTATTTATAGAGGATTTCAGTTTGTTGTGTCAAAACAAGTAAAATAAACTATTAAATTTATTTATTTTATTTATTCATCTATGACTGTACTCATCCTAAAAGCTAGACATGCTCAATGGTTAAGTCATTCCAATGGTAAAAACCATGATTTGAAATCAACGACAGCCTCCTATTTATGATTCAAGACCCTATTAACATGTTATTCCACTTTTTCAAGAAAAATGCATGCATGTGAATTTAATATATTGAATATATTTCGAACATTATTTCCTAGCTCACTGGTCCTCGGAATCATGTGTTGTCTCAATTTCTGGTCTTGAAAATATAACTACATATATTATAATACTATACATGAAAAAAGAGATGTTACATTCTCCCATCCTTATGGATTTACATCCTAGAAATCCAAAACAAAAGTCTACACAAAGAGATGTGGGTACTGAGGATGCATCTGGGTCTCCCACTTCCAAATAATCTCCGAAAGATTCTTGTGCTATCACAAGACACACACACACTAAAAGAATCAATTGACCATGGAGGATCCTATCATTCTTATCCCCAATATATACTGGGTACTTTCAAAAATTATCTCTATCCTCAATGTCCAGCTCACCCCAATTGGTAACATCTGATGGATCGTGTAAGTACCTCCGAAACCGTGACACTAGAAGAAATCTTGTATACAGTCTAACTACATTGATAGAGCTAAGTGTTAAGACACCTTAGAAACTCAACATATTATCTAGAAAGTTATAATTAATTTTAGAGATAACTTCTTACCCTAACCAAATATCTGTAACCCACGTTAAGGTGAGACCCTCAAGAAAACATGGTCCTCATCCTAGAACTCTAATAGCCCCCATCATTGGTCTGAATATGAATTATGATGGATCCATGTAGTCATCATACTCTCTACCTGATCTTCACCTTGTTTTCATAGCTCAAACCAAATCTGGTCCCATAAGTATTGACTCTCATGGGTTGGTCCAATATAGTGGTGACCTGTAGGGTCTCCCATACAAGGTAAGGTCTTGAATGGTGTGATACCGATGGTGGAATGGTAATTTTTGTTGTACAAAAAATACACCAAGGTTAGGTGATCCAAAAAAATATTAAAAAAATACTATAATGAAATCCCATAATATTTTCTATAGGATTTAAATGGCCTGCTTAGTCTACCATCAGTTTGGGAGGAAAACACTATGATCAAACATAACGAATTCCCAAAGGCCTCCTAAAATCCCTTCCATAACCGATATGTGAATCATGGTATGAAATTATTATTGGGGTAACATGAATCATTACTATCTATTGTATATAGAGGCATCCCAATCTCTCTATTGAACTCTTATCTTGAATTGCTAGGAAGTGGGATGACCTGGTGAGTTGGTCAACGATTACCTAGATAACATCATGTCTTCTGGATGTACATGGTAACCCCATCACGAAGTCCATCATTATACCATCCCAATTACACTTCTTAACTTCAAGTGGTTGAGATAAACTCACTAGAACATAGTTCTTATACTTCACTTGCTGACATGCGAGGCATCGAGAGACAAACACTACAACTCCCTTATTCATCCCTTCCAAAAAAACTAATGTCGGAGGTCCTCGTACATCTTCATCACACCTAGATGTACCCCTACGGAAAAAGTAGAAAACTTCATTAAAAAAAATCCCATATTAGACCAATTGGTACCATCATCCACCCTCCAAAAATAATGACATGCTTCCCACTTTCATAAAATTCATCAACTGAATGTCTAGTAGATATCGGAGCATTAGGGTCTCACAATCGATATCTCTAAGCTATGCCTCCCAGAATCACTATGAAATTGGAGGGGTAACAACCATCGATTAGAGTTAAGATACTCTATAACAAACCATAAAGGATAACTATAATAAGGGAAACATCTTTTATTTCTCATTCAGTAGTTTCAAACAAGATCTCTTATCGAGGGCATCTGCTACCACGTTCCCCTTCCATGAAGTATAGAAAATCTAGAAGACATACTCCGAGAGGAAATTGATTCATCATATATGTCTAAAGTTAAGATCCTTATAATATAATATATACTTGAGACTGTTATGATTATAATTTATGATAAACCACTCTCCCATGAGGTAGTGTCGCCACATATTTAGTTTAGAGACTAACGTTGCTAGATCAAGATTGCGGGTTGCGTTGTTATAATCATGGGGTCTAAACTAACCTAAAACATAGGAAATAACTAATCTCATATTAATCAAAACATAATTAATCTCGGTCCATGATGCATGACAAACCACTACATACTTGACACCCTCCTCTATAAATCTCAAGATGGGAGTTCTCTTCAATCATTGCGTTAACTTTTGGAAAACCTACTGGCACCACTCTTTCCACATGAAAGGATGTACCTATCGGGTCAAGTATTTCAAGGGAGATTATATCCTGGATAATTCATGAATAAATCTCTAATTTTATCCTACCACCCTAAGGAATCTCCACAACTCCACCACACTCTTGGGTGGATCCCAATCTAACACTATCTCAACCTTTTATAGGTCAACTAATACACAGTTTGGTGAGATGACATGTTCTAGAAAGTGAACCTCATGAATCCAAAACTAGCACTTCAAGAGATTACTTTAAATATAGTGCTCTCAATGTATGTCTGGTTCTATACTTAAGTGTCTTGTATGTTCCTCCTCGGGTGCTGAGTACACTAGGATATTGTTAATGAAGACTACCACAAACTGGCCTGAGAGAGGATAAAATATCTTGTTGGTGTGTAACATGAAAACTTATAGGGAATTCATCATGAAAAATTTAATCAACAAGTACTCATAGTGATAGTAACGAAATTAGAAAGCTATATTTGATATATCCTTATCCTATACTCACAACTGGTGATAGCCTGATCAGAGGTCAATCTTCAAGAACCATAATGCCCCTATCAATTGATCAAAGAGGTCATTGATACTAGATACTGGATACTTTTTATTTAAAGTCACCTAGTTTATGTGATGTTAATCCACACACAACCTAAATCTCCTATCCTCCTTCTTGGAGAACAAAACTAGGGATCCATAGAGTAAAACTATGGGTTTGACAATGCCCTTATTCTACAAGTCCTCCAACTAAAACCTCAGCTCTCAATGATCTGAAAGATCCATCCAATATGATAGTGTAAATATTAGGGCCATCCTAGGGTTTATATCAATGAAATATTATATATATTAGAGGAGAGGTAAGCGTGGAATGTCCTCAGGAAAGATGTAATCATATTCCACCACCACTGTAGGAGATTGAGGAATCTTAGAATCCACTAAAACAAGATTCATGCTAGCCAATTGGTGATTAATCAGTGACACTCACCTATTAATAATCTTATCTTGTTTATCCTAGGATTACCCTTCACTGAAAATTGAAAACCTCATCCCATTATTGCAAAAACACCGCATCCTCCACCAAAAATAGTTTATCTGGGCATAAAATATGGATAACCAATCAATACCTAAGATAATAACATAAGGATTCATACCTTCTACAAATAAATCCAAAAATAAAATTTCACCTCCAAGAGTCAGGTCACACTATCAGTTGAAGTGTGAGATCACTATATTGCCTCCAGTAGGATTCTCTAAGTGCAAGGGTTGAGGTATGGGCTCAACTAGAATCTCTATGTCCCATACTAGAGAAATAGAAAGAAATTAATGAAACATACTTTTTCTTATTAGTAATGAAGATAAAGTAGAATGAAAATATGATACCTCATATCATCCCTAGAGCCTTTGGGTCATAATCCTCGACCTCCTGTAGCTGCCCTCTCAAATGACCACCAGCTCCCGGAGTCTGGAAGGGACCACTTTGGGGGTGCTGGTGGTAAAAAGTGAAAACATCTACCACCTCCAACTACTCTACTAGATCCTATAACATGTCTTCCACCATTTGGACCAGACTTCTCCTACCACTACCTCTAAGTAGGTTTCTCATGCACTGTCTCTATATTAGCCACATGAAGGGTTGAAAAATCCTATGCAAGATGACCATGACCATCAACAGAGTATCACTGCCTCTCCCTAGGTTTAATGAATCTATCTTGTGAGACCAAAACCTAAAAAAATCTATAATAGGATCTACTCCTAAAACATATTTCATGTATAAGTTCCTTTGTGATTCATCAGATCCCTATCATTGAAGTCTCAGCTCTTGTGTGCCCAATTCCAGCACCAATTGTCTGCATCTATTCATCTAAGAAAATCTCGACTTCCAAAGAATGCTCTCGTACCCCAAAATAAGTAGGAATTCATAGAGGTATCATGCTATCTAGGATGTCTCCACCATATCCTAACTCGAAGGCCCAATCTTAAAATAACTATTCACACATCATATCTATCGAGTACCGAGAGAGGTTGGTCAAACTTAATGAATACTCAACCATATCCATATTAACCTTCGAAAGATGTGGAAGATCCTATATGTGCACAAACCTCAACATATATGGAGAAAATTCCACTCTAAATAGATTCTCCAACTATGACCATCAAAGAGTTTCCTCATTACATGATTGGGTCACTGAGCCCCACCATCGACCTATAAAGCCAAAGAGAAGGCTCGCTGACAGAACCACCATCTGGTCTCCAGGTGTCCTAATAAGATAAAAGACTCATGTCACCACCTTAAGATAGTCCTCATACACCTATAGGTTGGTCTCATCTAGAAATCTAAGGGGTCACTATCATTGAAACTCATGAAGCATGATCAGTTTGTGCACCTCATCCACTGGTACTATTGGTACTATTTGATACTCGATATGTGGTGGTAATACTATTTGACCACCTTGTGGTAACACCTCTTAAATAGTTCCATGTATCAAACCCTCATCATTTAGGGGATAATCCTCATGATCCTTATGAAATATCCTAGAAAAAAAACATCATGGCAGAATCCTAAAATATAAAAAATATTCCATGGTTTATGATTATATTTGGAGAGATGACTCAATAAGGACATAGAAACAACAACCTATTCCTATACAATGCCTATTCCAATTTTTCCATATAACCAGTGCCTATATGTACTGGGTCAATAAGAAGGTTGTTATGGTACAAGTGAATGGATTTGTCAAACACTCTACCAACACTAGAATATCAAACATGAGATCTGAAATAAAAAAACATAACACTATTTCCATAAGACCCAAAACAATCTCATAGAATCTGGTCCTAAGGGAGAACCTGGATCTGATACCACTCTTTTATGACCCAAACCAATGGACCCCGATTCATGACTACCCCATGACCACTCCAACAATCTAGGGGATGGAGACCTGCACTGTGTAGGAATATGACACACATGGGAGTCCTTAGCCTAATATATATGTAAACACACCCACACACACACATATCTGCAAACCTATACAATGCTATAATGTAAAAAAACTGATAACCATGCATGAATGCATCTAAAATCCCACCATCAGAGTATAAAAAAAAATTGAATCAAATGTTCCAAGTACAATCCCACAAAAATAAAGTAAAAACTAGTCCAACCAGAAGCAATTGAATTGGAATTCTATCAAGGTAAATATAGGAAAGAACCTTTGTCTATCTGATTCACTAAGCTCCACTGGGTCCCGATCCCTCTAGGATTCTGTCAAAAAGGGTTGGTCATCAGTATAAGTCATGAAACGTGCAGGTAAATCCCATGCCAGGGTGCGTATAACAATACCCAGTAGGGTACGCCTAAAGCACTAAGAATATTGAAGTAATAATACTTATCAGCCCATTATAGGTTTATTAAAACAATATATATAACAAGAACATCTAGATATACTCATAATAGACACACAATCTCATTTTAGATCAGGACCTTAATATCTACCTAGGATTATTTCTCAAAGGTTCCACATAACACTCATATGGGAAAACACACTCCATGAGTCATATATCACCGATGGATTTCATTTGAGATATTTTTCTCATCGGGTCTCCCTATAAGAAGTGCACATTGTAATTTTGAAGAAAATGATACATAGATAGAGATTACACCCAATGCCATGGGGTGTACCAAAAACCTAATTTAGATTAACTCACTATGTAGGGGATCAATGACTATTTAGTGTTGGTCACAATGATACTAAGAACCCAACATAGGTAAAAGATGATGATGATAGAGGATCTCACTATGGGACTCACAAAAGAATTCCAACAACTCTATTCAAGACTAAAGTTCCTCAGAGGTGATCACCATCATAAGTATAGGATGTGAATACACACTAAATCCTCAAGGAATGGATAATGGGAATGAACCCTAATGAAGCATGTCCTATCTGAAGAGTAAAAGAGCTCTAATCCATCTTTGAAGAAGTATATGGCAAATACTTTCAGTACACGTTGTGTCCATTTGGAACCAGGTTCTACCCATGTATCATGACCCATTCCCATGTCTTTTTACAAGTAGAAGATGTGTCCATGACCATGTACTCCTAGTCATGTACACATAAAAATAAATATGTCAATGCCCATGTACCTCACTATGTACATGATAATCCTACAGGTAAGGGTCACACACCGTGTGATAGGGGTCACATGTTGTGTGATACTTATCTCATCCACAAGAAACCCTAGCGCCATACAGGGGGTACCACAGATCATGTAATACTTAAATACACTCCATGTAACCTAGAATTTAATATAACCCATGTGTTCTTACTATGTGCATACTTCTTCCACCATCGCCTCTATTTCCACCACTGATATCACCTAGAGATCATGGATCTCATATGACTGATCCTCACAATCGCTACTCACTAGAAATCATTGCTCAGTCTGCTCAGAAATCTTTGATCGAGCTGGTCAGTAATTAAACATCAAATATTAAAATATTTTGTATCCCTTAATCTATCCTTGATCGGTCATCTAATTGTTTATCTCGATCCCATCAGAAAACTAAACTTGGATATGGTGTATCAATCTGTTGTACAAGAAATGAGTGCAAAACGATTGAATTTTCAGGTATTCATCAAACCACTGGTCAAAAAAAACAACAATGATGAATGAAAGAAGAAAAATGGGAGGGAAAAAATTAACACAAGATATTAATTAACCTCAACCATTTTTGGGTTGGCGATGATTTGTTACTGTTATAACGACAAAAGAATATCCATAAAAAATAAATAGTTTCTCCCAAATTCCCCAAAAATAACTTGTACCCACAATATAACCAATTAGTGAATCAAACTATTAGTTTATAGATTCACATTTGTCATAGGATAAGAAAATGAGGATAAATATACTTAAAAAAATGTCTTACCTCAAGATGGATCGATCACTGGTGAATAATGAATCTGTATCATTATCGTGGGTGAGATTCTCGAGATCTGATGGTACAAAAATCATCTATCCTGACCTGATCTGATGTATTCCACCATGATCAATGTTCTCTAATGATTCTATAGGTCTCTAGGGTTCAGTGGATAACTCTAATATTTTCTCATAACTTTATATTTATAGAGGATTTAAGGTCACTACTTCAAAAAAATAATTTTTTTATTTTTTTATTTATTGTCCTGTAAATGCAGTCAACCGGAACATATGACGTGGTCTAAGGGTAAGTCTTTCCTAAGGTAAAAAAACACACTATGAACTCAATGGTGGACTTTAATTTTAGATATAAACCTCCTTTTAAAAATAATTCAATTTTTTTTGGAAAACTACATGTGTGTGCATTTAATATATTTCAAACATTAATCTCAGACTCACTGAGCTATGCAATAACACATAATCTCAGTTTCTAGTCTTAAAAATATTACTAGATAAATTATATGATTTTATATAAAAAAGAAACGTTACATACCCCTTATATTGGTGAGACCATCAATACTGGTTTTAGACCCCTCTAGGTCTGTCCCTTTACATTGGGTTGTTTTTCTCTAGCTAGAAGGACTATCTCACCACCCATGGTCTTGACGACATGAATCTAAAAGTAAAAAATCTAATATCCAAGATATAAAACCTTAAACCATTGTCCCTATTTGGTCAAATATTTAAGAACATAAAATAAGTATCCTCTTTGAACATCAATATCCTTTCTAGAGTGTGATAAAATATTGTTATTGTGACTCTCACTTGATTCATGTTTGCATTTTCACCACCATACCTTGCACTTTACATCTATTTCACATGTACCATATATGTTCTTAGCACAAATCATTGTGGCCCAAATTTTTCTTCAACCCTTTTTGGGAAATATGCTCATCCACCGACACACTCTTTATCATATTTATTTGGATCATCAGGGGTTATAATGATGTTAGTTTTTAGATAGATCAGAATGATTTTAAGTCGCAATTAGGATATGTTTTCCGTCACAAATGAAGAGATGTGAGCTAGAGGAGTTTAAAGTAGCGAGTCTTCTCTGATTCTACCACAGAGTCTGAGTATATAATGGATTTTGATGAAGCTTATAAATTTGTATGTATTTAGAAATTTCTCCAAGAGCATGATGTGATACCAAGAAGTAAATACCTTATCACATTGTATTGAGATAATATTACATTGTTGGCTCGTGAAAAAGAGCCAAGGCCACACCAATAAGAAAATAACATACACCGAAAGCATCACCTCTTAATGGATTTCTATGAGAGGGGTGAATTTGAACTAAGTAGGGTATCCATGGAAGATAATGTGTAGGACCCCTTGACTAAACGCCCATCTCAGCAGAAGCATGAGTATCATGTGAGAGATAGTGGATTTAAGGTTGTTAGAAGTTGTATCTAGTGAATTTGGGAGTCTATTAGAGTTGGTTCCCAAGAACCGACTTCTATGTAATTTATGTTAACTTGTATTCATGGTTTTTAATATTAATAAACAACTAATAATATCATGATTATTCTTATGAATAACATTTTATGTGATAATGTTCTGAGAGTAGATTTCACTAATAGGTCATAGTAGTTCCCCACTGTGATGAGAACCCAGAAGTGATACGACACTATTAATGAATAAATGTTTTATAGCCAGATGACATTATTTAAGGGACTAAAATGATATAGTCTATCAGGGATTGAGACTCATAGTACTTTGAGTTACCTTCTCATGGTGTACTCCCTTTGTAATATCTAGTAGGATATTATGAGAATGATACCTTCCAGTAGGAAATCAAAATTTATATGTGTCATTGGATGTTTATATATATGGATGTGTGTATTGATCATTATAATTTATGGTTATTATTAATGAGTATTATCAGTTGCGTACTTTGATGTATTGATGAAAATCATGATGATAAATATTTTTGATGAGGTAGGATATGTTGGGTTCATCATGGGTAATATTTCATTAATGAATAATAAAATAAAGGATTTTACCCTTCTGTTTTAATGTAAGTTGATATCTCTTACCTTTTGATGGAAATGATATAGGCTGAATAAATCCATGGCCATGGTGTTCTATAAGAAATTTATAATTCCATAAATTTAAAGAGGCATTTAGAACATAGGTTGATGGCACCAACATGCAACCTAGTTTATTTGAGATGTAGTGATAAAGAGATTATATTACATAGTAAGCATATGTATGAGGTATCATGTCATTGTGGCATTAACTTATTTATCTATAGGTTCTTAGGCATGTTGCAAGATGCTAGCCTTGGACTTTAGGCTGCTTCACCTAATTCCACTGAGAAAGATCCCTAGAGGGTCACACACTGAGTGTATCCAAAATATTAATGAAATAATATATCATTAATTAACAAGTTGAACAAATATTATTACCTGATGTGGCTTAATAATTATTCATGTATGCTTGATCGCATGTATTCTATCACCGGTTATTCAAGAAAATATAATGAGAGTGGAATATTTAATAAATATTAGTTTTTTATTTAGTGAATATATTATTTCTTTATTTATTAGTGAATAATGCAGTGATATTTATTTAATAAATAAATGGTCATTATTCAAGTCCTGTTAAATATGGAGGAATGGTGTACTAAGATTTTAGGTCCGATGAGAAATAATAAATATTAAAAAATATTTAATTAAATAATATTTAATATAATTTTCAATTTAAGCACATATCAAGAAATAATAGTATTGATATTATTATTTGACCTGGGGTTTCGTAGGGATTAAATAAATAATGAAGGGAACTTGTGATATTATTTTATTTTAACCCTAAAAATATATAAACCCATTTATATTATTTTCTCGATGAGACAATTTATTTTGTTAGTTATGCATAACGAATTTGGAGTATCCTCTCATTTCTAGAGAGCTCCCTTCTCCAAGAACTCTCCTATGAATGGAGATCAATCTTCCTACACCATATCAAGTAGAATTTTCTGGAAGCAGTTATCATAGTGATCAAAGGTGGACGATGAAAGCAAAAAGATCTACCGTGTTAACACCCAAATATTCCTTTATTGAAGTATAGAGATTCATAGAACACATGTGGATCATTTCTATAGAGAATATTCACTTGATTTTTACAATTCAATGATGGTGAAGTGCATATCTGTTACCAGATTCATCAATGAAAAAATAATTCAAAAAATTAAATCTTTAATTAATTAAATAAAATTTAAATAATATGTGATGATCCTATCTCTAGTTTTGGCATTACCACTCCTCTCTGATTTCATTGAACCAATTCCATAGATCATAACATTTATCATCATGAAGATCTTGGATTGATCATTGATCATGATAAAAATACATCTTAAGGACCACCCATCATATGCTTTTGTTATGCCCAGAACATACATGTGGTATTAGAGTGGTTTCATAATTATTTATAATTATTGAAATAATTTTAGTGATTTGTGCATTTGTAATTTAGTTTTTCAATTCATGTTTAATCATTATTTTAATTTGGATTGCGAGATATGATTATTCCTCCTTCATTTCTCATAGATCTAATCAAAACGACTAATTTAATTATTAAAATAAAATCAAGGAACACATATGGAGGTGTCGTGGTTTCTAGTTGGAAAACATAGAATTACATGCCGTGTAACTAGAGTTACATGTAATGTACTCTTGTCCAATTAACCAGGAGTTAATTCAACAATTATTCAAACCATGTGCAATGAAGACATGCAATATAGTAAATTCTTACACCGTGTGTTAACCAGGAAAAACTGGCACACAATTTGTAAGAGTACACACCATAAAGCCCATGTACACAGTGTTTAGTTCCTTTGAGTCAAAGATGTGTAATGTGTTTCAATACAAAACCTACCTGACTAGTGACCATGTAATTTAGATATCACAGGGTGTGTATCCCATTGGATACTTTGTGTACTCTAGTTTATGAGGTACGATTTATATGCCTAGCCTCTAGCCATGTACCTCAGATAGATGGTTATAGATGTACATGACATGTAGCTCGGATGCACATGCTGTGTATTTATCTCAAGTTACAGAGATTTTAAATTTATTTATTATATTATGTAAACCTTGAGACATGTTCTTGTGTATTGTCATTAAGTTTATAGGACACTCCATTTGATGATATTTTAATATTTTTATATATAAATGTTTAATTAATATCTATATAATTTACAAGATCATAATTTCATATATGATTTTTATTATAGTTGTTATTCTACGTGAATTAAAGCATGAAACATTAGAAAAAAATCATGTAATTCATGTAATCATTATGTTGACACTACACGTCATGAAAGTGCATGATAAGTCATGTATATATGTCACAAAGAATAAATTGTATACAAGTATAATACATGTTGGGTAGATTTGTATGTGTATTCACCATATATCCTCCAAGGTACATTTATGTAAATAGTTAATTTTAAATGAATTTATTTAATTTTTTTTAAAATTATAATGGATAAGAATCATAAGAAAATTCGGATAATAATTAAGATAAAATAATCCATTAATTAAAGATGATAATTAATTGATCCAAGATTGATTTTTCATAAATAATAATGATTAATTATTAAATTATTATTTTATTAAATGTGGAATTCATTGCATACATTTGGATGATCATGATCCAGAATTGACCTTTGTATGTGATTGGTTTCATTTAATTTATTTTTAAATTAAATTGTTGGCATGTGTGCCTTCTCTACATTCATTTTATAGGGCCTGTGTAGACATGATTTATTTTATGTAAACCCTTTTCTCCTCACTTGCGTGTGAGTAAAATCATATGTAAAGGATGGAGATACCTAACTAGTGGAGGTGGTCCATGTTTAGAGACAAGGAGAAACCAATCCAAGAGAGATAAATTGTTGGACAGGTGGAAAGATGTAACACAAACCTTAATTGGTTCAAGGTGTTTCTCCCTTATTCAATGATTAGTTTTTTAACCACTAGATAAACTAAAAACTAGTTAAACTCATGATCATACCACTTTATTATTTTATTTCTATCAGTTTCATGGTTGTTTCATTATTGATTTTTTGTTGCGATCACATTAATTAATGAAATTAATGAGTATTCAATATAGAACTAAAATAAATTGACTTATGTGTAAATATTATTTAATAAATGGTTAATAACTTAATTATATCCACTTAATATTAATAAAAATGTGACAAAGATAATAATTAGAAAATTTTGAATAAAAGATAAAATCCCTTAATTATATATATTTATTCAGTATATCCTTCCACTAATTCTGTTAAAATAGAACCATATTTCAAAGTGCTTGACTAGAAAATGTTGGGATGGTTTCAATTATCATGGAATTCTAACTTGAAGTTTTAGTCCGACTTAATGTATTCCACATTAGGGGTTGACTACCAAATTAGGACTTGGTGTAACTAAGAGGCAAAGTTTTAAGAAATCTAAATTAGTGGTTTCGGGATTGGGGAGTCCACTCAACAGATCAAGGAACTGTGAGTTAATGTAGTTGGCATTTGGAATGCCTACATCAAACCATTAATGTTTTTGACCAACCAAATTTGGGGTAATTAGAAGGTATATATGGATCCTTACCAAAAGAATGTCTAAGAAATAGGATATTCCAAATCTAATGGTGATACAGATTGGGTTTTGGTAAAATATTGCGAGACTAGTAAATATAAATTTTATTTATTTGTCTAAAATTTATTATATAAAGAACTAAAAATCTTATCATCTTTCTTGTATAAAAAACAATTAAATTAAATCAAACATATCATTGCAATCCATACCTGAGAAGTAAAATATTATCACAAGAACAAATTTCCAAGAGTAGAAAAGCTGTCGAAGTGTCATCATTTTGCATGAAAAAAAATTATATATACTAGAAGAAAGTTATCCAATTATGCCTAGGAATGAGGAAAGTGTTGAAGATATATCTATTTATGAGAAACATCTGAATGATGCTCTAAATGTTCAATGTTTCATTCTATCATCCATTTCTAATGAGATTTTTAAGAAAAATGAGGATATGGATGCCTATAGCATGATGTATCACCTTCAGGATGTCTATCAGGAGAATGAAAGACAAGAGAGGTATGAGATCTCCAATTCCTTGTTTACAACTAAACATGGAGATTCTACCCTAGCCAGGACTCATGTAGTTGATCTTATTAGTTAATTGAATGCATTTACATCTTAGGGATTAACTTACCAGATGAGTTATGTACAGATCTCATACTTTCATCACTACCTAATTCCTACTCCAGTTTTATTATTAACTATAATATGATCAGTAATGAGAATATTATTTGATATTTTATTACTTTGATTATCCAAGTGGATAAGGACATGGGGTGTGATAAACCCACAATACTTATGGTGAATAAGAAAAGGAAGAACAAGTAAAATGGTTCCAAGACTTATAAATAGTCCAAATCTCATCAGAATCATCCTTCAAAGAATAAGAAGATACAAAGACAGGGTAAATAAATGGAGGAAGCATGTTTTTTATGTGGAAAGTCACACCACTAGAAGAGGAACTGCACCCAAAAGAAAGGGGAAGCTAAAGGTGGATTCATTATCGAGTGTAATCTTTCAATATTTAAACACTGGGAATTAGATACAACTTTTGGGGCTCACATCTGTATCCAGATATAGGAACCAAGTAGATTCTGAAAGCTTTCTAGAGGAGAGGCGGATCTAAGATCTTCCAATGGGAAGGACTAGATACTCTGTCCATTAGTGACTACCACATATCATTGCCAACAAGAATTGTTTTGGTTTTAAAACCTTTTTATTATGTACCAACAGTTAACAAGAACATAATTTATATATAATTCCTAGATACAGATGAGTTTATTTTCCAAGATAGAAGTAAAAGTTGTTTCTTTTATAAGAAAAACATATGTTATGGAATGAAATATTTAAATAACTATCTTTATGTAATAAATTATGAAATCCTAGTGTTAGAAATTGATAAATAATCATGTTCACATGGCTCACATGACACCCATATTTGGCATCATCGTCATGGACATGTAAAGAAAAATCATTTGAAAAAGCTCTATCAAGATAGTTATTTAGAATTTTTTGAGCTAAAACCACATGATAGATGACATTATTGTTATAAGGGAAAATAAACAAACCAAAATTATATGGATAGGATGAAACAACCAAAGAGCTTCTAGGATTGGTACACACTGATGTGTGTGAACCATTTCTAGTAGAAGAAAGTGGTGGATATTCATACTTTATAACTTTTATTAATGACTTTTGTAGATATTGATATGTCTACTTAATGATGTATATGTCCATGTCCTTTGAGAAATTCAAGGAATTAAATAATGAAGTAGAGAATCATCTTGGTATGAAAATAAATAATCTTTGATTAGATCGAGGTGGTTAATATCATAATCAAGAGTTTATCGACCTTTTACGGGAGTTTGAGATTATATATCAACTCACTCCACCTAATACACCATAGAAGAATAGTTTTAGTGAAAGGAGGAACCACACCTTGTTAGAAATTTTATGTTCAATGATTGTTCATGAAGATCTTCTATTATTCTTTTAGGGATATTAAATACAACTACAAAATCCACATTAAACTAAGTTCCATATAAAGTGGTAAAAAATTTCCTTTGAGTTATGGAGTGGAAAGAAACCAATTTTGCTGAAAACATGTGTATGGGGTTGAGAGAAATTTGGTAATTCCTTCTCAGGTAGAAAACTAGAACCCCAAGGAAAAAATTGTGTCTTTATAGGGTATCTCAAGGAAATAAAGGGATACTACCTATACAACTCCTCAGACAAGAAAGTGATTGTCACCAGACAAGCTATCTATACTAAGAGGTACCACATACTAAAAAATGATAGTAAGAGAATGATTGACATCAATAAAGTTTATGCTCAAGAAACAAAAGATTTGGAGTAGGAATAGGTTCCACAAGTCCCTGTGGAAGAATTAGTTCTAAAAACACAAGTACATCATAGAATCATAAGAGAGGTAAGATAACTATATCGATATGGTTTTATAGTAATCGAAGATGGTGACTCATTATTGGTTGACAATGATGAACCTCTATCTTAGAAGGATGTATTAGAGAGATCAAAAGTGGAAATATGTCAAGAATCCAAGAATTTTTAAATGGATTCCATGTATCAAAACCAAGTTTGGGTTTTGGTCGATGCGCTAGTTGATGTACATCCCATTAGATGAAAATGGTTATTCAAGAGGAAAATGGAAAAAGAAGCTAAAGTAAATACCTTTAAAGGAAGGTTAGTGGATAAAGGGTTTAAAATCATCAAGGAATTTACTATGATGAAACCTTTTCTCTAGTTTCCATTTTTAAATCAATTATAATTATACTTTCTATATCATCTTACCATGACTATGAGATTTGGAATATGGATGTCAAAACTTAATTCCTTAATATAAATCTTCAACAAGATGTCTGTATGACACAAACAGAAGGGTTAATGACTCCAGGGGATGCCAAAATGATTTTCAAGTTGTAGAGATCCATTTATGGATTAAGGCACAAATCTAGGTAATGGAACATTCAATTCGATGAAGCCCTAAAATAATTTGGTTTTATTAATAATAAATGCAATCTGTGTGTTTAAAAAAGGTCTGGAAGAATTATGGGCGTTATTATAGTAGTATATGTTGATGAAATATTACATATTGGAAATGAAATACCAGCCTAACAGTTTGTTAAGGACTAGTTAATAAAATGTTTCTCTATTAAGGACTTAGGTGAAGCTGCTTATATTCTAGGAATTAAGATCATTTTTGATTTATCTAAGAGGCTTCCAAGACTAATTCAAAGTATATATGTTGACTAGATATTTAAGAGATTTAGTATGGAATAATCTAATAGTTGATTTGTTCCAATGTCTTATAGTTTACATCTTTATAGGAAAATGTGTCCTCATACACAACGAGATAAATAGAGAATGATCAAGATCCCATATTCTTTAATGATATGATCAATCATTTATGCCATGTTATGTACTAGATTTTATTTTACTTATGCATTGAGAATGAAAGGTAGATATGAAACATTTCTAGGAGAACAACATTGGAAAACTATTAAGTCTATCCTTAAGTATCTGAGAAGAACTAATGATATGTTTCTGGTGTATGGAGGAGATGAGGATTAGGTCATTGGGGGTTATACTGATTCTAGTTTTTAAATAGATAAAAATGATTTTATGTCACAATCAGGATATGTTTTCTGTCTCAATGGAGGAGTTATGAGCTGGAGGAGTTCAATGTATCTAGTTGTTGTAGATTCCACAGTGGAGTCCAATTATATAGTGTCTTCTAATGAAGCTAAGAAATCCATTTGGATTTAGAAACTTTTCCAGAAGATTGATGTGATACCTAGAAGCAAATAACTTATCACATTGTATTTTGATAATATTGAAGTGGTGGATCTTGCAAAAGAACCAGTCTTACACCAATGGAAAAATCACATACTCTAGAAGTATCACCACTTAATGCATTTCTATTATAGGGGTGAATTTGTAGTAAGAAGAGAATCAATTGAAGAGAATGTGTAAGACCCCTTGACTAAAGGCCTATATCATCAAAATCATGAGTATCATGCGAGAGATAGGGGACTGAAGGTTGTTGGAATTTGGCTCTAGTGAAAGTTGGAGCCTGCTGGAGTTGGTGCCCTAGAACCAAATTTTATATACTTTATAATAACTTTTATACATGGTTTTGAATATTAATAAACTACTTATCAGAACATGATTATTATTATACATAACATTTTATGTGATAATGTCATAAGAGTAGCTATCTCACTAAAAGGTCATAGTAGTTCCCCACTATGATGAGAAACCAGAAGTGATATGACACTATTATTGAATAAATGTTCAATAGCCAGATAAAATCATTTGAGAGATAAAAATGATACAGTCTATCCGGGGTAGAGACTCATAAGATATTGAAGTACCATATCATGATGTACTCCCTTCATAATATCCAGTAGGATATTATGAGAATGATACCCGCTAGTATTAAATACACATTTATATGTGTCATTGGATGTTCATATATGTGGATGTGTGTATTGGTCCATAGAATTAAAGATTATTATTAATGAGTATTATGAGTTGTGTACTTTGATGTATTGATGAAAACCATGATGAAAGATGCTCTCAGTGAGGTAGGATACATTGGGTGCGTCATGAGTAATATTGCATTAATAAATAATACGAGAAAGGATTTATCCCTTTTATTTTAATTGAAGTTGATATCTCAGTACCTTTGATGGAAATGATATAGACTATATAAATCCATGGTCGTGGTGTTCTATAGGCAAGTTATAATTCCAAAAAGTCAAAAATTCATTGAGCACATAGGTTGATGGCACTAACATAAAACCTAGTTTATTTGAGGTACAGTGATAAAGAGATTATATTACACAGTAATTGTCTGTATGAGGTATCATGTCATTGCATAATTAAATTATTTCTCTATGGGTGCCTTGGAATGTTTATAAATTCTAGCCTTGGACTTTAGGCTACTTCGCTTAATTCCATTAAGAAAGAGTCCTAGAGTGTCATATACCAAGTGTATCCAGAATCTCAGTTAAATATTATATTATTAATTAACAAGTTGAATAAATATTATTCCCTAATTTGGTTTAATAATTATCCACGTATGCTTGATCGCATATATTTGTTCATCAGTTATTCAAGAAAATATAATTATAGTGAGATATATAATAAAGGTTTATTTTCTATTTAGGGAATATAATATTTCTTTATTTATTGGTGAATAATGCAATGATATTTATTTAATAAATAAATGGTCATTATTCAAGGCCCGATAATTATGGATGAATTGCAGACCGTGGTTTTTGGTATGGTGATAAATAATAAATATTTGATATTATTTAATTAAATAATATTTAATATAATTCCCATGTTAAGTGCATGTCATGAAATAATAATAAAAATATTATTATTTGTCATGGGGTTCCACAGGGATTAAAAAAACAATGAATGTCACTTGTTCAATTATTTTATTTTAAACCTAGTAATATATAAATACATTTATATTATTTTTTCAATGATCCAATTCATTTTGTTGGCTCTGGACATTGGATTTGGAGAATCCTCTCAAGCCTAGAGAGCTCCCTTCTCCAAGAATGCTCCCAAGAATAGTGATAGATCTTCCTCTACCAAATCAAGGAGAACTTTTTGGAAGAGTTTATCGAGGAAATCAATGGAGGACGACACAAGCGCAAGTCTATGCCATGCTATAACCCAGATATTCCTTCAGTGATGTATGGAGATTCACAAAACATGTGTGCATCACCACTAGTGAGAATCTGAACATGATTACTATAACTTAATGATAGTGCAATGGAGATCTGTCACTAGATTCATCAATGATGAAAGAATTACAATAAAGTCAATTATTTAATTAATTAAATTAATTATAAATAATACGTGGTGATCCTTCCACTGGTTCCAATATTATTACTCTTATATGATTTCATTGATCCAATTTCATAGATCACGAAGTTTACCATCATGTAGATCTCTGATTGATCATCGATCATGAGAAAAATCCATGCTGGAAACCTCCCATTGCACACTTCCACTGTGCTCTAAACCTACAGTAATTACACTCCAAGGTACTGAAAGGAAATTTGGAATTTAAGAAATATGAAAACCCATGTAAATTAAAGTGTTGAACATATGACATATGGTCCAGACATCAGCATGGGCCAAAGTAGATATGATTTTCTTGGGTGTCAACATGAACCTGAAGGCCAATGTGGTTATCTAAATAATAGTAAATGTGAAACTTGTTTAATTTTATCATTTTTACTTTATTATTCGTACAACTTCATACAAAGATATAGACTAGATATTTCTTAATATGCCATTTATAGTGTTATATTGAGTTATACTCACACCCTACTCAGGTTTCCAGTAGGTACCTATGTAGACTTCATGTTTATAGGTCATGATAAGAGAAAATTCCCTATATTAAATGGATAATTTGGGATTTAGGTTGGAGAATGGATGAGGGAATCATAAATGATGTCGATACCCGGTTGAGAGTTGTCATTTTTTCTTTATTTTATGTTTTCAGTCAAGACTTGGCACATATATGGTAGTAAATATATACTAATTTTTTTATGACAATTTCCCCTAATTTCGATATTCTTAATGTGATATTTGGTCTTTATTTGTTATTATTCCTTATTTGTTTGGTTATTTTTTTATTGATTTCCACATTTTTCTTATTTTGATAAAGATGGTGTAGTATCCCCATGTAACAAGTTAGACCCTAAATGTTTTTTAGTATCCTCTAGCATATGGAGGGGGGGGGGGTATGCATGATGTATTGTGGCAAACTAGCTCGGGGTCCCATTATATGGCACCGAGTTTAGTATCTTACAAAAGTGGTATCTCAGGAGGTTTTATTTTGGTCATTTTACTATCTGGGAATGGTATAAATGAGACTAGGGTGAGTTGAGCCTTGGTTATGAGCTTGTTCATGGGAGTAGCTAAACCATGAATAGGGGAAACCCAATTACCAAGGGTGAGGATTTTTGTTCTTGATGTTTTTTGTCACAATTTAATGTTATTTAACCATGGGGGATACACTTTATCACTACCAAAAAATGGGACAGGGGAAGAGCTACCCAATTAATAGTTCTAGAAAAAAAGCGTTGATAAAGGGGTACCTTTATCAGTGCCAAAAAGGGATACTTTTAATATCGCTAAAAAAAGCGCTGATAAAAGTGCAACCTTATCAGCGCTTTTTTACTAGCGCTGTTATAGGTGACCCCCTTTATCAGCGCTTTTATCAAAGCTCTAATAAAGGGTAAATTTAAAAAAAATATACTTGAAAAATAGTATATTAATATATAAATAAATCAATATATTTTATATTGATATAAATATAATATAAATATATATATATGTTTTAAATATATTTTAGATAAAGATAAATGGAAATCTAAAATTAATTTATAAGATATTTAGTAAAAGAGGCTCATAAAATAATTTTAAAAATATTTTTAATTAATAATTTTTTAATTTTTATGGAGTAATAGTCATTTAATAACAATTTGAATATAAAAAAAATAAAAAAATAGTAAAAGTTCAAAAATAAGTTGAAAATGCAACTTGAACTTCAAACGGCCATAACTTTTGATCTGGGCATCCGTTTGAGCTCTACAGTATATCAAATCGAAACCTGTGACAATTTATATGTGCTAATGATTTAAGTGATCCTTCTATCATAATTTTCAATGCCAAAAAATGCCCATAAGGCCTCCAAAACTTAGTTTTTAGTCAGGATAACAAGATTTTTTAACATTCAAATAGCTATAACTTCTGATTCAGATGTCTGTTAGGCCTGTACCATATATCGCATCGAATCTAGTTTCAGTTTATTTGATTTGACTGGTTGTGGAGTTTAAATTGACTTCTGGATTATATGTTATGGTCTTTTTAACATTCTATGGATTTTCAAATACACACATATATGTATTTATTTGTATATATATATATATATTTGTGTGTGTGTGTTTGTGTTTCTATGTTGTATATATGTATGTATGTATTTATTTATTTATAAACACACATAAGAAAACCAATTTTATAAAGTTATTTAAAACTAATCTTATAAATATATATTAATATACTAATAAATGTACGGATACAAAATTATAATATATATATATAAATTAATATACGAATAAATTAATAAATATATAAATATATGAATATATATATATTAATATAACTAAATATATTTATACTAATATGAGTCTATATTAATATACGATTAGAAATAAATATATATAAATAAATAAATAGATATATCGTTATATTAAAAAAAACTAGATGAATTAGTGGTAAAGGTGAAGGCGTGCCAGGGGGAGGTCTGGGGTTCGAGTTCTAGTGGAAGTAGGGTCGTGCAAGGGCAAGTGCATCATGGGATATCACTATTAATGGGAGGGCATTGTGTGGGAAACTGCAGCGTGTAGTGAGAGGGAGGGGGCTCCACCTAGTGCTGATAAAAGTGGGGGTCAAGTGCTGTTAAAAGCCCCTGAATTATAATATTTTTCTATTTTATCAGCACTTTTTTTATGTCTGATAAAGGGTAACTTTATCAGTAGTTTTTTAGAAATGATAAAGGGGACCCCCCCTTTATCTTCACTGTGATTGATAGATCTTTTCTAGCGCTGTTAAAAGCATTTTCTATCACTGATAAAACCTTATGTTTGTAGTAGTGGATGTGTGATGTTATTATTTTATGTGATTTTACCCATGGACCAGTATGACATGAGAGTCGAGTATGTATGCGTCATTATATGAAATCATGATATATTTGTATGGATCATTTTAGGAAAGCCTAGAAATGTAGGTTATGAGTGAGTTGTAGGATAAGAAAATAAACTTCTTTATCTGTGTAATTTAAAAGAGATGGTCAATAATAACGAATTTATAATTTTTAGAATATTTTTAAATGGTTAAAAGGGTGTCTAATGGGAAACCTAGAAATATGACTTCTTTTACCCTATGTTAGTCACATTCCAAGTTAGTGATGTTTGAGGGAAGTGATAATGTTATGGTTTTTACCATAGAGTAGTGTATGTGAGATGATTCATTCTCGCTTTATGTTAATCTCTCTTATTTAAATGTGTAAGTGGTGTGTTATATATCCTGATACGAGTGTTTTTAATTGTAGATACATGAATAAACTAGGAAATTTTTTGGTGGGGATATAAGAGTACATTTATAGGAATGCACCTCTAATAGTGGGATAAGGGGCCTTGATAGTTTTAGGTGGAAATAGAAAGAGAAGTTCCAAGATAACTTCGCACATTTTATGTAGCTCATGGAAAGAGACCCATGGTTCTCTATGTGGAATATTTCTGATATGAATCTGGAGTTCCAGATGCATAACCCTTTGATGTTCACCAGAGTGGGTGGAACTAAGGTAGCTAAGTTCTGTATTGAGTCTACCCAGACAATCTTTGATCATTTAGAGACTCTTGTGGAGAAAAGAGTCAAATTATCAGCCTATATGTTATGAGGACTAGTGGAGGACTAGTGGGATATCCAGGCCTGGGATGAGAAGTTGGAGGGAATGTTATGGAAGGAATTCCAAGAGAAGATTCAAGAACAATTTTACCTAGAGACACATAGACAAGAGAGGGTGACAAAGTTTATGTGGTTTACCTAGGGAAACATGTTCATGATTGACTATTATGGATGATACATCAACTTGTAGTGCTTTTTCCTTACACTAGTAAAAGATGAGGAATCTATGAAGATACGTGTTTAGGATATAATTAAATGTGCGATTAAGTTATAGGTTAATATATTATGATTGAATAAGTTTGGTGAGGTAGTGATTCAAGCTTTCATTTATGAGTATAATGTAAAGGAGGATTCAAGTGTAGTAATAGTGGATTATGTTGGATGATAAGGAGGTACACATTTTGAAGGAAGGAAGTACTGTTACGATAATGTTTTCTAGAGAAGTGATGTATATAGTAGCCATGGGAGAGGATCGATTACTTAGGGTAGTGATCGAGTGATTTTCCATCAGTGTGGTAGGCTAGGCCACATTCATAGACAGTGTCCTTGATCACCAATAGAGTACTGAGAATACGTAATGTTGGGACACTTATAGAGGATTTTTAGGAACCCTTGATAGTGGGAAATTATGGAGGACCTAGGATGATATAGGGAAATGGATGGTGGTTTTCTAATCCATACCATTCGGGAAACTAGAAATCTACTAGCCATGTAGGTTGGGGTGGTGTACATTTTGCTTCAGGGAAAGATCACCCATATCAATAGAGTAGTGAAGCACAAGGGAATCAATACAGAGCATAGGGCATAGGGACATGTCAGTAGTATGATGTTCAGCCCACACTTGTTGATAGAGAGTCTATCCAATCAATAGTTAGAGGCACAATTATTATATATTTTATAATTTCTATCACATTATTTTATAAAATATCTTTACATAATTTTATATGTACTCGACTTGTGAACAGTTAGGGTCTGACAGTGGAGTTTGTGTGTGGTGTTCCAATAATAGACACCCCATTGGGTGTATGGTCAAAGAAAACATGTCTTTGAAAGGGAAGTTCCCTCAATGTTGGTGAGTATTTTTTACCTTTGATATATTTAGATACTTGATATTTCAGGGTTTGAATTGATTTTTGTAGTGTCCCTATCCCGAGTTCCACTAGAAGGGTGCTCCGAGATGTGTTGGCCACATGACCTCAAAAAAACTCATGAATTCCAGAGGCTTCCAACTAGTATTGAGGGAATTTTTAACGTGTAGATGAGGGAGACTATTCCCTCATAGGTAATAGGTAATATATAGTGGAAGAAAAACAATTTATAACAAGTAATAGAAACATATAAGTAAAAAAACTGCAACATAAGAAAATAAATTATCCCAACTAAATAAATAGTACGTGCATAAGCTGATAAACAAACCAGATACACAATGATGGCATTCTATGACGTCTGTACAAAAATAAAAATACGTAAAATAGGAGTATAAGAATGCAATAAAATCTGTAATGAAAATGAAAGAAAGTGAAACAACTGCATATTGAGTAAATGATCAGTCTTCTACCCCAAATCTCCATCCTAACTGGCAAGCAATACCCAAACACCAAAAGTAGCATGCTTTCCATTATCCATAACTATATGCACAAAGTTTACTCAGGTAAGAAATAGTGCCTGAGTAGGGAGTGAGATAAAATCCCAGTAGGCTGACACCCACAGTGTCTAAACCTTTCCATTTTATGCTGTAAATAAAAGTTGTGTTCCAAAATATGATAAATGAAAGAAATTAATTAAACTAAATAAAATAAGTATTACTTGGTCTAGGTTATCAACGACACCCATCCATACCACCTTCTTCAGTCTAAGCTAGAAATTGGAAGAAAGTTATTATAATAAGCCGGATGAGTATATATATATATATAAAGGCTAGAAAATAGAAGGAATACAAAAAAACATACCCCAAGCTTGTACTTTATCTTGGGTCTAATTTATGTGTCAAAAATGTATGCTTCAAAGCACCAGATAATTATCACAATTCACACAAAACCCAAAGCTACATAAAATAAAACCTTCCACACATTATCATTAGTATTATATTAAATTTTATGTTAGGAGTTTGATCCCATCCTGAATGTATCACTATAGTACGTCTTTCAATTTATCCAATACCACCGAGCTTGTCCAATACAATAATTTGAATGACTAATTATCACTCAAGGCATGGTTTTATAATGATTCCATCCCAAGTATCACACATCATGAGTCAAGTATCACCTGAGGCATGGCGTAGCCAAATTTCCAATAAGTCCATCTTTGATTGTCCCTTAGAGAACTAGTATCACTAATGAGTATATAGAAAACTAGGGAAACCCTCGACTAGAAAATCCTAAGACATCACCTCCCTAGCATTATGTGCAAGAAATTAAGATTGGTAAGTCCATGCGTGGTCCTTAATTCAGAACCCATGTGGTCTCTCTGTCCTGAATTTAATTAGATTTGAAGGAAGCAGATACCACATTATATGAATTTGTAATTTTAGCAAAATAATTTAGCAACTGAAGCCACATACTTTTTGATTATTCAAGATAAAGAGTTATAGAAAAAACAATTTATCAGAGAAATAAAAAAAACACACTTTTTTCTTTATTAAAGGCACAACATGAGAAGAATTTAAACAAAGAAATCATTTGGCATAAAAACCAACAAAACACCAAGATTCATGGTTCATAACTATCCCGGATAATTTATTTAATTTAAAGCTCAACCAAGAAGGTTCACACTGTAACGCCTCAACCCCAGTCACCTAGAGTCGGTGCATTATTGCATAACATTGGCATGATCAAAAATGATCAGGTCTCGAAAGACCGATTAGTTTAGTATCTTTGGAAACACTAGATACATTCATGAATGTTACATTACATCATAAAGTGAAAAACTACAATAACATAGTCTCCGTAGTCCACACTCATATCCCCTTCAGACTATCCCTGTAGGTCAGTCATAAAATATTTCTTCACATCCGGGAAAAATAAAACATTTAAAGGGATGAGATCAGATGATCAGTAAGGATAACAATACAACAGAAACATTCATAAATAAATATAAACATTTAAGGCAATGTATAACTAAAACAAAAGAATTTTAAACATTAACTTGTGCATAATATGGAAAACGTAAAATAAAATAATGCCATTTACTTACTCACATGTATATTCAACTAGTCAAATTATCACATGAAATATCAATAACCACTTTCATAATGATGGAATACATAATTTCAGACTATCATAACCATGTAGGCAAGGCCTCGTGCCAAGACTACAAATAAGATTTTTTCAAGGCCTCGTGACAATACACTAGTTTGTCTCATGAGACCTACTGATGCATCGAGGAGCTATAGCGGGCTCCACCCGTCACTTATTATGTCCAATGCATTCCTCATATGAATAGGTTTAAACATATCATAAACCATAACATAATCGTATCACATAAAACACTCATAAAGGAAACATAACATTTCCACATTTCAATCACAAGGTATCAATACAACACATTGATAAAATAAAAACACTTTCAAAACCATTTTCAATACCAAAATAAAAGGAAATTAAAACATGGTATTTATTTTTCAAAAAAAACTATGGCTTGTAGAGGAATCTGAAACTCAAATAATGGTCATGGCGGCGGAGAAGTCATTATCACCACAAACGTACGACAAAAAAACATTCCCTTTTGTCATTTAGTAAAACGCTTCGTATAAAAAGATTCCTTTTGAATAAAAGTAAAAGTCAAAGGGGTTTATACACCGTATAAAATAAAGTTATGTATAAAACAAAATATGCCTCAATGATAGGAGATTGAGATGAAGTCCCTTACAAAGATCATTTTTTAAATAAAATAGATCTATTATGTGTGTTCACTATAAGTACACATAAAGAAAGTACAAATACAAGATAAGACATAATAATATCATGACATAATTTGAAATTAAGAGATTAACCCAAAGAACAGAAATTGGGTAAAGAAGTTCCCTTACAAAGATCATTTTTTAAATCAAATAGATCTATTATGTGTATTCACTATAATTACACATAAAGAAAGTACAAATACAAGACAGGACATAATAATATCATGACATAATTTGAAAGTAGGAGATTAACCCAAAGAATAGAAATCGGGTTAAGAAGTTCCCTTGAAAAGATCATTTTTTAAATAAAATTGATATATTATGTGTATTCAATATAATTACACATAAAGAAATTAGAAATACAAGATAGGACATAATAATATCATGACATAATTTGAAATTAGGAGATTAACCCAAAGAATGGAAATCGGGTTAAGAATTTCCCTTAGCTCGTGTCTGACTTGACTCGATCATTCTTTAATCACCTGAATAATAAACTAGAGTTAATTTATACTTAATTAAGATCCTTTTTTAAGTTAATTATTCCTTTTATATCACTTATTACCATGTTATGAAAATTATGTAATTATTTTAGTTAATAATGGTCGCTTTGTCGATCTTTGGTACTTGAGTCAAAAATAAACTTCTTATAATTACATGTTGTTCATGTGGTAAAATATACATTATATACATAATTATATTCATAATGTAGATATAATATATATCATATATATCTAGTATATACATTCCTTTATAATATTACAAAACATTTAGAGGTAAGAAATGAAATGCACCGTTCATGGAGACGGTAAGCCGTACGTACGCATGAACGCTACTTTCATTTCTATTTCATATTTAATGGAATGAAATAATAATGATATAAACTTATATTATAATTCCAGTATAATATCATATATAATATCATTAACTCCATCCTTTATACATCCCACATATGGCATTACCAATTCAAATCACTTTGAGGGGGCGGTAGTCCGCACTTCCAAAAATGAAATTATCACGTTTACCCATTATGGAAACCATAAAGTTATGCCATAATTGAAAAATACAGAAGCATAAGGAAAAAATAAATATAATATATATCATATATAAATATAGTGACATCTTAATGGCCACCTTGAGAGGTGTTAAAAGAAGATTGAACAATCATCATTTCGTGAGGCAGTAATTCACCACCCACATAAACAATATGTTCTTTAACCATTAGACGGAGGTGTTTCTCAGTGTAAATACAATAATTCTCATAAAAACATCCTAGTATATTGAATATACTAGTGTTTTTACAAAATAAAGGAATAAAAAGTGTTTAAGGGGTTGGAGAAGAAAAATAAAACAAAAGAACATAAGAGAAGACATTACCTTAAAATTGGGTAACTCTTTTTTATTTGAGACAAAGGATTCCTTGGAAAGACTTATGCCCAAAGTGAGGCTTATAGGAGTAATAGAGGGAAGTTGAGAGATTATTGGGGAAGAGTTTGGCTGAACCAAATGGATTTATAGGTGTGAATAAGGTGGTAGAGGTGGGGGCATTTTATAAGAGGAGAGGAGGGGCACTCTTGGAAACTAATGAAATGTTACATTATTATGAAGTGCTTTTCAGATTTAAAAGGTCCCAAAATTATATATTTATAGTATAAGGTGATAAGAGTTCTAAATAGACTCATCCAATATTTTATAGACCAGTGTATGTTTTAGATTTTACCTTATCCTTTCATTTTATTTAAATCGTTAATTAATGAGGTAATCACTACATCATCATGGTGTCATAAAAAATTTAATTTATTTAATGGATAAAAATTATTAAACAATTACCATTATGTAGGAAATATTTTTATCTTTCCAATTATTATTTATAGTCAAAAGGTTAACTTATATAACCCCATGTAATAGTTGTTTTAGTAAAACAACACATGTTTGTGACAATTTTTTTTTACTTTAAATAAAAAGTTATTAATGTCATTTTTTTACCCAAGTGGCTCCATGGGGTCCCCAAGTTGGCCCATGGATTCTATTGGTAATCCATGACTCATAAAATAAGGGTAGGACAATTTTAAAGGTAATTTCATATTATTATAACATTATATTTACCTTAAATTACACTAATTACCTTTAATCGTGATTAATAAAATTTAAAAGTTACTATTCACTAAAAATTATTTTCATCTCATTGAAAACAATTTTACTTACTAATGAAAAACATGTATCTCAGATTTTTGAAATTCAATTCACATAAGTGGTAAAGTTTCATTCAATCAAAAAATTAATTTTTTAACTTCAACTTTGTGGTTTCACTATTCATCAAAAATTGACATTTTTCAGAAAAATACCAAAAATTCACCCTAAGATATATTTGATATTACTAATTAAAAAATGATGACTATTTTAAAAAATGAAAAACATATAAGTTGAATTAATTAATTTAATAATTAATTCTTGTTGTCACAACAAATAGCGTGTTTTTAAGAAACAATATATATAAAAAGATTGACAATTGTTTATGTCCAATTTCAAAGTGAAATTAATTATAATGACCACCATTGGATGAAATTGTAAAAATATATTCTAATTATATTTTAAAACCACTCAATATTATAATTTATCACTATAAATTATTTTGATTCAAAAAGTTGTTTTTAAGTATTTTTTCATATTCATAAAAAATTGGAAGTTCTCAGAAAATTACAAAAAATTCAACTTAAGATAATCTTGATACTCCGAATACAAAAATGAAGTCCATTTTGAAATATAATATTTATCTAATTTCAAAAAGTTTGTATTACTATTCATAATGGCTACTTTGATTGGTTGCAGTGTGTTAGAATCTCGAACTTGCGTACAATGCAAGCTATTGCATTTTTGAAAGAGAAGCGTACCGTGGAAGCTTGGGGTGTTACACACACAACACATGAAATTAATAAAATTAATTATTCATAGATAACTAGAAAAAAAGAATTTCATTGGCACACCCAAAGGGGTATCCAATTATGTTGAAATAATTTAAACAATATAGATTATCTCAAACAAGGGTGAAATAGACAAGACAAGCAATTTAATTAAATTAGAATAGGTAAAATTGAACATCACTAGTAGTCACCGAAAAGTGTCACTACGTGTGATTTAATATACACAACAAAATGAGGGGAAAGAGAGTAGACACCATGCCTCGTAACCATAAAGGATCCTTTGCTATGTGATGATTTTTTATTTGACCTAAAATTGAAGAAAACAAATTATTTTAGAAAAAACCCAATTTTTTGTAAAAACAAATCCATGGTATATTGCATGAAAGATAATGTATGTGATCATATGATTATTAGTGAGTAACATTAGCCTTATCAAGATATTTACTATTCACCTGATGTTGAAAAAAATGGAGGAGGAATAGATTCACAATGGGAATCCGAAGGAGGAGAGGAGGAGGAGGAGGTGCACCATTAGAGAGGTGCTACAGGGGGAGACACACCAAAAAAGAAGAGAGGGAGAGAATAAAAATAAGAAAGAAAAGAAAAAGAAAAAGGAAAATAAGAATATAATGAAAAATAGAAAAAGAAAATAAATAAGAATAAAATAAAATAAAAAGCTAGTGGAAATAAAAGGAATTAAAAATAATAGAAATGGGATAATTCCCATTTTAATTATTTTTAATTTTATCGTAACCCCCTTATTATTTTTTTTAAATTTATTTTTATCCCATTTTAATTTCTTTTAATTTAATTTATAATTTTCTTTTTATTCCTTTTTAATTTATTTTATTTTTTAACCCCAATACCGCACTAGGGTGCAGTGTAATATTTTACATAAAACCTGTGAAATTATTTTAATAATTTTAATTGTTGTATGGGACCCCCAACAAGGTGCACAAATGCTCACCCTGAGTCACTTTAAGGATTTGGATAAAAAAATTTAAATGGTTTGTACATTGATTAAATCTGGGACATTACAACCTCCCATACTTAAGACAAATCATCCTTGAGATTCCCTTATGAGGGCAGTGGAACATCATCTGAGAAAAGATTCAGCCATTGAGTATGCACATCGGTCTCCTGCTCCCAGGTCTTGTCTTGAAAATGTCCATCTTCCATAGAACCTGGACCAGAGGAACCGACCTACCCCATAGGACCTTAATGATACAGTTGGTGATATGGATTAGACACTCCTCAAAGGATGAATCCGCTTCGACCTAGATGTCATCAGGATCAAATAAATGAGATGGGTCTGGATGATACTATCGAAGATGATATACATGGAAGACATTGTGCATGGAACAATACCTCTAAGGTAATAGTAACTAATAGGCTACCAGTCCAACTCTCTTTATTATCTCAAAAGTCCCGACGTATCTTGGTGATAACTTCCCCTATCTCTTGATCCACCTGTGACCCAACCTTGGTGAAACATGAAGAAAGACTCGATGTCCCACCCTGGACTCGAGAGGTCTGCGTTGACGATCAAAATAAGATTTTTTTCTGGACTGAGCTGTAGTCACATGCTTATGAATCAACTGAAAATTCATAGACATATCCTAAATAAGATGAGGACCCAACAAAGTTGCCTCATCTGATTTGAGATAGCCCAATGGTTAATGATACAGTCTACCATATAGGTCCTCATACAGAGCCATTTGAATTGTCTTTTGAAATAGTTTACTATAGGTAAACTCCATAAGTGAAATATGTTTATCTTAAGAAGCTCCAAAATCAAGGATACAGATCCATATCATATCCTCTAACAATAGTATTGTCTTCTCAGACTACCCATCAGTCTGAGGGTGATATGCAGTGATCATGGGTACCTGCAAACCCAATGCTTTTTTCAACCCTTTCCAGAACCCTGAAGTAAATCAATAGTCTCTATGCAAGAAACAAGAATGAGGTACACCAGGAAGTCTCATTATCTCACGGATATACAGCCTTCCTAACTCATTAATAAATAAGGAAAGTGGGGTATGTAGGAAGTTCATGACTTTGGTCAATCTATCGAAAATCACCCATAAAGCATCTCTACCTCAAGGAGATCTTGGAAAGAATGTAATGAAATCTATGGTATTGTCATTCCATTTACACTATGGAATTGATGAAGTTTGTTGAAGTCCAACAAGTCATTGGTGCTCTGCCTTCTCTTGATGACAAGTAGAGCACTGAGTGATGAAAACCACCATCTTCTTGTTTATACCTGGCCACAAGTACTGATGACACATGTCTTTGTACATCTTGGTAAGTCCATGATGAAATTTCCTAACCGAGGTATGGGATTAATTCATTATATCTTCTCCTATATATGATGGTACCCAAACACAGCCATAAAAAGTAGAGTTTCAATTTTATCAATAATGCAACTAGGAGGAGGGTTCTTTCCTGTGATACCTTCCCTAAAAATGAGTCTCTATGGTTAAAATAATTTTCACATATAGAATCACTTTAGAAGAGAGGATGTCACTGTTAGAGCTGTTAGAACTGGTTTCCCATACTATTCCTAAACCTCTAGATGCATCTAAGAAAAAAATCCATCATCTGCCACTCACTACTGGCTACTTGGATAGCTTGTTTCTATTTCTTGTGGGTCAAAGCATCAATCTTGGCATTTCCATTACTAGGGGTATAAGAAAGCTTGAAATTGAATGAATGTAGGTATTCGACCCACCTAAGCTACCTCAAATTCAAGTCTCACTATGTGGAGATATATGTCCAGGTTTTATTACCCATGTAAATAATGAACCTCTCAACAAACAAGTAGTGTCTCCAACAACAAAAAGCATAAACCATTACTGCTAACTCAAGGTCGTGTGTAGGATCATTCCGCTCATGAGGTCTCAGCTAGCGGGATCCATAAGACATGACATGATCTCCCAACATCAAATCTACCCCCAATCTGATTCCTAAAGCATCACACTAAATAATATAGCTTCTTCCTGGCTTAGGAATAATTAGGATTAGAGCTGAGGTTTGTCATCCCATAAACTCCTGATAAGATTTTTCACAAGCTTCTGACAAGATAAAATATACACCCTTCTTAGTCAGGCCATAAGAGGCTCTACTAAGAGGGAGAAATCCTTGATGAAATGCCTGTAATAGCCAGCAGACCCCAAGTAACTGCATATGTAAAACAAAGGGATGCTCCCATGAAACAATAGTTCTCACCTCTTATAGGGTAACTAATACTCCTACCTCAGATATTATATAACCTAAGAAGTGAATCTTATCAATCCAAAAGTGGCATTTTATGAGCGTTACATTTAGCTAGTTATCTCTTAGTTTACTCATCATGATCTCAATATGTGTTTCATGGTCATTTCTGGAATGCGAATACAATAATATTTCATCAACAGAAACTACAAAAAAAGAATCAAGGTATGGGTGAAAACCCTAATTCATCAAAACCATGAAGAAGATCAGTGCATTATTGAGGCCAAATGACATAACCAGATACTCGTACAAGCAGTACCTTCTCCAGAACATCGTACATGGTATGTCAGATGGTCGTATAGGAACTTGGTGATATCCTGACCTCATATCAATAATGGAGAAAAGAGTTTCTCCTCGAATATGGTTTAAGAGGTCATCTATATGAAGAAAACAGATATTGATTCTTCACTGTAATCTATTTTAGTCGATGATATTCCACATACATTCTGAGGGTACCATCCACCTTCTTTGTGAAAATTACTAACGAACCCCATGATGATGTGATAGGTCTGATAAAACCCTCATCCACAAGGTATTCAAGCTTCATTTTGAGTTCATATAGCTATGTAGGTTCTATATTATAATGAGGAATGAACACTGGTGTCGCACCTAGAACATGATCAATAGTGAACTCCACATCCCTCATGGGAGGTAATCTTGAGAAATCATCAGGGAAGACATCCCTAAAATAATCCACAATGGGAGATAAGTCCACTAGCTATGTTCCCTAATATCTCATGAAGATAATTTCTAATTGAGTTGTCACTCTTTCCAAACATGTACATTTAAGATAGGATCGATCTTCCTGTATATCCCATTATCCTTTTTGAGATATGTGTCACCCTCAGGGGATGTGAAAGACACCCAACAATGATAAAAATCCACATGGGCATGATATAGAGTGATCCGGTTTATACTAAGAGTGAAATTGATGGAAGACATATCAAGGACATAAAAATTACAAAGGAAACGGTACCCACCTATCTCAAGGGGCACTCATGGTACTTGCATACACTCTATATCCTAACCCCTAGCAGAGTGTTGAGAGATGTGACATTGCAAAGGTGATTGATTGTAAAACCATGGATCTCAACAACATCATAAGATAAAAAAGGAATGAAATGCACTAGTATCAAAAAGGGTAGAAACTAAAGTAGTGGATACTAAAATAGTACCTCTAACTATAGATGGTCCTACACTTTTCTCCTCTGGTGTTGGTTTCACTATGTATATAAGACTTGAACCACATCCCTGAGATGTTGCCTGACTGGCCTGAGTAGGTCCGCTCTGCTGAAACTGATAATCTGAAACTTGATTTCCTCAACCACGACCTCCACTATTACCTCAGCATGATCGACCCATGGACACAAACTTCCATCCTACTATGGAGTCATTGATCCCTTTCCTGGTTAAGGCATTGGTAATGATCCTCTTCCACTTGAGGCTAATGAGAAAGAATGGTAGAAATGATTAAGGGGGTCCATATTTCCATAATCTTGACACCCCATTTGGTTCCTCATGCAATGGGGATTTTTATGGACAATCTTGTTACACTAATGAAATATGATAGTGTTGTCAGTACATTTCATTTGGCTGTAATTTTCCCCACAGTCACTTATGAAGCGACGGTTCCTACTACCTAAAGAACTATCACCCTATCTCAGAATTAAACCACCCTGGCTCACATGTTTAGCTTCTTGGATATTTTATTATCAAATTAGGGACAGATTCACAATCTCGGTAATATTTTTCTAATGAAATACATTCACTTGTGATAAGATGATATATCTAAGTCTCTCCTCAAAGCGTCTCATGGTGGTCTATGCATCACCTGTCAAAGATGAAGAAAAATGATGAATATCTATGAAAAGAGTAGAATAATATAACACTATCATAGATCCTTTATAAAGATGTAAGAATGTGTTGGAACGGTCATCTATCAGAGTATATGGAAATAAGTGATCCTAGAAAACTGTTCGAAAGTTTGCGAAAACCATGTATCTGGTCTGCTCAACCTGAGAAATGGAATCCCATTAATTCTTCGAGGAGTCACAAAGCATGTAGAATGAAATTTTGACCCTTTACTCTGGAAGCATTTAAATATGGTTGAAGAAAGAATTCATGGCTTCTATCCACCACTCTGCAATATGTAAATCGCTACTCTCTAAGAAGGTGGTAGGGTGCTACTACTAGAAGTCTTGTGTAAGCTATGCCATAGATGGGGTAGGTCTAGGAACATTCTAAAAGGACTACATAAACATGAGGAGACTATCCCTAAACTGAGAATCAGGTCCCATCAAAATATTAGCAGGAATTGGTACCACATGTGTTACTATAGGTAACACTCCAAGAGGAATTCCAAGAGGCACTTCATGTAGTTCAATACCCACCATATCTGGAATGTGCTCATCACCACTATCCTGAGGTATGACACGTTGATGTCGCAGAAACATTGGTCTACAATATATAAACACACATCTTTAGAAAGAATTCATATTAGATGAGGAAGATAGGTAAAGGTACATTAAAAAAGGGTAGGTACATAGCCTTCCTCTGAGCACTACACAATAGATACCCCTCTCCAATATCTAGGTCTGGATTAGTAAGAGAAAGCATAGAATGATCGCTAAAACGAGGCATGATGCCTATTTCCTAGGTAAAGTAATGTTAACATCTAAAAACTATCAAAAATTTAAATTCAACAAACATGCACTTCAAATTTTTTTCAACTAGGTACAACAATACTCACATGAAAACTAGAAGATGCATGCTGAAAGTATATATGTCATGGAAATATGCTTGTAATTTTAATCCATATGGTTCCTAATATGATGCATGTAAAAGCATTTCCTTCTTATCATTGGGCTTCAATAACAAAAACCATTATCTCAATAATACCAATATCAATAACAATACTAAACAAGTGTGTCACCCTATAGTGAAACTATATCAACAATAATTGGCATAATCAATAACTACAATCCCAATACAGGAATTTGGGTTTCCCCTATACATGGGTTAGCTATGTCCAAGTATAAGGTAAGTTCCAAATCTCTTTATCCTACTCTAATGTCCAACCTAAACAGTATGAAAAAAGGAAAAAACCCCTTTGATACCACTTTAGAGCATTTCCATCCCGAGACCCACTAGAAGGGTGATACAAGATGGGTTAGCCACATGACCTCAAGAACATCTCCTTGAATGACAGAGGCTACCGACTAGCAGCGAGAGCCTTTTTGACGTGTCTGTGGGGGATACTATACCCTCCTAGATAATAGATAATATAAAGTTGAGGAAAAACAGTTTATAACAAGTAGTGGAAACGTATAAATAAAAAACTACAACATAAGAAAATAAATAATTCCAACTGAATAAATAATAATCGTGGATGATGATAAATAAAGCAGACAAACAATGATGTCATGATATAATGTCTGTACTAAAATAAAAGCACATAAAATAGGAATACAATCATATAATCTAATTTGTAATGAAAATGGAAGAAAGTGATACAACTACATCTCAAGCAACGACTTGGTCTTTTTCCCCCAATCTACATCTTAAGTAGGAAGAAAGACTCAAACACCGAAAGCAACATGCTTCCTATTATCCATAATTACGATCATAATATCTACTCGGGTGCCAAATGATGAACGAGTAGGGAGTGAGATAAAATCCTAGTAGGAAAACAACCACGGTGTCTTAACCTTTACATTTCTCACTGTAAACAAAATCAGTGTTCCAATATATGAAAAATGAAAGTGATTAAATAAGCCGAATAAAATAAGAATAAATTGATATGGGTTCTCAAATGTACCCGTATGTACCACCTTTTTTGGCCTAAGATGGAAATATAAATAAAGTACCTATAATAAGTAGGACACACATGCACACACACATGCTAGAAAACATAAGGCAGAAAAAAGATCATATCCTCAAGCTTGTGCTTTAGCTTGGGTCCAATTTATGTGTAAATAAAGTATGATTTAAAGCACTAGAAAAGTATCACAATTTAGACACAACCCAAAGCTACATCAAATGAAACCATCCATGCATTATCATTAGTACTGTATTAAAGTTTAGAGTTGGAGTCTGAGCCTATTATGAAGGTATCACTATGGTACATCTTTTAATGTATCTAATACCGCCAATCCCATCCACGGTAATCTTTTGAAAGACCATTTACCACTTGAGGCATGCGTTTTTAAATATTCCATCCAAGTTATCTCATATCAGGGTTCGAGTACACCCAAGGCACGGCATATCAACTTTTCTATTGGGTCAATCCTTGATTTTACCTTAGGGAACCGGTATCACCCATGAGTATATAGAAACTTATGGAAAACCTCATTTGGAAAATACTAAGACATACCTTCCTGGCATAATGTGTAACCAATTAGAAATAGAGAGTCCACATGTGGTCCTTAATACATAACCCACATTGTCTATTTTCCCTGAATTTAATTATATTTCAAGGAAGAATATATAAAAAATCATGCATTTATAATTACAACAAAAAAATTAGCATCTCTAGCCACATACTTATTGATCATTTAACATAAACAGTTACAACAAAAATACATTATCAGTGAAAGCAGAAAAACACACTTTTCTCTTTATTAAAGGCATGACACAGTAAGAATTTAAACTAAGAAATCATCAAGCAAAAGAAAACAAAAAAACCCCCAAGATATATGGTTCATAACTATCCTGAAAAAATTATTTAATTTAAATCTCATCCAAGAGGGGTTTCACACTACATGAAATTAATAAAATTAATTATTCAAGGATAACAAAAAAATAGACCAATTTCATCGGCACACCCAAAGGGGTATCCAATGATGTTTCAACAATTTAAACAAGATATTTTATCTCAAACTAGGGTATAATAGACAAGCCAAGCACTTTAATTAAATTAGAATATGAAAAATTGAACATTACTGTTAGGCACCGATGAGCGGCACACCATGTGATTTATAAGACACAATTAAATAAGGGGAAAGAGAGTATACTCCCTACCTCATAACCATAGAGGATCCTATGCTCTACGATGATCGTTGATTTGACCAAAAATAGAAGAAAAATGATGATTTTAGAAAGACCCAAATTTTGGGTAAAAACCTTCCATGTTAGATTTCGTAATGTATAGTGGATGAGATCCTATTATTTTTGGTGCGCAATGTTAGCGTTACTGAGATCTTTACTGTGCACCTCACGGTGAAGAAAATAGAGGTGGAACAGAGTTGCAATGGGCATTCGAAGGAGGATAGAAGGAGGAGGCGCCCCACAAGGGGGGTGAGGTACCAAGTAATAAGAGAGGAAGAGAAGAAGAAAAAAGAAATAAAGAAAATAAAAAGGAAAAGGAAAAATAAGAAAAAAAGAATAAAATAAGAATAAAATAAAATAAAAAGGGATGGAAGATTAAACAAATTAAAAATAATAAAAATCGGATAATTCTCATTTTAATTATTTTTTTTCTCATAACCATATTCTTATTTTATTTTAATATTTCTTTTTATCCCTTTTTAATTTAATTTAATTTCCTTCAAAATACTCTTTTTATTCCATTTTAATTTCTTTTAATTATTTTAAACCCCAATGTTGCAGTAATGTATGGTGTAATATTTTACATAAAACCCATGAAATTATTTAAATGATTTTAATAGTTTCCCAAGACCTGCAACAGTGTGCGCAGGTGCGTGCCTTGGGTTTCTTTACGGATTTGGACTAAAATTTTTAAATGGTCCGTACCTTGATTAAATATTGGCCATTACAATTTTGGGTATGGATTAAATGGTATCATACTTAGCCCACATTTATTTTTTTCATAGGAGAGTAACCATTATATCTCTTTTAGGTGAAAAATATGTTCATCATGGAGAATGGGATATCCAAGTAGGTCGTGTAGGGAAAATTCATTAACAACTAGAGGATCTCACTTCCCTAGTTTTGAGTATTTTGTGGGATGTTGTGGGGTGTAAAACATAGTGTATTTCCACCCAGAATGACTTGGTTTCATGATATATTTCATGAGGACATCTTAGGTTTTCACCTGAGGGAGATTTTGAGTTCAAAATTGAGGTAATGGATGGAGATGAATCAATTTCTTTTCCACATTATAAGAAAGAACCAACAGAGCTTCAAGATCTTAAGACTCAGCCAAAAGAATTTATGTATAAAGTATTTATCATTCAAAGTACATCACCATGGGGTTTTTCAGAGTTGTTTTCCTAAAAAGATGATGTAATATTTCATCTGTGCATTTATTACTAAAATTTAAATAGGATGCTAGTTAAGAACCAATATCCACTTCCATGTATCAATTATCTTTTTGACTAGCTGTGTGGTGGTTGTATATTCTTCAAGATCGACTTGAGGTTAGGGTATCATCAATAGAGAGTGGTACTTTATGAAATACCATAGATTGATTTTAGAAGCAGGTGTGAACTCTATGAATTTTTCATGATTCTTTTCATATTAACGAACAATTTAGTTATGTTTATAGACTTAATTAAATGAATCTAGAAACCATACAATGATCAATTTGTAGTTATTTTTTTGGATGTCATCTTGGTGTACTCCAAGACTCATGATGACCATGCTGATGTTATTAATTTATTCATAACATTTTTTCAACTAACTTAAGTAAATTTCTTGTAAAAGTTCGTAATTGGTGTGAGATACTCATATTTTAATACTAAATATAATTTTTGAGCATTATCTGAATTAATCCAATCATGTCAGTGTACTATTTTTATTATAACACTCACCCTAATTATCCAAATTGTATTATTCTTCTTTTGTAGGATTCCTTATTCAATTTACAACATATCAATAGAAGTAATATTTTACCTATTCTACAATTTGAATGGTAATACAATCCACAAAAGAAGGAATAAAGAATCTATAAAGAAACATGACCACCCATAAAGATTGAATTTATAGGATCAATCTAGATGCCAAAATCTTTTATTCCCAACCAAAAGTCCAGGGACATTACAATTAATATGGGATAAAAATTTCAAATACAAAATCCACCAAAATGGGGCCCAAATGATTCTATGAATTCCAGCCCACCATTCGGTCCGAGAATTAAAACCAGAGCACAATTATAGACTTTTATCCTGATATAAATTTCATTTAGATCTAATATTTTTTAGTGTGTTATAAAATATATAGGTGGCAGGATTTTTTGAAGAAATTATTGGTAATTGATAGCATATTCTTATTCAAAAATCCATTCACATTCTGGCCTTCAAAAAAGTGTTGATAAAAATGCACAGTTTCACATTGTTTATTAATACAGGAATAACTTTAGAAATAAATTCTAATGGCCTAAAAACATTCATAGTAGATAGAAAAAAATATCTTCAACTTTTAAGAGTATAATATATTGATATTCAGCTGTATGAATGGACAAATTGGAAATCCATGTGGAGGGAAAGTTTTGGAATGAAAATTATCCACCACCTTGGGCTATAAATGCATCCTCATATTCTCCTTGAATAGAGTTGGAACTTCAGAATAGAGGATGATACATTGGCATGACCAAATACATTTCAAAGTCTGGGAAGACCTACCAAAATCATGTTTTCACTTGAGATACCCTTCACCCTCTCTTTGTTTTCATGTTCTTTTTCGTTCTTTTTCATTTGTAATATTGAAAGTGTTTTGTTGTAATTTGGTATCAACATGAATTAAAGTTTCTTCATAATATTTTATTATCAACTATATTCTATATTTTATTATTAATATTCTCAAAATATTTTAAAACAAATTGAAAACCATTCTCTTTTATTCTTTTTCATTCAATCTAATGTGTGGTTTTATCTCTCTTCACATTTCATGTGTGTGTTTGACGCACCTCTCTTTTCTTGTCCTGTTCTTTTTATTTTATTTTAAACCCATCACCATAATAATTAAAAAAATATTAATAACCACCTCAATATATAAGTAATTATACCATTGATGTGAGTCATAATTTTGGGATACTAAGTGATTGAGGGCTTTTTATCGTCAGGTATTCTTTAGGTTAACATTGTGTATGTTGAACTTAAAATTTCATGAATTAATGATATGTTTTGTATAACATGTGGATTTCATAAATTATTGGAACCATAAATACACTAAAATAAATAATTTTTAATTTATATTAGAACCCTAGTTAAGTTAAGTATTGTATTATAGCCTTAATACTTGGGTATTCTGATCAAAATTATCATGTGAAGTTGGTGTTAATTTAATTTAATATAAAGGAAAGCTCAAGGATATCATAAAATTAAATCCCTAATAATGAACTCACCCCAATAATTGTTAAATTTTTTAATCAATCATTTCATCTAATCTCTACATTAAATTCCCAATCAAAATAAAATCAATTAAAAACAATTGACTCTAAAATTTGTCCCATCGATAAGGATTCGACTCTAGTGCCACTATACACATTAGCAGAGCACCAGACCTTTGAATAGTTGATAAGAGAAAATTGGCTATGATTCAAATGGATGTTCTTTCAATTATGGTGTGTTAAGTAGTCATTCGTTTCTGATTTTTTTAAAACAAAATAATAATATTAATAAAATAAACAAAAAAAATTATAAAAAAACACAAAGAAATAACCGCCTTATCATAAAAACCATAAATGAGAAATAAAACACAAGGAAAAAACCACCTTCCTCATCCTTCAAAATTATCTTTGAATGCCCTGTAGCCTCCCAAAAATTTCATTGGATTTATTTGACCCTAAAATAGAGAGAATTATTCACTAACTTAGGAGGAAAATTATATATAATCAAGTCATTCCTGAACTAGTAATTTTCCAACCAATTGAACTAGATATGGCCAACCCTAGGGAATAAACCCTTAAAAAAATCACTACCCCTAATATTAATTACCAACCCCTTGATATTCAATATTCAAATATTGATGCTGATTTCGAACTCAAATCAGGGTTGATTCATCTTCTACCTCATTTCCATGGGCTATCCCGTGATGATTCTCATATTCATCTCAAAGAGTTCCAAGTGGCGTTCTCTACCTTGAAGCCTCAAGGGGTTTCTGAGGAAAAAAATCAATCATTGAGAATTCCCTTTATCCCTAGTAAACTATTCCAACTCATGGCTCTACTAACTCCCTCTTGGTACCATAAATTCATGGATTTAGAGAAGTGTCTATTTAAAAAAAATCCTGCATCTTTCACCACTTCTTTCTAAAATTAAATAAGTGGTATCCATCAATTCCATGATGAATCAATCCATGAGTAATGGGAGAGGGTTAAAAATCTTACAGAAACCTACCCACACCACCAAATACCTAACTAAATCTTGACCTAATACTTCTATGAGGGGTTATTGGATATAGTGATAAATCTTATTAATGCCACAAGTGGTGGTTCTCTTGTTGATAAAAATGTTATAGTTGCATGAGATCTCATAAGAAATATCACTGAAAACATGAAACAATCCCATATTCAAGAACATGATCAAGCTGAACAAGCCTAAGAGAATCAATCTATAGAGCCCATAAAGATGACTGAGTGGATGAGTGAGCTTACAGGTCTTGTGAGACAACTAGAGGTGGATGCCAAATCCCTAAACTCAACTTATCCACAATCTCTATTCGCTAAGCCTATCAAAAATTGTGGAATAATTATCTCACCAGCTCATCCAATAGACACATTTCCACAACATCAAGATGATCCATATTATTCATTCAGACCAATGGATCTCAATGGAACATATGCTCAAAAGAACACCAACCCTCAATAATCAGGTATTATCATTAGAAACTTCAACCAACCCCTCTCCTATCCTTTTTCCTCTACCTATAACCTAGGCTTAAGGTATGGTAATACTGTTTCTCATCCCCCTAAGTTCCCTCCTCAAAACCGAAACCAATTCCAATATGATCAAGTTGTTGTTTACGTCTTTTTTTCATGAACCTAAAAGGATCAATCCTACTCCTACTCCTCCTAGATTCTACTATCCTAATGTGCCTTCCCAATTCCTAACCAAATACAATCACCTTCTCAAGAACGAAAATCAAGACAATCCTAATTCATAACAAGGCACTTATTCTAGGAAACAATGGGAAAGTGCAGTGGAAGATCTTTCCTCCTTCACCCATTCTATCCTTAAAAGTATTAAAACCCAAATCAACCAACTTTCAACCCACCTAAACTTGAAAAAACCATCCAATTATTCCCAACTCTTAACTCAACCGTTTTCTAAATTGAATGGTAATGTAAGTAAAATTTCACTTAGAACAGGAAAGAAAATTTCTATGACTCATGATTATTCCTCAAAATCCCCTTTTAAATGTTGAACTATAAAATGAAAATAAAAATAAACAAGAAAAGGAACCGGAATGCACTCCTTCACCTCCATCCATTCCTTTAAAAAATCCAATTCCTTTTCCTAAAGCCATCTCTAAGCCAAGAAAGTTCTTTGAACACAATCCTGAAATGCTTGACATGTTTAGACATGTTGAAGTGAACATTCCCCTCTTAGATTCCATCAAAAAATCCATAAGATTACAAAGTTTTTTAAGGAGTTATTCAAAAATAAGAGGAAACTTAGGTCCTTTGAAAATTTTTCAACCCAACAGTCCATACCCATAAAGTGCAAAGATATAGGGACATTTGTTGAGTCAATAAGTTTTCTATTTTGAAATCTTGCCAGCGCATCTTTATTGGATTAGCTCAATATCTTCCCACCATCCCTAAAACAATGGAATCATCAAACCTAGTACATATTATGGCATAATTTTCTATTATTTTATGTTTTAGAAATCACAAACAAATTTTCTTAATGAAAGTTTTATTTCTCTAGAAAGCATTTTCTTAAGGAATATTTTACTTTTTTAAGAATGGTTTTGACTTTATTTATGGTTTCCAACACCTTACCTAGTGTTTTATTAACTAAATGTTACCATATTTTCATTAATTAAAAAATAGGATATTTATCTAACTCATAACCTTACAGTTCTCTAGAATCTAATTTCCCTAGAATTGATAATCCAATTTCTCTAGAATTCAGAATCCAATTTCTCTAGAATTGAGAATCCAATTTCTCTAGAATCCATAATCCAATTTCTCTATAATTTAGAATACAAATTATATGTAATTGAGAATAGTATTTCATTATAAATTAGACTTCAATTATATCAAAAACTATATTTTGATTCTCTCAGAAAATAGACTCTGATTCTCTCTGAAATCAGACTCCGATTCTCTTAGAAATCAAACTCCGATTTTCCTAGAAATAAGACTCCAATTTTAATTAAAATTATAATCCAATTATTAGTTTTCTTAGGATTAAATTGTAAATATTTTTATTCTCCATGTTACACTATCTTAAGAATATGATTAAATTCTTTTTTTACAGTTATCATATTTCATTAATTTAGAGATTTATTCTATTAGATCCTAAATGTGATAATGTTTCTTAAGCATAATAATGTTTCTCATAGTTATTTATATAAAATGATATCGTCAAATCTATTTTAACATTAATTTTTCTTGAGTTCCATGTGTACAGATCCCTCTGAAATTTAAAGAAAAAATATAACCATTGGAGGAGAATTCAACTGTTGGATAATTTTCCTATAAATACCCCACCATTTGGAATGACTTATATGTGTGTAGTTTTTGTTAAGATCTGTTGAAATCTAAAATTAAGTGATACTCTTTGAGAGCTCTTCTCAAACCTAACTTGTGTGAATGCTATGAACAACTTATTTAACCTACCTAGTTTTAATCTAATTATTGATGTTATAAATCAAGGGCTTCAAGGGATAGAATGATCGAGGTTCTGATTACCTTTTTATCGAGGCATTGTGGGGATAACAAGACATATATTTATATTTTTATTGAGGGATTACCCTTGTGGGGGTAAGATAGACTTTGTTGAAATTATAATTCAAGGGACCTTTATCCAAGGTTATTGGATAACCTTCTATTTGGGTTAAAATATTTATTATACGTGTTTACTTGTAGTTGTTATAAGTTTTATTTCAACTACATTTTGTTAAAGTTTGAACATGTAAATTTCTTACATTTTCTTATACTTGTACTGACTCTGATTTAGATTCTATATCATTTAAGGTAGAATATTTCCTTAAGTAAACTTGTCTTAAGTTTCTTTATGAGATCCATATTATTAAATCCTAAGAAAGTTAGTTTCTTTGTTAAAAACTAAATAGGGATTGTGAATTCATATTGTTTAACTTTGTTAAATATATATTTTCTTATAGATAAAAATGAAAGTTTTGAATCCTACAATTCACCCCTCTTGTAATTGAGTAATCTGCATATATATTTCAATCCTATAATTGGTATTAGAGGATGTATCTGAATAAATTTTACTTTCATATAAGTTTTATGGCTCAACTTTTTTTACTTAAATTTACTTATTTATGTAGTTATTATATATTATCCTTATAAACTCTTTGTTTATAAAATTTTCTACTAACCCGTTTTGCATAAAAATATTTTCATTAGAATGAATGAAATGAATGTTGGATCAATAGAACATTTAAATCCTACCAAACCCCCAATATTTTATGGAAGTGGCAATGAATACAAGAGAGAACGGATGAAGAATTTTATTATCAATATCAGCGTGGATAATTTTGTTATGCTACCTTGGGTTTAAAAGATTCCAGATAAGGAAATCATACAATTCACTAATTAGGAAAATACATAATATCAGATTATCTTCAAGGTACGGAATGATTTATTATGTTCTTTGAACAGGAATATCTATAGCCAGATTTCATCATGTGAAGCTGCTAATAGCATCTAGAAGAAATTAAGAGTTACACATTTTGGAACATCCAAGGTTATTGAAACAAGAAGAGCTATGCTTAGATCTGAATACCTCGGTTTTATGTTTCTTTATGGAGAAATTGTATGAAACGTTCAACAAAGGTTTATGACAATTGTCAACAGTCTTTAGTCTATGGGTGAGAAAGGACTTGATGATGAAATTCATTGGGATAAGATAATAAATATTATTCCCAATGAGTGGGAATCCAAAATAATAGTTATTTATGAGAATAAGAATGTTTAAAACATCACTCTTGATGAGTTATTTGGGACTGTTCTACAACATGAAACTAGAATGAAGAGAGATAAAGAGATCAATAAGAAAAGGAATGGTAATGGTAATGTTTCTTTCACTACCACATCAAGTCATACAAAATCCAAGACTCCTGAAAGAGTTACTAGATCAAAATACAAGAAAGATATTGTTATATCTGAATCAAGTGATAGTGATAATTCTAAGAATGAACATTCCAATCTTGCTCGAATAATGAACAAGATTGTGGTAAAGAAATATTTTCAATACTGATAAAACACAAATATAGAAAGGATAATAAATATTCAGAAGTGAATTGTTATGAACGCAAGAGGGAAGTTCATTTCAAACCAGAATGTCTTATGCTCAAAAGGAAAGAAAGAAATGATAGGAATTCAGAAAGAAACAAGAATAAGTCCTATAAGTCTATGTCTAAGAAATTACTTCATGCTAATGACACTTGGAGTGCCAGTGGTGGAGACTCTTCTAATGAATATTCAGATATTGAATCTTTTGGATAGAAGAATATTGGTCTTATGGCCAGAATTTCTACTGAAAATCAATGTTTCATGGCTAAGGTAAACAATACTTAATCATTATCCAACATTTATTTATGTGATAATTATCTGAATAAAGAATATTATTAATCTTCAAATGAATAATCCTTCCCATAAAAAAATAATACTTTACCTTCTTTTGAAGAAGTAGCTAGGTTTTCCAAGTTACTAGAGAATGAAAATAGTTAGATTAATAAGAAAATTGATAAGGAAAATTCTTGAATATATTTCTTAACAAAATAAGTATCATATCACTCAAAAGATCTTGATCAGAAAAACCTTGATTTTGAAAATGTTTCATAAACCATAAGGATGTAAATTCTGAAATGGATAAACTTTATAAAGATCATGAAAGAGTTATTTACAAGAAAAATATTTTAGAGACAAACACAAATTATATGATTAATGACTATGAGGATAAGAATTTAGTCATAAGACTAAAATATGAAATATATTCCTTAAAAAAACTCTTGTCAAACATTAATCATTGAATGAAAGGTTTTGATAAAATGTATTCATAGATTCTTCCTCTAAGGAATAGTTCAGGATTTGGTTATTATCATTAAAAACCATTTTTTAGACACAACTATTTTATACCCCAGAGTGCTCATTTTTACACTAAGTGTCAATGTGGTTGAAAATGAGGGAAATTTTTTTCTCTGTATAAAACCAATCCTTAGGATTTCATAAAGATCATTTTTCTAAAAAAATATGGATACCTAAGATTTTATTTTCTAACATTTCCAGATCCAAGAGTGTTTAGATTCCAAACGTTTAACTATCTTATTTTTAGGAAAAAAAAGAAAGTGACAACATTAATATATGGTACATGGATAACGGATTTTCTCAGCACATGTCTTGTAACAAATTTTTTTTGAAAATATTATTAAGATGAATGGTGGAAAAGTAACTTTGAAAGACAATGGTTAGGGGGAAATTGTTGGTATAGGTAATATCATTATTCTTAGAAAATATTTAATTTAAAAAGTTTTATTTGTTATAGGCTTTAAGAACAACCTTATAAGAAAAAGAAAATTATGTGATTAAGGTTACCTTGTGAATTTTAGGAATGATAAATGCCTAGTATACAATTCCAATGAAGAGTTTATTCCCTCTACCCATATGCATGGGTATGTTTATACACTTAACTTAGTAGACCTTAGGAGCCAAGACATACCTTTCCTTAGTGAAATGGAATATCAATATTGGTTATGGAATAGAATACCAGGACATTGTAATCTTATAAACCGATAAAAAATATCAAAGAAAATTCATTTTAAGGATCTACTGAATCTTAGATTTGATTCTTCAAAATTTTGTGACCCTTTTCATTATAGAAAGCAACATAAGTCAATATTTAAATAAATTATTGAAGTATAAACTTCTCATGTATTAAATATAGTGCATATGGATATTTTCGGTCCAAAACAAATTGAAAGTATTGGAGGAAAATACTATGTATTGTTTTTTGTTATTGATTACAACAGATTTACATGGGTCTATTTTCTAAAAAAGAAATCTGAAGCCTTTTCTTATTTTAAATTTCTTTTATCCAAGGTTAAAAATGATAAAAACCATAAATTGATAACTATTCATAGTGATCATGGGGGATAATTTGAAAATTCAGATTTTGAAACCGTTTTTAGTAAGAAAGGTATTAATCATAACTTCTCAGCTCCAAAAACTCCTCAATAAAATGGTTTTGTTGAAAAAAGAAACTGTATTCTTCAAGAGATGACAAGAACCATGTTGAGTGAATAATATATTGATAAAAACTTTTGGGATGAAGCTGTAATTACTTATTTCTATACTATAAATAGAGTTTTAATTAAAACTTTTATTAATAAAACACCTTATGAGTTATGGATTTGTCAAAAACCCAATGTTTCTAACTTCGAAATATTTGGATGAAAAGAATACATCTTGAATACTAAAGATAAGTTACATAAATTCTCACCCAAATCCAATGAAGGATTTTTCTTAGGATATTCTACTACTTCTATGTCTTGTAGTGTTTTTAATAAAAAATCTTGTACTATTGAAGAAATAGTACAAGTTAAATTTAATGAAACTGATCCTTCTATTTTTAAACAACCCCAACATAGATCTTAAGATGTGTTTTTGAAAACTAATTATCAAACTTTGATGGAAGATTATTCTTATTAAGAATGTACTCAAGAAAATGTTCATAAAGTATTTACCCCAGAATATGTTTTACCTTACATTGAGGAACAAGTTTCATAAAACCCAAATCAGTTGTTTCTTAAGAATAATCCCAGTCATAGTATCATTTCTGATGTAAATAAACCTATAAGGACTAGAAGTTCTCTAAGAAATGAAGTATAGAATCTAAAATTTCTTTCCCAATTTGAACCAAAAAAGTACTGATGATGTTTTACGTGAGGATGATTGGATTAAAGCTACGCAAGATGAACTAAATGAATTCGAAAGGAACAAAGTCTGGAACTTGGATAAAAGACATAAAGAAACTTATGTAATTTGAGAAAAGTGTGTCTTCATAAATAAATGTGATGAAAATTGAATCATTGTATGAAATAAAGAAATATTACTTTCTAAAGGATATAATACCCAGCAAGTCCTGCCAGAAGCTATGCTTCTGACTATTTATTAAATAAAAGAAAATGGAATAGAAGCGACAGGTGGGTTCAAAAAAGGAACGTGCCCTCATCCATCAAACATGACATTACAGATCATAATATGACATGCCATTCCCCTAATCAGAGTCATCAACAGTTTCCTATTCAGAGTGGGACCTACCCTGATTGAGGATCTTAAGAATACGAGAATTGAACTTGCCTGATGGCTTAGAGGATCATGTAGACACAGTGCCTAAAGGATATAATAAACAATAATGAATATACTATGAATAAACCTATTCTCCAGTAGTTATAATTGAATCTATTCATATTTTACTATCCTTTTGCAGCATTTTTAAATTTCAAAATTTTGCAAATGGATGTGAACTGTTATTTCCTTAATGGATATGTTCAAGATGAAGTTTATGTTGAACAAAGTCTTGGTTTTGATGATACCAAAAATCCTGAACATTTTTAAAAACCTACCAAAGAATTATATGGTCTTAAACAAGCCCCTAGATCCTGGTACAATAGACTTATAGGATTTTAGTTAAAAAACAATTATATTAATGGAACTGCTGATCCAAATATTTTTTAAAAATAAAAAAAATGTTTTGATTGTTCAAATTTATATTGGTGAAATTATATTTGGTTAAACTCATCAATCCTTAACTGATTCATTTGTGAATATCATGAAATCTGAGTTTGAAATGAGTATAATGGGTGAGTTAACATTTTTTCTTGGTTTTAAAATTTCTCAAAAACTAGAAGGAACTTTTATATATCAATATAATTATATTAAAGATATTATTAAGAGGTATGGATATGAAGACACTGAAAGTATAAGTACTCTAATCGGTACCTTGGAAACTTTTGATCTTAATGAAGATGGAAAACCAGTAGATCAAACATCTTTTAGAGGTATGATAGGGAGTCTATTATACTTAATATCTAGACCTCCATATGTAATTTTTTCAGTATTCTTATGTGCAAGATATTAATCTAATCTAAAAGAATCCCTTTTAAATGTATTGAAAATATTTTTTCAGTATTTAAAGGTAACCATGGATTTATGACTTTTCTATTCTTCTGGAAATGATTTTATTTTAAAAATATTGTCGGGTGCTGAATTTGGTGGATGTAGAATGGATAGAAAAATTACATCTGGAACTTGTCTTTTCTTATTAGACTCATTTGTTTCATGTTCGTGTAAGAAATAACACTCATTAGAACATTCCAATACTGAAGCTGAATATGTAGCAGTTGGAAGTTGTTGTACTCAAGTGTTGTGGATGCAACACACACTCACAGACTATGGCATGATTTTTACTAAAACACACACTACTGAAAAAACATCCTATACCCATGGTTCAAAACCGTGGGTATAGCCCTCAAAACCGTGGGTATAGCCTATACCCATGGTTTTGGGAACCGTGGTCGTTGGTGGAATCAATATAGGTCCCCATCCTATACCCACGGTTTTCCAAAACCATGGGTATAACTATTCTACCACCAGGTCAAAGCATCATAAACAATTTCCACACTGTCAAAGTCCTTTACCCACGGTTTTAAAACCGTGGGTATAAATCCTAGAAGAATGCGGGCAGCGGGTTTCGATCCCGCAACCTCTTCATTGCAAACACCGCATCTTAGCACTTCCATAACATCACCTATGTGTGTATATATATAGTTAAATATAGTTATATAAACCATGGGTATAGAGGGAAGAACTGTGGGTATAGGGCTCCCGCCAAAAAAACATTCCTTCCCGCGGGGATTTTTTTCCCACGCAGATACAGGAAACCTATACCCACGGTTCTTCATAACCGTGGGTATATGTATTTTAGCCCAGACCTATCCACATGATTTTGAGGAAAACCATGGGGATCGGTACCCCTTTACCCACGGTTTTCAAAAATCATGGGTATAGGGGTACCTATCCTTATGGTTTTCCCAAAAACCATGGGGATAATTCCATTTTCCTATAGTGACAGATAATGTGTGATAATACTAGTTCCATTTCCCTAAGAAAAAACCCCACACGTCACTCTCAAACAAATAAAATAGACTTAAGGTATCACTTAGGGATCATACACTTAAACGAGACATCATACTTCAATTTATCGGAATGTAAGATCATCTTGCTGACATATTTACAAAACTATTACCCTCCAATAGATTTTAATAAATTAAAAAATCTACAAATAATAATCTTAAGGTAATCATCCAAATTAACTTATTATTGAACCTATCTCTCAACATTATGATACTCATTTTCAACAGGGGAGTACATATGTTTATTTCTTTTTATATTTCCTTTCTTAATTTTTTTTAGAACCTATTTTTTTCAGAACATAATTTTTTCTAGAACATAAAAAGTTTTCTTTCAATAATAAGACATTTTGGAACCTATGTTTTATAATAGTAACCTTATAAATAATGGAAAATATTTTTGATCAATCTAGAAGGTATGTTTCCTTAATTATATCATCGTAATGGCTTTTTTATTTGTTGGTATTTTAATCTTATTTTAAGAAAACCTGATTGGATTCACTTTCCATAAATCTTATTTTTTTCCTCAAAAACTCAAAATATTGGAACCTATAAATTATTCTCTGACATTTATATCTAATGTTAGATCAGATCAAGTAAATCTCAACCATTGGATTGACCTGAGAATATGAACTGTCACTACGAAGTCTATATAAAGGGACCCCCTATTCGCATCCCACATCATTTTTCTCAGTGTTTCTACACTGAATCTCTACCATTCTTCATGTGTGCCCTTCTATTTTTCACTTCTCCTTAAACTCCAAATGTCCCTTAATATCTCCTCACAAACTCTGATGGCATCCAACAAGGAACTCAAATATTGGGTAATATTTAGGGAAAGGTTAGTGGACTTAAAATTATTTTTCATGTATAACGCCTTGATTTCAAAAGTCATAAAGGTCATAAAGAAGAATGGATGTGAAATACTCTACATAGAAAAGGAAAATAATAAGAACCTAGTGTATAATGACTTAGTTATAGATTTTTATCGTACCATTCAATTTTATGAACAATGAGGAAAATAAATGTTTTAGTTTAAGAGTTATGGAAAACCTTACTCTCTTTCTTACATGAAGGATGCAAGTATTTTGGATATACCCTATGAAGAAGATGCAATATTTTTCTCTCATAAGTATTCTAATGAGGAAGGTTATTTTGATAAAATTAAGGCTATTGAGTAACTTGGTCTTAAGGGAGTAAAGACACCCAAGATAACACATCTTTCAATAAACTACAAACTAGTATCCCTTTAGATTCAAGGATTCCTGATTTCGAGAAAGGTAGATTAAAAACTCGCTTAAGATATGTGATATATTTATGATATAATTATTGGTTAATGTAAGAAAGATAATAATCATTAAGTGTATTACGTTAACCATCATCAACATTATGAATGGAACCATTAAATCTCAAATCATGATGTACCATGAAATATTGTCTAAGATAATTGTATTGTGCCTTCAATCCTTAAAAATACCATGCATGTCATGGACTAAATCCTTCAAGATCATATTGGTAAGTGATGATACCTTGAAAAAGATGAAGAACATATTTAGTGTCAAGTTAGGTGAATTATTTGATCTTACTAATAATTATGACCAAGCTACTGGTAAGAAAGAAGAATTTAGAGAAATCTCTGATCCAACTCCTAAGAATAGAAAATCCAAACAGCCAGAACTATAGGAACAATCACTAGCCACTGAACCAATATCTTCTCCACCCAATCCTAAGAAGCAAAATACATTTTCTGATGAGGTTGTAGCCAAATGGAGAGAGTTAAAAAAGAAGAAGAATGAATGAGATGCCATTTTCAGGATATATCCTACTAGGGCTAAGGCCTTAAAAATCAATGAAGCTGAACATGATGAGAATAAAGATAAAGAAAAGAATTTGAAGAAGAAAATATCATAAGATGAGATTATCCAAGCCATAATAAGTGAAAATGAGAAGGCCTCTAAACAATTTCAAGTTCCAAAATCTTTCTTGTAAGAACCCATGATTCCTTCTGTACGAGTGGAAACCGAGTATCCGGTACCAGATAAGGGGAAAATGATATTTAAATTTCAAAACAAATTGTTGAAGAAGAATAAATCCAAGAGGAAGTAGAAGAAGAGGAAGAAAGTGAAGATGTGATAATAATGGTAGAAGAATATGAAGCGATGGAGACCCCTTCTAATAAGATGTCAATAAGACCTTCCCATGTTTCCTCTACAAGGATTATTTTAGAAGGAAAATCTATTCATAAAGATTATGTTGTCGAGGATGAGGTCAATAAAGTACCTTCATATGATGAATGTAGTAATGATAATATTGTTCAACATGTTGATGAAAAGGATAATAAATATGTTGATGACAATGATGATAAAGGTTTTGATAAAGAAGTTTATGATGATGATGATAGAATAGTAAAAGTCTTTGATGGAGAATATGAGACTCATAATATTGATAAAAAAATATATAAGAAATAGCAACAAAAGGATGTTGTTGTCGATACACCTAAGAAATGTGTTGTTTCAAAAGTAAATAAGAATGTTGTTGGTATATCTACAAATAGAGAGCATGAGAAAATTGATGTTTCTTCACTAACAAAAATTCTATTTCGGAATATTCCTCTTACTTAAGACATGATTTTTGTGGTCTAGTCACTGAAAACACTTGTTAAATCCATCCCTTTCATTCCCATAAGTGATTCAAGATGTCAACTAATTCAAGAATTCGTCAATTAGAAGACAGATTCAACCAATATTCTTATAGAAAAGTTCATCAAACTAGAATCCAAGTTCAAGACCTTTTAGATTTGTTATGATGATCATAGAAGATATTACAAAGAAATAAAAAAGTAGTCAAAGTAATTAATTGCCGATCTTAAAATTTTGGATGATTTCACTAACACAATCAAGGACTCTTTTGATAAATTCGATGATAAGATAAAGAATCAATCAAATAGTTTTTTAGAAAAACTGAAATTAGAGTAAGATAGATGCTAATAAGAAGACAAATATCTGAAGGAGAAACTGAACTCTATTGATATTAATCTAACAAGAGAGGGAAATCAGGGATGTGTTGGATGGAAAACTCAAAGACCAGGAAGAATTTATCAAGTATCAAAGAGAAATAGTTATGTCTTTGGAATAGAGAATCAAAGACCTTTTACGAAAAAACTCAGGATCAGGAATAATTACTAAAAAAGTTTGAAGATGATCAGAAATAATTGAATAATATTGTAGAGACCCAAATCTTATCGTACATGGACTTTACATTACTTTTGCGGAATACTTAGTACATAACAAAAACACACACACAAGGATCGTAATAGTTTAGTGTCTTTGGAAACTCGGAACGTAATCTTCTAATCATGGTGATAGATCTTCAATATCTCCCATAAAGATCTTCTTTTTTTTTACCTAAAAACCTTTCTTTATATCCTGGGGAAAAGAAAACATAAAAGGGTGAGCTCAAATGCTCAGTAAGGGTAAACAAAAGAAATATCAAACACATCATATACATAAGAACATAGCTTTTGGAAATCTTAACCTGCAAAAGAGCTCATAATATCATAACATGGGATAAATCATAGAAGTGAAAATGAGATCCCCATAATCATAACATAAAACTTGAAACTTTGTGGTATGCACACATAATCATGGAAAATCATTTCTTGTTAGTCATGACTCATTTCCAAGACTATCTTAGTGGACAAAGTCCCTTTCTGAACCGAGTTCACTCCTCGTTTTAGTCCTGTATCACTGAACCGAAATAACCTTCCGTTCCAGCCATGTCTATCTCATGAGATATAAAATCTTTACCCAATGCATTGGAGGGAGATATAGGTCCCACCCATCTTATAATGAATCATTTCTTATGTGTGCCACATAATCATAAACCATACATCATAGCATAACCCATGTAATAAAAATGGGATTCTTAAACAACATGACATCATAAAACAATTCATATAAGATAAAGGAATTCATAAAAGTGTTTCCATCACAACATAATCAAATCCATGTAATAATAGGGATAAAAACAGAACCCTTTTATTATCTTAGATGGAAAATAACTTTGATAAAACACTTGAACTCCATTCTTGAGGAAAATATCCTTTCTTCTTTAAAAACACTTTTCTTTTCATAACATGTCATACAACATTAAAATAAAAGAAGTTGATTAAAAATAAACTTGAAAACTTGTAAAGGAAGCTTCTTGGAAATAATGTTTTAAAAATCCATTCATGTCGTATAAGTTAAAAAAAACATTCTTCGTACTTTTGTCGGAAAAGTTAAAAAGTACCTCGTACGGAAAAACGACAAAAGATTCCTTTCATATTCTTTACTAAAAACTCACCGAAGGGTAAAATTGGATTTAAACCATTGCAAGTGGATGGAAACAATATTACATATTGAGGGAACATGGACGTGGATGATAAAATACACCCCAGTAAATACTTACGAATAAACAATCTCGGATAAAAATGAGATTGTGATATTTCCCTTACCTTAGGTCTGATTTGCTTCGTAAGTGTCCGAACCTCCTGTATAATGATTTAAATAATGTCATTGACTTATTACAGAATCATATTCATTGTTATGATATCATATATGGTTCACTTATGACATTATATTACCCGTTCTTTTGTAAATTCCATGTTAAAGAAGCGTTTTGGGTAAAATCGTTTCATTTATCGTAGGTGTTTTGACTTGTTGTTCTTGACATCATTATTACTTATATCATGATTTACTCACTTACAGAATATAAAATATGATTTTTATATCATATATATTCAGTATATATATATATATATATATATATATAATAGATAGATAAATAAAATGAAAAACACCGTTCATGGAGACGGTAGTCCGTACGTACGCATGAACGCTGTTTTCCTTTCCTTATTGTCTTGAAATGGAAATAAGTAGATGACATACATATGTATATATATACATAAATCCAGTAGCTTTATAATGTCATATATTTCATTATTATTTCTTATATATACATTATAATCATTCTTAAATGGTTAACATGGAGAATGAATCTCATCGCGTCGTGGAGACGGTAGTCCGTACGTACGCACGAGCGATGATATCATTTCTATATATATTGAATTGAATTGGAGTGGATTATACAATATATAAGAATCAATATGATGTTTTAATAACTATGTATAGTTATTCTTTACACCATTATACCCATCCATGTAAGGTGGTGGTGGAAAATAGATTACACCACGGCATGGAGACGGTATTCCGTACGTACGCACGCGCGGTGATTTCTTTTTCCGTAGGATGGATAGATGGTGAAATAGGGTTGTTTCATACTTATAATAACATATCGGTATATGAGTGATACTGATGTTATTACTTCATAATGAAACAACCTAAGAAGAAGAAGTGGAAGAAGAAATAAAGATGAAAGAATTGGTAACGGTAATTACCTCTTCTTTGAAGTGCCTCTTTGAGACCTCCTCTTAGGGCACTAAAATTGGTCTTTGAGGAAGACCAGAACCTCTAGGATGTTTCTAGGAAAGTGGAGAAGAGATTTTGGCAGGGGTTGGCCGAGCTTGAGTGCTCAAATTGGTGTGTGGAGGAGAGGGAAGGAGGTGTCCTTTTATAAGGGAGGAGAGGGGCACCTTAGGAATTCTTAAAAATATTAATTTATAATAAATCTAACCCCACTTAAAAAACCTCCAAAAATGACTCATATTCGAAGCTTAGATGAGATAAGGTTGTAATCTCATCAACCAATCAAATTTAGACATGTTTGGAACTTATTTTAAACCTTATCAATTAGATTTAACTCTAAGTTAAATAATTTAACTTTTACCGTGTCTTTTTGTTTTCTTTCACTATATGGTTAATACACTTACTATAACATGCCAAACGAACCCCAAATTGTTTATTATTAATATATATATCCTTATCTAAGTCATTTGGCCGAACCTTATATTTTTAGGAATAAAATAACAATTAATAATATAATATTTGATTTAAAAACTATTTTGTGTCAATTTTGACACTATTTGATATATGATTTTTGTGAAAGTCATAACAGAATTAAATGTTCGAACCAAGTTGATTAAATCAACATTAATATATCATAATAACCTAGAAAATTAGTGAAATTCATAAAAAATCTCAAATTACATTTATTTTGGTGTTTATAACATCAATTATGTCAATATTTCATTAATAAGATAATTACTGCATCATCATTGTGTCATAAACAAATTAAATTATTTGATTTCTAAAAATTAAAAATAAAATACCATCATGTATTAAATCGTTTTATCTTTCTAATGAATATTTACAATCGAATTTATCTTATGTATAACCCCATATTAAAAATGATTTACTTATTAAACTTTGATTTTAACTATTTTAACCCTTCTTTAAATAAATTAATAATAAATGTCCTAATCTAATCCAAGTGGGCCTAAATGGTCATATTTTATTCCTAAGTTTGTTTTTGGTCGAATTACACTTGTCCAATAGAATTAGGACATGTGTTAGGGTAATATTAATATCATATTTACCCTTAGTTACCCTATTTACTATTAACCGCGGTAAAAAAAGTAAAAAGTTACTATTCACCAAAAAATTATTTTCATCTCATTGAACCACATTTTAGTCCTTGATATTAACCGTGTCTCTCGGATTTTCGAAATTCCATTCACAGAAGCGGTAAAATTAAGTTTTATGCAAAATTCCGTTTTTAACCTACCACTTAGTGGTTTCACTATTCATCAAAAATTGAAAGTTTTCAGAAAAATGCCAAAATTTCATCCTAAGCTATATTTCATATTCCGAATTCAAAAATGAAGTCTATTTTACCAAATTCATAACATAGAAGTTGCATTAATTAATTTTATAATTAAATCCCGCTGTTAAAACAAATAGCGTGTTTTTAAGAAACAATATCTATCAAAAGATTGACACTTGTTTATGTCTAGTTTAAATGTGAAATTACATACAATGACCAACATTGTATTAAATTGTAAAAATATATTCTAAATATACTTTAAAACCACTCAAATTAATGATTTATAACTATTAATTATTTCGATTAAAAAAGTTGTTTTTAATTATAATTTAGTAATTTTCACTATTCATCAGAATATGAAAGTTATCCGAAAAGTACCAAAATTTCACCTTAGGCTAAATTCGATACTCCAAATCCAAAAATGAAGTCCATTTTGAGAGTTAAAATTTCTAAAATTTAAAAATTGGTTATTACTATTCATAACGGCTAGTTTTAATAATATTTTAATAGCATATCATTGTTTCGTGAAACTCAGGATTACGTACCACACACGCTATCGAGGAAGGTTGCGATTGCGTGTAATGCAAGGCAAGTCAAGGATGCGTGTTGTGCAAGCTCCTTTTGGTGTAGCGTATAACACAAGACATTAGTAAAATAAAAAAGAATATTTTTCATAAAATCTCGGGCTGTTACATTCTACCCCCCTTAAAATGAATTTCGCCCTCGAAATTCGTCGGGGTTATAAATGGTTTACTATTCGAAAGTTTCTTTAATAGAAACCCACATCGTAAAAGGGAATACCAAAACTTGGCTTTAAAAACTAAAGTATGAAATGTAACGATTACCCAAATAAACTAATCACTGGGTTTCCACATAGGTGAAAATATGGATATGGAAGAGAAATCTAACCATCATGTTCTGATGGAGAGTGGTAGAGAACATGGCTATGGAAAAGCCAGTAATCACAAATCCATAGATTTGTGATGATATAAGGTACCATCTGATTCATCAGGTATAAGATCACTGGGACAACATTTTTGGTTTTCAAGATCATTTCCCTAAAGTTGAAAATTTGCTTAGAATAAATACTTACTTTATTTTGGTACAATCTCACTTTTGTTCGTGCCTTGAACAATTTCTACTTCATCTCTTAAATAAATGAATTTGAATTTGTTATTTGTGAAGTGTTAGCAGATCATGTGATAGAATGACTGTTCATTCCATCTGTCTCAAACAAAAGGTTAGCAAAAGTTATTAAATATACAGAAGTCATTCTATAGTGAGATTAATCATATATGGTTCCTAAAATGGACTTATACTTCATATATCATGCTGCTTAATATAATAAAACTAGTTTCTACTAAACATGGACTTCCTGTAGGCCAGTGGTAGGCGATAAAGGCCAGTCGCACTTCGGTTGTGGGTTCGATTCCCACAGCCTTGTCCGAAGCGATGGGCTGTCGCCCGCCCTGCAGGTTGTCCTTTTTATAAAACTATATTACTATAACATCCCATCAATAATATCGAAAAAACTTCTATCCTTAAACAATACTAACTTATGTATAACATAATCCATTCCAATCTTTAGGCTTATCCATAATACTGCAGTCCATTCTCATAACATAGTGAAAACGATTACCAGAGATTTAATACCATCGTTGATCCCCATATATCATAAGATATATCTTGTTGGTCACATTCCAAACATTCAAAGGCCTTAATCTTGTACTCTCTTGAATACCCATTGAACCTTAGTGAAAACTTGAATACAGTTAAAAGTTAACACTTTTCACATACCGAAATCCTCAAAATTCTATATACTCAAACCATGATATCACTTAGTCCTTATATCAATCATGTGCTCATGAATACTATCAAACATTTAATTTTTTCTCCTTATCCCTTCATTATGCGCATATCATCTACATTCCAAAAATATCTGAATAACCTTTCATGGATACTGGTAACATTAATCATACACTTTCAAAACACAAGGAAAGACAACAGTGTAACAATCCATAGATGTCTCTTTATTCCAAAATTACACATGATAAACATGTAATCATTCCACTACATTCTCAAACCATTGACCGAGCTTCAAAAATTCTTTCATCTCACATATCATTTGTAGTCTCTTCATCATCATCCACATAAATACTACCCATATGACCATACTGATTCTCTTCATGAGTCTTTCCCTTAGGGCATTTGTTTGCATAATGCCCATACATTCCACATTTAAAACACTTAACCATTTTTGATGTCGTAGCAATACCATTATCCTCATCCATGGTGTTAACCGACCCTTTTCCTTTGCACTTACTTGCTTTGTGTCCTTCTTTTCCACACCCAAAGCATCTTCCAGTTCCCTTGAAACATTCTCCTTGATGCCTCTTCCCACATGATTTACATAGGGGAAATTGAACTTTCTTTCCTCTATGATCATCATGGAACTCCATCTTTCTCTTATTAGTCGAGTCAGGAAACTTACCAAATTTTACTTTATTGATCATGTTGTGAGATTGCTGATTCGGCATAATAATGATGTTTGGACATCCAAATCCCATTTCATTTGGTTGCTCATGAAGAATATCATTCCATTGTCCATCATATCCTCCATTATTGTGAATCATCTTGTTTCCAGCCATTTTCTAAAACCCAAACAGAATAGTGTTAGATGAAAAAATCGTAATAAAGGGGGAGTAACTTAAATATCTATCATCTTTGGTTTAATCTAATATCGTTACCATAGTTCTAGAACTATATCCTATACGTATACTTATCCTTAGGGGCATCCCTAGACATACCTTAGAAATATCTCTAGGGATCTCACTAACGTTTTCGCATCCTAGTTTCCAAAGATTGACTAAACCTTTCCTCTGATACCAACTGTAGAGACCCAAAGCTTATCGTACATGGACTTTACATTACTTTTGCGGAATACTTAGTACATAACAAAAACACACACACAAGGATCGTAATAGTTTAGTGTCTTTGGAAACTCGGAACGTAATCTTCTAATCGTGGTGATAGATCTTCAATATCTCCCATAAAGATCTTCTTTTTTTTACCTAAAAACCTTTCTTTATATCCTGGGGAAAAGAAAACATAAAAGGGTGAGCTCAAATGCTCAGTAAGGGTAAACAAAAGAAATATCAAACACATCATATACATAAGAACATAGCTTTTGGAAATCTTAACCTGCAAAAGAGCTCATAATATCATAACATGGGATAAATCATAGAAGTGAAAATGAGATCCCCATAATCATAACATAAAACTTGAAACTTTGTGGTATGCACACATAATCATGGAAAATCATTTCTTGTTAGTCATGACTCATTGCCAAGACTATCTTAGTGGACAAAGTCCCTTTCTGAACCGAGTTCACTCCTCGTTTCAGTCCTGTATCACTGAACCGAAATAACCTTCCGTTCCAGCCATGTCTATCTCATGAGATATAAAATCTTTACCCAATGCATTGGAGGGAGATATAGGTCCCACCCATCTTATAATGAATCATTTCTTATGTGTGCCACATAATCATAAACCATACATCATAGCATAACCCATGTAATAAAAATGGGATTCTTAAACAACATGACATCATAAAACAATTCATATAAGATAAAGGAATTCATAAAAGTGTTTCCATCACAACATAATCAAATCCATGTAATAATAGGGATAAAAACAGAACCCTTTTATTATCTTAGATGGAAAATAACTTTGATAAAACACTTGAACTCCATTCTTGAGGAAAATATCCTTTCTTCTTTAAAAACACTTTTCTTTTCATAACATGTCATACAACATTAAAATAAAAGAAGTTGATTAAAAATAAACTTGAAAACTTGTAAAGGAAGCTTCTTGGAAATAATGTTTTAAAAATCCATTCATGTCGTATAAGTTAAAAAAAACATTCTTCGTACTTTTGTCGGAAAAGTTAAAAAGTACCTCGTACGGAAAAACGACAAAAGATTCCTTTCATATTCTTTACTAAAAACTCACCGAAGGGTAAAATTGGATTTAAACCATTGCAAGTGGATGGAAACAATATTACATATTGAGGGAACATGGACGTGGATGATAAAATACACCCCAGTAAATACTTACGAATAAACAATCTCGGATAAAAATGAGATTGTGATATTTCCCTTACCTTAGGTCTGATTTGCTTCGTAAGTGTCCGAACCTCCTGTATAATGATTTAAATAATGTCATTGACTTATTACAGAATCATATTCATTGTTATGATATCATATATGGTTCACTTATGACATTATATTACCCGTTCTTTTGTAAATTCCATGTTAAAGAAGCGTTTTGGGTAAAATCGTTTCATTTATCGTAGGTGTTTTGACTTGTTGTTATTGACATCATTATTACTTATATCATGATTTACTCACTTACAGAATATAAAATATGATTTATATATCATATATATTCAGTATATATATATATATATAATAGGTAGATAAATAAAATGAAAAACACCGTTCATGGAGACGGTAGTCCGTACGTACGCATGAACGCTGTTTTCCTTTCCTTATTGTCTTGAAATGGAAATAAGTAGTTGACATATATATGTATATATATACATAAATCCAGTAGCTTTATAATGTCATATATTTCATTATTATTTCTTATATATACATTATAATCATTCTTAAATGGTTAACATGGAGAATGAATCTCATCGCGTCGTGGAGACGGTAGTCCGTACGTACGCACGAGCGATGATATCATTTCTATATATATTCAATTGAATTGGAGTGGATTATACAATATATAAGAATCAATATGATGTTTTAATAACTATGTATAGTTATTCTTTACACCATTATACCCATCCATGTAAGGTGGTGGTGGAAAATAGATTACACCACGGCATGGAGACGGTATTCCGTACGTACGCACGCGCGGTGATTTCTTTTTCCGTAGGATGGATAGATGGTGAAATAGGGTTGTTTCATAATTATAATAACATATCGGTATATGAGTGATACTGATGTTATTACTTCATAATGAAACAACCTAAGAAGAAGAAGTGGAAGAAGAAATAAAGATGAAAGAATTGGTAACGGTAATTACCTCTTCTTTGAAGTGCCTCTTTGAGACCTCCTCTTAGGGCACTAAAATTGGTCTTTGAGGAAGACCAGAACCTCTAGGATGTTTCTAGGAAAGTGGAGAAGAGATTTTGGCAGGGTTTGGCCGAGCTTGAGTGCTCAAATTGGTGTGTGGAGGAGAGGGAAGGAGGTGTCCTTTTATAAGGGAGGAGAGGGGCACCTTAGGAATTCTTAAAAATATTAATTTATAATAAATCTAACCCCACTTAAAAAACCTCCAAAAATGACTCATATTCGAAGCTTAGATGAGATAGGGTTGTAATATCATCAAGCAATCAAATTTAGACATGTTTGGATCTTATTTTAAACCTTATCAATTAGATTTAACTCTAAGTTAAATAATTTAACTTTTACCGTGTCTTTTTGTTTTCTTTCACTATATGGTTAATACACTTACTATAACATTCCAAACGAACCCCAAATTGTTTATTATTAATATATATATCCTTATCTAAGTCATTTGGCCGAACCTTATATTTTTAGGAATAAAATAACAATTAATAATATAATATTTGATTTAAAAACTATTTTGTGTCAATTTTGACACTATTTGATATATGATTTTTGTGAAAGTCATAACAGAATTACATGTTCGAACCAAGTTGATTAAATCAACATTAATATATCATAGTAACCTAGAAAATTAGTGAAATTCATAAAAAATCTCAAATTACATTTATTTTGGTGTTTATAACATCAATTATGTCAATATTTCATTAATAAGATAATTACTGCATCATCGTTGTGTCATAAACAAATTAAATTATTTGATTTCTAAAAATTAAAAATAAAATACCATCATGTAGGAAATCTTTTTAGATTTCTAATTAATATTTACAATCGAATTTATCTTATGTATAACCCCATATTAAAAATGATTTACTTATTAAACTTTGATTTTAACTATTTTAACCCTTCTTTAAATAAATTAATAATAAATGTCCTAATCTAATCCAAGTGGGCCTAAATGGTCATATTTTATTCCTAAGTTTGTTTTTGGTCGAATTGCACTTGTCCAATAGAATTAGGACATGTGTTAGGGTAATATTAATATCATATTTACCCTTAGTTACCCTATTTACTATTAACCGCGGTAAAAAAAGTAAAAAGTTACTATTCACCAAAAAATTATTTTCATCTCATTGAACCACATTTTAGTCCTTGATATTAACCGTGTCTCTCGGATTTTCGAAATTCCATTCACAGAAGCGGTAAAATTAAGTTTTATGCAAAATTCCGTTTTTAACCTACCACTTAGTGGTTTCACTATTCATCAAAAATTGAAAGTTTTCAGAAAAATGCCATAATTTTATCCTAAGCTATATTTCATATTCCGAATTCAAAAATGAAGTCTATTTTACCAAATTCATAACATAGAAGTTGCATTAATTAATTTTATAATTAAATCCCGCTGTTAAAACAAATAGCGTGTTTTTAAGAAACAATATCTATCAAAAGATTGACACTTGTTTATGTCTAGTTTAAATGTGAAATTACATCCAATGACCAACATTGTATTAAATTGTAAAAATATATTCTAAATATACTTTAAAACCACTCAAATTAATGATTTATCACTATTAATTATTTCGATTAAAAAAGTTGTTTTTAATTATAATTTAGTAATTTTCACTATTCATCAGAATATGAAAGTTATCCGAAAAGTACCAAAATTTCACCTTAGGATAAATTCGATACTCCAAATCCAAAAATGAAGTCCATTTTGAGAGTTAAAATTTCTAAAATTTAAAAATTGGTTATTACTATTCATAACGGCTAGTTTTAATAATATTTTAATAGCATATCATTGTTTCGTGAAACTCAGGATTACGTACCACACACGCTATCGAGGAAGGTTGCGATTGCATGTAATGCAAGGCAAGTCAAGGATGCGTGTTGTGCAAGCTCCTTTTGGTGTAGAGTATAACACAAGACATTAGTAAAATAAAAAAGAATATTTTTCATAAAATCTCGGGCTGTTACAAATATGAAGGCCAATTTTAAAATGTTGATGTCGGAGGAGAAAAAGAAGGATGAATAATTTTATTTTCAAAACTAATATTTTGTTGGAATTTATTTTATGAAACATTTTTTTATCTCAATAAAATTTGTTGCTTTTCATTGTTTCATTTTGTATGTTTCCTAATATTTTAAGTACAATTTTTTCCTCCAATACTTTTTGAAAATAAAAAATAAGGAGAAAAGAATGCTAAAAAAGAATATTAAGTCAAAGAAAGATAATGAATAAGTAAGGGGATATTATTTAAAGAATAAATTCTTAAGGGGGTTATTTCTATAAAAATACCAGAATATGATTTATAGGGATTTCATAACCTAAGGGGGAGTTATTCATATTCATCACGAGCGGTAAAAAAGGGAGATAAGTCTTACTTTTAAGGTCATAAATGAAAACCTCAGATCCTTATATTCTTCAATGAAAAGTTGTTTGTGATTTAAGAAAAGGGGAAAATTTTTGAGTCAAATAATTTCCTTATAAATTTTTCTTTCCTTTAGGTTTTCAAAATAAGAAACAAATTTTCTAAAGGAAAATTCTCTTTCAAAAACAAATTTTTTATTAAGGAAAATCTTCTTTCTCTAATAATGGTTTTTAATTTACCTATGGATTTAAACACCTTACCTAATGCTTTCCTAACTAAATCTAACCATATTTTCCATATGTAAAGAAATTGAATCATTATCTAACTCAGGACCTTACAGTTCCTTTGAATCTAATTTCTCTAGAATTGAGAATCTGATTTCTCTAGAATTCAGAATTTGATTTCTCTAGAATTCAGAATCTGATTTCTCTAGAATTGAGAACCTGATTTCATCCAAAATCAGATTCTGATTCTCTTAGAAGTCAGACTGTGATTCTCCTAGAAATCAGGCTCCTATTATTTCAGAAATCAGACACTGATTCTCCAAGAAATCATACTCCGATTATCTCAGAAATCAGAGTCAGGTTCTCTCAGAAATCAGACTCCAATTTTCATAGAAATCAGACTCTTTTTTTCATAGAAATTAGACTATGATTTTCATAGAAATTGGAATCTGATTATCAGTTTTCTTATAATCCAATTGTCAAAATTTTTAGACTCTGAATTACACTATCTTAAGAATCCGATTAAATTATTTTGTTATAGTTATCATATTTAATTAAATTCAGTGTTTAATTTTATCGGATCCAAAATATGATAATGTTCTTAAGCATAGTAATGTGTCTCATAGTTAGTTATACAAAATTATGTCATCCAATAAGTTTTAACTTAACCGTTAACTGAGTTCCACATGTACAGGTCCCTCCAAAATTTAAAGAAAAATATGACTATTGAAGAAGAATTCATTTGTTGGAGATTTTTCCTATAAATAACCAGCCATTTAAAATCATATATACATGTGGAGTTTTTGTCAAGAGTTGTTGAACTCTATAATGAAGTGATAATCTGTGAGAATTCATATCAAACTTACCTTCTTCAAATTCCGTGAACAACTTGTTCAAGAAGAGAACACCTTGTTCAACCTGCCTAGTGTGAATCTTATTATTGCTATTATCAATTGAGTTTTTCTAGGGATATAAAGATAGACGTGATGATTACCTACTTAATCAAGGGCTTGTGGGGATTGCAAGACCAATAACAATCTTTGTATCGAGGGATTACCCTAGTGTGGGTAAGACATACTTTCATGAAAGTATAAATCACGGGATCTTTATCCAAGGTTATTGGATACCCTTATCTTTGGGTTAAAAGATTTATTATACTCGTTTACTTTTAATTGTCACAAGTTTTGTTTACAATACTATTTTTTAAAGTTAGAAAGTGTAAATTTCTAATATTTTATTATACTTTTACAAAAATTGATTTATATTCTATATGCTTTAAGGTAGAATCTTTCCTTAAGTAAACTTATCATAAGTTTCTTTATCAAATCCTAAGAAAGTTAGTTTCTTTGTTAATAACTAAAGAGAGATTTTGAATTCATATTGTTTAAATTTTGTAAACATATATTTTCTTAAGGATAAAAACAAAAGTTTTTCACCTTACCAATCACCCCCTCTTGTAATTATGAAATCTACATATACATTTTGATCATAGAACATTTATTGTTCCATTCCAAATAGGGAGTTCCAAATTTGATGATGCACTCATAGAACTAGGATGCTTGATAAATATCATGCCCAAATACATATTCTCCAACCTTTTTCTAGGCCCCCTGCACCTAACGCGTGTTGTCATCCAGTTAGCCTATCGAAGCACAACTAGTCAAGAGGGAATAATTGAGGATGTCCTTGTCTGAGTCAATGATCTTATCTTCCCATTTGACTTCTATGTCCTTAACATGGAAGGTGAGACAACTTATTTCCAATCTCCTATGATTCTAGGAACACCATTACTCATGACATCTAAAACCAAAATTGATGTCTATGCTATCATCTTATCCATGGAATTTGGTGACCAACTGGTCAAGTTCAATATTTTTCAATCCATGCGATACCCATCAAAGCATCAATCTGTATTCTCTATCCATGCTTTTGAAAGTCTCTCTGAGAGTGTGTTGAAACCTGATCCATCCTGTTCTTCCTTTTGAATGATAGAGAAGTTTGTGAATATTTTATCCTCATTAACCAAGTCATAAATGGAGAAGTTGATGTTGTAATTTCAAATGTAAACTCTATTGATCTAAAGGATCTTGAAAACTCTTTGGAATTTCATCTTTCCTCTAACCTCCACTACTCTAGCTTGAATGATAATGAGGAAAATGAACTATCATTCTCATTTGTTGATTTAGATCAGATTATCCAACATTCATCATTTCCGATCCATGATTCTGAAAATTATATATTATGTGAGCTGAACCCTGAACCAATGTGTTTATATTTTCCCAATGACAGCGATGTTTGTGATATTTTTTCCCTAATTAAAAATGTGATCAATGGTGATATTGAAATTGGCCATTATTTGGAAAAAACCTTGATATAAAGGATATTGAAAAATTTATTCAGTCTTATGACTCTATTGATCCTCATTACTATACATCGATAAGTGATGAATTAAAAAAGTTAAAAACAATTTGGATCTCAAACTGTGGTGTTGTGTTATCTAAACCTTACATAAATTCACCATCAAAATTGAAACATCTTCCTGAATTTTTAAGCATTGAGAACCAACACTTTTTAAATAATATCATTACTCAAGTTGAAGACCAAAGGGAGGATATTTATATTATCCTTCCACCCCCATTGAATTTCAAGCACATCGACATAGAATGGAAGAAATTATACAATGAACAATCAGGATTCCCAAAGGAGATGTTTTTCTAGAAGCACACTAAAGTTGAGAAAATATGGTTTCCACCCTCAAACTATGGGTAGTATAAAGAAACTATCAAACTATAGAAAAAATAAATGAAACACTTCTTGGGAGGAAACCCAAGTTTTATGAAATTTTTATTTCTGTTTATTTTTTCATTAAATGAATAATTATTTTTGTTTTTGATTCTCTTTTATGTAATGGTAATTTTACAATTCATCACTAAAGATGATACATACTATGACTCACATCTACTTCTATCATATCCACAACTTATACATTAGACCCACCACTGGATTGAGATGAAAACCCACCAAATCCATCCTTTAGAGAACCTATTTCCCTTTAACTAATCTCTCTCTCCCCTCTCTTTCTTCTTCATCTCTCATTCTTTCTTTACCACATTCCTCTTTAAACTTTTTTATTTAGTCTTTCTCTTTGGTATGGGTGTGTATTTAAATAAAACTAAAAAAAACTAAAAAATATATACGGAAAAGAGTGTCATAATTACTCAATGTTTACTTTTGAAATTTTGTCCAACCTTTTTGTGGATTCAAACAAAATGTTTTCATCAATTCTTTTTTATTTTCATCATAAATTTGGATAAGGAATCTTGTGTCAATTTTTTTTTTAATTCTATGTTTTTTATTTTGAAAATAATACTTCCCCAACTATAAGGAACAAAGCTAGATTTCATGCCAAGGTCACCTATGACCATATTATAATTTTGTGTGTTTTCACCCGTGAATGTGAGTCTTGATATTGTGGAACTTTGAGTGTAATTTCCTACTCTGGTTAGCATTAATATGATAGAGGTGTTTTCTGAACCACATGATAATGACAATAGCCAAATAGCCTCTGATTACCTTACATCAATCCTCCTTTTGAAAGCCCCTTCGAATATATGAAAACCTTTTCTTTGATAGACACATTACAATCTCAATACATTGTCCCACCCAATAGCTACATGTAATTATATTTCATAATTTATGGAACTTTAAGTGTGTGTGCATGGGGGGGGGGTATGGATTGCATTTTTCTTATCCATTTATTGATTTTCAATGTGTTATCATATTCTTTAGGGAAAACATCTATTTCAGTGTGGGAGAGAGTTTGTAATTCTGTGATTTTGCGGAGTTTATTTTCATTTATGTGATTTTGTACATGTTATTGAAAAGTTTTAAAAAATAAAAATAAATGAAAATAAATAAATAAATATAAAAATAAAAATAAAAGGGTTCTGACTTGGGTAGGTCAAAAATCAGACTTCCTAAATTATTTATCGTATTATAACTATTACAATTAGTTTCACGAGGATAACAAGCATGATTTGGGAGATGCGTGTGAGATTTTTTTCAAGTTTAAATTAAAAAAAACAAAAACAAAATAAAAAAAATAACACTTGAATTATATTTTCTTGTGTCATTGGGAGAAGTTTTGTGTCTTGTACATATTTCACCATTTCATCCACTTCATGTTTTATCCATAACTTTTGTTTCATCATTCATACAATCATTCCCTTTTAAATATGTGTTTCCATAGCCTTACATGTTTTATTTAAAATTGTGCATTTCTTTTTCCCATGTTAGTGTTTTACCCCTCAATTTCTCTCCCTTAAACATTAAATTCCTACAATACCATAGCTTAAAAACCGATAAAAAATACCTCTTGATTATTGATCACTTTAGTATAGGTAATGGACGTTGAGATATCTTTCAAACTCTAACATTTCTACTTTTGGTAGGTGAATGAGTGAACCTCCATGAATACTTTTTTTTTTCAGATTGAGATGAGTGAGTTTTGAGAACCCACATTTTTCATTTATAAAATTGAGAATGAAAAATTAATTTATTTTGAAATAATTTTTTGTAACAATTTCTGGTGTAATTCAATAGGGGTGACTAAAATGTTCTAAACCTCCACTGATTGGGGAAAATAAAACATTAATATATATTTGTGAGTGAGAATGATTTTGTTTTGTTTTTATATTTTTTCACATGAGGACATTAACAAGACTATGTTTTGGGGAGTTGATTTTATTCATGCATTCATAACTTTTTTTCTACTCCCTTTATTAAATTTCATGTAAAAGTTCATAATTGTTGCGAGATACTCACGTTTTAATACTAAATACAATTTTCAGCATTATTTGTATTAATGAAATCGAGTCAGTTTACTATTTTAATTATAATTATCACTTTACTTATCCAAATTGTATTATTCTTGTTTTCTAGGGTACCTTATTTAATTTATAACTTATTATTAAAAATAATATTTGCCCAATTCTGCCATTCAAATGGTGATATGGTCCACACAAGAAGTCCCAAAGATTCTATGAAGAAACAGGACCATCCCAGAAAATTTAATTTCTGGGATCAATCCAGAAGTTGAAAATCGTTGATTCTCCAAAAAAAGTTGGGTGAAAAAAAAATTCATCTTTGATAAAAATTTCTAATCCCAAATCTATCAAAAAGGGGCCCAAATGATTCTATGAAGTATATCCCACCATTCTGTATGGGAATTCAAACCGAGACATAATTATAGACTTTTCCCCTGATATAGAAATCAATTTGAGATTATATTTTGTATTTTGAAATCCAATATACAGGCAGCCAAATTTTTTCAATAAATGATTTGGATTTGATGGAATATCCCTATTTAAAATTCCACTCACATTCCATCCTTTGAAAAAGTGTTGATAAAAATGGATAGCTGCACATTTTTTAATAAAATAACCATAAATTTGGTTAAAAAAACTACAATGACCTCCAAATTTTTAGAGTATAAATAAAAAATCAATATCTACCAAATGTAATAATAGTTTATCTCGATATTCAGCCCTATGGATGGACAAATTGGAAAGCCAGGTGGAGGGGAATATTTGGAATGTAAATAATCCTCTACCTTGGGCTATAAATGCATCCCCCTCTTGTCCTTGCATAGAGATGGCACTTTATAATAGATAAGGATACATTTGAATGACCAAATCCTTGAAAAAGTCTTGTGAGGACCTTCAAAACTCATGTTTTCACTGATATACTCTTCCTCCCCCCTTTGTTTTCATGTTCTTTTCTTTTTGTTTTCATTTGTAATATTGTAAGTGTTTTGTTGTAATTTTGTTTCAATATGAATGAAAGTTTCTTCATAATCTATTATTATTATCTACCTTTCATATTTTAAGATGAATATTATTAAAACATTTTAAAACAAGTTGAAAACCATTCTCTTCTTTTTCTTTATCATTTAATCTAAATTGTGGTTTTACCTCTCTTCACATTTCATGTGTGTGTTCGGTGCACCACTCTTTTCCGGTCTTTCTATTTTTATTTTATTTTAGTCCCTTAACCATAAGCATTCCAAGAATATTAATAACTATATAAATGGTAGAGTAAATATACCATTGGTTTGAGTCATAATTTGGGGATATTAATTGATTGAGGGCTTTTTCTTATTGATAATTCTTTAGGTTAACATTGTTTATATTGAACTTAAAATGTCATGGATTAATGACATGTTTTGTTTAACATGTGGATTCCATTGATTATTAGATCCATAAATACACTACCATAAATAAGTATTAATTTATATTAGAACCCTAGTTATGTTAAGGCTTCGATTAAAGCATTATCACTTGAGTATTCTGATCAAAATTATCTTGTGAAGTGGGTACTAATTTAACTCAATATAAATCAAAGCTCAAGGACATCATAAAATTAAATACAAAATAATTAACTCACCCCAATAATTATTAACATTTTAAATCAATATTCATTAATAAATCATTTCACCTAATCTCTACAATAAACCCACCAATCAAAATATAATCCATTAAAAACAACCGACTCTAAAATTTATACAATCTTTGAGGATTTGATCCAAGTGGTGCTATACAAGTTAGCATATCACCAAACCTTTTAACGATTGATAGGAGACAATTAGCCACACTTCACATGCCCAATATCTAGGCATCATTTAGAGTACATGGAGAGAGAATCATATTTATACCAAGACATCTAAGTGTAGTTTCTAGATTGATACTGTAAATCCCCAACCCCAGTTATGTAACACCCCGAGATTTTATGAAAAATATTCTTTTTAATTTCATTAATGTCTTGTGTTGTATGCTACACCAAAAGGAGCTTGCACGACACGCATCCTTGACTTGCCTTGCATTACACGCAATCGCGACCTTCCTCGTTAGCGTGTGTAGTACGCAATAACGAGTTTCACTAAACAACAATATGCTATTAAAATATTATTAAAACTAGCCGTTATGAATAGTAATAGCCACTTTTTGAAATTTTATAAATTTTATTTTTCAAAATGGACTTCATTTTTGGATTCGGAATACCGAAATTAGCCTAGGGTGAAATTTTGGTATTTTTCTGAAAACATTCAATTTTTGATGAATAGTGAAACCACTAAGTGGTAGGTTAAAAACTGAATTTTGCATAAAACTTAATTTTACCGCTTCTGTGAATGGAATTTTGAAAATCCGAGAGACACGGTTAATATCAAGGACTAAAATGCGGTTCAATGAGATGAAAATAATTTTTGGTGAATAGTAACTTTTTACTTTTTTTACCACGGTTAAAAGTAAATAGGGTAATTAAGGGTAAAGATGATATTATTATTACCCTAACACATGTCCTAATTCTACTGGATAAGTGAAATTCGACCAAAAACAATCTTAGGAATAAAATATGACCATTTAGGCCCACTTGGATTAGATTAGGACATTTATTATTAATTTATTTAAAGGAGGGTTAAAATAGTTAAAATCAAAGTTTAATAAGTAAATAATTTTTAATATGGGGTTATACATAAGATAAATTCGACTATAAATATTCATTAGAAATCTAAAAGGATTTCCTACATAATTGTATTTTATTTGTAATTTTTTGACATTAAATAATTTAATTTATTTATGACACAATGATGATGCAGTAATTATCTATTTAATGAAATATTGACATAATTGATGTTATAAACACCAAAATAAATGTAATTTGAGACTTTTTATGAATTCCACTAATTTTCTAGGTTACTATGATATATTAGTGTTGATTTAATCAACTTGGTTCGAACATATAATTCTGTTATGACTTTCACAAAAATCATATATCAAATAGTGTCAAAATTGACATAAAATAGTTTTTAAATAAAATATTATATTATTAATTGTTATTTTTTTCCTAAAAATCTAAGGTTCGGCAAAATGACTTAGATAAGGATATATATATTAATAATAAACAACTTAGGGTTCGTTTGGAATGTTATAGTAAGTGTATTAACCATATAGTGTAAGAAAACAAAAAGTCACAGTAAAAGTTAAATTATTTAACTTAGAGTTAAATATAATTGATAAGGTTAAAATAAAAACCTAAACTTGTCTAAATCCTATTGGTTGATAGTATTTCGACCCATCCCCACTTTACCTTCGAAATAAGACCCTTTGGAACCATTATAAACCGATTTTGACTTTAATATAAAATAATATTTTGAGATATTCCTAAGGTGCCCCTCTCCTCCCTTATAAAAGGACACCTCATCCCCCTCCTCCTCACACCAATTTGAGCACTCAAGCTCGGCCAAACCCTGCCAAAATCCCTTCTCCACTTCCCTAGAATAATCCTAGAGGTCCTGGTCTTCTTCAAAGACCAATCTTAGTTCCCTAAGTGGAGGATTCAAAGAGGCATTTCAAAGAAGAGGTAATATCCATCACCGATCTTTTCAATTTATTTCTTCTTCAACTTCTTCTTCTTTAGTTGTTTCATGACAAAGTAATAACATCAGTATTACTTACATACTGATATGTTATTATAAATATGAAACAACCCTAATTCACCTTCTATCCATCCTATGGAAAAATGAAATCACCGCGCGTGCGTACGTACGGAATACCGTCTCCACGCCGTGGTGTAATCTATTTTCCACCACCACCATAATAGGATGGGTATAATGGTGTAATGTGTAACTATATATGATTATTATAAATTTATATTTATACTGAAATAGTCTACATACACTTCAACACAATTCCACGACCATGGGAACGATATCATCGCTCGTGCGTACATATGGACTACCGTCTCCACGACGCGATGAGATTCATTCTCAATGATTAACCATTCATGAATGATTATAAAGTATATATAATAAGTACTAATGAAATATATGACATAATAATGATACTGGATTTATGTAAATTTATATGTATGTCATCTACTTAATTCCATTCACTTCAATAAGGAAACGAAAACAGCGTTCATGCGTACGTACGGACTACCGTCTCCATGAACGGTGTATTTCATTCCATTTATCGATATTATATATATATATATTCTGAATATATATTATATATAAATCATGATTTACATTCTGGATATATGTAATCACGATCCAAGTAATCATATTAATAATTACAAGTTAAAAACACGAACGACAAATGAGACGATTTTACCCAAAACGCTACTTTAACATGAATTTACAAAAGAACAGGTAATATAAAGTCATAAGTGGATCATATATGATATAACAAAAATGAATATGAATCTGGAATAAGTCAATAACATGATTTAAATCATTATACAGGAGGTTCGGACACTTACAAAGCAAGTCGGACCTAAGGTAAGGGAAATATCACAATCTCATTTTTATCCGAGATTGTTTATACTTTAGTATTTACTGGGGTGTATTTTATCATCCACATCCATGTTACCTCAATATGTAATATTATTTCCATCCATCTACAATATTTTATATCCAATTTTACCCTTCGGTAAGTTTTTTGTAAAAGATATGAAAGGAATCTTTTGTCATTTTTCGTACGAGGTACTTTTTGACTTTTCTGACAAAAGTACGGGAAGAATGTTTTTTTAACTTATACGGCATGAATGGATTTTTAAAACATTATTTCCAAGAATCTTCCTTTATAAGTTTTCAAGTTTATTTTTAATCAACTTCTTTTAGTTTATAATTGTATGACATGTCAGGAAAAGAAAAGTGTTTTTGAAGTAGAAAGGATATTTTCCTCAAGAATGGAGTTCAAATGTTTTATCAAAATTATTTTCAATCTAAGATAATATAGGGTTCTGTTTTTATCCCTATTATTAAATTGATTTGATTATGTTGTGAGGGAATTATTTTTATGAAGTCATTTACCTTATATGATTTGTTTTATGAGGTCATGATGTTTCAAGAATCCCATTTTTGTTACATGTGTTATGCGATGATGTATGATTTATGATTATGTGGCACACATAAGAAAGGATTCATTATAAGATGGGTGTGACCTATATCTCCCTCCAATGCATTGGGTAAAGATTTTATATCTCATGAGATAGACATGGCTGGAATGGTAGGTTATACCAGTTCAGTGAAACAGGACTGAAACGAGGGTTACTCGATTCAGAAAGGGACTTTGTCCACTAAGATAGTCTTGGAAATGAGTCTTGACTAACAAGAAATGATTATCTATGATTATGTGTGAATGCCACAAAGTTTCATGTTTTAAGTTATGATTATTGTGATTACATTTCACTGCCATGATTTATGCCATGTTATGAAATTATGCTCTCTTATGCAGGTTAAGATTTCCAAAATGTTATGTTCTTATGAATATGATGTGATTGATATTTCTTTTGTTTAACCTTACTGAGCATTTGAGCTAACCCTTTTATGTTTTATTTTCCCCAGGATATAAAGAAAGGTTTTAGGTAAAAAAAGAAGAAGATCTTTATGGGAGATGTTGAAGATCTTTCACCACGATTAGAAGATTATATTCCGAGTTTCCAAAGACACTAAACTATTACGGTCCTTGTGTGTGTGTTTTTGTAATGTACTAAGTATTCTGCAAAAGTAATGTAATTTTCATGTACGTTAAGCTTAGGGTCTCTACATTTGGTATCAGAGGAAAGGTTTAGTCAACCTTTGGAAACTAGGATGCGAGAACTTTAGTGAGATCCCTAGAGATATTTATAAGGTTTGTCTAGGGATGTCCCTAAGGATAAGTATACGTATAGGATACAGTCCTATAACTATGGTAACGATCTTAGAATTTAACCTAAGATGTTAGATATTGAGGATACTCCCCCTTTATAATTTTGTTTTCCTTAGCATGATTTTTGCCTCTCACACTATTCTTTTTGGGTTTTAGACGATGGTTGGAACCCGAAGGAACCGTGTTGATCAATGCAATGGACAATGCAATGATTGCCCTCTTGAACAAACAAATGTTATGGGAGATGGAGTGCAAAATCTTATTGCTATACTTACACAAGCTATGAATCATTCTGGACTTCCAAATGAGCAGAGAAGGGAACAATATTCTATTGAGTCCTTCATGAGGCAACGTCCAACTTCTTTCAGTGGGACTTCTGATCCACTTGTTGCTGAACAATGGATCAGTACCACTGAAAAGATATTTTCAGTTCTTCAATGTTCTGAACATGATAAAGTCATCTTAGCAGTATATCGTTTGGAAGGTGAAGCTGATCAATGGCGGAATCTTATCAAGAATACAAGGCCAAGAGATGAAATTGAGTCCATGGAATGGGACGAGTTCAAGAACTTTTTTTTCAGTAAGTACATCCCTCGTATTCTTCGAACAAAGATGGAAATGGAGTTTCTTGAGCTGAAGCAGAAGGATGATGAATCTGTTGGTATATACGAAGCGAATTTTACAAGACTTGCAAGGTATGCATCTGGCATTATCATCCAACCTGAAAGTAAAGTTGATCGATTTTTCAGTGGCTTAAAACCAAGTCTTCGAAGGGCATTAACTATAAGAGACTTCAGTAGCTATGAAGAAATTGTGCGTTGTGCTATCAAGGTAGAAATGGAAGTTGGTGTTACATATCCATCTCATGGTTTTGACAAGAAACGAAAGATGGAGTTCAAGGAGAAATCTCAGAACAATAGTGAAAAGAAGATGAATGTTTCCTTATGCTCAAAGTGTGGAAAGAAGCATGGTGGAGATTGTCTTAAAGGGACTAGAAAATGTTTTAAGTGTGGAAAAGAAGGTCATCGAGCAGCTGAGTGTCGAGGTAATGGAAAAAGGGTTTCTAATGATGTGAATAAAGCAAACACTGCAGAGAACGCACCACCAAAACTTCAATGCTTCAAGTGCAAGGAAATGGGGCATTATGCTAATAAATGCCCTAATCCAAGGGTTAGTGATGATCAACATGAGAAACCACTTAAGGCAAAGGACAAAGGGAAGTCACATGCGATCACTATTGGCGATGTTGAATATGAAAACGATGTGGTGGAATGATTAAGTGTTTATGTAATGGGATTCAAAAATAATGTTGTATATAGTATCGTGGAATATTGGAATATTTATGTTTTGGTCTATTGTGGTTTTCAATAATTTTATGGTACCAGTAACCATGAAAAGTGATTGAGACATTTTTGGTAAACAGATGATATGAGCATAATGAAGGGATAAGAAGATAATGAGATGTTTGATTGTATTCATGAGCTCATGATTAATATAAGGACTAAGTGATATCATGGTTTGAGTATATAGAATTTTGAGTATTTTGGTATGTGGAAAGTGTTAACTTTTAACTGCATTCATGTTTTCACTAAGGTTCAATGGGTATTCATTATTCAAGAGAATACATGATTAAGGTATTCACATTTTTATAATTTGACCAACAAGATATATCTTATGATATATGGGGGATAAATGATGGTATTCACGTGATTATTCTGTGACATTTCAAGTAATCATTTTCTTTATACTATGAGCTTGGACTGAAGTATTTTAGATAAGCCTAAAGATTAAAATGGATTATGTTGGGCATAAGTTAGGATAAAACGTTTTTCGATATTATTGATGGGATGTTATAGTAATATAGCTTTAGAAAAAGGACAACCTGCAGGACGGGCGACAGCCCATCGCGTCGGACAAGGATGTGGGAATCAAACCCACAACCGAAGTGCGACTGGCCTTTATCACCTACCACTGGCCTACAGGAAGTCCCTGTTTAGTAGAAACTAGTTTTATTATATTAAGCAGTATGATATATGAAGTACAAGTTCATTTTAGGAACCATATATCATTAATCTCACTATAAATGGACTTATGTATTTTTTGATAACTTTTCTAACCTTTTAAGATAGATGGAATGACCAGTCATTCTATCACATGATCTGCTAACACATCACGAATGACAAATTCAACTTCATTTCTTTAAGAGATGAAGTACAAATTGTCCATATAACGACAAACAGTGAGACTATACCAAAATCACGAAAGTATTTCTTCTAATTCCAATTTCATCAACTTTAGGGAAATGATCTTGAAAACCAAAAATGTTGTCCTAGTGCTCTTATATCTGATTAATCAGATGGTACCTTAGATCCTCACAAATTTATGAATTTGTGATTGCTGGATTTTCCATAGCCATGTTCTCTACCACTCTCCATCAGAACATGATGGTTAGATTTCTCTTCCATATCCATATTTTCACCTATGTGGAAACCCAGTGATTAGTTTATTTGGGTAACCGTTACATTTCATACTTTCTTTTTTAAAGATTGGTTTTGGTATTCCTTTTTACGATGTGGGTTTCTATTAAAGAAACTTTTGAATAGTAAACCATTTATAACCCCGACGAATTTCGAGGGCGAAATTCATTTAAAGGGGGGTAGAATGTAACACCCCGAGATTTTATGAAAAATATTCTTTTTAATTTCATTAATGTCTTGTGTTGTATGATACACCAAAAGGAGCTTGCACGAAACGCATCCTTGACTTGCCTTGCATTACACGCAATCACGACCTTCCTCGTTAGCGTGTGTAGTACGCAATAACGAGTTTCACTAAACAACAATATGCTATTAAAATATTATTAAAACTAGCCGTTATGAATAGTAATAACAACTTTTTAAAATTTTATAAATTTTATTTTTCAAAATGGACTTCATTTTTGGATTCGAAATACCGAAATTAGCCTAGGGTGAAATTTTGGTATTTTTCTGAAAACTTTCAATTTTTGATGAATAGTGAAACCACTAAGTGGTAGGTTAAAAACTAAATTTTGCATAAAACTTAATTTTACCGCTTCTGTGAATGTAATTTCAAAAATCCGAGAGACACGGTTAATATCAAGGACTAAAATGTGGTTCAATGAGATGAAAATAATTTTTGGTGAATAGTAACTTTTTACTTTTTTTTACCACGGTTAAAAGTAAATAGGGTAATTAAGGGTAAAAATGATATTATTATTACCCTAACACATGTCCTAATTCTATTGGATAAGTGAAATTGGACCAAAAACAATCTTAGGAATAAAATATGACCATTTAGGCCCACTTGGATTAGATTAGGACATTTATTATTAATTTATTTAAAGGAGGGTTAAAATAGTTAAAATCAAAGTTTAATAAGTAACTAATTTTTAATATGGGGTTATACATAAGATACATTCAACTATAAATATTCATTAGAAATCTAAAAAGATTTTCTACATAATGGTATTTTATTTGTAATTTTTTGACATTAAATAATTTAATTTAGTTATGACACAATGATGATGCATTAATTATCTTATTAATGAAATATTGACATAATTGATGTTATAAACACCAAAATAAATGTAATTTTAGACTTTTTATGAATTACACTAATTTTATAGGTTACTATGATATATTAGTGTTTATTTAATCAACTTGGTTCGAACATATAATTCTGTTATGACTTTCACAAATATCATATATCAAATAGTGTCAAAATTGACACAAAATAGTTTTTAAATCAAATATTATATTATTAATTGTTATTTTATTCCTAAAAATCTAAGGTTCTGCCAAATGACTTAGATAAGGATATATATATTAATAATAAACAACTTAGGGTTCGTTTGGCATGTTATAGTAAGTGTATTAACCATATAGTGTAAGAAAACAAAAAGTCACGGTAAAAGTTAAATTATTTAACTTAGAGTTAAATATAATTGATAAGGTTAAAATAAAAACCTAAACATGTCTAAATCCTATTGGTTGATAGGATTTCGACCCATACCCACTTTACCTTCGAAATAAGACCCTTTGGAACCATTATAAACCGATTTTGACTTTAATATAAAATAATATTTTGAGATATTCCTAAGGTGCCCCTCTCCTCCCTTATAAAAGGACACCTCCTCCCCCTCCTCCTCACACCAATTTGAGCACTCAATCTCGGAAAAACCCTGGCAAAATCCCTTCTCCACTTCCCTAGAATAATCCTAGAGGTCCTGGTCTTCTTCAAAGACCAATCTTAGTTCCCTAAGTGGAGGATTCAAAGAGGCGTTTCAAAGAAGAGGTAATATCCATTACCGATCTTTTCAATTTCTTTCTTCTTCAACTTCTTCTTCTTTATTTGTTTCATGACAAAGTAATAACATCAGTATTACTTACATACTGATATGTTATTATAAATATGAAACAACCCTAATTCACCTTCTATCCATCCTACGGAAAAATGAAATCGCCGCGCTGGCGTACGTACGGAATACCGTCTCCACGCCGTGGTGTAATCTATTTTCCACCACCACCTTAATAGGATGGGTATAATGGTGTAATGAGTAACTATATATGATTATTATAAAGTGATATTGATACTGAAATAGTCTACATACACTTCAACACAATTCCACGACCATGGGAACGATATCATCGCTCGTGCGTACGTACGGACTACCGTCTCCACGACGCGATGAGATTCATTCTCAATGATTAACCATTCATGAATGATTATAAAGTATATATAATAAGTACTAATGAAATATATGACATAATAATGATACTGGATTTATGTAAATTTATATGTATGTCATCTACTTAATTCCATTCACTTGAATAAGGAAACGAAAACAGCGTTCATGCGTACGTACGGACTACCGTCTCCATGAACGGTGTATTTCATTCCATTTATCGATATTATATATATATATATATTCTGAATATATATTATATATAAATCATGTTTTACATTCTGGATATAAGTAATCATGATCCAAGTAATCATATTAATAATTACAAGTTAAAAACACGAACGACAAATGAGACGATTTTACCCAAAACGCTACTTTAACATGAATTTACAAAAGAACAGGTAATATAAAGTCATAAGTGGACCATATATGATATAATAACAGTGAATATGAATCTGGAATAAGTCAATAACATGATTTAAATCATTATACAGGAGGTTCAGACACTTACAAAGCAAGTCGGACCTAAGGTAAGGGAAATATCACAATCTCATTTTTATCCGAGATTGTTTATACTTTAGTATTTACTGGGGTGTATATTATCATCCACATCCATGTTCCCTCAATATGTAATATTATTTCCATCCTTCTACAATAGTTTATATCCAATTTTACCCTTCGGTAAGTTTTTGTAAAAGATATGAAAGGAATCTTTTGTCATTTTTCGTACGAGGTACTTTTTGACTTTTCTAACAAAAGTACGGGAAGAATGTTTTTTTAACTTATACGGCATGAATGGATTTTTAAAACATTATTTCCAAGAAGCTTCCTTTATAAGTTTTCAAGTTTATTTTTAATCAACTTCTTTTAGTTTATAATTGTATGACATGTCAAGAAAAGAAAAGTGTTTTTGAAGTAGAAAGGATATTTTCCTCAAGAATGGAGTTCAAATGTTTTATCAAAATTATTTTCCATCTGAGATAATATAGGGTTCTGTTTTTATCCCTATTATTACATTGATTTGATTATGTTGTGAGGTAATTATTTTTATGAAGTCATTTACCTTATATGATTTGTTTTATGATGTCATGATGTTTCAAGAATCCCATTTTTGTTACATGTGTTATGCGATGATGTATGATTTATGATTATGTGGAACACATAAGAAAGGATTCATTATAAGATGGGTGGGACCTATATCTCCCTCCAATGCATTGGGTAAAGATTTTATATCTCATGAGATAGACATGGCTGGAATGGTAGGTTATACCGGTTCAGTGAAACAGGACTGAAACGAGGGTTACTCGATTCAGAAAGGGACTTTGTCCACTAAGATAGTCTTGGCAATGAGTCTTGACTAAAAAGAAATGATTCTCTATGATTATGTGTGAATGACACAAAGTTTCATGTTTTATGTTATGATTATTGTGATTACATTTCACTGCCATGATTTATCCCATGTTATGAAATTATGCTCTCTTTTGCAGGTTAAGATTTCCAAAATGTTATGTTCTTATGAATATGATGTGATTGATATTTCTTTTGTTTACCCTTACTTAGCATTTGAGCTCACCCTTTTATGTTTTCTTTTCCCCAGGATATAAAGAAAGGTTTTAGGTAAAAAAAAAGAATATCTTTATGGGAGATGTTGAAGATCTTTCACCACGATTAGAAGATTATATTTCGAGTTTCCAAAGACACTAAACTATTACGGTCCTTGTTTGTGTGTTTTTGTAATGTACTAAGTATTCCGCAAAAGTAATGTAATGTACATGTACGTCAGGATCCGGGTCTCTAAAAGTTACCTAGAGTCAGTGCATTATTACATAACACTTTCATGATCACAAAAGATCATGTCTCGAAAGACCGATTAGTTTAGTAGCCTTGGAATCACTAGATACATTCATATGTCTTACATTACATAATAAAATTAAAAACTACAACAACATATTGTCTTCATATACCACACTCATATCCCCTCATACTATCCCTGAAGGTCATTCAAAAAATACTTCTTCACATCCTAGGAAAATAAAACATAGAAAGGGGTGAGCTCAGATTCCCAGTAAGGATAAAAATATAGAAAAAACTTTCATAAATAAGCATAAACATTTAAGGCAATATATATCTAAAACAAAAGCCTTTTAAACTTGAACGTCAGCACAATAAGGAAAAAAATAAAATGAAATAATTCCATTTACTTATTCACATGGATATTCTACTAGTCGAATAATAACATGCAATATCAATAACCACTTTTATAATGATGAAATGCATAATTCCAGACTATCATAACAACATATCCAAGGCCTTGTGCCAAGAATACAAATAATATTTTGTCAAGGCCTTGTGCCAAGACACTAGTTTGTCTCATGAGACCTACTGATGCATCCGGGAGCTATAACAGGCTGCACCCATCACTTACTAAGACCAATGCATTCCTCATATTAATAGGTTTAAAAATAACATAAACATTCACATTAAAAATAGCATACAGAATGTCAGTAATTTCTTCATGAACCATTAATGGTATAAAAATAACACATCCATAGTCAAAAATATCACAAAACCATAAATACAATAAAGAAGTTTTGTATCATAATAAATCAACTTCAAATAAGCTTAAAATCCATCAAAGGATGTTGACATAGATGAAATCAAAACTATTTGAGAGGAATATCTCTTTTTTGAAATCATTTAAAAGTCACATAATTATAAAAGAAAACATTTACTTTGAAAATATTATTATAAGCTTTTATGGGAAACTTTGATGATTTTATAATGGTGGAAAATAGCCGCACCTGCCGTATATGTTAAAAAACATTCTTACCTTAATTCTATCGAAAAGGTTAAAAAGGACCCTGTTTGGAAAACAATAGAAAGATTCCTTTATAAACTTCTTATAAAAAGTCAAACAAGGGTATAAATGACTTTAACCAATATTTTTTAAAATATTAAGAATTATTTGAAATACATTTTTAATAACATGTATGTGGATGATAAAGAGGTCCCAATAGATAATCACATATAAACAACCTCAGATAATGAAGAGATTGTGAAATAAACCCTTACCTTGTAATTTTACATCGTAAAGGGTAAGTTAACATCATGTATAATAGTAAAATAATTGTTATTAAATTATACAAAAATAATATACATAAATATGATTTCATATATGATCTTTTAATATTACTTTGTTCATAATATTTTAGTATCATCGTCGTTTCCGGTGTTAACTTATTCGTTTTCCTTTATATGCTTTGCTATGTAAGACATGTTTGTTATGGATATGTTGTATCTTATTCATATCCAGAATGATATCAAGTCCTTAAACCTTACTTTTAATCATCAAATGATAATTATTCTTGAATGGATATGATGGTGAAATGAATCTCATCACGTTCGTGGAGACAGTAATCCGTACGTACGCACGAATGCTACATCCATATCATTTTTTATTTTAAAAGGAATAAAAACAAAATGATCCATAGGTATATTATTATTCCAGTATTATATAATATCTTATATATTTTACTTAAGTTCATTAACACCATCCTTTATATGTTCCATGTATGGTATGAACGAGTCATGTCACTTTGAGGGGGCAATAGTCCGCACTTCCTCAAATGAAATTATCATATATATATACAACATGAAACAAATAATGATATGTTATAAAATGGAATTAAAAAAGCTTATATATAAAATAAATATCATAAATATCATATTTAATTACAGTTCCATCATAATGACCACCATGAGAGGTGGTAAGAGATAATCAAACATTCATCGTTTCTTGAGGCGTTTGGTTGCCATCCACAGAAACATTATGTTCTTCATCCATTAAATAGAGGTGTGTGTAAGTGTAGTTAGAATACTTCTCATAAAAATATCATAGTATATTTATTGTACTGGTGTTGTTACAAAAGTAAAGAATAAGAAGATTTTAGGGGTTGGAGAAGTAAAATAAGAGAAAAGAAGCTAAGAGAAATCATTACCTTTAATTTTGGGTAACTCCCTTTGGTTTGAACCAAAAAGGACTCTTAAAGTGCTTTCTGCCTAAGATAAGGCTTCTAGGAGAAGGATAGTGATATAGGGAGATTAATTGGGTAGAGGTTGGACGAGACAGAAGTCTTTATAGGTGTAAGGAATTGGTTATAAGTGGTGTCCTTTTATAAGGGGGAGGAATGGCTCTTTAGGAAAGATTGAAAATATTATTTTATTATATAATGATATTCGGTTTATAAAGGTCCAAAACTCATTAAAGATAAATATATAATGACTCATGATCGAAATTAAATAATCAAATAATAATTGGACAGGTTTTGGGTATTATTTTAGTCTTTATAATCTTATTTATTTAAATCATTTATTAATGAGGTAAACACTACATCAATATTGTGTCATACATAATTTAGTTTATTAGGTGTCTAAAAATTATAAAAAAATAAAATAATGTAGGAAATATTTTTATCTTTCTAATTAATATTTATAGTCGAAACGATAACTTATATAACCCTATGTAAATTTTTTTTTTCAAAAAGATATATGCTTATGTCATTTTTGTATTTACTTTATCTTAATGAATATAAAGTGTCATTATCATTTACCAGTGGCTCCATGAGGTCCCACAATCGACCCAAAGATGCCCATGGTCGGACATGTATCAACCAAAATGGTTAGGACACGTTTTAGGGTAATTTAGTATTATTATAATATTATTGTTTACCCTTATTTACCGGATTTACCCTTTAACCATGATAAATAAAATATTTACCGAAGTAATTATTCAAAATGTCTAAAAATAAAAGTTACCTATTTAAAAAATTTGGAAATCCTGATTCTAATTATGGAATCCATTTTTCTAAATTCAAAACACAGAAGTGGAAGAAATTAAATTAAAATTAATTCTCGCTGTCAAAATAAAAAGCGTGTTTTTAAGAAATAATAACTATCAAAAGATTGACACTTGTTTATGTCCGGTTTAAATGTGAAATTATTTCCAATGACCAAAATTGTATTAAATGGTAACAATATATTCTAAATAAACTTTAAAACAACTCAAATTCATAATTTCTCACTATTAATTAATTCAATTAAAAAAGTTGTTTTTAATTAAAATTTAGTAATTTTCACTATTCATCAAAATATGAAAGTTTTAAGAAAAATACCAAAATATTACCCTAGGCTAATTTTGATATTAAGAATCCAAATATTATGTCCATTTTGAAAGATAAAATTTATTAAATTTTAAAAAGTAGGTATTACTACTCATAACTACTATTTTGTTTGGTCACGGTGTGTTAGAATCTCGAAGTTTCGTACAATGCAAGCTATTTCATTTTTCAAAGGGAAACGTACCGTTGAAGCTTGGGGCGTTACATTCTCCCCTCCTTCAAATAATTTAATCCTAGAAATTTCTAGAATATTACTGCATAAAAATATTTAGGTGGTTCTTCATCATAAGTTCCTTGGGTTCCCACGTTGCCTCTTCCATCTTATAGTTTCTCCATAAAACTTTTACCAGACGAGTCATCCGATTTCTTAGTACTTGATCTCTGGTATCAAGAATCCTGACAGGCTCTTCGCAATAAGATATATTAGGTTCCAGTTCTTATTCCTCTTAGGTAATCACATGCGTTGGTTCAAGCATGTATTTTCTCAACAGTGATATGTGGAATACATCGTGAACTTTGGAGAGACTTGGCGGTATTGCCAAACAGTAAGCTACGACCACAATTTTTTCTAGAATTTCAAAAGGTCTGATGTACCTGGGACTCATTTTACCATTCTTACCAAAACATATAACTCCCTTCCATTGAGATACCTTCAAGAAAACATAATCTCCAACCTAAAATTCCAAATCCTTCCTTCGGTTATTGGCATAGCTCTTCTGCCTACTTTGAGCTTCTTTGATGTGGTTTTTGATTACCTTCACCTTTTCTATCATTTCCTACACTAGTTCTGGGCCTATAAGTTTTCTTTCACCAACATCATCCCAACAGGTTGGTGTGCGACATCTCTTTCCATATAACGCTTCATACGGTGCCATCCGAATACTTTAATTGAAGCTGTTGTTATAGGAAAATTCTACCAGAGGTAAATATTGATCCCACATACCCTGAAAGTCAAGTGAGAAAGATCTCAACATATCTTCTAAGGATTCAATAGTCCGTTCTGATTGTCCATCTGTTTGAGGGTGGTGGCAGTTCTCAAACAATGTTCAGTATCCAAGGCCTTCTGAAAAATCTTCCAGAATCTTGAAGTAAAACGGGGATCATGATCGGAAACAATTGAAAGGGGTACTCCATGGAGTCTCAAAACTTTATTAATATATAGTCTTGCTAGACGTTCAAGTGGTAAATCTTCTCTTATAGTAAGAAAATGTGCTGACTTGGTAAGACGATCAATAATGACCCATATTGCATCATTTCTTCTAGGATTATTTGGTAGTCCCATGACAAAGTCCATTGTAATATTATCCCACTTCCACCTAGGTATGGGAAGAGGTTTCATGACTCCTCCAGGCTGTTGCCTTCCAGCTTCCACTTGTTGACAAACCATACATCTTGACACAAAATCAGCAATCCACCTTTTCATGTTGTCCCACCAAAAATGTTCCTTCAAATCTATAGACACCTTAGTGCTACCAGGGTGCATAGAGAAATTGGAACTATGAGCATCATCCAACAATTCCCTTTTTATATCAGGTATATCAGGAACACAATGTATCTTCCCAAATTTCAAAATTCCATCTTCATACACAAAGTCACTCAATATCCCATCATTAACAACTTTAATCTTCTTTTCAAACTCTTCATCACTGGTCTCAGAACTCTTTATCCTTTCTAGTAAAGATGGTTTGACAGCCATTCCAAAAAGTATTGATGTTTCACCTTCCATGGTGATTCCCATATCCATCATTACTAGATCCATGAAAATTGGATCCCTTTAAACTCTCATTTTGTTCTAAACTCCATGATCCATTCTGCTCAAAGATTTTTCCACCTTATTTGCCTTCCCCGAGTGGTATTTTATAGTGCAATCGTAATTCTTGAGTAGTTCAAGCCATCGCCTTGGCCTCATGTTGAGTTCTTTCTGTGAGAAAATATACTTTAAACTCTTGTGATCAGTATAAATCTCACATTTCTCACCATAGAGATGGTGTCTCCAAATCCTCAAAGAAAAGAGTTAGCTGGTTACTCAAGATCATGAGTAGGATAGTTTTGGTCATTAATTTTTAGATGTAATGATGCATAGGAAATAACCCAATCATTCTGCATAAGAACACAACCAAGTCCTTTCTTCGATGCATCACTATAAATAACGAACCTATCATTCCCTGATGGTAGAGTCAATATAGGATTATTGACTAATATTCTCTTCAGTTCTTCAAAACATTCTTCACACTCTTCTGTCCAAACAAATTTAACCCCTTTTCGTATGATCTTCGTTAATGGGTTATCCAATCGGGTAAAATTCTGGACTAAACATCGACAATAACTTTCTAAACTAATAAAACTGCGTACCTCGATTATACTAGTTGGTGCTGGCCATTCATGGATTTCTCTTATCTTAGCAGGATCAACAGAGATTCCATCCTTAGATACAATATGGCCAAGAAAAGAAATCTCCTGAAGACAGAATTCACACTTGGTAAACTTCTCAGAGTCTTTAGGATATTGCGCAGGTAATTTTCATGATCTTCATAGATTTTGGATTATACCAAGATATCATCAATAAATACCACTATGAAATAATCTAGATATTCCTTGAAATATCTATTCATTAGATCCATGAATCCAGAGGGTGCATTAGTCAATCCAAAAGGCATTACTGTAAACTTGTAATGCCCATACCTTGTTTGAAATGCTATCTTCAGAATTTCTTCCTTCTTCACAAACAACTGATGGTATCCAGATTAAAGGTCAATCTTTAAAAAGTATTGAGCTCCATGCAGTTGGTCAAATAAATCATCAGTACGAGGTAGGGGATAATTTTTCTTTATTTTTATAGCATTTATTTCCTTGTAGTCGATACATAACCTCATAGACCCATCTTTCTTCTTAACGAAGAGGACAGGGGCTCCCCATGGAGAAACACTAGGGCGAATAAATACCTTATTACTCAATTCCTCTAGTTTTTTCTTGAATTAAACTAATTCCATAATGTCCATTCTATAAGGGGTCTTCGATATAGGCCTTGAACCAGCAATTCAATCAATAGAAAACTCAATTTTTCATTTTAGAGTATGTCCAGGTAAATCTTCTGGAAACACAACTACATATTCTATCACAATAGGTACATCCTCTATTTTAACATTACTTTCCTCACCCACAGTCATTTCATTCTCTTACTCCCCAATAATTGAATTTATTTGAGCTACTGGGGGTGGATCTAGATAGGAATTAGGTGGTGACGATTCTTCTCTAAAGATAAGGTGTTCCTAATCATCATCATCAAAAATTGTAACCTCCTTCTTCTTACAATAAATATTTACATCATGTTCTGAAAGCCCATCCATACCGAGGATTATATCAAATTCATTCATGGGTATGACGATGAGATCAGCAGATAAAGAACATTTATGTGCTCGAATGTGGACTGATTCACATTACTTTGTTGCAATGATACTTGCATTAGGAGTTTTGACTAACAACACCCTTGTTAAATAAAATTGGAAATATCTAATTTTCATAGAAAAATGGGAAGATACGAAACAATGTGATGATCCAGAATCAAATAAAGCATTTTTTAAACTTGAGGAAACCATTAAATTACCTCCCACCACGTCTTTTGGAGCTTCTACCTTAGCAGTAGAGATAACATAAGCTTGGCCTTAATCCCTTGGCCTTTTATGAGGTAAGTTCCCCTGATGCTTAGGACATTAATTTGCATAAGGTCCCATCTCCCTGCAATTGTAGCATTGAACATCGGTAGATTCTTTCTTCCCCTTTCAATCACGAGCTTGGCAGCCTTTTTCACCACACTTGTAATAGACTCTCATTCCATTCAAGGAAGTACCAGGGTGTTTCTTCCCACATTTACTACAGGATGGATATTAAACTTTTCCTTTCTTACCCTTATTTCCATTTCTAGAGTGATCAGCAGATCTCTTCTTCTCTTGCTTTTCTTTAAATTCATAAGAATTAGAGAATTCATTTTCTGTCTTGATAGCACATGATACAATATCTTCGTATGACAAGAAGGATTGTGATACTAAATCTCGATGGAGAAATGGTTTTATCCCATCAAATAAATGATCAATCTTACTTCTTGGGTGACGTATATAATCTGCATCATGCCTTGCTTTCTTTGTAAAGTTAGCCTCATACTTTGCATCATTATCATTCTCCTTTTTCCTCAGGCTGAGAAATTGCCTTTCCATATCTGCTCGATGGTCTCGAGAAAAGTATTTCTTTAATAAAATCTCTTTAAACTCCATCCATTCCATATTTTATACTTCATCATCTTCCATCATGTTTTGAATCAATGAAAACCATTGATCAACATCTCTAGTGATGTGGTAAACTTCCATGATAACTTTTTCCCTTTCACTACTCCCCAAGGAATGTAATATTTTCTCTAATAAATTTATCCATTGCTCAACTAATAGTGGATTTGTACCTGATTCATGCTCAAATTTACCCAAGAGATGAATGTATAATGGTCGCCGTAGTCTAGCTTGGGTTGTCGAATCCACAGATACCTAAGAAGTAACCTATAGACACGCACATTCTAAGGACTATTTTTGGATATTAAGTGGCCAACATTGGGTTGATTTTAGATGGGTTTAAGTTAACACTAATATTCATAAGTGAATTCAAATTATGAGAAGGGTTGATCTTAGGTTATTACAAGGAGTGGATTGGACACATTTTCTTTTCATTGATTTCAATTTCTTATATTTGAGATGGGTTCATTTAAGAAGATAAAAAAATTCATCACTTACTAGTTTAATACTTAAACCCTTAAATACTAATCCCCTATACACTTTAAGGATCAAAGTTTTGAGCACTTCAAGGTAAAGTTTCATTTTAGCACATGTAGTGTGTGGCTTTAAATTCAACAAAGATGATGGAGTTTAGAAATAATCAAATAAAAATCTCAAGTAAAGAAGTGATTATACATTAATGGGGTGATAAATAACATCCAATACAGACCCTTACTAAACCCTTGGATAAACCCATAAGTGGGATAGCCCTCCATTTATTCTATGGTTTCAATGGAAGCGGGAAGTAGACTCATGAGGGAGGAAATGGAGAAGTAAAAAAAAACAATGAAAAGAAAATGATCCCTCCACCATTGTGTGAATAATTTCACAAGGTTTGGTGCAAATAAATTCACAACTTGAACCAAAATCATCAAAGTGATATGAATAACAACATAATAAGAGGAAAAGAAGAGCTTTTATTAAGAAACTAATGTTAATTTAACAACTTACATGTGAAAGACAAACTTGAGACAATAAAATCGCAGCCTAACATTACAATTGAACAAAGCACAAAATATTATCAACTACTCCACCACAACTACCTTAAATAGGAATTTTTGAAGCCTTGGGTCGAGCCTAAAATAGTACAAGTCTTCTCAATTAATTGTGGTAGGCCATAGGTGGGTGGAAAGTTGAGGGAGAGTTGATTTTCCACCCTTGACCCGAAAAGGCATCCAGCTTGCATGCACCAAACATATGCGCTTAAAGGACCTTCTAGATGGCCGAATTAGAGTAGTCCATAGTAGCCGAAAATGGTTCCCTCGATGTCTCCTAGCCTCCTGTAAAATACTGGCCCATTTGGATTTGTATATTCAGAGATATGATTAGATTATTAGGATGTTGTTTTGGGCCGCAGAATCTGGCCCAGAATTTTATCTCTAACTTGGGCCGCCTAAATGACCACCATGGAAGCCAAATTAGCATTGGATCCTGAAGAGTGATTTGTTCCTATAGAAGGATTCTATAATCCCACTAATTTTGGGATTCATTAGGCCTGTATGGTGGGCCCCACATTCTAATCAGTGGGATGGTGTCCAATTTACCTTCTCCAGAATTGTTTCCTTTCATCGCCAAATATCTCCATCATCCTTTATGAATCATCCATTGATCCCTGAATGAAAAATGATTAAATTGAAGTGAAGATCCATTTAACAAAATATAAAATTAAAATATGTATAATTATATTCCTTAAAATCAGGTGAATCGTTGGGTACTTTAAATGGTGTTAACAAATGTACCACATAATAGTGCATTTTAAGTAAGAATTACAATCATAACGTGAAATGATGTTCAAAGCGTAAAATGAACTAAAATTGTGATTATGAATAATTAATAACATGAATATTATATATATTAACAATGAATATTAGCCTTATTTAGTGGCAAGTCACACTCCCCAACTTGAGTTTTACTAGTCCCGACAAAAATATATCTCAACTATATGAAATTAGAATTCCCTTTTCCAAAAACATTTTAATACACAATGATCACCAAAAACACTTATAACAAACAATAATGAAACCCATTAAAATATTTTAATACAAGATAGTTTCATAAGCAGATCTCAATCCCAAGCCCATTCCTTTGTTCAAATTCATTGTCATATTTCATCTAATATCAATTAAATATGAGGGTGTGTTGTGTATCACAATAGACATGGGGGTTCATCTTTATTCAAGGGGGAAATGACGGAAGCGCTAGGTGGAATCACATTTCATTATTAATATGAGTATTCAATTTTTTTATTGTATTATTTTATTATTATTTTTGGTTTTTTTGCAATTTTTCCATGGTAATTGAAATTGCACTCAAAAGAGTCAACCCCTATAGCAAGACTTTGCCGATGACTCCCAGGCTCAAAGACCTTAAGGAACCAAGTGAAGCCCACATAATTGGGCATCATCTCAAGTAAACTCAGTCAAAAAAAAATTCAAATTACCAAAAATAGAGATAAAATTACTAACTCTGGGCCAGACAACTATGGAGTCACAATCCCCAAGTGCCGAAAGCCAAGCATTAGGTCATTTCATTGCTCTACGCGCAAATTTATTATTATTTTTTTATTTTCTATTGAATACTCATATTAAATCTAAAATGATCACCAAACCTATGCTATTTATTTGGGGGACCCCATGAACTCAAACTAATACCCCACTATCCAAAGGACGTGCATTGTGATATTTTTTATTTGGATAAAAATATAAACGATGAAATATCACATTGGACAACCACACTTTCCAAAATCTATGCTCATGAAATTATACAAGGATTAAAATCAGAAGCAGGGCATGCTAAATTATTTGATATTTAGTTTCAAAGTGTGCAATGTGTATTATCATGTTCAATGATAAAGAATCATTCCTTCCATTTACACGTTTTTTTTCAAATCATTCATTTTTTTTGACACAAATCCATTTTTCATTTTATCTCCCCCCCAACTTAAAATAACACTATCCCTAATGTTTATGGAAAAGAAAATTTAGAAGGGGGTAGAGGTAGAGAATGAATGTTAAAAAAGGAAATTGCAAATGAGGATCATGGAATGAATTCACCTGGTGGTTGAAGTTGAAATGCTTGCTGCTCCCTTTCAATCCTATGATATCCATGTCACTTGCAGAGTTCCCTAGTAAAAAAAGGAAAAACAAAAGAAACAAAACAAAACAATATATATATATATAAAAATTTTTATATAATAAAGAATGTATATATATATGTATATATATAAAAATTATATAATAAGGAAGCACAAAAAGTCGTAGGTCAGTGGTAAGCGCGCGCCCCTGTCTCCCTTCAGTCCCGGGGTTGAATCCCCTTGGCTTCACCGGTTGTGACGGGGATTGACCCATGACCCACAAAATGTCCCTTTTATTATTATTATGATATTATGATATTTTTATTTTTATCTTAACCTACAAAATCAAAAAAATAAAATAAAATAAACTGATGATACATTGTCTTCTTTTTAGATTTCTGGGTAAGGTATTACTCAAAGATCACACCACGTGACACAGATGAATATGGTGCTCCCCTTTCATACCCATCCATACTCATAATAGAAGAACAAGTCAACAACCTTTTTTTTTATTTTTAAATATCAAAATGATTAATTAATCTTATTTGAAAAATAAAGATGACATGAAAACCATGGGTTTCCTCCCATGCACCACTTTATTTAATGTCATTATATCAACTTGGACCCCTAATTGATTAATTATTTTCATCATCTAAGGTGGATTCACACAATTCTTCATCAACTTCATGTTTTTGGAATGGTTCAATGAATTTTTTGACTCTATGACCATTAACTTTAAAGGTTTGACCATTGGTGGGATCTTCAATTTCCACATCCCCATGGGGGTACACCTTATGCACTATGTATGGACCTGACCATCTAGAACATAACATTCCTAGGTGTAAATGATGTTTTGAACTATACAAGAGCACAAATTTTCCCGATTCAAAATGTTTGACTTTGATATTCCAAGATTGGTAGGCTTGAACTATAGCATTATTGATCCTTGAATTTTCATAAGCCTCCATCCTTAGTTCCTCCAGTTCATTGAGATCTAATTTCCTTTTTGTTCCGGCCAATGAGTGGTCATAATCCATTTTCTTAATTGCCGAAAAGGCCTTATGCTCAATTTCAATAGTTAAATGGCATGCTTTTCCATAAACCGACCTATATGGTGACATTCCTAGGATGGTTTTGAATGTTGTACGATATGCCCAAAGAGAATCCAAGAGTTTCTCGGACCAATCATTCCTAGAAGGATTAACAGTGTTTTCAAGAATTTGCTTAATCTCCTTATTCGCTAACTCAGCTTGACCATTGGTTTGTGGGTTGTAATCAATGGACACTTTGTGAGAAATTCCATATTTTTCCATGAGTGATGAGAATGGATGATTGTAAAAATGATTTCCATGATCACTAATGATATCCTTAGGAATTCCAAATCTATAGAAAATGTTTTCTTTGAGAAATCCAATCACAATTTTATGTTCATTGGATTTTGTAGGAATGGCCTCAACCCATTTAGAGACATAATCAATAGCTAAGATAATTTAAATATATCCCCTAGAGTTTGGGAAGGGACCCATGAAATAAATTCCCCAACAATCAATGATTTCAACCACTAAGATGGGAGTGAGTTGCATTTGATTCCTTTTTGTGATGTACCCTACTTGTTGACACCTAGGACAGCTTTGACAAAATGTATAGGAGTCTCTTGAGAGGGTGGGCCAGAAGAGACCACATTGAAGAATCTCAGCAGATGTTTTCTTAGAGGAAAAGTGACCTCCACATGCCTCACTATGACAGAATTTAAGGATGGACTCTTGTTCAGATTCTGGAACACACCTTTTAATGACTTGGTCAGGGCAGAACTTATAGAGGTATGGATCATCAAACACATAGTGTCTAACACAGAAAGGAATTTCCTTCAAGGTTGAGTGCCTAATAATTTTGGAATGACTCTTGTAACTAAGAAATTGGCTATGTCGGCTTACTAAGGGAAGTCACTCACAGAGTATAGGTGTTCATCAGGAAATGAATTAGACACAGAAAGGTGATTTGAGTTCTCTTTGAATTCCATCCTAGATTGGTGATCAGCTACAACATTTTCAACCCCCTTTTCACCCTTGATTGTGAGGTCAAATTCTTGTAAGAAAAGGACCCACCTAATCATTCTAGCCTTAGCATCTTGTTTTTGGAAGAGATATTTTAGTGCAGAATGGTAAGTGAACATAGTGATGGGTGATCCTAAGAGGTAGGCCCTAAACTTCTCTAAGGAAAACACAATAGCAAGTAACTCCTTTTCAGTGGTGGTGTAGTTGATTTGAGCATCATTTAAGGATTTTCTTGCATAAGAAATGACATAAAGAGTTTTATCACAATGTTTTCCTAACACAACTCCTACAGAAAAGTCACTGGAATCACACATAAGTTTGAAAGGAAGGTTCCAATTTAGAGATTTCATAATGGGAGGAGAGGTGAGAGAAGATTTGAGGATTGAGAATGAACCCTCAAAACATTCTATCCAAACTAATGGAGCATCCTTTACTAGGAGAGCACAAAGGGTATGGGAGATTGAACTAAAGTCCTTGATGAATCGTCTATAGAAACCAGCATGTCCTAAGAAAGACCTCACTTCCTTGATAGTTTTGGGTGATGGAAGGTGAAGAATGATGTCAAACTTGGCTTTATCAACTTAAATCCCCCTACCTGAGACCAGATGGCCTAGAACTAGTCCCTATTTAATCATGAAATGGAATTTTTCCCAATTTAGGACTAGATTTTTTCTTCACATCTTGAAAATACTCTCTCCACATTCTGCAGACCCTCCTCAATTGTATCCCCAAACACAGAGAAGTCATCCATGAAGACCTCTGTAAAATCCCCTACCATGTCTGAGAAGATTCCCATCATGCACCACTGGAAGGTTCCAGGGGCATTGCATAACCCAAGGGGCATGCGTTTGAAGGTAAAGGTACCGAATGGATAGGTGAATGTAGTCTTACCTTGATCCTCTATGGAGACCTCAATTTTATTATACCCTAAGTACCCATCTAAGAAACAGTAGAAGGCATGACCTGCCACTCTCTCATGGACTTGGTTAATGAATGGTAAGGGGAAATGGTCCTTCTTGGTGAATGAGTTTAGCTTCCTATAGTCAATGCAGACCCTCCATCCATTACTCACCCTTGTTGGAAGAATCTCTCCATCCTCATTGGTTATCACTGTGATTCCAGCCTTTTTTGCAACCAATTGGATTGGGCTCACCCATTCACTCTTATCTATGGGATATATGATACCATCTTTTAACAATTTCAGAAGTTCTTTCCTTACTACCTCTATGAGATTAGGATTGAGTCGCCGTTGAGGTTGATGACATGGATTTGAATCAGATTCTAGAACAATCCTATGAGTCCTGATAAGTGGGATAATCCCAGGAATATCAGACAGGGTCCAACCAATGGCTTTCTTATGTTTCCTAAGGACATCTAGAAGCATCCTCTCATGATTGGCTTCAAGAGAAGAAGAAATGACAATAGGATGTGTTTGATTGTCCCCTAGGAAAGCATACTTGAGTGTAGCAGGAAGTTCCTTCAATTCAAGATCAGGTTTGTTCAGAATTTCAGCAGAAGATGGGGACATTGGATCAAGTTCAATTTATTTTTTTAGAGTTTCAGATAGGATTGACTCCCCACATGTAGAAGTTTCAGCTACTAGATTGGATTGATCAGATTTAGGGAAGGATTATTGATTGGTCTCTATGAAATTGGTTTCCTGAAAGGTTTCACTGATTGTTGGACTTAAGACTTCATCATAAGAGCAATATGAAAATGATTCAATCCAAGGAGATAAACTTCCTTCATGTGAAAAAAGGAAATCAATCTCATCCTGACTTAAACATTCATCAAACATTCCTTGATGTTCTATGGATTCATTATCAATACTTCCTATCATGTTTACTTCATGAATGTCCTCGTCATCCCCTATTTGCGAGCTTGCATTATAGATGTTCAAGTCTAGAATCATGTTCCTAAAGGTGATGGTCATGTTACCATTTCGGACTCGGACAACAGAGTTGATTGTTGCATGAAAAGGACAAACAAGGATGATTGGGACTTGTTCCCTATTTCCTATGTTTGGATGGTTGTCAAGGACAATGAAGTCAGCAGGGTAGATGAAGTTTTCAACCTTTACCTAAACGTCCTTTAAAATCCCTTTTGGAACCCTAATGCTACGATCAGCAAGTTGAAGTGTGACAAATGTGGGTTGGAGTTCTTCTAGGCCTAACTAGGAGTACACGACATAGTGTATGAGATTGACACTAGCACCTAGATCACACAAGGCCTTGCCAACTTTTCTCTCTCCTAGTTAAACATTGATGTAAGGGCAACCTAGGTCTTTCAACTTAGGAGGAATGGTCCCTTGAATTACTCACATTATCATCCAAAAGGACTTGGTTTTTATGTGAAAATTTTCTTTTAAAATTGCACAAGTCCTTAAGGTACTTTGAGTAGGCAGGTATGGTTTGGATTGCATCGAGAAGGGGAATGTTCAACTTGACTTGTGAGAAGATTTCACTTAATGTTTCACTTAATTAAGGTTTGTTTTCCCCCTAATGATTTGAGGAAATAGTGAAGGTTTTGGGGTTGTTTGTTGAAGAGTTGTTTCTTTGACAATGTTATCGTGTTTTTCAGTTTGATCATTTGGTTCATTTGAATTTTCATCCAAGATTTAATCTTCAGGTTGGTTCTGAATTAGTTTTTTAGGTTTCTCAATTGATTTCCCACTTCTTAAAACAGTCACAACCATTATTTGTTCATGAGTTGTTTGAGTGCAACTTGACTCTCCCCGTGAAGTTGAGGATTTCACCTCCTGAGTAGGCATGGGTGCCTTTCCAATTTTGATGGTCTGAAGTTCTTGTTTTAGGGAAGAGACTTCCGAGTTGATCCTCTCCATTTGTTTTCACAGTTGTTCTAGTTGGCTTTGTGGAATATTTTGGGTTGGTTCTTGAGTAGATTGTTTTATCCTAGGGGGATATTTTTGAGGTGGGAAGGTTTGTTGAAAATGGACTGGTGGATATTGGTATTGGATAAGTTTGGTTTGGAACTGGTTATGGGATTGGTAGTTCTGATGGGGGTAAGGATTTTGTCCCTGTGGTTGGATAGGTTGTTGGTTATCTTTCCATCAGAATCCTGGGTGGTCATTATACCTTGGGTTAAAGTTGTTTTGGTATTGAGGCTTTTGAAAGTTTAAAGAATTTACTTCCGGTGGGGGGTCCTCCTAAAAGAACATCCATTATGGATGGAATGGTTGGGAATTTGTCTGTCTTATGGTCATGTTCGTCACAAATTGTGAAAACAGGGTCAATAGTCTGGATTTCATGGACTTTCCTAATGTCCATCTCTTCAACCTTCCTAGAGAGTGCTGTAAGTTTATCCCTAAGTCTTTACACTTCTCTAAGTGTATGAATTCCATTATTTCTTTGTAGCTTTTCAGAATAAGGTGAAGTTCCCCATGATTGGTTTTGTTCAGAAAGGATTTCTAGATACTCGTAAGCATCATTTGGGGCTTTGTTTTTAAAGGTTCCATTACACATCATGTAAACGAATTGTTTGTTCCCCAGACCCAACCCTACATAGAAAATTATCACTTGTTTAGGAATAGAAAAACCCTGGTGTGGAACCATGTTTAGAGTGTCCTTGAACCTCTCCCATGTTTCATAGAATGACTCTCCCTCTTTTTCAAAAAAGTTTTGGATGCTCTTTTTAAGTGAAATTGTTTTGTGGTGGGGAAAATATTTTTTGTAGAATTCTCATTGTAGTTGGTCCCAAGAGTTGATGGATGATGGTCTCAAATTTTTTATCAGATTTTTAGCTTGATCCTTTAAAGAAAAAGGAAATAGCCTCATCTTAGCTGATTCTAGTTGATGCGGGGGACACATGGTTTCTACAATGTCATTTAACTCCTTAATGTGAAGATATGGAATCTCGGAATCCATTCCATGGAATGCGAGAAGGTGGTTTAGGACATGGGGTTTAAATATGTAGTTGGAATCTCCTAGGTAATTGTGTCTAATGCATGAGGGGGCATTGGTCCAAGAAGGTGTGAGGTAGTCATTCATGTTTTGAACAACTGCATTCCCCAATATTGCGGCTGCCTCATTTGGGTTTCCAATTTGGTTTCCCCTAGGATTTACAATTTGATTTCTTGGAAGACCCTCCATCATAATTGGTAAAATTTTTGATTCTGGATTATTATGAAGATTAGGATCTAATGGAAAGAGTTCCCTTTGTTTACTTAACTCCCCAACCCTAGGACTATCCACCCTAACTAGACGGTTTGATTGATTGCGGGTGTAGGCGGACATGCGCCAAAAGAAAAAAACAATAAAGGGGAAAATAAGAGAATTTGGATGAGAAAAGAAGAAATGGGGGAGAATAGAATGGGTGTTTAGATGACTTACTTGGGTCCCCAGTAATGGTGCCAAAATTTGGTTCACGCTCAAATTTACCCAAGAGATGAAGGTAGAACGGTCGTCGTAATCTAGCTTGGGTTGTCGAATCCAAAGAGACCTAAGAAGTAACCTATAGACACGCACATTATAAGAACTATTTTTGGCTATGAAGTGGCCAAATTTGGGTTGATTTTAGATGGGTTTAAGTTAAAACTAAATGTCTTAAGTGAATTCAAATTATGAGAAGGGTTGATCCTAGGTTATTACAAGGGGTGGATTGGACGTATTTTCTTTTCAAGGATTTTAATTTCTTATATTTGAGATGAGTTAATTTAAGAAGATAAAACAACATCATAACTTACTAGTTTAATGGTTATAACCTTAAATAATAATCCCCTATACACTTGAAGGATCAATGTTTTAAGCACTTCATGGTAAAGGTTTGTATTAGCACATGAAGTGTGTGGCTTTAAATTCAACAAGGACGATGGAGTTTAAAAATCATCAAATAAAAATCTCAATTAAAGAAGTGATTATACATTAATGGGGTGATAAATAACATCCAATACAGCCCCTTAATACACCCTTGGATCAACCCATAAGTGGGTTAGCCCTCCATTGATGGTATGGTTTCAATGGAAGCAGGAAGTAGACTCATGAGGGAGGAAATGGAGAAGTAAAAAAAACGATGAAAAGAAAATGATCACTCCACTATTGTGTGAATAATTTCACAAGGTTTGGTGTGAATAAATTCACACCTTGAACCAAAATTATCCAAGTGATATGAATAAAAATAGAATAAGAGGAAAATAAGAGTTTTTATTAAGAAACTAATGTGAATTGAACAACTTACATGTGAAAGACAAACTTGAGACAACAAAATCGTAGCATAACATTAGAATTGAACAAAGCACCAAAGATTATCAACTCCTCCACCACAACTTCCTTAAATAGGAATTTTTGAAGCCTTGGGTCGAGCCTCCAATAGTATAAGTCTTCTCAAATAATTTTGGTAGGCCATAGGTGGGTGGAAAGTTGAGGGAGAGTTGATTTTCCACCCTTGACCCGAAAAGGCATCCAGCTTGCATGCACCAAACAGACGCGCTTAATAGACCTTCTATATGGCCGAATCAAAGTGTTCCATAGAATAATAAAATGGAGACCCGGATGTCTCCTAAACATATGTAAAATTCGGGCCCATTTGGATTTGTATATTCGGAGATATGATTAGATTAGTGGGCTGTTTGTCTGGGCTGCAGAATCTGGCATAGAATTTTATCTCTAATTGGGATGCCTAAATGACAACCATGGAAGCCGGATTAGCATTGATTCATGAAGGGTTATTTGTTCCTATACATTTCTTCTATCATCCCACGAAATTTGGGATTCATTGGGCCTGTATGGTGGGCCCCACATTCTCATCAGTGGGATGGTGTTCAATCTGCCTTCTCCAGAATTGTTTCCATTCATCGCCAAATATCTCTATCATCCATTATGAATCATCTATTGATTCCTGAATTAAAAATGTTTAAATTGAAGTGAATATACATTTCCCAAAATATAAAATTAAAATATGTATAATTATATTCCTTAAAATCAGATTAATCGTTGGTTACTTTAAATGATGTTAAAAAATGTACCACATAATAGTGCATTTTATGTAAGAATTATAATCATAATGTGAAATGATGTTCAAAGTGTAAAATGCACTAAAATTGTGATTATGAATAATAAATAAAATGAATATTATATATATAAAAAATAAATATTAGCCTCATTTAGTGGGTAATCATTACCCCCATTGAATGTTGGTGGTTTTTGCCTCATGAAGCGATTTAACATTGATCCTCCATGCTGCGGATCAGGGTGCTCCATACGGGTAAGGTTATTATTCATAACCTGAGTGAGTTGTACCAATATAGTGATAAGATAATCAGCACTAGTTGTATCACCATCTCCACTATAATTATCTTGAGTAGGAGGGAAATCCTTACATGGATTACGTGAATTGATATAGTTTCCATTCCTTCCACTAGGTGCCATTTCTAAATAATGGCATAAACTAGATCGGTTTATGAATTGAAATACCTAATTCCAAACTTGTAAAACACTTAACATAAATTGAAAAGTTTATGGATATAATACATAATCATAAAAAAAAATTTCTTTGAGGAAATATATACTCATAAATGCTTCATAACGGTTTGTAAATAAAATGAGAATTATCCTAAGCATATCCTTCAAGAGTGTCATAACCAAGAGTGCAGCAAGGCTCGTTTTCATGCACCGGTTCCCGTTCGAGTCTAGCTCAAAGCCGTGTTTTTGAGTTTTACCCATAGGTACATCTGTGCCAGAGCCGTCTCTACCTACTCATATCCATACATGGATGTATTTCTCGAAAAACTCACAAAATCTCTACAATACCAAAATTCTAGGAAGTTCTTCTCTAATAATCCTCAAAGTCTATCTTAGGGCTATGTGCTCTAATCAGATTTTATCTAAATCTAGTTTCCAAGGTTGTACTATTTTTCCTCTAATACCAACTGTAATGCCCCGACCCCAGTTACCTAGAGTTGGTGCATTATTACATAACATTGGCATGATCACAAAAGAGCATGTCTCGGAAGACCAATTAGTTTAGTAGCCTTGGAATCACTAGATACATTCATATGTCTTACATTACATGATAAAATGAAAAAATACAACAAAATATTGTCTTCATATACCACAGTCATATCCCCTCATACTATCCCTACAGGTCATTCATAAAATACATCTTCACATCCTGGTAATAATAAAACATAGAAAGGGGTGAGCTCAAATGCCCAGTAAGATAACAATATAGAAAAAACTTTCATAAATAAACATAATCATTTAAGGAAATGTATAACTAAAACAGAAACCTTTTAAATTTTAACTTCAACATAATATGGAAAAATAAAATAAAATAATTCCATTTACTTATTCACATGGATATTCTACTCGTCGAATAATCACATGCAATATCAATAACCACTTTCATAATGATGGAATGCATAATGACAGACTATCATAACCACATAGCCAAGGCCTTGTTCCCAGAATACAAATAATATTTTGTCAAGGCCTTATTACAAGACACTAGTTTGTCTCATAAGACCTACCGATGCATCGAGGAGCTATAGCAGGCTCCACCCGTCACTTACTATGTCCAATGCATTCCTCATATGAATAGGTTTAAAGAATAACATAAACATTTATATTAAAACTAGAATACGAAATGTCAATACTTTCTCTATAAACAATGAATGGTATAAAAATAATACATCCACAATAAAACATATCAAAAAAACTTCAATACAATATGGAAGTTTTGTATCATAATAAATCAACTTCAAATAAGCTTAAAATCCATCAAAAGATGTTGACATAGATGAAATCAAAACTATTTGAGAGAAATATCTCTTTTTTGAAATAATTTAAAAGTCACATAATTGTAAAAGAAAACATTTACTTTTAAAATATTCTTATAAGATTGTAAGGGAAAATTCAAAGATTTTATAACGGTAGAAAATAGCTGCACCTGCCGTATAAGTTAAAAAAACATTCTTAGCTTAATTCTATAGAAAATGTTAAAAAGGACCTTGTTTGGAAAAGGACAGAAAGATTCCTTTATAAACATCTTATAAAAAGTCAAATAAGGTTATAAATTACTTTAACCAATAGTTTGTAAAATAGTAAGAATGATTTGAAATGAATTTTTGAGAACATGGATGTGGATGATAAAGAGTTCCCAGTAGATAATTACGTATAAATAACCTCGGATAATGAAGCGATTGTGAAATAAACTCTTGCCTTGTACTTTTCCTTGGTAGAGGGTAGGTTAACCTCCTGTATAATAGTTAAATCATTTTTATTCAATCATACAAGAATTATATACATAAATATGATATCATATATGATATTTTAATATTGATTTGTAAATAATATTTTAGTATTATCGTCGTTTCAGGTGTTAACTAAATCGTTTTCCTTTATCTGATTTGTTATGTAAGCCATGTTTGTTATGGATAGGTTGTATCTTATTCATATCAAGAATCATATCAAGTCCTTAAAAATTACTTTTAATCATCAAATGAGAATTATTCTTGAATGGATATGATGGGGAAATGAATCTCATCGCGTTCGTGGAGACGGTAATCCGCACGTACGCACGAACGCTACTTCCATTTCATTATTCATTTTAAAAGGAATCAGAACCAAATGATACATAGGTATATTATTATTCCAGTATAATATATTATATTATATATGTTACTTAATTTCCTTAACACCATCCTTGATACGTTCCATGTATGGTATGAATGAGTGATATCACTTTGAGGGGGCGGTAGTCCGTACTTCCTCAAATGAAATTATCGTATATATATACAACATGAAGGGAATAATGGTATGCTATAAAATGGAATTACAGAAGATTATATATAAAATAAATATCATTAATATCATATTTAATTATAGTACCATCATAATCGCCACCATGAGAGGTGGTAGGAGATAATTGAACAATCATCATTTCGTGAGGCGTTTGGTTTCCATCCACAGAAACATTATGTTCTTCACCCATTAGATGAGGGTGTGTGTAAGTGTAGATAAAATAATTCTTATAAAAATATCCTAGTATATTTAGTATACTGTTGTTGTTACAAAAGAAAATAATAAGAATAGTTTAGGGGTTGGAGAAATAAAATAAAGGAAAAGAAGCTAAGAGAAATCGTTACCTTTAATTTGGGTAACTCCCTTTGGTTTGAACAAAAAAGGACTCTTGAAGTACTTTCTGCCTAAGGTAAGGGTTCTAGAAGGAGTAGAGGGATGTAGGGATATTAATTGGTAAGAGGTTGGACAAGACAAAAAGCTTGAGAGTTGTGAGGAATTGGTTAGAAGTGGTGTCCTTTTATAAGGGGGACGAGGGGCTCTTTAGGAAAGATTGAAAATATTATTTTATTATATAATGATATTCGGTTTATAAAGGTCCAAAATTCATTAGAGTTTAAGATAATACGACTCATGATCGAAATGAAATCATCCAATAAGAATTGGATAGGTTTTGGGTATTAGTTTAGTCTTTATAATCTTATTTATTTAAATCATTTATTAATGAGGTAAACACTACAGCATTATTGTGTCATAAATAATTTAGTTTATTAGATGTCTAAAAATTATAAAAAAATACCATTATGTAGGAAATATTTTTATATTTATAATGAATATTTATTGTCTAAGAGATAACATATATAACCCTATGTAAAAATTATTTTGCTAAAAGATATATGCTTATGTCATTTTTGTATTTACTTTAACTTAATTAATATAATGTGTCATTATCACTTAAAAGTTGCCTCATGGGGTCCCAAAATCGACCCAAAGATGCCCATGGTCAGAAAGGTATCATCCAATAGGTTTAGGACATGTTTTAGGGTAATTTAGTATTATTATAATATTATAATTTACCCTTATTTTCCGGATTTACCCTTTATCCATGGTAAATAAAATATTCACCGAAGTAATTATTCAAAATGTATAAAAATAAAAGCTAACTATTTACACAATTTGGACCTCCTGATTATAAATATGGAATCCATTTTTTTAAATTCAAAACATATAAGTGAGAGAAATTAATTTAAAATTAATTCCCGCTGTCAAAACAAAAAGTGTGTTTTTAAGAAATAATAACTATTAAAAGATTGACACTTGTTTATGTCCGGTTTAAATGTGAAATTATGTCCAATGACCGAAATTGTATTAAATGGTAAAAATATATTCTAAATATACTTTAAAATCACTCAAATTCATAACTTATCACTATTAATTATTTCGATTAAAAAATTTGTTTTTAATTAAAATTTAGTAATTTTCACAATTCATCAAAACATGAATGTTTTCAGAAAAATACAAAATTTTATCCTAGGATAATTTATATATTAAAAATATAGAAATGAATTCCATTTTGAAAGATAAAATTTATAAAATTTCAAAAAGTCGGTATTACTATTCATAATGACTAGTTTGATTGGTTATAGTGTGTTAGAATCTCAAAGTTACGTACAATGAAAGCTATTGAATTATTCAAAGAGAAATGTACCATGGAAGCTTGGGGTGTTATAGATACAATACATTTTTTTGGGACACATAATACAATATGATGATGTGTTAGTTGTCCCAAAGAAGGCTTATGTAGTTGTTTCTTGGGAGAATCCCAAAATTATTTTTGATATCCCAAGATTTATGGGCTTGGTGCATTGTTATTGGAGATCCATAAAGGTCATTTCTCATTTTTAAGCACAACATTAAGGCCTAACTCAGAAGGGTGTCAAGTTTGAATGGTCTGGAGCATGTGAGAAGGCCTTCTATGAGCTAAAGACGCATTTTAAAACCACATAAATTTTAATCCTCTCTATGTCCGGTGAGCAGTATACCTTGTTTTGGGATGCATCCAGAATCAGAATTGGAGAAGTGTTGATGTAGGGATATTGGATCATGGTATATGGGTCATTAAAGTTGATGCCACATGAACATAATTACCCTATTTATGATATTGAGTTATCTATATTGGTTTATGTCTTAAAGTGTTGGTGGCATTACCAGATGGGAGAAAGGTTTCTTGTGTATACCGACCATAAAAGTCTAAAGTACATATTTTTTTGTGAGAGTTGAATCTTTAGTAGTAGAGATGGGTTGAACACATAAATATGATTTACTTTGAGCCATAATATACACCCAAAATGGAAACAATGTTGTTGATGAATTAAGATATAAGATACAAACACAAGCAGTTCAAGATTATAAATCTGAGTAGAAGATTATGTCCTTGTTTTCTGAGATGCATATAGTGGTTTAGGAGGGATAAGAGTAGATGAACCTCACATCCTTATCATTTGAGCCTACTATTATTATCCAGATCAAGGAGATGAAGTATAAAGACCTAGCGTCTATAGCATTGAGAGATGGTTTTGACGGTTGGGAGAAACCTTAATATTGGTTTATCGATGATGTTGATATCATCTATGTTCATGGTTTTTTTATTGTGCCTACTTGTATGAGAGAGGAGTTGATGTGTGAGTTATATTCCTTGAAGTGGGAAATGTATCCTAGATTACCAAAACTGTACCATCACCTTCATGGGAAATACTAGTGGCCAGGAATGAAAAGGGATATTTCAACTTTAGGACATGATTCTACACTTTTCAATAGGTGAAGGCTATGTATAAATGCCCTCCTGGTTTGTTAAAGCTATTTTCCATCTTGAAATGGAAGTGGGATGATGTTACCAAGGATTTTTGGGTGGTTCTTATAAGGATATCTTAAGTGAATTATTTGACATGGGTAATTGTGGACATGTTAATTGATTTATCTCATTTCTTGAAAATTATGGAGACTTTTAGGGTTGATCAGTTGGGGTGATATGTATGTTAGAGAGATAATGCATTTTCACCAGGTTCTGTGATGCATAGTTTCATATATTGATCTACATTTTTCTTCATGATTCTAGAAATGATTTCAAATGTAACTTGGTACTAGGTGTTTCTATGTACAATATTTAATCCATAGACAGATGGGAAACCAAAGCATACTTTTCAAGTAATGGAGGACATGTTGTTGATATGCATCCTAGATTTTTGTAGTTCTTGGGAGAATTACTTAGAATAGGTTGAGTATGAATATAAAAATAGTTATTAGGAGGATATTAATATTGATCCATATGATTAACTCGATAGTAGACTATTCATATCACCATTATGTTGTATGGAGGCGGGTGATTTAGATTTGTTAGGAACAAGTGTCACACAAGAGGTATTAGAATTAGTTAAGTTGATTTATAAGTGTATATATATAGAATAGACTATAAATAATTATTATAATGATATAAATTATATACCTATTGAGTTTATAGTGGGTGACGTTGTATTCCTTTTGGTTTCCCTAAGATTGGTTCATCGTTGGATTCAGAAGCAGGGCAAGTTGCTATCTGGGTTTGTTGGATCATTTGAGATTATGGAGAGGATCAGACCCATGGCATATCAATTATCTCTTCCAAAGATTTATATTTTTGTAGAATTTTTTATTGGGTCATATATTTGAAAATTTCTCCCTAAAAATTCTCATTGATATATTCTAATGATGTTTATCTCGAGGCTAATACGTCCTTTGAGGAGAATCCAATTCTTGCTGCGGATCATAGTGATAAATTTTTATAGGGAAAGACTATGTCGTCAGTTTGAGTGTTGTGGAAGCATGTCCATGTATAGTAGGAAATTTGGGATATGGAAGAATATATGCGGGCCAAATGGCCTGACCATTTCACCTTGTAAGCATACTTGGGCTTAGGAATGCATCTCGAGGATGATCTGTTATAATGTTGGGTTATTGTAAGATCCCAACCCTTCTTGAAACTTATCACACTCATTTTCAGGTGTTATTTTACCCTTTTTTTGTCATAATTTTGTCGGGTCTTTCTTTATTATTTCTTTGGGTGAATTTGTACAATTTTGGAAGCCCATGGCACTGTGCATTGCTGGAGTATGGTTAAGGAAAGCCATTTAGGTTGCCCCAGAAAACAATGTGCCCTATTTTGATCCACTGTAAGGGGGAACATATTTTGACCAAACCGTGCGAACCCCCCCCCCAAACCATCAACCTTTTAACAAATGGGGATTTCATGGTTGGAATATGGTTTATCAAACTGTAAACCCACGTAGGGAAAATTGAGCACCCTAGGATAGTAGGGGCACACAGTTAGGGAATATGATTTGTCTAACCATGTGGCCCATCCAGGAAACCATGGATGTAAACTTTTAAACCCCAAAAAATTATTAGAAAAATTATGTACCCTAGTATTTATTCTAAATCAAACCCACTCATCCTAACATGGTTTCCATTTCTTTTTGATTCTCCCAACAAGATTCATAGGCTCCAAAAACTCCTTCCTTTGCGAATCAAAGATATTATTGAAGAAATTGACCTCTATATAGTATGTTATCTATTTATTGTTTTAGGTTCTCCCAAACCATATTTCTATTTCTTTAGATAAAAACAAGTCCTTCTATTTTTTATGGTTTATATCTAGGTGTTAACGGATATTGTTTCATTGAATATTTGTCCTAGGATTTGATCCTAAATCTTCTTCACCATTGTGATTTCAGCTGTTATACCTTGAATCAAGGACCAATGTTTAGTGGATGTTCATCAATGACCCTAAGGTTGGTGTTATACATGTTAATATTTTATATTATTTATGATTACAATGTGTTTTTATTTATATTATTGAAAATCCATGTTTCATAGTTATGTTTAAATTTTGAAAAGTGAATTTAATACCAATGAATTTGGGAGAACCTTCATAGATCTCATTGTACCCATTTGATATTATGAGACTATGATTAATGTATAATCAAGGGGTGTGTCAATTTCATGAAATTATAATTGTGAAATGTAAAAAGGGGGATTAAAGGTTTTATGAAGTTAAACCAATGGTGAAAATGGTTATCTTGTTAATTAGTTATAAATGATCATTGGATTAACGTGGAATGGAAAATGGGTTGTGAGATAATTAATGTGTAATGCGATAAGTGACTAAATAGGGATTTCTCATGTTGATAATTATGTGGAAAGTAAAAAATCATGGTTATGAGTCATGAATGAAATGGTTTATCATGTTGCTAATGATTGATAACAAGGTCACTAAAATTGAACATTGATATATACATATGTGTGCATAACGAGATGTGGGAATTGGATTTCTTCTTCTCATTTATGGGTTTCCATATAGATTCTCTAGGTCCCCATTACTTGCATGATTGTTTAGTTCTAGACTGATGCTCTAAGTACTGCTGATATTAGTGTTGGTCTGATACTCTAAGTACCTGAGATAATGATATTGGACTAATTCTCTTAGAAACCATGACATGGTACCCAGACTGATGATTTGAGGTACCAAAATTAAATTTTTAATTGAATGAAAATGAATAAATATGTGAATTAAAGTTGTAAACATATGATATATGGTTCAGGTTCTAGCACGGGCAGAAACTTATATGATTGGATTGGGTTTCACCGTGAACCTATGGGCCAATGTGGTTAACTAAAGAATAATAAATGTGCAACCTATTTATTTTTATCATTTTGTACTTTATTATTTATAAAAATTCATACATTTATATAGACTAGATATTGATTTATTCACCTTTAGTGGTGGCCTACTAAGTTATACTCACACGCAACTCGGGCCGCCGATTGGTACCCGAGTAGACTTCATGTTTCTAGGTCAGGATAAGTGAAAAGACCCAATGTTATATGTATTAGTTTGTATTAGTGATGGATCATGGATGAGGGAAATGGACATGATTTCAGGACTTGTTTGGGAGTCATTAGTTTGTCATTATTTTGGGTTTACAGTTGACACTTGGTACATATATGGAATAAAATATCTTCTGCTTTAGTTTATGGTCATTTCCCATATTTTTGGATTCTTGATGTGATTCTTGGTCTTTATTATTAATTTTTAATAATTATTTTTGTTTTTATTATATTCATTTGCACTAATTTTTTTATTTAATGGAGAGTATAGGCTCCCCAAATAACATATTATACCCTCGCTGCTAGTCAGCATCCTCTGCCATACAGGGGGGCACACTTGAGGTCATGTGGTGAACTAGTTCATGGAACTAGAATGTGGAACCCATTCAAGATATTATATCACATCTTGGATACAAGGGGATCCAAAAGACTAGCCATCTTGGATAACATGTTTTGTTGGTGGTTGAAGTTTCATCTAGGATGTCGTGATGTGGCCCCCATAAACAACCATGAAGGCCAGTTAACTGGTAGTTTCTTACTATTTTTTATTCATTTTCTCTCCCATTGGTCTCTTTGAGGTAGATTCAGAGGAATTATCCTCCTCATATTTGAAGGTTTCCTTATTGTCACATTTATTTTCATCCTTTTCCTCAATTATTGATTCATACATATATTGGTAGATAAAATTTAGTAATGCTCAAATCCTTTAAATGAATTTGGATCTACAAGATAGATATTCACCTTCTTAAAGATGAGTTTGATCAATCTATCCTTATATATGATTTAACCACCCTCTTGGGAACTATCCTTCTCTATGGTACTGCCCCTAGATTCTTTATAACTAGGCTCCCTTGGATTTGCATCATGTGTTAGTGTGTCTTGGGATAATTCTTCTATGTGTGGTTCTCCACCTAACCTTCCACCAAGTATGGAATAAACATTACTGGTATAAGGACCACCCAATCCATTCTAAAAATCTAGGGTCTATATCTCATATATGTATACAAACCAATTTTCCCAACTGGCCCTGCTATAATATTTGGGTAGCCTAACTTTTGTAATATCTACTTCATCCCTCATGAGAATCCACCATAGTTTATTTATCATAAGGGTCCAAAAAATATATACCACACCTATTATAATTTGGGAAAAAGAGGGTCATATAGTTTATCAATAAATCTTGTATATTTTTCCCCATAGCATCACCAATCCTACTTATAGTAGCCTTGAAGCTTTCAGATTGCTCCGGTGGCCACTTCCCCAGGATCCCATATCCTTTGGGCATGTGAGCTTTAATAACCCCTTATAGTTTGTGAAAGGGGAACCTTATGGATACCCCAAATCAATATCTACACTCCCAGTTACTATACCACTTTTTTAGTGAGTTCCCTTGATGGAAACCTAACTTATTCCCTACTTCCCCTGGGCTTCCTCTGATGGAGCCAACTGGTTCACCTATCTTCGCAACAAAACCTTGATTTATGATTCCACCCAACTATTTACACAGTCCTGTATAATTCAGATGGAAGAATTGGATGACAGTATAAAAATACCTGCTTTAATCCACATTGATGGAAATAATCCCTATATTTGTAATAAAATCGCCAGGTTTGTAACACCCCAAGATTTCATAGTACATTATTTCTTTAAAGTAATTCAATAACTTTCACTACACGCAACATTGAGTTCAAGCGCACCACATCTTACCAAACTAGACCTTCAAAAGAAGTTATGAATATTATTAACTGAATTTTTAACCTTATATAATCCTTATAATTTTATAATCCATATTATTATTTTCAATGACATAATGTAAGAACAAATTCAATTATTTAGATAATAGAAGTATTTTTCAGAAAATGAAATTTTACCGCCTTTTGAGGGTGTACCTTTTTTTAAATACAATATTTGACACTTCTACATATTCAATTTGACAAAATAAACTTCTTTAGAATCGGAAGATAAAAATTTAGTTTTGATAAATTTTTGGTATTTTTCTGATAACTTTCATATTTTGGTGAATAGTGAAAAATACAAAATTTTAATTAAAAACAAGTTTTTAAATATAAATAATTTATAGTGTTAAATTATACATTTTTATAGTTTGGAAGTATAAATAGATTATATTTTTACCATTTAATCCAATTCTGTTCATTGTATGTAATTTCACTTTGAAATTGGATATAAACAAGTGTCAATCTTTTAATAGTTATTATTTCATTAAAATAAGCCTTTTGGTTTTGACAACGGGAAATAATTTTAAATTAATAAATGAAAATTCTATGTTTTGAATTTGGTAAAATAAACTTCATTTTTGAATTCGGAATATCAAAATTAGATTAGGGTGAATTTTTGGTATTTTTCTGAAAACTTTCAATTTTTGATGAATAGTGAAAAACAGTGATTTATAGTTTAAAACCGAATTTTTATTTAAATAATTATTTATTTTATTTAAATTAATTTATATAAAAATAGATAAATAATACATATATAAGTTCAATGTAATTAATTGGAGTCAGTTTATAATAATTTTAGATATATTAAAAGTTTATTGAACTTTTCAACGTCTTTTACCCATCTCCTAGGAGAATTTGCAAATTCACATAAAGATTAATTTTACCACTTCTGTGAGTTGAATATTGAAAATTCGAGAGAAACGGTTAATATCAAGGAGTAAAATTTTGTTTAATAAGATAAAAATAATTTTTGGTGAATAGTATCTTCTCACTTTTATTTACCGCAGTTAAAGGTAAATATGGTAAATCAAGGTAAAAAGAATATTGTAATAATTTCAAATTACATTAACACATGTCCTAACCTTATTGGATGAGTAATGGCTGACCATGATCATATTTGGGTCGATTTTGGGACCCCATGGAACCACTTATGAATGATAATGACACTTCAGATTAATTAATTTAATGTAAAGGAAAAATTGACATAAAAAAAACCTTTTAGTAATTAATTTTTATATGGTGTTATATAAGTAATATTTTTGAATATAAATATTCATTGGAAAAATAAAAATATTTCCTACATCATGGTATTTATTTTATAATTTGTAGACATCGAATAAATTAAATTATTTATGACACAATAATGATGCAGTATTTACCTCATTAATAAATGATTTAAATAAATTAGATTATAAATATTAAAATAATATTCAAAACATGTCCAATTCTTATTGGATGATTTTATTTCTACCATTAGTCATATTATCTTTGACTCTAATTATTTTTTGACCTTTATAAACCGAATATCATTATATGATAAAATTATATTTTCACACTTTCCTAAAGAGCCCCTCCTCCCCCTTATAAAAGAAGACCACTTCTAACCAATTCCTCACACCTGTGAAGCCTTTAGGCTCGTCCAAACTCTGCCAAATTAATCTCCCTACATCCCTGTCCTTCTCTTAAAATCCTTACCTTAGGTAGGAGGCATTTCAAGGAGTCCTTGTGGTTCAAACCAAAGGTTGTTACCCAAATTAAAGGTAACAGTTTCTCTTAACTTCTTTTCTTTTATTTTACTCCTCCGACCCCTAAACTCTTTTTATTACTTTCTTTTATAACAACACCAGTATCCTAAATATAATAGTATGTTGTTATGAGAAGGATTTGAATTACACATACACACACCTCCATCTAATGGGTGAAGAACATAATGTTTCCATGGATGGAAAACTAACGTCTCACGAAACGATGATTATTCAATTACCTTCTACCACATCTCATGGTGGACATTATAATGACACTATATTTATATATGATATATATTATGTTTATGTTTTCTTAATGCTTCTGTATTTTTCTTTTATATCATACCTTAATGGTTTCCATTATGGGTAAATGCGATAATTTAATTTGAGGAAGTGCGGACTACCACCCCCTCAAAGTGATAAGACTCGTTAAAACTATATGTGGGATGTTTAAAGGATGGAGTTAATGATATTATATATGATAGTATACTGGAATTATAATATACCTATGTATCATTATTTTTTAAGTCCATTAAAATAAGAAATAGAAAAGAAAGTAGTGTTCATGCGTACGTACGACTTACCGTCTCCATGAACGATGCATTTCATTCTTACCCTAAAATGATATGTACTATTATAAATACATGTTTATACTGTATATATATTATATATATGATATCTAAATCATGAATATCATTCTTCATATAATGATCTTTTGACTATGTGAACAACTTGTAACTATAAGGTGTTCATTTTTTACTCAAATGCTAAATATCGACAAAATGAACTTTATTAACTTAAATGATTACATAATGTTTATAAAATGGTAATAAGTGATATAAAATAAATAATAAACTTGAAAAATTTTCTTAATCAATTAGGAATTAACTCTAGTTTATTATTCAAGATATTAAAGAATTAACGGGTCAAGTCGAACACAAGGTAAGCGATTTCTTATCTCACTTTTAATTCTGTGAGATTTCCATTGTTCACCCCTTATTTATTGGATGTGGTGTATTGTGTACTACCATTTGATAGATGTTATAATTATTCTCTTTATATTAGTGATATTCTATGCTTAATTTGGTGATTATTGACTATTGTTTATACTACCCGATTGATTACAACGAGGTAAGGGTTATTTCTTCAATCTCATTATTATCTGAGATTGTTCATGTGTAAGTATTTTTCTGGGACATACTTATCATAGATATCCATATTATATAAAAATTATTTCAAAAGGAATATTTTAAGGTTTTATGGGAGGATCTATTTAACTAGATCATCATTTTAAATCTTTTAAAGATTTACCTTTCTAAACCCTTTTAATTAATGTCCATGTTTTCAAAACGATTTTAAGGATTTATTTATATTGACATGAATTTTTTTAAATGATAATTCTTTTAAAAAGTTTCAAAGTTATATGGGACACTTTGATTCAAAAATCCCTTTTTAAATTACTACCTTTATAAATGGTTATAATTTTAAATGATTCCATGAAAAAGGGGTATTTCTCTTAAAGGATTTTACCGATCATTTTCATCTATGTCAACATCCTTTGATGTATTTTAAGTTTATTTGATGTTGATTTATTATGATACAAAACTTCAATATTGTATTGAAGGTTTTGTGATATGGTTGATTGTGGATGTGCTATTTTTATTCCCTTCATGGTTTATGGTTATAGTATTGACATTTCATATGCCATTTTTAATACGAATGTTTATGATAAGTTTAAAAATTTTCATATAAGGAATCTATTAGAATTAGTAAGTGATGGGTGGAGCCCGCTATAGCTCCTCGATGCATCGGTAGGTCTCATGAGACAACTAGACGTGGAATTGGCCGATGCCTTTCCCAATTTGAGATATGGTTTTGGCCGAGGCCTTTATCATTTTTAGACGTCTTGGCTGAGGCCTTGAAAAAATGTTTCAGAATGTTAGACATTATACAATACCTCATTATGAAGATAATATTGATTGTTCATGTGGTCATTCTACTAGTAGAATATCCATGATTATTATTTTATTATGGAATTATTTACTCAGCTCATATTCCTACGATAAAAGTATTCATGTTTATTATTGGTAAAGGCATGTGGCTTCAATTATTCACCATGCTTAAAATTTATGTCATTTTTTGCCGTATTTCTTACCCTTACTGAGAATTTGAGCTCACCCCTTTCTTATGTTTTATTTTCCCAAGATTTCAAGAAGTTTATCATGATTGATACGCAGGTTTAAGCTAAAGGGAATAATGGAATTCTCAATGAAATATTTTTTTTGTATTGTATGTTAGAAAGTGTAATGTAATGTTCATGTATGCAATCTATTTTCCAAGACTGCTAAACTGATCCGTCTTTCGGGACTTGATTCCTTGTAATAATGCCAATGTATAAAAATAATGCACCAACTCTGGGTAACTGGGGTCGGGGAATTACATGTTTCCACTCCAAGAAGACCCCCCATGTACACATATGATGTCAGTCATTGGATTCATCCAAATTTGTTGGAAAACATGGTAGTTGTATATAGATCATAATAATTTTTAGCATCGATCCTTGCAGCCAACACCCCACCTATGAATGATTGAAAAAATATCATTTCTCAAGGGTTCCATTCCAGTCATTGGTCATTTTCATGAATAGAGAAGGGAAAGGAAAAAAACAAACAATTATAGAAGTTGTTGATATGAGTTACTATACCTTCATCAAACATTTCCTACCACACCCTAATGATGTTGAAAAATGATGATTTTAATATAATATATTGAGGGGTAATGGGGTTCTGTAACTCATACCCCTTTAGATTCCCTATGACCCATTCAGGCTGAAATCAGAGTCATAACACCAAGTCATGACCCCTGCTAACATGAATAAATAGATCATATATCCTCACTATCATGAGGATTCCCAAGATTATTGGGTTACTGGTTGTTAAAATTGCTTCTATCACCAACATTCCCCTTCACACCCCATGTTCACATCCTTAATGGCCAGTATCATCCACTTAGGAGTGTTACCAGGAACACAATGAACCTAAATTTTGGGAGCTAGCCATCCTTCACACTATATCCCCAATCACACACTACACATTATTGAGGATGATCTAGTATAACACTAACTTCATATGTTTCTAATACCTAAGGAATTGCTTTGGTCTCCATGAAATAATATTTTTGGGCCCATTCATAAGAATATTGAGACACACCTTCAATTGAATATATGGGTGAAGGGCTGGGTGATGTCAAAAAATCCCTATCAAGAATTCCAAAATCACTATCACCAGTATGGATTTCTATTCAATTTCCCCTAGGGAATTGGGTTCTAGGAGGTATTCACCATACAATAATCCCATAAAAAAGACCCCATCAATATGGTAGAGATCATATAGGTTGATCCCCACATCCTAGTGATGAAGTTGGAAGGTGTTGATGTTAGTTAGCCACCAGATCAATAGCTTTGTAATAATATCTAGCTGATGATAAATGTGGAACCATGACATATACATGGCTCTATATAGACACAATTGACACAAATCTACCCCAAAATCCATGAAGGTGTTGTGAACACAGTGTGATCAGACTCAATTATCTGTGAAATTTCCACCTGAATGTAATTACCATTACTCACACTAGCCCATATGGTTTTCTGAGATACTCACTTGGATGGTCATTGAGTAGTGGGGTGAGAACACCTCAGTAATTGGAAACTCTCCAATTCTATTCCTTGTATGTTTTTTGAGAATATAAAAAGTTTTCAAGTAGTGGTCCATCAGCATGTGACATATTGTAGCTATGTTGCACTAGTGAATCTGACTCTAAGATGAAATCCATTTTCTTAGAGTATCCATGTATAGGTTTGGAAAGATGAAATAATCAATAAAACTGAGTCCTTAGAGAGAAAACCATTTTCTCAACATATACCCTTTATGTTCCTCTATAAGCAGGATCAGTAGTTCCCAATTCCCTTACTCAACTCTCACGGTCAAGGAGATCTTAGGATTCTCAACCATCTATCTTCTCCTAGTACTAGCAGCAGAAACCTCAGTGGATTTTTTGTCATTAACATCATTATTTTTAATGTTTTTAACTTTGATTCATGTATCTTCATCCTATATTATGCATATTATAACTATTTCATGAAATTGATGTCTACTTAATGTAAGGTTCTATTGGTGGATAAGTGGAGTCATGTTCACATAAAAAATCAATCTTATGTTTGTTTTTTTATAAATCAAATTTGAAAAAAATTCAAAGGTAGGATCTGTTATGTTTTTAGTTTCATGAAAACAGAGGTTTTTAATCCTTTTTTAATTATTACAACCTGTATTGGATCCCTCCTCCAATTGATAGGCATGGATTGACCTTAGGTTTCATGAACCTAGGATGAATTGTTTAAGGTAGAATGAAATGTCCTGGACTTTAGAATTTTCATCAGCATTCAATCACTTACATTCCTATTGAATCCTATTTGGTGGGGGTGTTCGGTGTAAAAAATGTGTGAGCATTGATATGTTTTCCAAAGAACAAACCCAGGTTAAAATGAACCTTTACAGAAATTCTAATGTGGGAGGGGGTGTGGAATTTAGGAAAATTTTGAATAGTTTCTTCAAATATTGAAAATTCATGAAACTCAAAGCTCAACAAGGAAGTCAATATAAAATATAGAATATTTTTTCATCCCCACCTAGTCTCTAATTAGCATAGTCCATCGTCTCATACAACTTAAGTTGCGTGAACTAGAGGAAGAGAAACACACTACTCCTATACTTGAGTGAGCTAGTCCATATTACATAATCCATGAGGGGTTTTATGAGCTATTTCATTTCAAAATATTTAATTCCTACAAATATAACATCACCCCTCATTTTTAGGGATAAACCCCTAGAATTCAAATAGGTGTACTCTCAACTTGTTCAACTCTCCCTTTCATGAATTCATGAATTCAGGGGCCCCATGGATTCCTAAATGTGAGAAACTTGCATAAATTACCTATCATAGGTAATTCACAATACTAGATTATGCTTGATATGTTTTCATAAAAATTTCATTAATGAATAACATAGTTAACACAATAAATAAACTCTTGATGCGACTACCTGTTTTTCATGACACCCAAACTTGTGTGAAACCCTGACTTTTTTCATCCATGAAACATATTTGTACTAGATCCCATAGATTACACAACTATATATATTAAAAAACCTATAAATTTGTATGAACTAGACTCTATAAACCCCCATTAAATTCCTCTAACACCCCAATATTTTAATTCTTTTTTCCACTGAAATAAACTTGATGTATTTAATAACATTATTTATACTCAACCTCGAGTCTAAAAGAACTATCATATAGAGTACCATTGTAACCTAGTTTTTATATTGGAAGGTATGAATATCATTATAAAAATTATTAAATATATTTATAATTGTACTACTCAATAAAAAATTATTAATTAATTCTTAAGAACTAGGCACTCAATTTACAGTGAAGTAATTTTATGCTTCAAAAAATAAATTTTCTTTAAAAATGATATTTATATATTTTTGTGAGCAATTATTATAATTAATTTATTCAAATTTTAGAAATTTTAATTTATAAAAATAATATCAGTTTTAAATTTTTTTAATAAAAATTATCTTATGGTGAGAATTTGGTTTTTTTAAAAAGACTAATATTTTAGTGAATAGTAAAAAAACCTATTTTATAAAATAATATATTTTTTTCAAGTATTTATAACTCACCAATTTATTTTGAATTTCTTTTAAAATTTAATTATTTTATTTTTTATTAAAAATATTATTAATTTCATTCAAATCTTCAATATTATTTATTTTGATATAAATTATATTTATACTTAAAAAATACATATTTCTGAAAAACCGTTTTCATCGCATTTTTGTTGGTTTATTTTAAAATGAATTTCTTTCACTTATAGATATTTAATTAGATAAAATTTATTCCATATTATGAATCATCAAAATTAAAATTATATAATAAGGTCAACTCAATTTTCGATCATTATGAATAGCATCCAAACTAAAAAATCCTTACTTTGGTAAATGTTAAAAGGGGTTAACATAGGGTTAAACTAAAGAGCTTCCATTATTATTTTAAATGAAATTATTTTATTAATAATTTAGAAATATTTCAATTTTAGATATGTTATTTTAAAATAAAAAGTGTATTTTCCTTAAAAAAATATTCTAGTGAGATTTTAAAGGCATTTTTCATCCATGATAACATTATTTGAGGTTTCTTTTTTTCACTAGGGATATAATCCATCAATACCATCCAATTATTTTCTATGGATGGTTCATGGTGAAGAAAATTTATGGATGATTCTATGAAAAAATTACTTGTCTATGAGTAATCTATGTTAATATGAAGACTTTCAAAAACCTATTTCATTTTCTTGGGTTATACAATAATGAAATGATGAATGTTTTTATGCAATTGTAAAACACTTTTGGTTTAAACGTATGTAATGAGTGGGTATCTTATATCACTCTAATTCATTAGGTAAATATGGATAAATCAAGAGATTATTATGTTATCTATGACCTTTATTTCATGTTTATATCATGATCCATGGATCTAGTTCCATTTCTATAAGATTATGTGTGGTCCAAGATTAATGTCCACATATTTAGGTGTGGACCCGGTTTCATGTCTATAAGTATATGTGAGGACATGATTTCATGTACTTAACTTAATGAGTGAACCTATTTATATTTATACAACATCAAAATAATATACGTTTATGTTTTTTCACATTACTATGTTTATGATATGCTCTTATGGATCAAGATTTATTATTTACGATTCCACACTCTTATGAATTTTTCCATTTTTTATTAAAAGTACTTATTCCATTAATCGTGAAGAAAGATATTTAATTTATTAGGTATGACTTACTTATGTTATTATTATGCTCTCATACATGTATGTTCACATATTATCATTCATTGATATCTCATATATTTACCTTTATTGAGTATATGAGCTCAACTTTTCTTATGTTTTCCTTCCCCAGGTTTGATGGTAGGTTCTACGTATGCTATATCTAGAGGGGTACTAATATAAAAAACATTATAGGATATGTTTAAGATCCCTTATAAAATAATATGTTTTTTGTCTAGTCTCCAAATACTCTAAACCTTTATGGTTTTTTGGAATCTATAATAGTGTTATGTATTGAATATTCATATAAATTGATGTAATATTTTTATATTAAATGATCATTTCACCTAGGTTTGTATCAAATAATGGTTTATTTAATTTTTGGATATTTATATTAGAGAAATTTGGTGAAAACCCTAGGGCTAAGACTAAGTATGGGATAACAACCTAAAGTTTTTTCAAGTTATAGATTATCTAGTTTTCCTAGTAATACATCTTTGTCTTGACACTACAATTGGATGTGGTATTTGAAGAGATGCATCTAGGGGTAATAACCCCTAAAATAATTGTTCAAGTATATATCAACCAAAATTTCCGTGCATGGTGAATGACACCTTACTACACTACTGGTTTGAAACTCTCTAGGGGATATTCTTGAGTTTATCCTTTTTTTATAAACCATTATGAAGTATTTGAATAGATGACGATTGTTGATGACCTAACTTAAACCTAATGTGTCATTGATTGATAATAATGTGTCATAATTTAGGGCATGATAATATGATTTAGATGAATATATTGTTGTTCAATTTGATTATTATATCTGGATTCTTACACTATGTTTTTTTGTTTTAGTCAATGGATGGAACTAGATGGAATTTTGTGAATAATGAGTGTGAAATACAATGCAATGGCTGTACTCATGAGAAACCAAATGGATTGGGAGATGTGATTCAATATCATGTGACAATGATCACTCAAATTTCTCAATATAAGGGATGTAATTTATCCCATTTAAATCATAAAAATGATATACTGAGGGATAAACATGCCATTGAATCATTTATGTGACAACATACACCCTGTTTTTATGGGTCTTCTGATCCACTATTTTCTAAACAATGTATCAACGTTATGGAAAATATTTTTTATATTCCACAATTCTCAGACCATGATATTGTTATCTCAGAAACCTATCACTTGGATGGTGAAATATATCAACGGTGGTCTCTTATAAAGAATACAATAAATGGGAAAAACATCAAATACATGGAATGAGAGGCATTTTACAGGTTATTATATAATAATTACTTTCCACAGACTCTTCATACTAAAATAAATAGGGACTTTATAGAGTTGAAGTAGAAGGATGATGAATCCATTGGTACCTATGAAAAAAATATTATATGACTTTTGATGTATGCTTTTGATTTTATCATTAAACTATAATGAAAGATTCATTGATTATTTAGTAGTTTGAAACCAATTATTCAAAAGTAATTAGCCATAAGGGACTTCAAAAGCTTAAAATAAATCATTTTATGTGAACTCAATGTGTAAATAGATTCTATAACCCCTCATGGTTTTGGTGATAAGAAATTAAAGATGGAGTTTCATAGATTATCTAGTGGTATGTCATATGGGGGGAATAAAAAAGTTTGAACCTACTTGATTTTATTCAATAATTAATAACCTTTTTTCTACTACCTTTAGTAATTTTAAGTAAAAGTGCATAATTGGTGTGAAATACCCATGTTTTATTACATAATATAAATCCTGAGCATTATTTGAATTAATCCAGTTTAAATTTAGTTTACTATTTTCATTAAAAATATCATCCTACTTATCTAAATTGTGTGATTAGTTTTTATGGTTTCTAATTAAATTTCATTCATATAATTCAACTTTATCTTGGTCTAATTCATCAATCTAAAGGGTCAAATAGACCACACAATAAGGCCCGCCAAATCTGTGATGAAAACTGGACTATCCATGATGAATGAATTTCTGGACTCAACCCTGAAGCCCAAATTTGATGAAACTCTAAAATATGTTCTAGTATATCATATACATATTGTATGAAAATTTATAATCCAAAAACAACAAGAAGGTAGCTGACTAACTCTTTTAATTAAAACCCACAAATCTATTATAGAATTAGAAACAACCCACCTTTCTTGACTTGTATCCTAATCCAACTGACCAAGTGAGATAAAATATTATGGTGCCAAAGAAATTATGTTGTTTCATAACTTTTTAGAAGAAATATTTTAGATTTTATGGAATATTTATAGTTATAAATGCATTCACATTTATACCATGGAAAAACTCGACTAAAAAATGGTAAAAACACCTGGTTTGGTAAAATATGCATAAAGTTGGTTAAAATAGTCCAATGTACTCCAAATGTGGATGATGAACTTTAAAAATAAATATATAAATCTTTAAAAAATAATATTTCTCCATATCTAGATATATAAAATGTCAAATGGTCAATCCAACTTGAGGGGTAGTTTTGGAATGAAAACAGTACACCACCTTGGGCTATAAATACATAACCCAATTCTAATTGTAAGGGGTTTAAATTTCAGAGCTTAAGTGGATATGTTGGCATAACCATTTCCTTTCAAAAGTTTTGGGAGGACCTAGAAAAATCAAGTTTTTTTACTTTAGATACCACTCCTCCATGATTTCTTTTCATGCACTTCAAGTGATTTCAATTGTAATCATGCAAGTTGTTTTAAATTTCAATTGAATTTTATTGCATGTTTAATCTTCATATTTTATTATAATCATCCAACCTATATTTTTTAATATTAATTTTATTAATTGTTTTTAAATCAAGTTTAAAATCATTCCCTTCTTCTACTTTCTTTTTTTAAAAAGTGTGTTTTTAACTCTCTTCATTCTTCGTGTGGGTGTTAGGTGTACAACTCTTTTCTTATCCCATTATTTGTATTCTATTTATAATTCATAACCATAAAAATAATAAATCATATTACTAAAAACTTAAATGTATTGTTAAATCTACCATTGCATCTAGTCAAAATTTTGGGATGTTAAGTGACTGATAGCTTTTTCTCGATTAATTTTATTTAAATTAATATTGTGTATGTAAAAATTAAAATGTCATGGGATTAAAATATTTTTGTAACAAAAAGTACACATGGGTTAATGAAATATTAAACCTTTAATCAACAATTATTTATTGATATTAATACCCTATTTGAGGCTCAGATTAAATCCAAAAAATTTGGGAATTTGAATCAAAATTCATATTGTGAAGTGGATGTTAATTTAATGTAATATATAGTAAATATCAAGGATGTCACTATATATAATACCTAATTATGTAATCACCTAAATAAATATCAAAACTTTAAATCAGTATTCATTAATCAATTATTACAACTATTCTCTGAAAACAAACCCCCATTAAAAATACAATTTAAAAAAATCAACTATAAAAAAGTAACATCATTGAGGATTTGACCCAAGTGTCTCTATAAACGTTATCATATCAACATAACTTTGAATAGATGATATGAAACAATTGTTCACAATTAAAATGGTTTCATGTCTAAGGATGGTGCAACTGGTAATCAGTAGTTTTTTATTTGTGTAAACAAAGAAAAAAATCAAACAAAAAATATATATGAAAAAACAAAGAAAAACCCACCTTACCAAAAAATTCATAAATGAAAAAAACAAAAAACAAAAACCCACCTTCCTAATCCTTTAAAAATTTATTTGAAAGCCTCTTATCCTCCCAAAATATAAATAATAATTTTTTCATATGAAAATAGGATGAACTCTTCACCAACGTAGGGGGAACATTTGGGTAATAAAATCACTATAGAACCATTAATCTTCTTTATAATTAATCTAAATATGAGTGATCCTAGCAAAAAAAACTTATAGAAATCGCTTCTCCTGATATTAATTACCAATACCTTGGTATTCAATACCAATACATTGAGGTAGATTTCAAACTCAAATCAGGATTGAATTATTTTCTACCTTATTTCCATGGGCAAGTTAGTGAGGATCCCCATCTTGAACTCAAAGAGTTATAGGTGGCGTGCTCTACTAGGAACCCTCAAGGGTTTTCTGGAGAACAAATAAAGCTTTGTGCATTCACTTTCTCCCTTGATGACTTCTTTAAGTAATTTATATACTACCTCCCTCTTATTTCTATAACCACATGGAATTACACGAAGTGAATTTTCATATGAAATTTTTTATTCTACTTCTTGAAACACTTATATATGAAAGTAAATAAGTGGTTTATATCAATTCTCCAATTAATCATTCCATAAGTACAGGGATAGGTTAAAAAATATATTTGTAGACTTCCCACACCACAAAATCCCTGACCAACTATTGATCCAATACTTATTTGAGGGTTTATTATCAATGGAGATAACTCTTATTAATGTTGTAGTTAATAGTTATATTGTTGAAAAAACACCAACAACTACACGAGATCTCATAAGAAAGATGGATGAAAACATGTAACAATTCCACACTCTAGCACATGCTCAATTCAAACAAGTCCAAGAGAATAAATCCGTAGAGACTAACAAGATGACTAGGTTTATGAGTGAACTTATAGGTCTTGTACGACCACTATATGTAGCTTCCAAAGCCCCAACCTAACCTTCTCCACAATCTCTATTCTCTAGCCCAATATAAAATTATAGAATCTACAACCCACCAGCTCATTCAATCGACACATGCCCACATCTCCAAGATGATACATCTGATTCTTCTAATCTAATAGAGCCCAAAACAATATTTCCATAGAGGAACACAAACCCTCAATAATTAGGTCAGTTTATTAGAAACTTCAACCAATCCCACTTGGATTCATTCTCTTCTACCTATACCATGGATTGTGGAATAGTAATCCTATATCTCACCCCCTCAGTTCCCTCATCCTAATCCAAACCAATACCAATATGGTCAAGGTGGTGGTAACATAAAACCACCTTGTCCATTTGTACATCAACCTAGAAGAAGAAATCATCTTCTTACTCTTCAGGATTCCATTATCCTAGTTATCTTTCTCAATTTCCAACCCAACACAATTTCTTTCCCAAGAACCCTAATCAAATCAATCACAATGAGGGATATGAATCTTCTTTAAATAAACCATGGGAATGTTTTTGTGGAATAGCTATCCTCTTTTACCCATTATTGCCTCAAAAATATTGAAAACCAAATTGGTCATCTTGAATCCCACCTCATCCAGTTTCCACAATCCAATTCTTCTTAACTCTCAGATCAACCATTATCTAACCCTAAGGGTAATGTAAGTGTAATTTCACTTAGATAAGGAAAGTAATTCAGAATTACTCATGTTTAGTCCTCTTAATACCCTTTAAATTCTTATATAGAAAAAGAAAAAAATGTTCATAAAAATAACAAGAATCCACTCCCCCACCTCCTTCGAATCCACTAAAAAACCTAATTCCTTTTCATGAAGCCATCTCTATAACAAAGAATCCATTTGAACTTGAATATCAAATTTGTAACATGTTTATACATGTCTAAGTGAACATTAACCTCTTATATGACATTATAAATCCCAAAGAATGCAAATTTCTTAAGGACTTGTGAACCCATAAGAGACAAATTAGGATCATTGAAAACATTTCAACCCTACAATCAATTCCCATGAAGAGCAATGATATAGGTACCTTTACAGTTTAATTCAAAATAGGGAGTTACAACTTTATTTTTGAACTCATAGACCTAAGAGAATAAACAAATTTCATTCCCAAATCTATCATATCCAACCTTAGACTAGGTCCCTTGTACCCAATAGGTGTTTTTATCTAGTTAGCCAATTGAAGCACTACCTATCCTAAGGGAATAATTGAGAATTTCCTTGTCCGAGTCAATGATCTTATCCTCCCATCCAATTTCTATGTCCTTGACATAGATTGTGAGAAAACTTCTTGAAAATATCCGTTGAGTTTATGATTTCCTTTCTTTATGATATCTAGAACTAATATTAATTTCCATGCTAGCATCTTATCCCTGGAATTTCATAACAAACAGGTCAAGTTCAATATTTTTACATCCATGTGATATCCATTATAGAATCACTATGTATTCTTTATAAATTATTCTGAAAGTCTCTCTAAGAGGGTTTTGAACCATGATCCATAATGTTAATTATGTTCTACTGATATAAGAGTTTGAATATTTCATCTCCATTAACCAAGTCATAAATGGATAAGTTTATGTTTACATTTCACATGTAATCTCCATAGATCTAAAAACCAATAAATATATTTGGAATCCCATCCCACATTAGATCTCACTTGGATGGTAAAGAGGAAAATGAACATTCAATCTCATTTGTTGATTCAAATCAGATTATCCAACATTCATCATGTCCTATCTATGATTATGAATATTATATTATAATTCAAGTGAATCTTGAACCAATGTGCTTATATTATCTCTATAGTAGTGAAGTTTGTGATATTTCTCCCACATTAATAAATTGATCTCTGGTGAGGTTGAAATTGACCATTCATTGGAAAACAACATTTATATTAACGATGTAGAAAAATCTATTCAATCCCATGCCCCATTTGATCCTCATTACTTTCTAATGTAATGTAACGGAATAAATGAGTTAGAAACAACTGGGATCTCATTGTTTTATTTTGTGTTATCTAAACCCTATATAAATACACCAAAAGAATTGAAACAACGTCATAAATTTCCAATCATCGAAAACCATCACTTTGTGGATAACATCATTCCGTAAGTTGAATACCAAATGTAGGATACTCATATTCTATTTCCACTCCCGTTGAATTTCAAGAACAACAACAATGATGAGAAAAAATTATCCAATAAACAATTGGTCCTCTCAAAGGGGTTATTTTTTTAGAGAAAAACAATTATTGACAAAATAATATGGCCACTATTAGACTATGGGTAGTTCACTACCACTGTATTTATGTAGAAAAAATAAATACAATGCTTCTTGGGAGGTAACTCATGTTTTATTTTACTTTTATAAAATTTTCATTTATTTTTATCTTTTCATTAAATGAATAATAATTTTTGTTTTTGATTCTATTTTATGTAATGAAAATTTTCTAAATCATCACTACAGAGGAAACATTCCCCATAAACCACATATACTTCCACCAACCCACCACTAAAAGGAGATGATAACCCACCAAATCCAAACCAGGGGTAACATCTTTCCCTTTAACTCCTTCTTTGTCTCTTCTTATTCTCTGTCTCTCTACTTTTCCCTCCCTCATTCACTTTTTTTACTAATTTATTCATTTACCTCTTTTTCACTTTCTCTTTTGTGTGGTTGTGTATTTTAAAAAAAATTGAAAAAAATAAAATAAAAAGAGAGAATCCTAATTACTCAACATTAAATTATGTCCAACCATTTTTGGGAGTCAAAAGACTACTTTCCATTGAAAACATTTTGTATTTTCAACATAAAATTGGATAAATAATTTTGTGGCATGATTAATAAATTTTGAATGATCAATTTTTGATTTTTAAAATTATTCCTCCCCAACCATGAAGAAGAAAATTAGATTTCATTCCAAGGTAACCTACGGACATATTTTCATATTATGTGTTCTTCACCCTTGATTGGGAGTTTTGAGTCTGTGGACCTTCAAGCTGAACCTACTTTATCATTCGTTAATGTGGTAGAGACATTTTATGAACTATATTATAATCAAAATATCCAAATAGACTCCCATTACCCTTACATTTATCCTCATTTTGAAATCATCTTTGATCTTATGAAAGCCCTTTTTGATATCCACATTCAAATCCGAAAACATTTTTCCACCCAACATCTACATGGAATTTCTTTTCATAGTTTATTGAAATTTATGTGTGGTGGATTGGATTTCATTTTTGATACCATTTACATGATTTTAAATGTGTTATAATATTCTTGAGGGAAAGCATACATTGAAGTATGGGAGAGAGGTAATAATTCAGTGATTTTTTGGAATGTATTTATGTTTATGACATCTTGTAAAAATGATATAGACAATTATTCAAAAATAATGAAAAAAATGAAAAATAAAAAGAAAAAAGAATGGTTTGTGTCTGGTGAGGGTCAAAAATCACTCTGATTGATCCTTTGATCTTGTTATAACTATTAAAAGTAGTGTCATGTTGAGATAAAACTAGGTTTGTGAGATGAGTGTGAGATTTTTTTCAAGTTCAAATTAAACAAAATAAAAAAAAAGAAAAAGGAAAAATGAATACTTGCTTCATCTTTTATAGTGTAATTGGGAGATGTTTTTCGTTTTTTACATATTTTATCATTCCACCCACATATAATTTTATTTCACTTTTTATTGTTCCTTCAAAAATTCATTCCATTATAAATATGTGTTTCCATAACCTTCTATGAATGATTTCAAAAATTATGCAGTACTTTTTCAATGTTGGGGTTTAACCCCTATTTCCCTCCATTTTAGACATTATATTACTACCATCCCATAGCCACTTAAACCCCCCCTAAAAATACATCTTGATTTTTGTGAATTTTATAATAGGGAATAAAATCTAATATCTCTCTCAAACCCTAATATTTTCACATTTGGTTGGTGATGGTGTGAACCTCTATAAATAAATGTTTACCATCTTGAGAAGAGTTAGTTTTGAGTGCCTATACTTTCCATTTCTAATTTTTATCATAAAACATTAATTGTTTTTAGAACGTTTTGTTGTAATATTTTGTGGTGGAATTCATTATGGATGATTTAACTTGTGTATACCCCTTTATTGGAGATTTTTTTAATACTTTTTCGTGAGTAAATAAAATTAATTATGTTATTATATTTGATTTACATGAGGAATTTAACAAGCCTAAGTGTAAGGGATTTGATTTTATTAATTTATTCATAACTGTTTTCTACTAACATTATTAATTTTCAATTAATAGTGCATAAATGGTGGGAAACACCCAAGTTTTAATACTAAATATAAATTTTGAGCATTATTTTGATTAATCCAAGTTCAAGTTAGTTTATTGTTTTAATTATAACTCCAACCATTACTATCATAACTGCGTGATCATTATTTTATGGGGTTTCTAATTCAATTTCCGAAAAATTATTCTACTAGATATTGGGAAAATTCATTCATCTAAAGGTCTCTATGAACCACACAAGAAGGCTCATCAAATCTGTGATGAAAACTAGACTAGCTATGATGGTTGAATTTTGGGGCTCAATAAAGAAGACTAAATTTTTATTGAACTCTTAAATATGTTTTATGATATCATATTAAACATTTTAGGAAAAGTTTGAAGCTCAAATGATTAAAAAATGGGACCAAATTATGATTTTAATAACATCTCATAATCTTATCTAGGAATTAGAAACATCCCACATTTATTGACTTTTCTCCCAATCCAATTGACCAAATCTTATAAAGTTTTGTGGTGAGAAAAAAAATATGTAGGATAGTTTTTTTAGAATAGTTTTTCTAAATTTTATGGGATATTTATATACATAAAGTCATTCAAATTTATACCATGAAAAAAATTGACTAAAAAATGGACAACTACGCATGGTTTGGGACAATAGCCATAAATTTGGATAAAAAAGTCCAACGGTCACAAAATTTGGAGGGTGTAATGTAAAAATCCATATATATAAATTTAAATAATAATATTTCTCCATATTATTCTGTATAAAATTTCAAATTGTCCATCTAACTTGATGGGTAGTTTTTGAAGCAAAACAGTCCTCCACCTTGGGCTATAAATACATCACCCTTTTCAATTGTAACCACATAAGTTGTTTTAAATTTCATTTGTATTTTAATGAATGTTTCATATTCATATTTTATTATAATAATACACCCTCTATTTTTTATTATTAATGTTCTTAAAATGGTTTAAATAATTTTAAAAACAATTTCCTTATTTTTCATTTTTATTTAATCAAAAGTGTGTTTTTAACTCTCTTCATTATTTGGGTCTGTGTTCGAAGAAAAAATATTTTCTTATACCATTAATTTTTTTTAATATTTATAATTCCTTATAACAATAATATTAAACAATATTACTAACCATATAAATGTATGAGTAAATATATCATTTGGGTGAGTCATATTTTTGGGATGTTAAGTGATTGAGAGCTTTTTCTTGATTAATATTTTTTAAATTGATATTGTGTATGTTTAACATAAAATGTCATGGATTAATTACATGTTTTGTTTGATATTTTGATTACATGGTTTATTGGAACAAAAATTAAACATGAATTTATTAAATATTGAATCTTCAATTAACTATAATTTATTGAGATCAATACCCTAATTGAGGCGTGAATTAAAGAAAAAAAATTGAGAATTCAGATAAAAAATAATATTTTGAAGTGGATGTAAATTTAATGTAATATAGAGAAAAGATCAAGGATATCAAAAGTTTTAATCACTAAATATGTATTCACCCCAATCAGTATTAAATTTTCAAATCATTATTCATCAAATAATCATTTCATCTAAACATTGCAAACAAACCCCCTATTAAAAAGACAATAAAAAATGGAATATAAAAAAGTATCATCAATAAGGATTTGAACCAAGTGCCACTATACACATTAGCATAGAACTATACCTTTGATTGGTTTATAGGTGAAAATCATCCACACTTCACTCTTATATGTAAAAAATTTGGGATGGATCACTCAGGTAATTTACTAAAATGAATAAGAAGTTGTTTCATGTGCGAGAGGCCTAGCCATTGAGAAAAATAATGTCAATGTGATGTGAAGAGTCAAACAATGAAATAATTTGGGAGAAATCCAAAACAAATACACAATCATCACTCACGTTCTTTATATGAAAGGATTTTAGGAATTATGTGAATCAATTCCCTAATATAAAGTCTAATAAGGATAAACATATTTAGAAACCTTTGAATTTAAAGTACAAAGGGAAATCTCATGTGATCACAACTTCCAAAGTGGGTTATGAGAATGATGTAGTGAAAGGTATGATTATCATCCACTCTATAATTGCTAATGTATTTTTTAATTATGGATATAAACATTATTTTATATCAAAGAAATTTTCTAAGGCTATCACATTACCACCTCTATAATTAGATGTTGAGTTAGCGGTGAAAACTCTCAATGGTATGATGATTATATCTAAAGTCAATAAAACACATCCAATAGAATTTTTGGGGAATGGGATTCCTGTAAATATTATTATTCTCCCGAAATTTATATATGATGTTATTTTGGGGATTTATTGTAATTCTCTATATAGATATCATATCAATTACTATGAATGGGAAGTCACGTTTGATATTCCAAATCAACCTATGATCATATTTCTGTGACAGGATGAATATGAAAATTTATTTAAAGTTAATTTCATTATATTGGTCGTAATACCTATCCATGAGATATATTTATTTAAAATGGATGGGAAAAAACTCAACATCTAAGATATTCATATTGTTTAAAAACATGCTAATGTATTTCCTGAAGACTCTCATAATCTTCCCTTAAATCATGAAATTGAGTTTTTAGTACAAATCATAACTGGTGATACACCTATTTTTCATACTCCATTTAAAATGAACATGATTCAGTTTCAATAATTGAATAAGAAACATTTAAATAATATTGATTAAAGATTTATAATCCCTAGTGCATCACCATGGGATGAACCTATTATTTTTGTTAAGAAAGAAGATGGGTCAATGTGTCTTTACATTGATCACAAAGAACATAAAAATATCTCTACAATTAACAAGTATCCACTTATAACAACATGGTCTTAACATATATATATATATATATTGCATTACTTTCTGGAATACATAAAATACTATAGAAACAGATGCCCAAAGATCTTATTAGTTTATTGCCTTTGGAAACATGGAATTCTAAACACTAGTACATGAGTGAGCTACATTATCTCCCACTAGGTTCTTCATTACTAGCACCCTTATTAGACACATCATAATTAATACATATATTCATAACCTATGGAAGGAAACATAAAAAGGGGTGACCTCAGATGCTCAGTAAGGGTAAAAAAGGGATACATTTAAGCATCAACATGTGAATAGGGTATGAGAATGCGATCATAAAATTCAAAGATCATAACCTGTATATCCATGATCATAAACATGAATCATGGAATAAAGAATGTATGTTCATAAAACAAGAATCATAAGGGAAACAAGAGAATAATCCATTAAACTATAATATAGGAATAAGACATGGAATTTAGGAAGACACCTAAACATGTAATATCATTCCCTATATGTCAATATACATTTCTAGAACTTATCAGGACACTTCATGGGGAGTAAACATACTAGGAATGAAATTCCACCACACCCAGTTGTCGTCCTTTTCTTATAAGGGGTCTTGTTTCCCCATATTCCTATATTGGATTAGGTTTCCCCTTTTTCCTACAGTGGATCAAGTTTTCCCATATTCCATATTCATGGTGACTACACCTATTGGGAGGGACACACCACCATCCCCAGTATTAGTCCTTTCCTTATAAGTGATCGCGTTTCCTCATATTCCCATAGTGGCTTGGGTTTCCCTATCTTCCACAATAGATGAATCTCATCAGCTTTAATCCCATAATTATCTCAGGAGATATATATTTTTCCCAATTAATTTGAGGGAGATATAGGTCCCACCAATCACATAATAAAACCATTCATACATGTGCCACAAGTTAATAAAACATGCATCATCTCATAACCCATAAAAAGGGACGGGTTTCATAAACATCATATCATAACCCCTGAAATTAAATGAGTATCTTTTTCCCTTTGAACATGTGTCCTGGTTAAGAACAACTATTCCCAAAAGGTTTCCAATAGATTTGTTTATGGAACCAAAAACCCCCAATAGTTTTGTATCCAAAGGGACCTTCTTTCTAAAGGCAGACAATCGTTAAGGATTTTAATCCACGATGCTTAAGAACTCACTTTGGTCAAGAGGATGGGAGGTCGGGCTCAACATACCCTTTTGGGGGAAATTATTTCCTAATCTAGGAGTCTCTTATAGATTTAAGATATGTTTATGAATCATTCATTAATTACCATATATGAGGTAGGTCATCCCAACATAGGAAATCAATTATTAGCATGTATTGAAATTCAGAATCATCTGTATGTATTAGAGGTTATTCATCAATGGAGATATATGTATGTATTTGGTGTTATCTATAAATGGTATCCTCTCATATATTACTTAGATATTATTTGATATTTATTATGGCAATACCTGTTTTTAAGCAACTCAGTGGGGAACTCTGGAATGTATGGTCATCCAGGTAGAGGAAAGTCACTATGGAGTTTATTATCATCCAGGGAGATAGAAGTTGTTTTGATGTTGGGATCAAACCCATAGATGGGATTCTTATGTATCCTTGTAAAATAAATCAAAACCCACATAGTTTGGTGCCACTTAATGGGACACATCATATATTTTAAGGTCTTGTGATAAGGAACCAACCATAAATTTTAATTTCATGTGATAAGGACATCTAGGTGAAAGGTGCCTAGTCAAAGTTTGGTGTGGGACTTATACCAATGCATCCCAAGGAACCTAGAAAAGATATGAGTTTACAAGTTGTATTAGACCCTATTGGGAAAGTGGCCTAGAGAAAATATGGTTGATTTGGGATGTTTGGTTTGAACCTCAGGGAGGCTTCCCACATATCCCACTTGAATGAGAATCAAATCCCACATAGTTAGGTAAGTCTCACAAGGAAGAATGGGCCTTTGAGAGAAATAGGTTAGGGATTATTCTTAAAGATGATTCTATTCTAATAGGGTCCATTAGAGATGTCTTAAATCATAGATATTTAGGGAGGATTAATTCGAGACTTACTCCAAATAAGGATGCCTAGATTAAGGGAAATAGGATTGGGGATTATTCCTAAAAATGATTCCCTAATAAAGGGAGTTTTATTTCTCATTTTCTGTATGAGATTTTAATGATATTGGGATTTAATAAGGATTTCTATGTATCCCAATTATGGTGGGAGTTAGAGTTCTTGTATTTCATTCCTTTAGGTGGATTTTATGGGTGTTTAAATCATTACAAACCTCTAAGGTCATGTGATTCATGCTCATTGTGGTAAACAAGAGGATGTGAAAGATTCAACAAACCACACATGCCTTATTCTTTTTTGGTGGAAGAGGATGGGCCTATGGTGCAAGAGTCTAGGGAGACTGTGGAAGAGGCCATGGCTAAATCACATCCCTTTATTCACTTTACATTAGATGAGGGTCCAATGTAAGGAAGGAGTGAAGTTGAAAAAGGCAGAGAGGAATGAGATTGAAACCTCCTATATGAATGTCTAGGGGATAACACTAAGATGGATTCCCTAAAATGAGTCATGTAGTGGGAAGGTAGACTTATCCTTTGTTCAAAAGGAAAAGAAAGTATGATCCTTACCCAACCTATTAGGGACCAAAATGCTCTAGGTCATAGAGATGATAAGGGGAGGAAGGAGTTCTATCCCCAGAATCCAATACTGGGAACTGTTCAACACAGTCTATTGAGTAAGGGTCTACGTGACTGTAGATATAAAAATCTATAGACGTCATGAGGATCCTGAACCTTTGGTAGGATAATTATGGGAATCCTCTAAGAATAGAAATATAATTCCAAATGGGTGACATGATGGTTCTCCATTCCCTATGATTTGGTAAATCAAGAGGTCTTGGTGTAGATTTCAATGTTCTCTCTTTCAAACAATCAAGTCAGAGAAGAAAAGGCCTTTCCATGAGTGTCTTTGAAGGAGGCCTAACAGATGGATCAAGTAAGAGGAAAGGTAGGGTGAACATCAAGGAAGGGTTCTCAAGTAAGTGACACACAGGTATGGGGTTCTCACGTAGGCTTTGGTGAACTGATTTCACCTTAATTGAAGAAAAACCTGGATTACTAGACTTGGGAGAGACTTGAATTAAGACTTAAAGAGTATTCAAAGGTATTCCCTAAAGTGGGGCATGTAACTTCATAATTGAGGAAGGGTGGTCATGAACGTGTTCTTAAATTGGGGGGTTTGTGTGAATGATTCATACAAGTGTTGTTAATTTTTAATACTTGGAGAACATAAGTCTTACTATACACCTTTAATTTCCTCGCTTTAGGTGTTAAGGAACCACCGTGAAGGTTTTGGAGGACTTGGGTAAAGCATTAGGTAAACTAGAGCACTCGTCAGGCTTTACGAAATTCTTTTGTGAAAATGAAGGCCCCAAAAGTCTATTTATAGGAAAATATGGTACCCTAAGAGATGCTTACTTGGAACGCAAGTGATGTGGCATGAAAGTGCTTGCATGCCACCAGTGATTCAGGTTGCCTTGGGTGAACTCAAATATGAGAATTTGAAAATATTAAAATTATCCATGTATTTTATCAAATTTCTTCTAAGGCATTTCCCTTTGTCACTTTTTTCATCCATGTGGTGAAATAGAGTGTCAAAGAAATCCACCCTTAGGATTGGATCTGAATGAAAAGGGGGTCTAATGTTGAGGTAAAATGGGATGAAAAAGGAAATGGGTCATGAAAGTTCTGGGTTTTCATTAAAGATGGTGGCATACAAGTAATATTTCATCATCTATATATAGGGGCTTCACTTCGGCAAAAATAACAATGGATTTTGAGGTTTTGATTATCATGTAATCCATAATACAATGAAAGAGACCATTCAGAGAAGGGAGACAGATCATAAAAATCAGTTAGATCTAACAAAGTCCAAGATTCTTTATAACATTGATACTTTTTAAGCAGCAATATCTCAAGATGAGGCCATTCATTTTGAAAAGTTTCCAACATTCAGGAAGAAATCTAAAGATAATACTGTTCAAGTTTTTCATCTTTATCAATAGTTGGACACTTCTACAAATAAAATTGAACAACATCATTACTCAATAGAAGAAGCCCAAAAACAAGGGGAAATCCATTGCAGATGCTAAAGAAACACTTTGTCGGGTTGAGGAGACTGATGCTTGTCAGCTGATCGAACTTCAACAGGTGGATAATGGGGCTCAGGAGTCCATTCAATAAATTAAAAGCTTTATTGAAGACCACTTGTGATTTATAATAGAGAGACTCCAATTTATGGTTGTTTCTTCGGGGATTTATTTTTCTCATAAATGAAAATAATTTGTTTCTAATCATCTATGTCTTCATCCCTATTTTTTAATTTTAATGTGAAAATGATTTTCCTAAAATGACATTTTCATACTGGATAATCATAATTGCAATGATAAGGATGGAATGCGCTCTAATTTTTACCTAAGCAAATGGGCCTAGTGATTATAGTTTGACTGTTGCTAGGGTCATACGGAAAACTCTAAACAATTTGCGTCTTTTGTGTTATTATCATAATTTTTCCCTAAGACCAATATGGAGGGGACTTAGTAGGTGATAAATTGGATTTTTATTAGGCTTCCATTTTATCTTTTCATCTAACAAGTTTTTTATTTTAACTTTTTAGCACTCGATATTTCCTAAACCATACAGAGTGTAGGTCTAGTGAGTTGATACTCAACTTTTTTCCAGATTTCCCTTTGTAGGTTTTCAGTCTGCTGAGTACTATGTATCTTTTTTTGGTAGTTTAAATTTATACATGTTGGAATAATAAAGATAGTATTTTAGGTCGAATAGATTTGACCATGAATTTTGATATTAGAACCCAAACAAGTCTTTGATGGCTAATAATGTTTTTATGTTTCCTTAGATACTTCCAAGGGGAATATTGAGTCGTGTTTTTTATTTTCACCAAATATAAAAAATGAAGTATGAGAGTAGAGGAGCGCTCTTATAAAACCGAAGTTACCGCTATTTGAAAAACCCATTATGGGGGCTGTATTATGTAAGGTCAGTTATGGCATATGCTGTGTAGCCAAACAAAGAAATCCTTTGGTTGAAAGGACCATTATTTGGGAGAATTATGCAAGGAAAACTGAGGAACATACTGCATAGTCAGATAAATGAGTCCCTAGTATTTTTTACGTTCTATTATTGATAGAAAAATGGGTTTATGATTTGGATTTATTAAGGTCACAATGGATGAATATTCTAAGGAAATATGTTTAAGAATAAAAGGGGACATCTGTGCCAACATAGGCAATGAATGAGAAGCCACTCCTACATGAATTTAATGTGTGAAGGAAGGTACATTTTTCAGAAAAGGGGATTTCTGAAATTATTCTACGTAGTTTCATGTTGTACAGTAAGAAAATTATGAGGTTCAATTTCAAGTCATGGAGTAAGGACATTAAGGGATTTTTGATAATATGATAAATAGTTTGAATTCATGTAGCAAGGATATTATGTTGTGTAGTTTAAAGTCATGCAGTAAGGAAATTTGGGGTTTGTATAGTTTAAAGTAATAAAATAGGGACATTAAAGGGATTTGATTTAAGGTATTTATCTTTGACTGATGATTTTATGGTTTTCCAATTCTTGTTAATTTTTATAAAAATGTTCTACCATATTCAGGTATGGAAAGGGATAATTGTGAGATGTGATTTGGGGATTTGTGTATATAAAGAGTGACACAGAAAAATGGATAATGGCATTAGATGAGTTATCTTCCAAGAATGAAGTTACAACTATTTGAGAAACCTGTTATGGGGGGATGTATTATGAAGTGAAAATTATTACATATGATGCATAGCCAAAAAAAGAAATCTTTTGGTTGACATGGCAGTTAAGTAGGTGACTGATGCAAGGCCAATTGGGGGCATGTACTGCATAGTTAGGTAAAGGGGCTCTCAAGAATTATTAAATTCTATTGCTAAAAGCCAATGAAAGTTTATAGAGATTCAGATATTCCCAAGAACAATGTTTTGTTTTATATAGAAATGTACATGAATACAGAAGGGGTATTTCCATTCATGATGTCCAAGTAATTAGATAAATAGCATCTCTATGAAGGTCTAGCCCAAATGTAGAAAGTATTGTGCCTATAGTTTTAGGTCATATGATTAAGACCATAATGTTATGGAAACAATAGAGGATTATGTGGTCGAATGGCCCATGATCATTCCAATATGATTTGGACCTATGTAGAGGGAAAAAGTAAACCACGTTCTTAGAGACATTCACGTCAAAATAAAGGATATGATACAAATACACAAAGGATGACCACTTTAAATTGTAGGTGCCTACATACCATCATTGAAACTTAAAAAGATTGTAGAGGCTTCTCTTAAGATTGAGTTACCGCTATTTGAAAAAACCCATTATGGGGGATGTATTATGCAGGGCCAACTATGGAATGTTCTTTATAGACAAACATTGTTATACATGGCTAACAAGCCTGTTATGTAGGTGAAGTTTATGCAAGGCCAATTGGGGAATGAACTGCAAAGTCAAGAAAAAAGATCTCAGGTTTGAGGCATTCTATCACTAGAAACCAAAGAAATATTATGAAGATCTTAAATTATTTCAAGTTTAGCAGAACGATGTGCAAAAGGGGAATTTTACAATGCATAAAATAGGTTTTTTGTACCGATAATGAGCATGAATTTAGAATCACTTACATAGATCTGACTCATATGTATAAAAGGGGACATCTTTTTCTTCCTTAATGGGTTCTCTAAGGAGGGGGCCTAAAATAAAAGATCATGTATAGATTTTGATCGAATGTAGGAGAGGGGGAATTTTCATTTAACCTAGGGATAGGACTAGGATATGAGCCCTAGTTTTCAATACATATCTCCAATGGGATGAGAATCAATCCATACATATTTCTCGGAATACCGTGTATTTTAACATCATGCAATAAGAACATTATCCATGTATTTTAACATCTTATGGCGAGGATGATAAATTAACCACCATGAAAATGAAGGTTAATTGTGGATAAATGTATATTTATGTCATGTGGTAAGGAAATTAGGTATCTTGACAAGAAATTTCATAAGACAATGTGGTTGAACAAGGGTATAGGGCCCCAACATCATTACGCATTTTGTGAGAGCATGAATCAAGCTACAGATAGTTCTAAATATACGATTTCATGTGTAAAATGAGAACTCATATTTGAATTCCTCATGTAGATCTGACTCATACATGGGAGAGTAGAGGAATTTTCATTTTGTGATGTGGTTGGGCCCATGATTTAAAATCTATATGTCACTACATATATCACAAGTGTGAGAATTAAGCCACTTGTAGTTCTTAAATAAAGGTTCATGTAGTTTATCATCATATAGTGATGACATATTTCTTTTAAGGCCTTATAACTAGGACCATTGATAAACCCAATAGGAATTGAAATACCTTATTTATAAAGAGAAGTTTTTTACCCAATTTCTAAGCCCACGTGAGGTATGATCGATGTTAGAAACAAGGACCAAGAAAGGTTTATTCTTCAACACAATGTAAATATAAGTGAAAGACAAGGTTATTATGATTAAGTGGTGGATAAGATAGGGTATAAGATCCAGGTGTCACTACATATCCTGTTGAGGAAAAAATCAATCCACACATAGTTATTTAAATTTTTCCCCACATCAATCATATTTTAACGTGGGGAGGAGGGTTTTTTATGATTTCCCAACTGATGGTTGGGACTAAAGCATGAATCCTAGGCATTAAACTATATATTATTGTAATAAGAATCAACTCACAAGTCCTGGAATAGATACCTACATAGATTTGAATCATGTATAAGGAAAAAGAAGGGGTTGTTTCTACCAAAATTGGGTTTGGGCCCAGGTTTGGAGATCCATGCATAACTATGTATCTCATTTTTATGAGAATCAAGACACACATTTTTCTTGAAATGTCTTCTATGCATGTTTGATTCATACACATAGGGAAAGGGTAATTTTATTTTATTTATGGCTAGACCAGAGATAGAAGATCTGTGCATCACTACATATCTCATTTAAATGAGAATCAACCCATACATAGTTCTTTTCTTATAGTTTTTCATCAAGCGGGAAGGACATGGGTGACCAGATGTGAAAGAAACATTATGGATGGACCAATGGATAAGACCCATGTGTCACTACATATCTTTCTAGGGAAAAAAATCAAGACACACTTAGTTCTTGACAGGTTACCTATGTAGATCTAATTCATACACAAGAAGTAATGGTATTTAATGATTAATCATGGATAGAACCAGGATTGGAGATCTGGGCATCACTACATATCTTGATGAGGCAAGAATCAAGGCACACATCATTCTTTTAATGTTCCATTCAGTTTAACGTCCTGCAGTATTGATGAATATGAACTGATGTGAAAAGATAGAAATATTGCAACTAGACTTGGGGATAAAACCTATGTGTCACTATGTATCTCAAATTGGGTGAGAATCAAGCCACATCTAGTTCTTCAAGATGTTCCCCCACACCATTTAAATATTTATGTGAGAAACAGGGGCTTTAATACTATCTAGAATAATGGACAGGCCCCAAATATGATATGGTGCAAGAATCAAGCCATATTTTAAATAAGGGTTCCTTGTATAGAATTAACTCATATATAAAGAAAGGGGGAAAATGTTTCTTTTATGGTTGTGTATGTGACCAAGATAAGAGATGTGGGTGTCACTATGTAACTCATTGTAGTAATAATCAAGCCAAAAATAGTTCTTGAAAAGGGGTCCCTATGTAGATTTGATTTAAACATAGAGAGAAATGGGGTTCACGTTCCACTAGGGAGTGGAAATGATGTGAGTAATACATAAACATGATATGTACCCATCATTTAAGGTACCAAAAAGAATTTCAATTTTGGGTATCTTGGGATATTTATTATTTTCAAATGAATTATATGTTAACAATACATTTTAATGTCATGAGGTGAGGACAAAGGCTATTTTTCAGTTTCAGGTCATGGATCTAGGACTTCATACTGTGTATTTTAATGTCACATGACAAGGAGAAAGATGCTACATAGCTTAACTTCATATAACAAAGATGTGTATGGTTCTATGCTGTTTAACGTCATGAAACTAGAATATTGTTTGTTACATTTTTTATTATCATACAACTAGGATGAACTTTGGGAGATTACACAAAGTACTTCTTCAGGAACCTTTATTTGGTTAGAGTTTTAGTGATTTCTCCCACCATTGAGATTATGAAATAATCTCTATTAGAGTATATGTTATGTATATACTAAGGTACATCCTACTTTGGATCATGTTTTGGAGCCTTATTTTTTGTACCATCATATTTTTAAGGACTAATACCAATTCTCATTGGAGGAATGAACAAAGGAAAAATTTCTTGTTGAAAGCTCATGCTATTCTATTCTGATAGACTTATAAGTGATTCAAGGTATGTAATATCATTTAATCCAATCTCTACAACTATTCTAGTCGATTCTGAGACTATTCATATATAGATAACTGATCACAAACATCAACTCGTACTGAAGGCAATTAAACTTCAATGGGTAAGACTGCTTCTGTTCTATATACCAATGAGTACGGAGTTGACTTTGTTGTTGTATGGGTAGTAGTCTAGTAAGAAAATATGGAATGAAAGAGTTTATAAAGATAACATTTCTTATCTTTATCCATCATTTTATGAATTATGTTGGACAAGGTTTTGTTATAATCCTCTATCTATCCATTTGCAGCTACATGATAGCGGGATGACTGGTTGGATTTGATATTGTATTCCTAATATTAATTTCCTACCTCAGTAAAACATAATTTTGTTTCATTTTCCATCAATATGGTATGATGGAAACCAAAACTAGTGATGATATTAACATTGGAAAAGCTAACAATGTTTTTAGCCCCAACTTATTTTATAGGTATAGACTCTACCAATTTAGAGAAGAAATCGGTAGCAGTAAGGATTTACTTGAACTTCTTGTCCATAGCTGGAGTATAAGGTCCTACTACATTTATTCCCCATATAAAAAATATCTTGGGGTATTTGGCTATATCTATAAACTCTGGGGGTTGATGAATGAAGTTGGCATGAACTTGGAAAGGATGAAACTTCTTAGTGAAATTTGTGAAATCCTACGTCATCAAAGGAAAAAAGTATACAAGCCATCATATTTGATCAGAAAGCCTATACCCAGGCTGGGGGGAACCAACGGTACATGCATGTACATATTTCATAATAGCTGCGGTTTCATCCCCATCAATGAATATGAATAGAATTTCATTGAAGCCTCGTTTATATATGAAATTTTGTTGATTTGGGCCACCATAAAGAGTGACATTAACCATTCATCACCTAACATGCTCTTTTATAGCTCTATCTGATAGAAGTACTCCATTTTGTAGATATTCCATGATGGGTGCCATCCATCCCATGGTATGCCCATATGGCTCTAAAATGGGGTTGATTTCATTGATTTACACTATTCTAATTTTAAAAAAAATGTGAATCCAAATGACAATGAGAAATGTTGATGGTTCTCTCATCCCAGTTTGGATGTTCCAGGGCTGTGGAATAATTTTCCAATGCATCAACTTGGGTGTTTTGTGATCATGGAACATTTGACAATGTTGGATCAAAGGGAAAAAATACCATTAACCCTTAGACATAATCACACAAGGATATTTGTTCTTCTATTCTAATGGGACAATCACCATTTATCTATTTGATTATTAATTCTAAATTACCCTTCACCTCCAAGTAATCCATTGGTACTTATAGTTCCAATTACATGCCCACAATGAGAGCCTGATATTCTGCTTCATTGATGGTACCACCTTCTGATAACAGGTTAGAGTAAGAAAAAGCTACCTTTTTTATGGATATAAGCACAATTCCTAACCAAAATTTATTTAGTATAGGGTTTTACATTCTATTCCCCATTAGAATTCTGGAAGAACCATCAAAATAAATTTCCCATGTCTAGGGGATATCCTGAATAAAGAAGCTTTCTTCATCATGTAATTCTATATTTAGGGATGTTTCTTTCGCAGATAGCTGCCCAACAAGGAAGTATTCCAAATCTTGGACTTTCACTACTTTGTAAGGCATGAACAGTATAACAAACTTCTGCAGATTAACTACCCACCATTCTAGATGTCCTTACAACATAGGAAAACTAAGGATAAATTTGAGCAGTTTATTGCGAGAGACCAAGTGTATCTCATGATGCTACATGTAGTGCTTCGGCTTATGGACTACAAATATTAATGCTAGGAAAATCTTCTTAATATCTGAATATTGAGTATTTGCATCAACCATGGTTTTAATAAGATAGTAAAGGATGTTTTCATTCCCAACATCATTCTTTTGTGCAACGAAGGTGCCTAGTGATTTATCCAAGGCTATCATATAAATAACAAGTGGTTTTCCTCCTACATGTGGCATCAATACCTATAGACTCCAGAGGTATTTCTCGAGGGTATCAAATTCCTCTTGGAAGTTATCGGTACACTTATATGTCACCCCCTTCTTCATCAATTTGGTGAAAGGAAAACACTTTCCTGCCAGATTTGCTATGAAGAATAATATGTAAGCTAAGGGTCCTTGAAGTCCACTCAACTCTTTCAAGTTTAGAGGATGTGTAATTATAAGGGTTTCTTTAGTCTTCTTAGGATCAACTTCGATGTTGTGATGGCAAACAAAAAGCTAAGAAATTTTTCCAAGGTTATCCCAAAAGAACATTTCAATGGGTTCAACTTCAGATTTTGTTGTCGAAGATTGATGAATATGATCTGAAAGTAAATCAATTGATCAAATAATTGTCTATATTTAAAAACTATATCATCAACATAGAACTCGACAAATTTTCACAATAAGGGTTTGAAGATATGATGCATAACACCTTGGTATGTGGCAATGACATTATTTATGCCAAAGGGAATTACTCGATAGAAAAATATACCTTGAGAGGATATGAAGGATATATATTTCTCATCATATGGGGCATATATATTTGGTTATATCCATAGTATCCATACATAAAAGAGAGATCTTTTTATCTAACTGTTTCATCAATCAAGAGTTCTATGATTGGAATTGGGATGTCATCTTTGGAACAATACCAGTTGAGATATATGAAATCTATGCAGACTCTAATTTTTCTATTCATATTTTTCACTAAGATAATATTAGATAACCATTTTGGATGTTACACCTCTCAGATAAAGTCAAATTTGATAATCTTGTCAACTTTAGCCTCAATTTTGGAGGTGTGAGTCGAGTGTGTTCTTCTTCCTTCCTGCTTATATCCCCAATTCTCTTCTGAAAAACCCAAATGATGGGAAGAAACATCAGGTTCAATACCTAGAATCATTTCATTATTTCAAGAAACAAAATCCTGATGTTTCTTTAGAAAGTATGTATACACCCATTTCTCTTAAGAAGTCATGGACGCTCTAATTAGAGTTGTGTGTGGATCTTCTTCTATAACAAGATTTATTTCTCTGAGTTCATCCACAGTGGTAGAGACACCTTCCTCAACTATTGTAGGGGAATATGTGAAGTATTCCTCTTCTTCTTCTTCTTCATGTATTGTTTCTTCTGTCTCTTCATGGAGGGTTGGTGATGAAGAATTTTTTTTAAAGCTAAGCGAGGAGTCAATATTTGGACATCCCAAAGAGGAAACAACCATCTCCAGCCCAATTGATGAGGAAGTGTATTTTGAAGTTCTGAAGAGAGGATGATGGGATGAGAATCATAATCCTTATCTTTTTCCATGAGTGAGAAAACTTATTATAATCTAACTATGGAAGTAGAAACTTGTAGAAACTTGAGGGATGGAATTAAGACATCTTCGTTTAGGCTTTCATCACTTCTTGGTGAATCAACGATTTCTCATGTGATCTTAGGTTCCATTGTCACAACTAACATTATAGAATCTGATGAAATGGTTCTTGGATCTAGACCAACCATTTCAATTTTATTAATTGGAAGTGTCTAATCAAAATTGATATTCTTGGATGGGTTATCTTGGATATTTCCCAGACCATTTTGAGTAATGATTCTTGTAACATCAGTTACCATGGACTATTTTCCCTTTGTGTCATATAACTCTTTATCAGTGTATTGAGATTCACATGTTTTTAATGGGGATTTATTATCATGCGATTTCTTAGTTTGACTATTGATAAAATATTTGAGACATTTGTGGTGCGATGAAGGAATAACTACATGCTGATGTAGCCAAGGTATCCCCAAAATAATGTTGAATGATGTGTCTTGTTGGACAACCATGAACTATGAATCAGATATGAGATTCCAAAATGAGTTCTGAGTGTAATCTAACTGAGGAGTTCTTTATCATTTATTTCATAACCCTATAACATTAATGTGGACATAGATAAGTGGTATTTAGTGAGTCTCAATCAGCGAAGTGACCGAATGGGAATATGGTTAACTCCTGAGCTATTATCAATGAGGATCATCAGATGTTAGTGTTATTAATATTTACAGATAGGTATAAGGGTTTTATGTGTCCATGTATGACATCATCCTCATCTTGTCCCTTGGAAGATATGAATGCATACAATTAAGCTGGGTCATTCTTTATATGGTAAACCTCTAGGGCAGCAACCTCTAGGGCAACAACCTCAGTTTCAAACTCTTAAGGGATTGAAAATGCCCCAATAAGTTCTTCTCAAAGATCTTTTGACATATTCAGAGCTTCCAGGATTGATATCTTGAACGATACTTGGTCCAATTTCTTTAATAAATCATAATTTTATCTCGAGGCCTATGGTTTCCAGTACAGAGAATCTATTTTATAGGTACCTTGGATACTGATGCCTCTAATGTGGATGGACCATCTCTCAGAAAAGAAGCTCTAAGTACTTCTTCTCTTGGTTGATTAGGTATGCTATATCTTAACAATAATTGAGAAGGTGGTGGTATAGATTCTAATCGATCTTCTAATATGATCATGTTAGGGAAAACCTTTTCATCTATGGGAGAATTCCCTTTTATATTCTGAGCTTGTTGGAGGAATCTCCCATGAGTTTTGTCCATGTATATGGTTCGAGCAGTGGTGTAATTAAAGTAGTGGCTTCTAGCATACTTATGTCTTCCCCTATATCCTCAACCTTGATGGCCTCTTCCCAAAGTTCCCCAATCAAGTTCAAGGATCTCAGGTTCATAATCAGAATCATAAGTTTTATAGGGATTGGTTAAATTAATAACGTTAGTGGAGCCGAAGATCAACTTCTCATTTGATGAAGATTCTTCCTGGGGGGGTGGTGATTCTTGTTGGGTCGTATGGTGGGGAATCAATCATTTTTTTAAAATGGTTGGAATAAAACCATCTAAGGTCAAGGTGAATTTAGAACATGACACAAAATCATCTTCTTCCACTTCCTCCTTACCTTACAACTATGCTACTTTTTTAAGTATTGACCTTCAGAGGACTGGGCTTGTGATGAAGACAACTTTGTTATAATTGAAGCAGCAGGAGACACAGTTGATTGTTTCAATTATGTTCATATAATGGAATGAGTTTGGTTTATTTATTTCTTGACCATCCATTCATAAAATTTATGATAATTCTTAATTTTTACTTCATTTCATTCACCTTCCTCATTTATATTGGTAATAATAAAACATGCTACCTCGGATGGGGAATTTTTCAGCTTCACTTGCCAAGAGTCCGCCATCATTTGTAGGAGGTATTTAAAAACAAAACTCTCCTAGATAGAATTAACCATAATTTTATGGAACGAAAAATAGTTTGAGAGGTTCTCATATCTTTCTTTGTTAGGTTTCTTTAGCCTGTGCAATTGAACTAAGTTGTTTTTCAAAGCTGAGATGAAGTGGTTGGGGACTAGGTCATTTTGAAAAAAATAGACATTGTTTTCCAGATCCTAAAACTATATTCTAATTTGATCATTTGTATCATATTGATGACGTGTTCATTGCTACTGACGCTTAGGAGGTGGATCCCTATGGTATGATGAGGGCTTTGAAGTGGGATCCGGTATAGAAGGGTCTTCTTAAGTGTGACTGCAATGGCCTCTTCTTTTCATGTTATTCTTCCTATGGCTATTATGATTAGTTGAGATTTGTATATAGACTCTATTATAGAGTTTTCCACCTATTGAGAAATAAAATACAAATCTCTAAACCCTTCAGTCTATTTCATAGGTATTAAAGGTGTTACCAACTCATCATGAAGATTTGCAACACAAATGGGCAGCAACTCTTCTTGAGGGTGTGGTATATTCAAGGATTATGTTAATACATTCCATAGAGTAGTGAAATATGAAACTATTTCATTCTCACTTTTCTTATAGTTTGTGATATTGAAGACCATTGTATTCTGTATTATTGAGATGAAATGTAAAAGGAACTTCTGACATAGATCTTTCCATCTGGTGATCGATTGAGACTGCAAACTTCTATACCATACAAAGGATAGCCCCTATAATGATTGCATGAAGAATATGAGTTTCACTGCTTCCTATTGATCAAGGGTCCCCATCATGGGATTGAAAAAAGAGAAAAAATGTTTCAAATTCAACTCCAGATCTTTTGAGCCATTGAATATTGGAAATACGGGATCCCCAAAATTTAGAGGAGGAGGGGTTATATCTACCCATTCAGGATAAAATTTTTTATATAATTATTGGTACATGGAATCCTTATATAACTTTCAATTGAGTTGTCAATGACTCAATGGGGTTTATAAGAATTCTGGAAACATATGGCTGTGCCGAGACTTGAACAGTTATGGCAGCTGGAGCCTGAACTAGTGCGACAACTGGTAGGGCCACCGATGGTGGTGTTGCTAGTATTTTTCTTGGATAACCCATAGGGATAGTCCTATAAGGATGTGACTAACCATGTTTTTCTTGTAATTTCACTGGAGTAAAGTTTTTATCTACATCAGTATTTGAAACAAACCCTCTTTACTAAGGTTCTCCTACTAGAAGTGCAATATGAGGATCTACTTGGGGAGCATTTATAAAAGTAATGCTACTTGAGAGTAACTCTTCATTGAGTCTTCTTAGCTCATTCATCTCCTCCAATTACTAAAAAAAATCTTTCTTCAAGTGAAATGGATTGACCTTATCTAGGTGAAAATGGAGAGACATGGTATGCCAATTACCTTTTACTATATTAGTTTCCTTTTGAAGAGGTGAAAGTTGATTATTCAAGGGAATACCTAAATTTTGGGTAAGCCTCTAATTTTGGGTATGCACGTCTCCTTCATTTTCTTTGATGTGGAACAAATTCTAAATAAGAACATCCTCATATGACTCCCCTAAATTAGAATCATTTTCTGTAGGATATTGCATGATGAAAATGATAACTTTCACTGATTTATAATTCATTAATGGAATTTTGTCAGTAACTTTTTGAGAGATCACCTTCTTCTTTTCCCCCCAGTATACTTTGTTCTCTTATTTTATGGTTCACCAAGAACTTTCTGGAAAATATTAATTTGAAGGGAATCTTTAAATAATCTATTTTGTGTTCATTTTTCATCTTCTTCCCTAATTTGGAAAAAACTGACATTCGCTGAGGAGGAGATTATAAATGTGAAAATCCCCCAACCCTACATGCTTGGGATGTTCCAATTATTCTTTCTCAACCCTTCAGTCTCTGTTTGATGGTTATGAGGGTTGGATTAAAAAAATACCTCATCCCTACAGACTGGGGTGTCTTCTAAACTTCTATGGTTGATATCAGTGCATCTTCTCTTTTGATTTTATAAATTCTAGTCCAAACATTAGTTGTGTCCATTATCTAGAACTCGCTTTAATAGACTTCTTCAGAATACCCTTTTGCTATTTTGGAAATTTGAGCAATATAATGGCTAAAATCCTCTAAGTGGGAGGACTTCTATATGATTTTAGACACTTGATGAAAAAGTATCAAACTAGATTTATCACTTTGGGCCTGACTTTGGTTGAAGTCGGTTGAGGCCTATTCTTGTTGAGCATCTCTTTAGCCATGAGTAGAATTTTCTTATTTTTTTCAGATTAGGGTAATAACATTGCATGAGACCACTTTTTTTGGGTTTTTTTAGATTTGGAGCATAGTGAAATTCAATGATCCATGTGCTCCCCATCCTTTTATAAGAATAACAGATGGAATATCTACGATGAATCATTGCAACCTCATTAATGCATTGAGGCATACATGTTGAAGGTAACCTTATTGCTTCTCGATCATTGGATATCGGAAAAACTAGAAAGATTCCAAGTCAATTTGGCATTGTAACCCTTCTATTGCCTTAACATGACTTTTATATTCATCATACAATAATACATTGTCTCTTATAAGAAAAAGAGTCTTCTATATGTTGAGGTGGATATCATGAATACAATATTCTTCCAACATCTATGGAATGTTGTATTGAGATGTGGCCAATGGACAGAACATGACTATTATTTCACCCATATCCAGTTGTTTCCTTGTGTACTATATATCCTATTCATCTTTTCTAGATGTTTCTGAACCAAGTCTGACCAGAGTGGATGTTTTCTCTACTATATTAGAAGTAAAATGACCTAAGGGAGGTTTGATGAAGGACCGTCTTCTTAGGATATCTTCTAGATCAGAAATAATTTCACCTACCAGTAATAAGGCATCATATATGACTGGCCTTATGTTTGTGAGTGCGTCAAGATAAGAGGAATTTCTTTTCACTACATTTTCAATTGGACAATACTATTAACAACGCAAATAACTAATGCAAAGAGTACTTTCATAATGAATGTTGTTATGGGGAGGGCCATCATGGTGGATTACAGCACGAGATAAATCCTTTTTTTCATTGGTATTCTGGTCACATAGAGGGTTTTCATGGATCTCTTCGAGAGATAGGTTCTCAATAATGAATGAATATTCATGAAGTAAGCCTTTATAAAGAAATTTTTAATGAGGAACTTTAGAATTACTACTACTACTCCCATAATTTGGTGATGATATGGTAGGATGTTAAACTGAAATAGATAAATGTATGAGGGATTAAAGAACTATAGCATTGAGTAGATCCAAATCAAAAAATGGATCTTGATTTTCCAACTATGCATGATAAGAATTATTTTTTGATGCGTTCTTACAAGCAATTGGGGATATCTTTTGGGAGAAGTGGTTATCGTGGGCAGGTGTATATGCGTTCTTTGGGGTGGATGTCAGAATAGGATAATTATCTCTAATTGGAATGGGTGTATTTTCCTAATCTGGTTGTCCGCATGATATGGGGGAGTATGCCTCATAACCCTCTTGGACGGGAAAAAATGTATACATCTGCTCTGGGGTGACATATTGATGAGTCACACTTCTTGTAGGGAAGAAATCATGTTTCTGTCCATCAGGTACACCTATTGTCGCTGTAATGAATTCCTGGAACGTCTCTAGGATATAGAAAGGAATTTGTGTGTGTCTTTTCACCATTACTAGGATGTTCTTGGTGACGTTAGCATCTAGAACATGAATATACGTCAATTACGTATATAGAATAGGTGTATATACCTGATCATATCCTCCTTTTCTTGCTAGTGGATATTGGATGTACCCATGTGTTGGGGTAGAGAGTTGAGTTCTCCCTCTGCTTATCATCAGAGATTTTCAACTGACTTCTCTAGATGCTACCAAATGAGGTTGTTGGATGAATTGATGAGTGAAGACAGGTGCGTGTTCCTGCTTGCGCATTGTTACTGAATTGGGATAGCGGGCTTCATTGAATGATTCTAGATGAGTTTGATGGTAGGTTTGATTATTTTAAGAAATTTTATGTTCTTGGTCATGGTACTCCACTAGATTTGAATGGTAATATTGGTTGGGTGCTGCCAGATGGTGAGTCTGATGGACCATAGAATGAATCTAGATGGGTGTATGTGCCCACTCACTCTTTGTAACCTAACAAGGTTTGGAGGATTATTCAGAGGAGGAAAACATATAAATCTTCTCCCTGTTAGCTGGTTGTTACCCCTAGTGGTCCGTATTGTGTTCCCAGATCTAAGTGTCCTGGTCCGGATAGTTGAAGGTAACACCCATATCATGTTGAGAGTTTACTATTGTGTGTGGTTTCTGGAAGATATTATTAGCAGGATCCCTTGGGAAGGACCCATGTGTCTTTAGTACAAGGTTGTAGCTATCCTCTTGGTTGACCTCTTTAGAATAGGAGAGGGATTGGAGATGCATTCTGGGGATAAGCTCTTGAAACGGATAAATAAAGTGGTTGGAACTATCTACTTATGGTCCACCGATCATCACTGGTTGGACGATCAGGGGTTATTCTTAACCTAGAGGGCCTGTCAGGTAGCCTAAAAGGTTGTAATGGTACCATGTTAATGCTACTCTTGAACCAATACATTAGAGACCCAACGTTGAAGATGCTGAGTTGGTGATGACGTCCTTAGAGTAGATGTGGATATAGCTTGAGTATCAACCAGGGCATTCATTAGTGAAAATTGAAAGGAAGTGATTTAGAATGAAGGTAGTTCTCAGAAGGATGTGCTTGTATATATGAAAAATAAAAGCAGTAAACATTGGTAAAGTGACATATTTTGGATTAACACATGCGTGATTTATTGCCTTGCATGACCCTCCATTATCAATTAATAGGGTCTTGATAGATGGGTAACACTATTATCATGGTTAAGGATTCACATTGGGTTCACCATTTTTTTCCCTTGGAAGGTGTGTCCTGGTTTGAAATTACTATTTCTGAATGGTTTCCAAAGGATTTGTTATGGAGCTAGAAACTCCCAACAGTTCTGTATCCAAAGGGACCTGCTTTCCAAAGTTAGGCATTTGTTAAGAATTTTAACCCACGATGCTTAAGAAATCACATTGGTTGATAGGATTGGAGTTCAGGCTCATCATACCCTTTTGGGGGGAATTATTTCTTTCTCTGGGTATCTCTTATATATTTATGATATGTTCGTGAATCCTTCCGGAATTCCCAAATATTAGGTAGGTCTTCCCAACATTGGAAATCAATTACTAGCATGTATAGAAATTTAGAATCATCTTTATGTATTCAGGGTTCTTCAAAAATGGATATATCTATATGCATTCAAGGTTCTCCATCAATTGTATCCTCTCATATACTACTTAGATATTATTTGGTCGTTATTATGAAAATGATGGTTTTTAAGTCACTAAGTGGGGAACTCTAGAATTTATTATCATCTAGGTTGATTAAAGTCACTCCGAATTTTATTTTCATACAGGGAGACAGAAGTTGTCTTGATTTAGGGATCAAACCCATAGATGGGATTCCTACGTATCCTTGTGAAATGAATCATAACCCATATAGTTCGGTGCCACTTAATGGGGAACATAAAACCTTTTAAGGTTGTCTGATAAGGACCCAACCATACAGGTTAATATCATGTGGTAAGGACATCTAGATATAAGGTTCATAGTTAATTCTTGGTGTGGGAATTATACTAAAGAAACCTAAGGAACCTAGAAATGATATGAGTTTCCAAGTTGGATTAGACCCTGTTGGGAATGTGTCCCAGAGAGAATAGGATTGATTTGGGATGTTGGGTTTGAACCTCAAGGAGTCTTATTACGTATCCCATATATATGGGAATAAAATCCCATGAAGTTCAGTAAGTCTCACAAGGAAGTATGGGACTTTGAGATAAATATTTTTGGTCTTATTCCTATAGATTATTCCTATATAATAAGTTTCATGAAATATTTCCTAACTCACGGAGATTTAGGGAGGCTTAATTAAGGGATTACTACTAAGGAGGATTCACATATTAAGATAATTAAGATTAGGGCTTACTCATAAAGAGGATTCATGGTAAAGGGGGTATTATTTGTCATTTCATGGACAAGATTGTATGTAGCTCAGTCCTTAATAAGGATTATTACCTATCCCAGTTATGATGGGAATCATATTTCTCGTAGTTCATTCCTTCAGGTAGATTGTGCGGGTGTTGCAATCATTACAGACCTCTAAGACCACATGATTTATTCTCGGTGTGAGATATAAGCAGATGCGAATGATTCAACAAACCACACATGCATTCTTCTCTACTGGTGGAAGAGGATGGGCCTACGACAGAAGAGGTCAGGGTGACCGTGGAAGAGGTTGTGGCTACAACACTCCCCTTTCTTCAAATTACATTAGATAAGTGTCCAATGTATGGATGGAGTGAAGGTGAATGACATAGAGTAGAGCGAGACTAAAACCTCCAATGTGAAAGTCCAGGGGCCTATACAAATATAGATATCTTAAAATGGGACCCGTAGTGGGGAGGGAGACTTATTCTTTGTCCAAAAGGAAAGGAATGTTTGATCCTTACCCTCTCTAGCATGGACCGGAGGCTCTGGGTCTTAGAGACAAGAAAGAGAGGATGGGGTCCTATCCCCAGAATCTAAGACCTAGAACTCCTCAACACATTCCTTAGAGTAAGGATCTATGTGACTGTAGGTATACAAATCTACATATGTCCCAAATATCCTAACCCTTTGGTAGAACAAGTACAAGAAATCTATTACCGTACAAATACAAATCCAAATAGGAGATATGTTGGTGTACCTTTCCCTAATATTTGCTAAATTATGTTGTTTTGGTTGAAGTTTCAACATGGTCTATTTCAGAAAATAGATCTAGAGAATAAAATGACTTTCAATGAGTGGATTTGAGAAAGGCATAATGGATAGCTCAAGCAAGCTGAAAGGTAAGGTGAACCTCAAGAAAGGGTGATCAAGTAAGTGGCATGTAGGTATGGGATGCTCAAGTAGGATTGGGTGAACTGATGTATCTTTAAGTGAAGAACAACCTAGATTACTAGACATGGGAGAGACTTGACTCAAGCCTTCAGGAGTCTTCAGAGGTATTCCCTGAAGTGGGTTTCATAACTTCATACATGGAGAAGGGAAGTCATAATTTTTTTTTAAATTAGTGGGTTTGGGTGAATGAGTTCTATAATTGTTGTTAATTTTTAATATTTGGAGAACCTAAGTATCACTATCTCCCTTTAATTCCCCAGTTTTAGGTGTTAAGAAACTACCTTAGAGGTTTTGAGGGACTTAAGAGAAGCACTAGGGTGACCAGAGAAACTGTCAGGCTTCAGGGAAATTTGTTTATACAAATAAAGTCCCTAAGGGACTATTTATAAGAAAATATGGTACCTTGAGTGATTGTTAGATGGAAAAAAAGTGATGAGGTGGAAATCAAGGTCTTGCACGCTAGTGATTGCACACCACTAATGATTTGGGCTACCTTGGGCGAACTCAAATTATAGCCTTTTTAAATCTTGAAATTCTCCATATATTTCTCCTCCTTTTTATATGGAATTTCCATTTGTCACTTTTTCATCCATGTGGTGAAATGGAGTGTCAAAAGTATTATAAAATTTCACCACATTATAACCTATAAAAAGAAGATAGGTTTCATAATAATTTAATCAAAGCATAACCCATGAAAAGAAGTGGGTTTCAAAATCATATAACCCATAAAAGAGAAACATGTTTCCTAAAAATCATGATTTAATACTTAAACCATTCAAGAAATTATATAACTGGTATTCTTGGATCATTTCCCCAATAAATCTTCATCTATAAAAAAGTATGACATTCTATATGGATAAGGATTTTCAAAGATCACTTGATGCATTTTTTAAGGAAAATAGGCTTTCTTTGAAAACCATTTTCATAAAACCATTTAAAAAATACACTTCATATAAATAAATATTTACAATTTTTATTAAAGAAAATCCCGAGGAAAATATATTTTATACTTTGAAAAATTATTTTTAAAATGTAAATAATTGTTAAAGCCTTTTTATTTTTAAATAGCTTTGAAAAATTATAAATGAACCTTGAAAATATTTTGAAAACCTTCTTCCTTGAAAACACCTTGAAAAGACATAATGAAATCATGATTTTTTTAAACCTTTCCCTTTGAAAATAATTTGAATACTCAAAAAATAAGTCTTGAAATCATTTTGTAAATAGTTTTCTATGAATACTTATAAAAGAAGATTGGAAATAATTGAAACAATTTTTAAACATAAAACATTTTTCTGAGAACCCTTTTTCTTTTATTTTTTTTAAATCCAAAAATTTCTAGAATATTATTAATTTTTTTAAAAAAATAATCTTATAAACTTTAAAAGGAAACATTAAGGAAATGAAAATCATGATAGAGGGTAAGTCTGTATATTCTGAATATTCCTTTTTCACCTTAAACGTTTATAAAAGTGCCTTGGTCAAAAAGTAAGAATAACATTTATTTTGAAAATTTTTTGAAAAAACTTAATATAGGGGTAAAAATTTCCTTAATAAATAATAGGAAATTAGAAATAAATTATTTTATTTAGAAAACATGGGTTTGAAAGATCATAACTTTCTAACAGAAAAAAGAAATAAAATCATATTTTCATAAAAACAATTCTAAATTATATCTGGTACCAAAGAGTTGGAAAATGGTACCATTACTTGGATATAACATGAATTATCATCGATTAATAAAATTCATGATAGTTATTTAAAGATGGATCAAAATATTTCATCAATGGAAACATAATCATAAATAATCCTGATAATGAAGAAATTGTAGCTATAAACCGTTACCAATTTGGTATCTTTTAGTCATAAAAAAGGGAAAGAATAATATTAAATAAAGCTTAAATATCATGAAAATAATTACATTCATAATATAAAATTTCAAAGGTAGTGTATACACCTCATATAAAAATATAGGTGCATAACATGGAATGTGTCTCAAAGAAGAAAAATTATGACACAATTACTTTATTGATTTGTTAACTTTTGAAACATAAACCCCGTGAAATAAATATCACAAAATGGATATGTTAATACCCATAAATTTAATTATAATAATCGTAGAATATATCCATGGTTATTATAATCACAACACAAAATAAATGAGTGCTGAATAAGACATGTATCTCACGAAAATATAAAGTGAGATAAAATTCCATTACCCCATGTATTGAATCTCATTGTACTCATAAAATAATCTTGTATAATAAAAATAATTTTATTATAAATCTTTAAAATAAAATTATTCTCATATCTAATACCATATATGGTATTGTTATGACTTTATATTACCCGTTAGTTAACAATTCTATGTTACTGTTACACTTTCGGTAATATCCTATTTGTTTTTGTTATATGTGTCTCAATATGTTATTTTTTTGGTCCTCATACTTGTATAATGATTTCCATAATATAAAAAATGATATAAAAATTATATATATTCAGTATATACATATTTATAATAATATATAATATATATAATGATGAATTGGAATACACCATTCATGGAGACGGTAGGTCGTATGTACACAAGAACATTGATTTCGTTTTATTACCGTATTGAAAGAAAGAAAGAAAGTAAATGAAATATATGTATATATATATATATATTATAATTATAGTTTAATTATTATATCATATATATCATATAATTTCAGTAAAACCATCCTTAATACATTCCATGTAGAGTGTGAACGAATCACATAGCTTTGAGGAGATGGTAGTCCACACTTCCCCAAACAAAATTATTGTATTTATAGAGATTAGAAATCATGAAGTTACATGTTATATAATTATTAAATAAAAATAAATACATTATAAATATCATATATATCATTTAAAATTATGGTTTTTATTATAATTATCAACTATTAAAGGTGGTAGAGGAAATAAGAACAACATTGTTTCGTGAGGTGGTAGTTCGTCATACAAAAAAATGTTAAGTTCGTTGCCCATTTGATAGAAGTGTTTGTAAGTGTAGGTATAAACCATAACATAAAAAAAATATCAGTATATTTAGTATATTTATGTTATTATTTAATCATGTAATAAAAATAATTTAGGTGGCAGAGAAATGAAATAAAGGAAAGGAACTTGAAGAAGGATGTTACCTCTTATTTGGGTAACTACTTTTGGTTTGAACCAAAGGCCATGATTGGATGTATTTTTAAAAAAATGGAGGATTAAATGAGGGAGGTATGGATTTTGGGAAGTTAATTGAGAATATCTTGGCCAAACATTATTGTTTTTATTTTTGTGAATAAGGTGAAGAGTGAGTTCTTTTTTGTAGTGGAGGAGTTGTTACATTCTTGTACATACCAAATGGTAAGCACTAATGGGAGGTATCCCTTACCTCATGTGATTAAAAAAATTGAAAAATAAGAGATCAAATTGAAATTATGGTTGAACCAAATCTCCACCATAGAAATATAAGATCATTTTTATAATTTTGTTCTTAATTCTTTATGTTTCTTTATATTATTTATTTTTATTTTTCATTTAGGTAACTAGTTTTCTAACCTATGTAATTTAACCATTAAAAATAAATCAACGTGTGATTTATTAGAAAATATAGTACAATTGAATTAAAAATATAATATCTAATTTACAAAATAATTATATCACGTTTGTTGGAAATAAAATTTAAAACAAGCGCATGCAATGTGGAAAAACACTACTTTAACATGAACTATGAAATGTTTTTACTTTTTTCAGATCTATGTGTTCATTATAAATGAAAATTTGGTCCATTAATAGAACATATTTTATATTTATTAACACTTAAAAATCAATTGTCAGAAGGTTTTATTTTTATTAATTTTAAATAATTTAATAAAATATAACTTATTGTAAAATAACATTAATTTCAATTTTGACATTATTTATTTAATTTTAATTTTAAAAAATTTCAAAAAATAATTGGAATTCAAATATATTAATTTCATATCTAGGTATCATGATATATTAATCTATAAAAATAATTTAACATAATAATTCATTAAATTTACAATACTTTTAATGTTTTTAGCATCTTTTATTTTATATAATTATTGAGTAAATAATCCATGTGTTAACATTTGTTAAGAATTTAATGTAAATAATTATTCTCTAAAAATTAATGATAAATCACTATGATAAATATAACTCATTTATATTTCAAAATTATGCAAATAACCGAAAATGTGTTTTTTTCCATCTCTCAAAGTTTTATAAATGTTAAAGGTAAGGAAAGATCCTTTTAGTCTTTTTCCTTACATAACTTACGAATTAGGGAACTTTTATTGAATAGTATCCCACTAACTCAAAAAATCAAAAAATTAATGGATATAGTTAAAATACAGCCAGCTAATGGATTTTGGATAGGTTTCTAGGTCATTTTGGCCCTTAAGTTTAAGGTTTAGTCCATTTTTAAGATTAATTGTACATTAATCACTATAAATAATTTTAATCACTTTTATTAATCATTTGAGGAGAAACTATGTTGAAGTTATTATACAATAAAAATTATACTTATTAGATCTGTGTAGTTTTATTTTTTGAAATTAAATGCACAGAATCGTCAAAATCACATTTAATTCGAATCCAACAGACATGGTGAGAAAGTGACTTTTTAATGTGAGAATGTTCAAAAGCTTATTAAACTTTTATATATAAATTAAATATAAAAAATGATTTCAATATCCTAAATTTTATTTATATGTGTATAAATTATGTATTTTTTCTTTAAATCTAAATGAAAATAAAATTTTACTATATAAAGAAATTAGATGAAAAATCATTTTTGTAATAAAATTCAGTATTTTTTACTATTCCTCCAAAAATGAAGTTTCTTATGAAAATCACAAAAATTTACCCTAAGAGAAATTTGATATTATGAATTCAAAAAATGTTGTTTATTTTATAAAAAGTGACTAAAATTAATTTTATTATTGTTCATAGAAGGGTATAGAAAGTAGTTCTTGAAAGAAAATGTTATTTTAAAACATTTACAGACTTTTAAAAAAATTGTATGTATTATTATCAATTAGTATTATAATAATTAAAAATTAGTTTTTACTATCCATTTAATTGATTTTAATGGTATTTTCATAACTATACCATTTAAATAATTATAACAATAAAAGTTTGTTTAATAGATACTCAATGTCCCATGCAATGAAAGACAAGTCGATGTTTCATGTAGTGCAATCTAAACTTTATGTTGCATTTAGTGTATCATTAAATAGGTTTTTCATATAATGAAATAAAAACATAGTTATTTTATATAAATAAAACTATATTCAGTTTTGAGTGAAAATAAAAATACCAAAAATATTAAATTAATTAAAATAATAATAATTCAAAAAATCTCGGGGTGTTACATTCTACCCCCTTAAAATGAATTTGTACCTCAAAATTATTCTAGGTTATTAATGGTTTAATACTTGAAATACTATTTCTAATAAACCAACATTATAAAAATGAATAGTAAACCTTCTTTTAAAAAAGAAAACTAAGAAACGTAACGGTTACCCGAAGTAATATATAACTAGGTTTCCACATAAGAGAACATAGGTGGGAAGTGAAAAAATGGACATGAAAGAGAAATATGACTATAATGATCTGATATAGAGTGATATAGAACAAGTTCAATAGAAAGATAACAATAAAAAAAGTATAAATCTGTAACGATCTAAGGGGCAATTTGATTCATCAGAAATAAAGAAACTAGGATAACATTTTGGTTTCTAGATCATTTTTCCTAAATTTGATAAATTTTCATGAGAATATATACTTAATTGATTCATTTAAATCTCACCCTTTGTTGTGTCTCAATAAATTTCTACTTAATCTCTTATTTTTTAAAATGAAGGTGAGTTTTTCATTCTCAAAGTATTAAAGGATCATGAAATCCATAAATAGAATGATAGGTCATTCCATCCATCACAACAAAAAAGGGTATCACAAGATATCCAATATGAATTAATCCTTATATGGATAGATGATAATTTAATATATAAAACCTCATCTAATGTTTAACGTAAACCATTCTATAAATAGTTAACCTTATAACCCTTTTGAATGACGAAAATCCAAAATTATACAAATAAGTTCATGAAATCATCTTAACATTGATCCCTCATATATCACAAAGTATCTCTTGGTTTTAATATTACAAACATGTGAATACCCTCATCGTATATATATTCTTGAAACATGGTAATAACTTGAATTTCCATAAATACATTTTGAAAACATATACACTTTATTATTAAAAATATTACTAGATATATTTCTTAAATCCAAGAAGTTATATACTTAATCCATGATAACATATAATACTTTGTTAACAAATCCTTTATCAGTTATGAGGTAATAAATACCATCCATCATATCTTTATCCAAAAAACATTATATCAACATTAAGAATACATTAAGGGTTACCTTCCCTAAATCAAAATACCACATTTCCATGAAATCACTTTTCTACTTCACCAGCAATATTCAACATATCCTTTAAAATACTTAATGATTTTTTTACTAAAAATACTTATATATTTTATGATTCATATAACATAATCATTGAATTCCAAAACATATACACTAAAATTATCCAAATTGTTTCTCAAACCATTAATTAGGATTTATCATATTATCCCTTAATACCTCGATCCTAGAATATAAAATTTGAATAATGTTTTAGGGTTCCTCAAACTCAATAAAATAATGCTTCTTATGTTTAATTTTAATAATACTAGAAGCACATCACAATCCTTTCACATGTTGGTTGCAGTATCATTATATTCAGTTGTATAATCAATGATCATTGACATTCCTGATTCCCTTCATGATATTTACACATAGAAAAATAATTTTCATCATTCCCATAAATTCCACATATATTACATTAAATTTTAGTATAGTTCCTTCTAGTTCCCTCTATTTATTAAAACCATAAATCATATGGTGAGAAACAATCAATATAGATGAAAACCACATAATAATGAAAAATTATTCATTGGATGTCTAAATCATGAACCATAACCATTTAATCTATGACACCTTAGGATTATCCTAGGTTATTAATGGTAAAATTTTATTTAAATTTCATTATGGTTCATAAAGAGTTTGCGAATTACCAATTCATATCCCCTGGGACTGCGAAACCAGGTGTGCAGCAAGCCCCATTGTCATGTACTATGTTTTTCTTGAGTAAGTATTGATGCACCTATTTAGAGTTGTTACCCCTATGCACATATGTTCGAGATCAAAATACACTTATAGTGTCTAGAAATAGAAGTAATACTAGGAAACTACTCGCTCTATCCTTTACCAAAATTCCATGACAATTTCTAATACTTATCTCTTCCTTATACTTATCCTTAGAAACATCCATAAACATATCCTTAGAAGTAACCCAAGGGATCCCATTAAAGTTTTCTCAACCTATTTTCTAATGTTTTACAAAAACAGGACTAGGATACCATCTATAAGAACCCATTATTAACATTCATAGAAATTACATCACAGTTGTGGAATACTTACAACATTACACAAATAGATTCCCAAATACTCTATTAGTTTAGTTCCTTTGGAAACATAGATTCTTAAACACTGGTATATGAGTGAGTTACATTATCTCACACTAGGTTCTTCATGACTATCAACCTTCTTAAACACATCATAAATAATACATATATTCATTAACCAGGGAAGGAATGATAAAAAGGGGTGATCTCAGATGATTAGTAAGGGTGAAAAAGAGAGACATTTAATCATAAACATGAGTATAGGGGTATCAGAACATGTTCATAACATTATAAGATCATACACTGCATATCCAATATCAGAAACATGAATCATGTCATAAATATGGGCAGTTTATAAGATGTGAATCACAAGGGAAACAAGAGCATAATCCATGAAAGAATAAAATTGGAATAATACATAGAATTGTGGAATACACACGTAATAACATTCCTTATAAGTCAAGATGGATTTTCATAACTTATCAAGGCCCTTCATGGGGAGTAAACCTACTAGGAGGGACACACCACCATACCTAGTTATAGTCCTTTCTTTATAAGGGATTGGGTTTCCCCATCTTCCCATAGTGAATTAGGTTTCTACATCTTTCCATAGTGGATTAGATTTCACCAACATCAATTGTCATGTTGACTACACCTACTGGGCGGTACACACCACCATCCCCAATTTCAGTTCTTTCTTTTTAAGGGTTATGTTTCCCCATCTTCCCATAGGGAATTAGGTTTCCCCATCTTCCATAGTAGATCAATCACATCAAATTAAATCTCATCATCTTCTCATGAGATATTAATCTTTAACTAATGAATTGGAGGGAGATATAAGTCCCACCTATCACATAATAAAACTATTCTAACATGTCCTAGAAGATAATGAAACTTTCAACACATCATGACCCATAAAAAGAGATGGGTTTCATAAACATAATATCACAACTAATGAAATAAAATGGGTATCATATGCATTTTACCAAATCATAACCTATATAAAAGAGATTGGTTTCATAATCATGTCATAAAAAAATAACCAGTGATAATAAGTGGGTTTCATAATCATATATCTCATGGGAGAGAAAGATGTGACATAAACATCATACTATTTAGAAACAAAAGATTCATGATAGAATATGAATGGTATTCTTGGATCATGTCCCCAATAATTGTTGAACTATAATAAAATATTACATCATATATGGAGAATGATTTTGAAAGATCACTTAAAAAATTTATTAAATAATATGACATTTCTTTGAAAATCATTTTATTATGAATAATGATTTATAATTTTTTAAACATTTCTTGAGGAAAATATATTTTATTCTTTGAAAAATTATTTTTAAAACATAAATAAATTTTAAAACCATTTTCTTTTAAAATAACATTGATTACTTATAAAAGAATATATAAAATATTTTAAAAAAATTATTATTTGAAAACAAATATAAAACTTATAAAGAAATATTAAAAAATATGAAAAACTTTTTAACTTAATATAATTTAAAAATGAAAAAATAATCCTCGAAATAATTTTGAAAATAATTTTCCTTGAAAACTTATAATAAAATATTGAAAACGATTGAAACACTATTTAAACATGAAACATTTTTTGGAATAAAATTTTTATTTGAAAACCATCTGAAAATAAACCAAATTCAAGAATATTAGAAATGTTTTTAAAAAATAACCCTATAAACATACAAAGAAGCGTCAAGGAAATGACAGTCATGGAAGTGGTTAAGTCCGTACATGCTAAACATTCCATTTGCATCATAAAAGTTTAGAAATGTTCCTTAGTTGGAAATAACAAGAAGATTTATTTAAAACCCATTTTTATAAAAGGTAATACATAGGAAAAAATTTCTTTTAAACATCATATAATAATAGTAAAAAAATATTTGAAAACATTTTTAGAAAACATAATATTGAAAGAACACGGTTTTTTGACCAAAAGGAGAAATAAAGTTGTATTTTAATTAAATCATTTTCTTAATTATATTAAGTACTAAAGAGTAAAAAAAATACTGTTAATTTTATATATCATGAATAATCATAGGGTAAGAAAATTCATTAGTTCTATTGAGTGATGGATCATAATATTTCATTAATGCAAACATAATCATAAACATTCCCAATAATGATGAGATTGTAGCTATAAACTATTACCAAAATGGTAACATTGAATCATAATAAAATGGAAAAAATAAAATTAAATGAAGCTTTAAATGTCATGAAAAGAATAATATTAATCATATAACTTGTCAAAGGTAGTTTATAAAACTCATAGAAAAATAAAGGTGTATGACTTGGCATGTGTCTTAAAGAAGGAAAATTGAGACAAAATTATTTTTCCCATTTGGTAACTTTTGAAACATAAAAACCATGAAATAAATATAATAAAATTTATATGTGAATACCTATAAATTTAATTATAATAATCATGGAATAAATTCATGTAAATTATACACACAACACAATAGAAATGAGTGGTTAATATGACATGGATCTCACAGAAATAAAAAGTGAGATGAAATTCCTTTACCTTATATCTTGAAACTCTTTGTTCTCATACAAACCTCATGTATAATAAATATAAGTTTATTATAAATAATTTATTGAACTGTATTCATATATCTAATACCATATTTTTTTATTATGACTTTATATTACCCTCTTACTAACAATTACATATTAAAGTTATGCTTCGGGTAATACACTCTTTGTTTTTATTATATGTGTCTTAATTTGTTATATATTTGATCCTCATACTTATATCACGATTCATAAAATGTAAAACATGATATAAAAATCATATATATTCATTATATAAATATTTATAATAATTTATAATATAAATAAAGATGAAATGGAATACACTGTTTAGGGAGATAGTAGGCTACATGTACACATGAAAGCTATTTCCATTTTATTATCATGTTGAAAGAAAGAAAGTAAATGAAATACATGTATATATATAATAATAATAATTAAAGTTGAATTATTATATCATATATATCATATAGGTTAACTAAACCCATCATTAATACATTCCATGTACCATGTGAATGAATCACATTGCATTGAGGAGGTGGTAGTCCACACTTCCCCAAATGAAATTATCATATTTAAAAAATGAAAAGTATGAATGTATTTGTTATATAATAATTAATTAAAAATAAATAAATCTTAAATATCATGTATATAATATAAAAATAGTGTTTCATCATAATTACAAACCATGAGATGTGGTAAAGGAAAAACGAATAAAATTGTTTACTGAGACAGCAGTTCACGGTACACAAAAACAATATGTTTGTTACCAATTAGATTAAATTTTGTGTGAGTGTTCATAAAAACCATAATATATAAATATATCAGTATATTGATGATATGAAGGTTATAATGAAATCATTTAATAATAATAATTGAGGTGGTGGAGAAATGAAATAAAGGAAATGAGCTTGAAGAATGATGTTACATCTTCTTTCAATAACTCCTTTTTTTCACCAAAAATATTCTTACGTTATATTTATTAAAAAATGGAGGATTTAATGTGGAATGTAGGGATATTTTTAAATTATTTTATAATATCTTTTACAAACCTAACTGGTTTTAGAGGTCTGAAGAAGGGGAAGAGTGAATTTCTTTTTATAGTGGCAGAGGAGTGAAATTCTTGTAAATACCAACATGTAAAGACTAATGGGAGGTCTTCATTCCCACATGTGCTTCCAAAATGGATAAATAATGGGTTAAATTTAATAAGGGTCAAAAAAATCTCCACCCTAAAAAATCACTATATTTTTATAATTTTATTCTTTAATCCTTATGTTTCCTTATATTTTTCATTTTGGTGTTTCATTTAGGTAACTAGTTTTCCCACCTATTTAATTTAACCAATAAGAATAAATTGGGGTTAAATTTATTATATAATATGTTATCACTTAATTATAAATATAATATATAATTTAATAAATAAAAATATCGTATGTGATGAAAATTAATTTTAAAACAATTGCATGTAATGCGCAAAAACACTGGTTTAACCCAAACCATGCTAACAATATTTTTACTATATAGGGGTTGGTATATTAATTATAAAAGATAATTTTTTCCATTAATAGAAACTATTTTATATATATTAAAATTTTCAAATCACTTGGCCGAAGAAAATATTTTTATGAATTTTAAATTTTTTAATAAAATAAAATATATTGTAAATTAATATTAATTTAATATTTTAAATTATTTATTTAATTTAAAATTTTAAAAAATATCAAAACATTATTGGAATTGAAATATATTAAGTGAAAATTTGGGTTGAATGATATATTAATATAAAAAATGTAACATAATAACTCATTACATTTACTTTACTTTTAATGTTTTTAGCATCTTTTGTTGTGCTTAATTGTTAACCAAATATTCCATGTGTTAGCATTTGTTATGAATTTAATGTATCTAATTAACATCTAAAATTTAATGATAAATCATTATTATAAAAATAACTCATTTATCTTTCAAAAAATACTTGTATAATTGAAGATATGTTGTTTTTTCATATTTCAATGTTCTATAGATGGTAAAGGTAAGGAAAGTTTCTTTTTTGTCTTTTTTGCTTACTTAACTTATAAAACATGGAACTTTTATTGAATAGTATTCCACTAAATAATAAAATTAAAAACATTTATGGATATAGTATAAATATGTTAGGTTAATGTATTTTGGACTTTTTTATAGGTCATTTTAGCCCCTAAAATTAATGGTTACTCCATTTTTAAGCTTAATTTTACCTTAATCACTATAATTAATTTTAATCACTTTTACTGATCTTTGTGGTAAAAAATTAATTTAAACATATTAGAATATAAATGTTATAATGATTACACCCTTTTATATTATTTTTTCAAAATTCCATTCATAGAAGCAGGAAAATTAATTATAATGCTAATCTTGCAGACATGGGGATTAAGCAGTGTTTTAAAGGGAGATTGTTCAAATGTTCATTATGATTTTATATCTAAATTCATTATCTAAAATGATTAAAATTACCTAAATTGGATTAATAGATTTATAATACATAAATTTTAACTTTAAAACTAAATTAAAATATAATTTAACTGTACAAATAAATCAGATGAAAAAGCAGTTTTGAAATAAAATTCATCATTTTTTACTATTCATTCAAAAATGATGTTTTTCAAAAAATCCCAACAATCCACCCTAAGATATTTTTGATATTATAAATTCAAAAAATGAAGTTTATTTTATAAAATTAAATTTATAAAAGTGTATAAAACTAATTTTATTATTGTTCACAGAAGGACATAAAAAAGTAGTTCTTCTAAGAAAATAGTATTTTCAAACATATAAAAAATTAAAAAAATGTATGTATTATTATTGATATGTTTTATAATATTTAAAAATGATTTATTACTATTAATATAAATATGTTTAACATCTATGTTATAATTATCCTATTTAAATAATTAAAATAATAATATTTTATTTTGTAGAAACTTTGTGTTGCGTGTAAGGAAAGCCAAGTCGGTGTTGCATGTAGTGTACGATTAACTAGGTGTTGCCTATAACACAAGAAATAATTAGTTAATTTATATTAAAAAATATATTTAGTGTTATGTGAAAGGAAGAACATCATAATGATTTAATTAATTTGAAGAAAAATAATTCAAAATTTTCATGGTGTTACCCCACTATCCTGTATTGATGATTTGTTTGATCAACTATGTGGAGCTCAATAATTTTACCAGAATCACCATAATTTTGGATATCATAAATTATGGGTCAATAAAGAGGATATACCAAATACATCCTTCTATATGAGGTATGATATTTATGAATTTATATTAATTCTATTTGGGCATACCAATTCTTCTATTATCATGATGGATTTAATAATTATAGTTTTCCAAGATTACCTTGATCAGTTTGTGGAAGTATTTATAGATAATATTATTATATATTATAATTAAAAGTAATAATATGTAGAACATTTGAGTAATTTTTTGAATACCAAGAGGAAAGATAAATTTTATGATAAATTTACATTGTTTGAATTTTGGCTACATAAAGTTGCATTTTTGTGTTATATAATATCAAGTTATAATTTATCAATAGATCTTTAAAATATGGAAGTTATAGAGTAATTAACTAGAACAACCATGGTTACAAAGATCCATAGTCTTATTAGGTTGGATAGATACTACTGAGGATTTGTATGAGATTCATAATGGCTATCTATCCCAATAACCAGGTTGACTTAGAAGGAAGCAAGTCATAGATGAATGTGAGAAAAAATTCAAGGATTTGAAAAGAAGGCTGGTCAGTGTCGTTGTTCTTATAATACCTGGTAGTGGAGAAGGATATTTAATATTTAGTGACACAATAAAAAAATATTGAGTTTTATCCTCACAAATAAAGATATTGTTATATCTTATTCCTTGTTCTATTTAAAAATTCATATGGAAAATTACCTAACTTGTGATTTGGGGTTAATAATAGTAATTTTGACATTTAAAATGTTGAGGCATTATCTGTATGCTTAAATATGTGATATATATACTGATCATAAAATTATGGAGTATATATTCAATTATAAATAATTGAATATGTGTCAGAGAAGATGGTAGGTTTTGATTAAATATTATGAATGTTTAATACATTATAATTGTGGAAATCAAAATAAGGCGGTCGATGCTCTGAGTCAAAAAGACCATGCTTGTTTTTTTATGATAAGGATTGAAACATATCTAATATTTCTATATTTACAGAATATATATCTTTAAATCGCGATAAAATAGGACCGATGTTGTCTTTCTCATAAGAATATCCAACCAACCATTCATTAGAGGATTAAGATGGTTCAAAAAGAGGATATGAAATTAATGAATAAGGTGGTAAATTTTTATGAGTATAACCATAATTTTAATTAAATTATAAGGTTCGAGAATGAAATATATGTCTCTTAAATACCAATATTTAAGAATTAACTATTGGATGAAGCGCATAGTTCATCATTTTCTTTTCATCCCAGAAGTATGATGATGTATAGAGATATGGAATAGTATTTCTAGTGGGGTAAAATGAAAAGGAATTTTTTAGTGTATGTAAATTGATTCTTAATATGAAATAAATTTATGTCAGAGATACATAAGTCTAAGGGGGTGTTACAACTATTACTCATACCTAAATGGAAATGGAGAAACATCATTAGAGATTTTGTTTCAAGACTTCTGAAGAAATCTAAAGGGAATAATTCTATTTTGGATGTTGTTATTAACCTTATAAAGTCAACACATTTATTTTATATTGTATAAGGTTTATCTGTTCATTTAATTACTTAGATATACATTAATTAAGTTTTAATATTTCATGGAGTACCAATCTCAATTATTTTTAATCTGGTTATGAGGTTTACCTCAATGTTCTAGAGAATTATTCATTAGGATCAAGATTCAAAGTTGAGTTTCATTACATAATACCATCCTCATATAAATGGTCAATCTAAGAGGAGAATTAGAACTCTATAAGTCATATTGATAGATTTATATATGGATTTCAAAGGTTCTTGGGATTAACACCTTCCTTTAATGTAATTTTTCAATAAAAATAGATTTCACTCAAGCATTTAGATGGATCGTTATATAGACCTGTATAACAGTAGTTTAGGAATAAAATGTGATGGGATTAATTTGGATAAATAAAAATATTAATACTTGATCTAGTTGATAAAATTTAAAAGAATGTTGGATCCATTAAACAACTCATCATGCCATTTTAGAGTCTATGGAAGAGTTATGCTGACAATCCTTGGCGAGATCTAGAATTTTAAGTTAGGGAGTAGGTATTATTTAGTATTTATCCATAGAAAACGTTTATGATATTTGGAAAGAAGGAAAACCTGAATCCAAGATATATTAGCCCTTTCAAGAATATTGATTAGGTTAGGCGGGTTTCCTTTCGCTTGGTGCATCCATTGAACCTCTCTTAAGTTCACGACATGTTCTACATATTTCTCATGAGGAAGAAAATACTTAATCTTCCACATATACTAAGATAACAGGTTTAACCAATGTATTATGATATTTCCTATAAATAATAATTGATATAAATCATATATATTAAAGATAAATTATGCATAATAAGACTACTCACCCGGTTAAAGTTCTTTGGAGGAATAAAAAATTAAAAGAAGCTATATAGGAATATAAGGATGTGATAAAGTAGAGATATCATAATTTTTTTAGTAAGAGTGATAAAATTTCAAGGGATAAATTTATTTTATGAGGGTATAATTTAATACCATGAGATTTGAAATTTATTATTCCATTGAAATAAACTTGAAGTATTCGTTAGCTTATTTTATACGCAACCTCAAGTGTAAAATAATTGTGATGTAGCACAGATTTATATCCTATCTGTTATATTTTTGGGTATAAATAATATTAAACACATTACAAAATATATGTATAATGTTCCTAATCAATACCAATTTATTTATTAATTATTATAAATTATGCACTCAATTTTTGGTGACATAATTTTATACTTCAAAAATACTTTATTTTTCAAAAATGGATTTTATTGGTTTTTGTGAGAAAATTTCTAATTAATTTCATCTATTTTTAGAAATTTTTTTTATAAGAACTATATAATTTTATAAATCAGAATATAAAAATTATCTTAAGGTTGTATTGTTTTAATTTTTTCTGAAATGATCAATTTTGTAGTGAACAGTAAAAATTCTCATTTTATAGGAAACTATCTTTTCATTTCAAGTTTTTAAAAAATCCCATTTTATTTTGGATAAATTTTAAAATTTTATTATTTAATTTTAATTTAAAATCATACAATTAATGTTATTAGAATTTAAATTATGCTTAATTTTGTTATATAATAATTTTTATAACTAAAAAATATTTATTTTGGAAAATTTATTTTCACTACATATTATGGATTTATTTTGAAATTTTATTCTACCACTTGTAGAGATATAATTGAATAAAATGTATTCTATATATGTAATAATAAACATAAATATTATATAACAATTTTATCTTATTTTTTGGTCATTATTAATAGTAACCAAGGTAAAAATTCATTACCACTGTAAAGGTTAAAAGGGGTTAACGAGGAGATAAAACAAAGATTTAAGGGTTAAAATGATCTAAAAAATTTTCTAAATACAAATTTGTGAATATATTTTTGTTCTATATCATAAAATATTTGAAATTTCACCAATTTGACGCTATTTTCCTATAGTGATACATTAATATATTTAAATATTTGGAAACATTTCATGTGTGTCCTCTCCCACTGTTATAAAAGAAAACCACATTCCCCTCTTACTAATGCCCAATTAACCTTTTAAATAGGAAAATAAATACCCTAATCCCTTCCTAAAATCCATCTCAATTTCCTAGATTTTATAGTTTGATCAAAACAGCATCCTTTTAAGGATTACTGTGTTTTCCAAAGGAGATTTCTCAACGAAGACATGTAACTATTAATCTTGTATTCTCAAAATTATTTTTTCTTAAAAATAAAATATATATATGGTATTAATTATAAAATAATGAATTTAGTATATTATATATATTAAATTTTTATTATGATGGTTGATTAATAATTTTCCACAACTTTTCCATCAAATAGGAAATGAAAAGTATTGCTTGTACATATGTGTGGAATACAACCTCCATATAGAGATATTAATCATTTTTCATTACCATAATTTATGGTTTGTTATTATTATTAATTTAATATTTATATATGATATTTATAAAATAATAATTATTCTATAATTATAATATATTATCTACTTTCTTACATTTTAATCCACTGTAAAACAATAACATAGCCCGTGTGTACGTATAAACTACCACCTCCATGAAGTAATGTTATTTATTCTCCATATATGAATTAAATGGTTAGTAATAAGGATATATTTAATTAATATATATGGTATTTATGATATTATAATTATTTTTTAAGGCAACTTATTATTTACCTTTTTTTGTTATTTCTATCCAAAATGGAAACATCACTCGTGTGTATGTACAAATTACCATCTCCATTAAGTGATGTAATTAATTTTCATCACCAATTTATATGAATTGTTATAAAATTGTATATAATGATTAAATATGATAATAATTCCATTATTAACATTTTTAAGATGATAGAATCATGATCAACGTATAAGGATTGAAACTGCTGAATCAAAACACACATGAAAAACAAAATAGTTATAACCTGAAATAGTGATTTTAATAAAGTATTGTTCATAAATTGGTGATAATATAAATGGTATAAAATGTATTAATATGAATCTAAAATAAATTAAGAATAAATCTATATTTATTATATAATATTTTTGAATGCATATGAAGTTTGGAAAGACTCCGGTAATGGATTTATGTTTTAATCTTATTTTAATTAGGGTTGTTATGCTTGAAATTCCATTGAGGAAATTTTATGATTATTATATGATAAGATAAATTTATTTTTATTATCCTATGTTTATTTTCAGAATTATAATTTTTTAGTATCTTTTTCCTCTCTTTGGTTCTCAAAATTCTTCCAAAAATGTTTTTATGGAAAGTCATCTTTATTTTACCTCTTTCTATCAGAAACCCTTTTTATTATATATCCATGTTTTCTATAAAATTGTCAGGAATTTTTTAATATTCTTATATTATTATTTAAATTAATTTTTACCCATTATTGAATTTTTCAAAAAGGTTTTAAAAATAATTTTTTTATGAGTAAGGTGCTTTTGACTAAAGGTGTGAATAGAATATTTATTTTAATAACTATGACATGAACCGAATTTCACACCATCATGATAAATAAATTACTTGAATATTTATTTACATATTTATATGGTTATTTTCAAATAAATTTTTTTAATTAATATTTTAGAAATATTAGGATTTAAAATAGGTGATTTAAAAATGATAAGGGTAATTTCTGCAAGAAATATTCTAGTGATATTTTAATGGATTTTTTATCTATGATAATACTAATTTTTATTTTATAGGTTTCATTAGGTATATGATCCAATGATACCATCCAATCCTTTTCTCCTGATTGTTTATGCTGAAAAAGTTTTATTTATGATTTTTTGAAACCCATTACTTGTCTATGGGTAAACTATGTTAATATGAAATCTTTTTGAATCATATTTCTTTTCAACGGGTTATATGATGGTGAAATGATGAATGTTTTTATAATATCATGGAACACTTATGGTTTAATGTTATCTGAATTGTGGGTTTTTTGTATCCATAAAATGCATTTGTTAAAGACAGATAGCTCATGAGATTTTCATTTCATGGATGGACCTGATTTGATATTCCCAACAAGAGGTATAGACCCAGATTCATGTCCAAAAGTTTATGAATGGACCTAGTTCCATGTCTACACATTTATGTATGGACTAGATTTAGTGTCCATAAGTTTATACAAGAACCTGATTTCATGTTGTTAAATTATTTAGTGAATGTTTTTCTATTTACACAAGTCCACAATGTTATATGATTATGTTTTCCCATAAACTTATGTTTATGATATGCTCTCATAGATCATGATTTATTAATGAAGAATCCACACTCTTATGAATTTTTTCTTTTGTTATGACAAATTATTGCTCCCAAAATCAAGATTAAATATATATAATTGATTGGATATGGATTCCTTATATCATGATTATGTTCTCTTATCCCTATTATCAAATATGATCATTGATTGATATCTCTTATGTTTACCCCTATTAAAAATATGAGATCACTATATCTTATTTTTTCCTTCTGCAAGTTTTGATGGAAGGTTCTAAGAATTATTTGTCTATAAGGTGTATAATAAAAAGAACATTGTAAAATATGTTAAAGATTATTTATAAAATAAGATGATTTTTTTCTAGACTAAAATGTCACTAAACTTTTATGGTTCTAGGGTGTGTATAATTGTTCTATGTTTTGAATATTCATAAAAAAATAATGTAATATCTTTTTATGAAATACCTAGGTCACCAAAATTCCTCATTCCCCGCAACATAATTGTGAAATTGATGAGTGCTCTTGAGCCCTTCCTCCATTAAATCCTAGATTAATCATAAAATATTCATACACATAATTGGTATAATGGACCCATTTGCGCAATAACTCTGCACTAAGAATGGGTAGGGAAGACTATTTTACTTATGATCCTATGGATATACACTATCACACCATGTTTTCTATATAATTACTGAAACTACCAATGTCTATGGACTTTTTCATTCAAAATTACCCACATATTGGATATTTAATCCCCAACCATGGAATTATTTTGGGTGACTACCCATCCTCCCCCCAATAGAAAAGTATTAGATCTATGTATCCATTTCTCCAGTCATAACTGGGATCATGTAGCTTAAAAATAATCCCCAAACATGTCATTTGATCTACAATAATTTAAAATGCATAAAATAAAATTCTACTTGCATGATGTTAAATGATATAACAACATCCAAAACAAAAGATATTAAAATATAGCCTACCATGTGTGAGGAAAATAATATTCCATGTGTGATGAGACCAGTATGTATTGTGTGATGAGAAAGGGATGCCTCATGTAATGATCATGAGATGATTTCCCCAATTTATCGATAACCTTCAATGAGTATTACCCACACTATCCATTGTTTTAACTCATTTTGTGATGAAAGCATCTGAACAACATGATGTTAAACTACATAGTTATGTCCAATTAAATGACCTTAATTTATACACTCAAACAATATAGGTTTGGATTCCTTTTTAGAATATGATATGTAAGATACCTCTCTAAGTTTCAATCCCATCTTCTTGATAGCCTTATTTCCTATATACATTGTGATTCTTTGGGAAATGAGCTTGATATGACCATACCATATCAAAAACAATTAATCTAGTATGACAATTCCATCACCCCCTTAGAAGGTAGAAACTCTAAATCTTGATCATATTTATAAATTCCACTAAACCTCACACTATATAAATCACAAGTACCACTATATTTTAGTTTCAACACAAAAAACTAACTTGTTCCCAAAAAAATATGCGATGAGAACATATGGGAAGTATCCCTCCACTAGACATTATATCTCTGAGAATTTTTACTATAATTTAAACTTGTGATCAAATAATATGTGATGAGCGTATGTGGGAATATCCAAACTGGACTATAAATATGTATTGAACCATACATGAAAAGTGTAAGTGTGACCGTACAGACTAGAATCTAAAAATTTTCTGACTATACATGATGACCATATGTAAGATTTTCCACACTAGACTCTTAATATGTGTCTACCCATACTTGATTATTAGATGCAAGGTGGTCCACACTAGACTCTAAATATATAACCAACCCATATGTGAAAAGTGTATGTGGGACTACCCTCACAGAACTTTTAACCCATGAACCCCACCTACTACATCAAAAACCCAACCTTAGGTGATAATCTTAGGGCACATTAGGTAACAAGCCTAAGACACCTACGCAGCAAGCATAGGATCTTTTCTCTATCTACTTAGGTGAAAATCCTACGATATATCCTCATGTGATAAGAATATTATTCCATGTGTAAAGAAAATACGATGCCTATGCGAATGGAATATGATCTCTTAATTCTCTAGTTAGGTGATGTGTAACACCTCAAGATTTCATAATACATTATCTCTTTAGAGTAATTTAATAGCTTGTGCCACACGCAAGACTGAGTTCGAGTGCACCATGACTTACCAAAATAGCCGTTTAAAAAGTGGTTATGAATAATATTAACCACATTTTGAATTTTATATACTCCATATAATTTTAATATCCATATTATCTATTTTTTAGACGTACTATAAGAACACATCCAATTTTTTATATAAAAGATGTGTTTTTCAAAAAAATGAAATTTTACCGCCTTTTAATTGCGACCCTTTTTAAATCCAATATTGGACACTTTTATATATTCAATTTGACAAAATAAACTTCTTACATAGAATAGGGACATAGAAATTTAGTTTGGATAAATTTTTTGTGTTTTTTTGATAACTTTCATATTTTGGTGAATAGTAAAAAATAATATATTTTAATTGAAAACAAATTTTTTAATCAAAATAATTTATATTGTTAAATTATACATTTGAATGGTTTTGAAGTATAATTTGATTATGTTTTTATAATTTAATCTATCTTTGGTCATTGGATGTAACTTTATATTTAAATTGGACGTAAACTCATATCAATCTTTTGATAGTTTTTACTTCTCAAAAACTCGCTTTCTGGTTTTGAAAATGGGGATTAATTCTAAATTAATTAATGAAACTTATATTTATTAAATTTGATAAAATATTATCCATTTTTTAATTTAGAATATCAATATTATCTTATGGTGAATTTTTGCTATTTTTCTTTAAACCTACAATTTTTTATGAATAGTGAAAAATAATGCATAGTACATAAAAACCAACTTTCTCATTTAAATAATTATTTTTAATTACAAATTTATCTTAAAATAGATACATAATATATATATTAGTACAATTAAATTCGTCTTAGTCATTTTATAATAATAATAGATATAAAAAATTTTATTGAACAATTTTAACGTCTTTTTACCCACCTTCTAGGCACATTTACACACCTTCTAGGCACATTTGAAAATTTTTATAAAACATAATTTTATCACTTCTGTGAACTTAATTTAAAAAATCCATGAGACATGGTTGAAATCAGTATATGAAATGTGGTTTAATAGGATGAAAATAATCTTTGGTGAATAGTAACTTTTGAATTTTATTTACCATGATTAAAAGTAAATAAGGAAATTAAAGGTAAACAAAATATTGTCATTACCCTAACACCTGTCCTAATTCTATTGGATAAGTGTATTTCAACCAAAATAATCCTTAGAATAAAAATAAGATCCTTTTTTATCCACTTGGATTAGATTAGGACATTTAATCTATTTTATTTGCAGATGAGTTAAAAGTGTTAAATTCACATTTTAATAACTAAACCATTTTTAATATAAGCTTATACAAAAGATAAATTCAACCATAAATATTCACTATTAAGATAAAAATATTTCCTACACCATAGTATTTTATTTATAATTTTTTAAATAATTCAATTTATTTATGACACAGTGATGATGCCGTAATTACCATACTAATGAAAGATTAAAATAATTGATATTATAAATATAAAAATAAATGTAAATTGAGAATTTTTCAACCATACACGAATTTTATAGGTGAATATTACATTTTAGAGTTGATTTACTGTATTCTTTTTGAATTAATCAACTTGTTTTGACTTTCACAAAAACCAAATACTAAATAGTGTCAAAATTGTAATATGTGTTTTTTTAAACAAATACTATATTATTAAGTGATATAATGTTCATAAAAAACTAAGGTTCAACCAAATGACTTTTATAATGATAGATATTCCATTAATGAACCACTTTATGTTCTCTTGGAATTTTATAGTAAGTTTATTAACAGTATAGTGTAAGAATACAAGAAGACATGGTAAGAGTTAAACTATTTATCTAAGGGTTAAATATAAAAGATAAGGTTTATATGGTGATCTAAACTTGTCTAAAACATATTGGTTGAGAAGGTTTCTACCCATACCCACCTTAGCCTCGAAATAAATTTATTTGGATCCACTATAAACCGATAATGATCTTATAATAAAATAAAATTTCAAGATTTTTCTAAAGTGCCCCTCACCTCTCTTATAAAAGGGTACTTCAACTTCTTTTAAATTCACACCTCCAAAGCCATTTGGCTCAGACAAAACCTTCTCAAATCTCTTCCTAAATACACTAAATTCATCCTAGAGGCCTTAAATTGATTATAAATCCAACCTAAGGATCCCTTTTGTTCAAATCAAAAGGAGGAACCTGAAGAAGAGGTAATTATTTCATCAACTCTTTCAAAGCTCCTTTCTTCTTCCACTTCCTATTTATTGGTTGTTTCCATACCAAAATTATAACGTTAGTACCTTAAACATACTATGATGTTATTATAAATATGTTACAACCATATTCATTAACATATCCATCCTATTAATGACAAATTCACCATACGTGTCTCTACACGACTTACCATTTCCACATCGGGGTGTAGTTTGTTATTCAACACTTCATTATTTGGATGAGTAAAATTCTAACGACCCATACTTGACATACATTTTTATTACTTAAAAATTGAATCACACTTATTACAACATATAAAAAACCCATGGTAGGACCGTATAAGTATAGTGTCTTTAGAAACTGGGAAACATAAACAACTGGTTCATAAAGCATCTACACTGTCTCCCTTTTATTTTATCATATCTAGAGTCCTTTTTTGGAATATCTTACTTAATAACCTTCTTCCTGACCTAGGGAAATAAAACATACAAAATGGTGATCTCAAATTCTCAATAAGGGTAAACAAAAGAAATATCAATCACAACATATTCATAAGAACGTAACATTTTGGAAATCTTAACATGCAAAAGAGATCATAATTTCATAACATGTGATAAATCATAGTAGTGAAATATAATCCCAGTTATCATGACATAAGACATGAAACTTTTTGGCATACACACATAATCATAGAGAATCATTTAGTAGTAGTCAATACTCATTTCCAAGACTATCTTAGCAGACAAAGTCCATTTCTGAACCGAGTTCACTCCTCGTTTCAGTCCTGTATCACTGAACCAGTTTAACTTGCCGTTCCAGCCATGTCTATCTAATGAGATATAGAATCATTACCCAATGTATTGGAGGGAGATATAGGTCCCACCCATCTCATAATTATATCATCCTTACATGTGCCACAAGATCATAAATCATACATCATAGCATAACCCATGTATTAAAAATGGGATTCTTAATCATCATTCCATCATAACACAATCTATATAAGATAAAAGGACATCATAAAAATAATTCCATCATAACATAATCAATACAATGTAAAAATAGTGATAGAAACCGAACCCGATATTAACTTAGACGGAAAATAATTTTGATAAAACACTTGAACTCCATTCTTGAGGAAAATATCCTTTCTACTTCAAAAAGATTTTCCTTTCCTAAAATGTCATATAATTTTAAACTAAAATAAGTTGATTAAAAATAAAATTGAAAACTTGTAAAGTAATATTCATGGAAATAATTTTCTAAAAATCCATTCATGCCGTATAAGTTAAAAAAACATTCTTCCCATACTTTGGCCGGAAAAGTCAAAAAGTACCCCGTACTAAAAACGAAAAAAGATTACTTTCGTATCTTTTACTAAAAACCCACCAAAGGGTAAAATTGGATTTAAACAATTTTAGGAGGATATAAATAATATTACATATTGAAAAAACATGGATGTCGATGATAAATGTTCCCCAGTAAATTCTGAAGTATAAACAGTCTCATATAAAAATGTGATTGCGATATTTTCCCTTACCTTAGGTCCGATTTGCATCGTACATGTCCGAACCTCCTGTATAATGATTTAAATAATGTTATTGACTTATTACATAATCATAATAATTGTTATGATATCATATATGGTCATATTCGTAGATTCTTATTAGTTATATTTCATTGCTACTTGTTATTCGAGTGTTTATTACTTTTGTTCTTATGTGTGTTTTGTCGAATAAATTCTTATTCTAATTTTTAAGGTTATAGATACCTCATTTCCATAATGGTATTAGTGTAATATATATCATATTTATTCATTCAATTTGTATATATAATCATTATGCAATTAAGATCATGTAGAATGAGTCGTGTCACATCATGGAGACAGTATTCCGTACGTACGCATGAGCGATGATATCATTCCCATGATAGTGGAATTGTATTGGAGTGTATGTATACTATTTCAGAATCAATATCACTTTACAATAATCACATATAGTTATTCATTACACCATTATACCCATCCAAGTAAGGTGGTGCTGGAAAACAGATTACACCACGGCGTGGAGACGGTATTCCGTACGTACGCACGCGCGATGATTTCATTTTCCGTAGGATAAATATAAGGTGAATTAGGATTGATTCATATATATAATAACATATTAGAATATGAGTGATACTTATTTTATTACTTAATAATGAAACAACTAAAGAAGAAGAGGTTGAAGAAGAATGAAATTGGAAAGGATCGGTAATGGATATTACCTCTTCTTTGACGCGCCTCTTCTTAACCTCCTCATAGGGAACTAGGGTTGGTCTTTCAAGAATAACAAGACTTCTAGGATGTTTCTAGGGAAGTGGAGAAGAGTAATTGGCATGTTTTGGCTGAGATTTATGGATAAAAGTGGTGTGAGGGGGAGAGGGAGGAGGTTCCCTTTTATAAGGGAGGAGAGGGGCACCTTTGGAAAACTAAAAATATTATTTTATTATAAAGTCACATTCCATTTTTAATAGTTCCAAATTTATTTATTTTGAAGATAAGGTGGGGATGGGTCGAAATCCTCTCATACAATAGAATTTTGACAAGTTTAGGTTAGTATTTTATCCTTATCATTTATATTTAACTCTATGTTAAAGAATTTATCTGTTACCGTGTCTTCTTGTTTTCTTACACAATATGGTTATTAAACTTACTATAACAAGACAAACGAATCCCAAGTTGTTTATTATTAATATATATAACCTTATCTATGTTATTTGGCCAAACCTTAGATTTTTTGGAATAAAATAACAATTAATAATATAATATTTGTTTTAAAAACTATTTTATGTCAATTTTGACACTATTTGGTAATTGATTTTTTTTTAAACTTATAACAGCATGATTAGTTCGACAAAAGTTAGATAAATCAGTAAAAACATGTAATATGAACCTATAAAATTAGTGTACTTCATTAAAAGTCTCAAATTATATTTATTTGGGTATTTATAACATCAATTATGTCAATACTTCTTAAATAAGATAATTACTGCATCATCATTGTGTCATAAATAAATTAACTTATTTAATGTCTAAAAATTATAAATAACATACAATTATGTATTAAATATTTTTAAATTTCTAATGAATATTTATAGTCTAATTTATCTTATGTATAACCCTATATTAAAAATGTTTTAGTTATTAAACTTTGATTTTAACAATTTTAACTCTATTTTAAATAAAATGATAATAAGTGTCCTAATCTTATCCAAGTGGATCTAAATGGTTATATTTTATTCCTAAGGTTGTTTTTGGTCGAATTAATCTTATTCAATAGAATTAAGACATGTTTTAGGGTAATTGTAATATAATTTTTACCCTTAATTACCCTATTTACTTTTAACCGTGGTAAATAAAAGTAAAAAGTTACTATTCACCAAAAATTATTTCTATCTCATTGAACCACATTTTAATTAATAACATCAACCGTGTCTCTCAGATTTTTGAAAATCTATTCACAGAAGCAGTAAAATTAAGTTTTATGTAAATTTGAAAATTCTCCTAGGAGGTGGGTAAAAGACGGTGAAAAGTTCAATAAAATTTTTATATATCTAAAATTATTATAAAATGACTCCAATGAATTAATTTGAACTTATATAGGTATTATGTATCAATTTTGACCTAAAATTAAATTAAATAAAATAAATAATTATTTAAATAAAAAGTTGGTTTTTAAATAGTAACTCAGTGTTTTCACTATTCATCAAAAATTGAATGTTTTCTGAAAAATACCAAACTTTTACCCTAGGATAATTTAGATACATAAAATCCAAAAATGAAGTCCATTTTGAAAGATAAAATGTATAAAATTTCAAAAAGTGGGTATTACTATTCATAATTGCTAGTTATAATAATATTTTAATAGCATATCGTTGTTTACTAAAACTCGGTATTGCGTACAACGCAAGCTATCGAGGAAGGCCGCGATTGCGTGTAAGGCAAGCCAAGATAGTGTTGTGTGTAGTGAATGATTCCTTTTATGATGTATATAACATAAAAAAATATTTCTCATAGCAATCTCAGGTGTTACATTCTACCCCCCTTAAAATGAATTTCACCCTCGAAATTCTTTACTTTGTAACAAACAGACGAGGATAACTCTCCCTCATCATATCCTCAAGCTCCCATGTAGCTTCTTATAATTGGTGGTTCCTCCATAAAACATTCACCAAGATAGTGGTCTTGTTCCGTATGACTTTTTTGCTACGATCCAGAATCTCTATCAGCTGTAAGAAAGATCTTGCTCCAGCAGTACAACTTCTGAGCTGAGTACATGTGAAGGATCGGGTATGTACTTTCTCAAGAGAGATACATGGAACACATAGTGAACTTGAGAGAGATTCGGTGGAAGTGCCAATTGGTAAGCTACCTTCCCAACACGATCTAGTATTTCAAAAGGACCGATATACCTAGGGCTCAACTTTACCTTATTTCCAAATCTCATTACTCTATTCCAAGGAGATTTTCGTAAGAACACTTTATCACCCACTTCAAACTCAAGGTCTTTTCTTCAGTTGTCGGCATAATGTTTTTGTCGACTCTGAGCTGCTCTTATGTGTTGTTGAATAGATCTAACCTTTTCTGCCATCTCATTAAGAAGATCTGGTCATAATAGCTTTTTTCCCCAACTTCATCCTAGCAAGTTGGAGATCAACATTTCTTTCCATAGAGAGCCTCATAAATATCCATCTAAATACTGGAGTGAAAACTATTATTATAAGAAAATTCCACCAAAGGTAGGTGTTGATCCTATCCACCTTTGAAATCCATAGAGCAAGCTCTTAACATATCTTCTAGAGTTTGAATTATTCTCTCAGACTGACCATCTGTCTGAGGATGATAAGCAGTGTTGAAACTCAACTTTGTATCTATAGTATACTGAAGACTTCGCCAAAACATTGAGGTAATCCTCGGATCCTGATCAGATATAAGGGAAAGTGGTACTCCATGAAATCTTACCACTTCCTTTACATATATCCTGGCATGCTGATCTAGAGAGAAATTCTCTCTAATAGAGATGAAGTGTGCAGACTTTTTAAGACGATCAACTATGTCCCAGATAGCATTATTTCCTTTGGATGTTTTAGGAATTCTAGTTACAAAGTCCATAATGATGTTTTCCCATTTCCATTCTGGTATGGGTAATGGTTGTAACATCCCCTTGGGCTTCTGTCTCTCAGCATTAACTTGCTGACAAACCAAGCATCGAGAGACATATTCAGCAACATCTCTTTTCATGCCATCCCACCAGAAGTACTCTTATAGGTCTCTATACATCTTCGTGTTTCCAGGATGAATAGAGAATGAAGAACTATGAGCCTCATCCAGAAGCTCCTTCTTTAATTCTGGGATGAGAGGAACAAAAATCTGATTCCTGAACTTTATTATCCCATCACAATCAAGGTTGAATTCAGGAACTTTTCTCACCTTCTTCTGTAACTCCACATCTTCTTTTTGTGCCTCTTTAATCTTCACATGTATATATGGTTGAACATTCATTTGATAAATATAAGATTTCACCCCTTCAATTATTATTACAAGATCCATCCTTTGTAAATCCATAAATATTGGATCTTTTGTGATCATAATCATGGATAATCTAGCATGGTCTTGTCGACTTAATGCATTTGCCACCTTATTTTCTTTCCCAGGGTGGTAATGAATTGAGCAGTCGTAATCCTTAATCATCTCCAACCATCTTCTTTGACACATATTCTGCTCCTTTTTTGTGAAAATATACTTTAAACTTTTATGATCAGTATAAATATGACACCTTTCACTATAAAGATAATGCGTCCAAATCATTAAGGCAAAGATTACCACAGCTAACTCCAAATCATGAGTTGGGTAATTTTGCTGATGGATTTTCAACTGTCGTGAGGCATAAGTTATAACCATATCATTCTGCATGAGAACACACCCCAATCCCTTCATGGATGCATCACTGTAGATCACAAACCTTTCTCCACTACAAGGCAGTGTGAGCACAGGTGCACTGGATAACCTTCTTTTCAACTCCTTGAAATTCTCTTCACACTCTTCCATCCACATGAACTTAACTCCTTTTCGAGTCAACCTAGTGATTGGATTGGATAATCATGAAAAATCCTTCAGAAAAATTTGATAATATCCAGCCAGACCAAGAAAACTTTGGATCTCAGTTACTGTTGTTGGTCTCGACCATCTTTTGATAACCTCTGTTTTTTCTGGATCCACAAATATCCCTCTTTTGAGATTATGTGACCCAAAAATGAAACTTTTTGAAACCAAAATTCATACTTGGTAAATTTGGCATAAAGCTTCTCCTTTCTCAGGGTATTCGATACAATTCTCAAGTGATCTTCATGTTCTTCCTTGCTCTTTGAATAGGCAAGAATATCGTCTATAAAGACTACCACAAACTGATTAAGATAGTCTCTAAAGACTCTATTCATTAGATCCATGAAGATAGCAGGGGCATTAGTAAGACCAAATGACATCACTATAAATTCATAGTGTCCATACATTGTACGGTAAGACATATTTGGTATATCCTCCCGTTTGACCCATAATTGATGATACCCTGAACGAAGATCAATCTTGGAAAAGTATTAAGCTCCGCGTAGTTGGTCAAATAAGTCATTAATGCATGGGAGATGATATTTTTTCTTGATAGTGATCTTGTTAAGTTCTCGATAATCAACGCAGAGTCTCATTGATCCATATTTCTTCTTAACAAACAGAACATGTGCTCCCCAAGGTGACGCACTAGGGCGTATGAATCCCTTATCAAGATTCTCTTGTAGTTTCTTATTCAATTCTTGAAACTCAATTGGGTCAATTCTATAAGGTTTCTTTGAAATAGGTAAATAACCTGGTATGAGTTCTATTGAAAACTCAACTTCACGATTTGGTGGAAGACCAAGAAATTCCTCCGGAAAGACATCATCAAATTCCCGTACAATGGGAATATTCTTTATCGTGAGTTTCTCTCCAACCATTTGAGAAAAATAACCTTCATTTAGTGGAATCAAGACCCATAGGATGGATGAAATTTCCGCTGGAAGGTTATGTTCATCCTTGCATCGATATACGATCATAGATTGATCTGGAATATGAAATGTGACTTCCCTTCTTTGGAAATTGATATGAGCTCCATATAAAGAAAGCCAATCCATGCCAAGAATCACAACAAATTCCACTATAGGAAGGATCACAAGATTTGCAGGAAGCACTCTCCCACAAACATCAATCAAAGAAGAATTGTAAACTTTTGATGCGACTGTTGTGCCATTAGGGGCTGTCACAGCTAACTCAACATCTAATTGTTAATGTAAAATGGAGATACCCTTAGAAAATTCTTCAGAAATAAAATAGTTGGTGGATCCAGAATCAAATAAAACATTTTCTACTTTAGATTGGATGGTAAGTGTACTTTTCACCACTTCGTTATCATACTCCACATCGTTGATAGAAATTTCATGTGACTTTCCTTTGTCTTTAGCCTTAAGAGTTTGTTGACATCAATCATTATCAACAACCCTTGGATTAGGGCATTGATTAGCATAATGTCCCATTTCCTTTCACTTGTAACATTGAAGTGTAGGAGGTGCACTCTGTGTAGCCTTTTCTTTGTTCGCATCACTATACATATTTTTCCCATCATTGAAGCATTCAAATGCCTAATGACCTTCATTTCCACATTTGAAACATTTACTTGTCCCTTTAAGACAAATACCTCCATGTTTCTTTCAACACTTTGAGCATAAGGGAAAACTCATTTTCTTCTCAGTGTACTCTTTAGATCTTCCTTTGAATTCCATTTTCCTCTTCTTATCATACGAATATGACTGATGGGTTACTCCAATCTCCATATGAACCTTGAGAGCATATCGAATGATTTCCTCATAGCTATTGAATTCCCTTATGGATAACTCCCTTAGAAGACTTGGTTTTAAGCCACTAAAGAATCGATCTATCTTAATCTCGGGTTGGATAACAATTCCAGAAGCGTACCTTTCAAGTCTTGTAAAATTTTCTTCGTACGTACCAACAGATTAATCATCCATTTGCTTTAGTTCAAGAAACTCCTTATCCATCTTTTTTCGTATAATACGAGGGAAGTACTTATTGAAAAATATGTTCTTGAACTCGTCCCATTCCAGGGATTCAATTTCATCCCTTTGACTCGTATTCTTGATAAGATTCCACCATTGATCAGCTTCACCTTCTAAATGATATACTACAAAGATGACTTTATTATGTTTAGAACATTGAAGAACTAAAAATATCTTTTCAATAGTACTGATCAATTGTTCCGCAACTAATGTATCAGTAGACCTGCTGAATGAGGGTGGACACTGCCTCATGAAGGATTCAATAGAATGTTGGTCCTTACTTTGCTCATTTAGAATTCCAACATGATTCATATCTTGAGAAATATGTGTGAGCATGGCTACAAGATTTTTCATTCCATATCCCATATCATTTGGTTGTTCAGGGGGACAATCATTGCATTGCCCATCACATTTCGCATTAACACAGTTCCTTCGGGTTCCAGCGATTGACTAAAACCAAGAAGAATAGTGTGAACAACACTAATTATAATAGGAAAACCACAAAATCAAGAATAAAATTTCACACTTAAGGTCTTATCATAGGTTGTTCATGGACATTTCTAAAACACTAAGATTGTGTTCTATGCTTAGACTTATCCTTAGGGTTCTTAATAAGGCTTTCACGTCCTAGTTTCCAAAGGTTGACTGTACCTTTCCTCTAATACCAAATCTAACGACCCATACTGTACTTACATTATTATTACTTCAAAATTGAAGAACACTTATTACAACATATAACAAAACCATGGTAGGACTGTATAGGTATAGTGTCTTTAGAAACTGGGAAACATAAACAACTAGTTTATAAAGCATCTACATTGTCTTCCTTTTATTTTATCATATCTAGAGTCCCTTTTTGGAATATCTTACTTAATAACCTTCTTCTTTACCTTTGTAATGAAAAAATACAAAAGGGTGAGCTCAAATTCTTAGTAAGGGTAAACAGAAGAAATATCAATCACAACATATTCATAAGAACATAACATTTTGGAAATCTTAACCTGTAAAAGAGATCATAATTTCATAACATGGGATAAATCATAGTAGTGATATGTAATCCCATTAATCATAACATAAGACATGATATTTTGTGGAATACACACATAATCATAGAGAATCATTTCTTAGTAGTCAAGACCCATTTCCAAGACTATCTTAGTGGACAAAGTCCATTTCTGAACCGAGTTCACTCCTCGTTTCAGTCCTGTATCACTGAACCGGTTTAACTTGTCATTCCATCTATTTATATCTCATGAGATACACAATCTTTACCCAATTAATTGAAGGGAGATATAGTTCCCACCCATCTCATTATGATACCTTTCTTATGTGTTCCACAAGATCATAAATCATACATCATAGCATAACCCATGTAATAAAAATTGGATTCGTAATCATCATGCCATCATAACACAATCCATATAATATAAAAGGAAATCATAAAAATAATTCCATAATAACATAATCAAAACAATGTAAAAATAGGGATAGAAACATGACCCCATATTATCTTATATAGAAAATAATTTTGATAAAACACTTGAACTTCATTATTGAGGAAAATATCCTCTCTACTTCAAAAAGATTTTCCGTTCTTAAAATGTCATATAATTTTAAACTAAAATAAGTTGATTAAAAATAATCTTGAAAACTTGTAAAGGAAGATTCATGGAAATAATGTTCTAAAAATCCATTCATTCCGTATAAGTTAAAAAAAACATTCTTCTCGTACTTTGGCCGAAAAAGTCAAAAAAGTACCTCTTACTAAAAACGACAAAAGATTCCTTTTGTATCTTTTACTAAAAACTCACCAAAGGGTAAAATTGGATTTAAACAATTGTAGGAGGATAGAAATAATATTACATATTGAAAAAACATGGATGTGGATGATAAATGTTCCCTAGTAAATTCTGAAGTATAAACAATCTCAGATAAAAATGAGATTGCGAGATTTTCCCTTACCTTAGGTCCGATTTGCTTCGTACATGTCCGAACCTCCTATATAATGATTTAAATAATGTTATTGACTTATTCCAGAATCATACTCATTGTTATGATATAATATATGGTCATATTATTAGCTTCTTATTAGTAATATTTTATTACTACTTGTTATTCGGGTGTTTTTTACTTTTGTTCTTATGCGTGTTTTGTCGAATAAATTATTATTCTTCTTTTTTGGTTATATATACCTCATTTCCAGAATGGTATTAGTGTAATATATATCATATTTATTCATTAAATTTGTTTATATAATAATTATGCAATGAAGATCATGTATAACGAGTCGCATCACATCGTGGAGACGGTATTCTGTACGTACGCACGAGCGATGATATCGTTCCCATGATCCTGGAATTGTGCTGGAGTGTATGTATACTATTTCAGAATCAATATAACTTTACAATAATTATATATAGTTATTCAATACACCATTATACCCATCCAAGTAAGGTGGTTGTGGAAAACAGATTACACCACGGCGTGGAGACGGTATTCCGTACGTACGCACACGCGGTGATTTTGTTTTCCGTAGGATGGATAGAAGGTGAATTAGGGTTGTTTCATATTTATAATAAAATATCAGTATATGAGTGATACTGATGTTATTAATTCATAATCAAACAACTAAAGAAGAATATTTTGAAGAATAAAGAAATTGGAAAGGGTCGGTAATGGATATTACCTCTTCTTTGACATGCCTCTTCTTAACCTCCTCTTAGGGAACTAGGGTTGGTCTTTGAAGAAGACCAAGACTTATAAGATGTTTCTAGGGAAGTGGAGAAGAGTAATTGTCAGGGTTTGGCCGAGATTGATGGCTCAAAGTGGTGTGAGGAGGAGAGGGAGGAGGTTCCCTTTTATAAGGGAGGAGAGGGGCACCTTTGGAAAACTAAAAATATTATTTTATTATAAAGTCATATTCGGTTTTTAATAGCTCCAAATTGATTTATTTCAAAGCTAAGGTGGTTATGGGTTGGAATACTCTCATAATATAGAATTTTGACATGTTTAGGTCATTATTTATCCTTATCATTTATATTTAACTCTAAGTTAAATAATTTAACTTTTATCGTGTCTTCTTGTTTTCTTACAATATATGGTTATTAAACTTACTATAACAAGCCAAACGAACCCCAAGTTGTTTATTATTAATATATATAAAATTATCTAAGTCATTTTGCTGAACCTTAGATTTTTAGGAATAAAATAACAATTAATAATATAATATTTGTTTTAAAAACTATTTTATGTCAATTTTGACACTCTTTGGTAATTGATTTTTGTGACAATCATAACAGCATGATTAGTTCGAAAAAAGTTAATTAAATCAATAAAAAATGTAATTTTAACCTATAAAATTAGTGTAATTCTTAAAAAGTCTCAAATTAAATTTATTTGGGTATTTATAACGTCAATTATGTCAATATTTCATTAATAAGATAATTACTGCATCCTCATTATGTCATAAATAAATTAAATTATTTAATGTATAAAAACTATAAATAAAATAAAATTATGTAGGAATGATTTTTATCTTTCTAATTAATATTTATAGTCTAATTTATCTTATGTATAACCCTATATTAAAAAAGTATTAGTTATTAAACTTTGATTTTAACAATTTTAACTCTTTTTTAAATAAAATAATAATAAGTGTCCTAATCTTATACAAGTGAACCTAAATGGTCATATTTTATTCCTAAGGTTGTTTTTGGTCGAATTAATCTTATGAAATAGAATTAGGACATGTGTTAGGGTAATAGTAATATCATTTTTACCCTTAATTACCATATTTTTTTTAACCGTGGTAAATAAAAGTAAAAAGTTACTATTCACCAAAAATTATTTTTATCTCATTGAACCACATTCTAATTACTAATATCAACCGTGTCTCTCAGACTTTTGAAATTCCATTCACAGAAGCGGTAAAATTATGTTTTATGTAAATTTGCAAATTCTCCTAGGAGGTGGGTAAAAGACGGTGAAAAGTTCAATAAAATTTTTATATATCTAAACTTATTATAAAATGACTCCAATGAATTAATTTGAACTTATATAGTATTATGTATCAATTTTGACCTAAAATAAAATTAAATAAAATAAATAATTATTTAAATAAAAAGTCGGTTTTTAAATAGTAACCCAGTTTTTTCACTATTCATAAAAAATTGAATGTTTTCAGAAAAATACAAAAATTTCACCCTTGGATAATTTCGATATTCTGAATCCAAAAATGAAGTCCATTTTGAAAGGTAAAGTTTATAAAAATTCAAAAAGTGGGTATTACTATTCATAATGGCTAGTTATAATAATATTTTAATAGCATATCGTTGTTTAGTGAAACTCGGTATTGTGTACAACGCAAGCTGTCGAGGAAGGCCACGATTATGTGTAAGGCAAGCCAAGCTAGTGTTGTGTGTAGTGAATGATTCCTTTGATGATGTATATAACATAAAAACAAAATTTTTCTCATAGAAATCTCGGGTGTTACAAAAAATAATGTATAGAGTTGATGTAAATAATAAATAAAACATGTTAATTATTATTTCTACATAATATACCATACAATTACATATGATTTCAGAATCAATATAATGATATTTTCTCTCATGTGTACGTATGACTTACCGTCTCCACGACGCGATGAGATTCATTTCCATGTTCACCATTCAATGATGATTATCAAAATTTATATTATTAATATGTATGTAATATATGAAATAATAATGTTATTGGATATATATATATATATATGTATGTATTTACATATATCTCATTCACTCACTTCTGTTCAATACGATATAAAAACTGAAACATCGTTTATGCATACGTATGGTCTACCGTCTCCATAAATGGCGTTTCTCTTTTCATATATCTATCTATTATAAATATTTATATTTTTAATATATATGATACATAAATAATTTGTTATATTCTAGAAGCAATTAAATCATGATATATGTGATACGATCAATAATAAAAAGTTAAAACATGTATGATAAAGAAATCGATAGTTACCAGAAATGTTATTTTAACATGGAAATTGTTATTAAATAAGTAGTATAAATTCAAAAATGAATCAAGTATGGTATTATAAATATGAATATGGTTCTGGTATAATTTAATTACATTCTATGGTCAGTATACAAGAGGTTAAACATACCCTCAATTAAAGTAAAGTAAAAGGTAGGGGTTATTTCCTCAATCTCATTATTATCCGAGATTGTTTATCTGCAAGTATATACTAGGACATATTTATCATCCATGTCCATGTTTTATAAAAAAAATTAAAATGAAATATTTTAAGGTTTTTTTTGAAGGGAATCTTTAGCAATATCACGATTTAAAATGTTTTAATAATTTATTTTCCTAAATATTTTTAATTAATGACCTTATTTTCCAAATGATTTCAAGGATTTATTTATATGGACATGATTTTTTTAAAATGATAATTACTTTTAAAAGTTTCAATGTGGTATGGGATACATTGGTTCAAAAATAACTTTTAAATGACTTAATTTATAAATGTGTGTCTTTTAAGTGACTTAATTTATAAATTGATCGGTCCTTCGGGACTTGATTCCTTGTAATCATGAAAATGTATTAAAATAATACACCAGCTCTGGGATTTTGGGGTCAGGGAATTACATTATGAGTCGAATAATCATACCCAATGTAATGATCATGAGATGACTTAAGTGATAAGCTTAGTAAGCCTTTTATGAAGTGCATAACATTCCTATAATGATGATATCTAGATGCCTCATGTTATATACATGAGATTCCTTGTATAATGATCACTGGATTCTATAGGATACAATCCAAAGATGTCTTACATAATGAGTTTTATTTTCCTCATTAAGACCATGGGATGCATTGGGTTTTGTGCACGAGAAACATTATTCCATGAGCACAAGAGGCTCTTATCTCGGATGAGGATGATATTTATAGATTACCAACATTTAAAAAAAATTTCATCAACTCTAACCATAAAGTATCTTCCCTATCATGATAGTAAGTAGCATAATTAACTTGTGTCCATATAAATATGGAACCGAGAACAAGATTCACGATTATTTCTTAGATCTATAAGGGAGACCAAAACTATGAAACTAACTTCATGGAGGAATCCATTTTAGGAAGACCTAACATCATATTATTCCATTTCAATCAAGAAATATATTTAAAAAACCTCAATAGTGAAGGTATCTAACCTTTGGATGTAGGGAATGTGAGGCCACTATATCACAACTAGTCCAACGAAATAGATCTAATGTGAAATCAAACCGAAATAGAAGTGTCATAAAATAATTTCAATATTTATAGTATCTTTCATGCAGTCAACTCAAAGATCATTTAGACTACTTGTGCAACACATATTTTTTATAAGGTCCATGTGACGCCATTCCTTTTATGTGGTCACTCATGGTGTTCATGTGGTGACCTCACATTTTATGTGGTCAACTATGCAGTTCACATGGTGACCTTATATGGATTTTACTTTTTTGTGTTTTTTAATATTTGTTAGAGAAAATAACTTTATAATTTGAATGATTTGTTGTGAACCAAACTAAATTATAACTTAGGTATAAAAAATGACTCCAGATCAAGTTTCCCATGGTGTCAATTTGAGAACATCCGAGAAGGTTAATAGTATTGATTCCTCCTAGTGCCACATTTTCATTACAAATAAAACTCACCTTTTAGATATATTAGTATAAAAATTTCAAGTTATCTATTTTTAAAACAAACTACCTATATATAGGTTTGGATCATTGGATGATTTACCCATTCTGACACATTAATCTACACATCTTATAATCACCTTGACCCTTCATCATCAAGGAATGATTTGAGTGAACATATATTTGAAAGTTCATTTCATCCATGAAGAAGGTGTCTCTATTGATTATACTATAGGGTACTCTCCATTGAATTTAGAATGGAAAATATTCATGCCAGATGAGTATATCCACAACCATGGGTTAATCAAGAAGGTATTCATAACTGATCATAAGCTGGGATGGGCACCCAACAGGGATTTCTGGTGTGGCAGTTCATTGAACATGTACTGGGGATGGCCCTTCTAGGGTTTTTAGAGAAATAATGAGTTTAGAAGGTAGTCCATATCTATTGGATGATATGATAATATTTTTAATTTCTCCATCCTTCTAGAACCATAAATTTTATATCATTCTAGATCTATTTTTCTAGAAGAGTCTAGAAATAAACACAATCTATATAATTCATGGTGAGGTTGGTATAAGACTTTGGGATATGAAAATGATTAGTAGAGATAGAATATTGGGGATATATATTAATAATTCTTTCCTTATGCCACCAAATGGAAAAATATATGAAGAAAAAATTCTCTATAAAGGCTCACAATCAAGATAGCGTGAGATATCTTGGTGGAAGATCTAATACCAAATATTGATGTCCCCTCCATTTTTGAGTTTTGAAAATTTATTAGGTCTAATGGTCATGATCCTGAGGTGAAAATACCAATTTCCTATACCTCCCATAGATCTCATGGTGCTAAGGGAACCTAGTTTCTAACATTGTAATAAGGGTAGTATAATGCATGGGGTTGTGAAGTTATTCTCATGGTCAAACAACTCACCCATTCCATTGATTTTATCTCAATGTTCATGATTATATATCTCTTTCTAGTGTGGGAGTCTCATGCATGGTTTAGTGTTATGATATTCAATATGGAAGTCCAATTAGCCACATAAAGACATATTAATTTTGATGTGCCAATATTAGCCAAGTTATATTTATTTCTTAGAAATATTAATGGGGGAAGACCCCTTTTATGATTGTAGGTGTTTTTTGGATTTTTTGGGGCAAAATAATAATACATATGGGGGGATAACAATTTCTCAATTACAAAGAGATGAAAATTTTGTGATTCAAACCCTATCTTTATATCTGAGAAGGGATCTATAAAGACCCGTAAATTTCAAGGGAAATTTTTTTTTAATTTTCTTTGGGATTTTACGAATACACAGTTTCTGATGGCACCTGATTCCGAGGCTTGGTGTGCCTGGAATCAATTTTTGATGTTTATCTTAGGTATGTTCAGTGAACGAATGAGTGGGTTTTCCTAACTCTTGAACCAGTGCTCGAAATCGAAATCTGAGGGCACCGATGAAACCGCAGTGCCAGTAATTTCTTATTAACACCTTTTCCTAATGTGTGTTTGCTCGGGAGGAGATGTTAAAAATCTGAGGAATAAAAATATAATTGTTTTGCAATTTTATTTTTATTTCATTACTAAGTGGTTTAAGTGTTAAGTGAAATTAAGTTGTGTCACAACTTTATTTCTCTCTACTATGTGATCTTATCTTCTGGATAGGATATTAGTAGGGTGGGGTCCACACAAGCCCCAACCTTTTCACATTCCCCATAACCGCCTTAACTCTTCCCCTTTGAACCCCCTTGATTTAAATGATGTGACTTCCTTCTTCATAAAAATCATGCCAATGCTTTAATTAATTGAGAGTTATGCGTTTGAATTTTTAAAATTTAAATGTATGGCATGTTATAATAAAATAAGAATAACACTTATTTTATTTTGGGGGTTGTTTTGTTGTGTTGGGGATTTTGAGAGAGGGGACGTTCTTTTATCTGAAGAAGTTCATCATCCTCCTTGAAGAACACAAAGAACACTGACACGCCTTCCTTCGTTCTTCTATCCGCGTTAAAGGAAGGGAGACATCGTTCCTCCTCGGATGATCTCTGTCAACGTGTACGGAGCCGCACCCCGTGACGCCGGTTTCCGCGACGCTCATCAATCGTCAACTCGTTATGAAGGTAGGGGATTGTTTTATGTTCGTGTTTATTCTTTTGGAATTCTTCGTTAAATATTTAGCTACTTGCTATAAAATTTACAGGAGGAGGCCGGACCGCACAAACATGGTTTACCCTCCTCCCCTTTGTTGTTGTTCTTTGTTATGTTTTGGAACGGAGGCGACGCGGTGCTGTCGCACCGCGGGGGAACGAGGGAACCACGGTGAAGGAGCATGGCACTGTCGCGCGGCGTCGTTGAGGCCGAAAGAGGCATCAACCAGAGCGGGGTCACGGCCGAGGGGCTCAACATCGTCACGCCGTGCTAGAGCTTCAGAAAGGGGCACGACCGGGGCGGGCCGCGACGAAGGGGCGTAGCCCCGACGTGCCATGCCGGACGAACAACGGTCGCGGGCTAAGGCTGTGACGGTGTAGGGAGGGGCGGCCAGAAATCCATCCGCCGACGCAAGGAAGGGCGGGACCCACAGGGGTCCCATGGCAGCACACCATCCGGCAAGCATGGTCGGCCGTTCGAGAAGACCAGGGGTCGTAACCCCTGGCGGTAGGCGAGGCGACCCCTCCACGTTAGGGCCGTCGTTTCACCATCAAGGAGGGCAGCACCCCCCCTGCATTCCGCTTGGTCGAAACGGCCAAGCCGCTGGCCACGCGGGCCGCTCCCGCGCCGGACCGGGTGGGCCATGCCGGGCCGGACCGCCCGCGTTGGGCCGGGCCGCCCGCGCTGAGCCGGGCCGCCTGTGCTGGGCCGGACCCCCGCACAGAGCTGGGTCGCGCCGGCTGGGCCAGCCCGGGCCATGCACTAATGCGCCGGACCCGGACCCGGGTCGGGTCCGCCCGGTATGGGCCGACCCAGGGGGTTTTGGGTTGGGTCAGTCCAGGCCCAAAACCCCCTAAAATTGGACAATATCATCCAAATGCCTGTAACATGGGCTAAGAACCTCCAACCAATGCACCGTCAGTTGTGATGTGATCCTTGGATCGAGATGGTCATTTTTGTATATTACACTCAAGGGTTCGGAGAACTTTGTGTACAACCAGGTTGGTTCAAACATGAAACCAACTGGGCCCTCAGAGCGGAAACGCTCATAACTTGAGCTCTGAATGTCCGATTGACGTACCGTCAACTTTGTTGGATTCCTCTTAGTGATACGGTTCTTTTTTCTTACTCCACTAAAGGTTTGGACGCAATTGGAGTATTATAGGGTTTGATTTAACTTAAAAATCAACCGGGCCCCTAGGACGAAAAAGCCAATAACTCTCCGACCAGGCGTTCGATTGACACGCCGTCTGTCACGTTGAGTTTTTTTGTCGAGACGGAACTTTGGGATACATCAAGTCCGGAATATGTGTCAATTGGTGTATCGAAACCCCTTGGCTCGTGGAGAAGACCCTCCCGGAATCGAGCATGTTGTGTGCGGGAACCCTATAGATGGCTTTGTTTGCGACGATGATGACGACTGTACTAAAATCCTCCGTGGGTTCGACAACGACGAATACCATACTGGAATCCTACATGGGTTCGATGATGATGACTACTTTTCTTGTATCCTATATGGGTCCGGCAGTACGTGACTATTGTTCTTGTATCCTACGTGGGTCCGGTAGTATTTGACTCTGTACTTGTATCCTACGTGGGTCCGGAAGAGTAGCTGGTCTTGTATCCTGTGTGGTCCGACAGCTTAGCTGGTCTTGTATCCTATGTGGGTCCGACAACTTAGATGAATCAGTGGCTACATTTAATCATCACTGTCGCCTTACAAATAAGTATACCTATGTGAGCTGAGTCTTGACTTTCAATCATTATCTTCGATATGATTGTTTTGCTATCCTGTGTGGATTGGGTTGTGTTATCCTGTGTGGATTGGATTGTACTATCCTGTGAGGACTAAATCGTACTTGGACTTAGATGTTGGAGCCAAAATTGAATTGATGACTTAGGTATATGTATGGTAATATACCTAAGTAGTGTTTGTTGTTACTTATTTCCTTTTTGGTATATCCTTCATGGATTCTGGGAGACCTTCTGGGGTCTCGGGGTCCCTACTGAGTTGCGTATACTCACCCCTACACGGGCTATGCCCGCACTACATTGTGTTGGATGAAGATGAAAGACAGTGCTGATTGTGGTTGAGGCTTGTGGAGCGATTCGGTACTTGGAGGTGGACCACTAGGTGGGACATACACGGAGCAGACGGTTGGACCTGAGGAGCTGAGGAGACAATCTGTACCCACCCTTCAGGTGGGATTTCCAATGGATGGCTCTGCGTTGATGCTTTAATTTTCATCTATTCTACTTTCTTTTCAGTTATACTTTACTTCAGTTGGGTTTGTATTCTGTCCCATTTACTTTTCCAGCACTTGTATTTGTACATTGTTTTCTTAGTGTTTACTTCAACTTGTGTACTCTGTGGTGTTTGTTTTCTTACTTAAAGGAAATTACTTCCCTTTTTATCGGGTTTTACACCTTTCGTGCTAGTCACAGCCCCTGGCCTATCGGAGGCGGGCTTGAGGTAGTCACGACATGGGTCCCGAGAACTGGTCGTGACAAATTGGTATCAGAGGAGTTCAGTTCTACCGCAGAACTCAGGACTCAAATCTTTCTTCTATGTGAAAAAATAGTGTTAAGGGTATTGAGTGTAGTTATCAGTCCAGGGAGTAGTGTTGGTGTGGCGGCATACGTATCCGTACACCAGGACCCTGACTTCTGATTTCCGAATCAGTGCACGAAAACACTGATTGCACGTGTTTTTCAAAAGTTTTCTTTGTGATTACTTTGTGTCAGATCATCAGGTATACTATATTGACTGTGGCCCACCTGTTTCCATTTTGGATGGCCCCGTGATGGCAGCCAGCTAGGGTTCCGAGCTTTGTGTGAGACGACAGACCACCGAGCGACGAGGCCTCGGTGCAAGGCCCTATTACAACGGAGGCACCAGTGGTACCTCTACCCGCCGATCCACCAATGCCACCAGCCCCAGCCGATGAGAGTGCACATCGCCTTAGTGTACTGCATGAGTTTCAGCATCAGAGACCGCCCAGGTTCCTCAGGGAGATGGACCCTTATGTAGCTGAAGATTGGATGGAGGGTGTAGTTCGTGTTTTCAGGTGAGTAGGGACACCAGCTGACCTCATGGTGATCCTTGCAGCGAGTCTCCTGCACGCAACAGTAGGTAGATGGTGGATCCTGATGCTCCCGGTGCACGATGAGGCAACTCTCCTTTAGTCGGACTTCGAGAGCCTCTTTCACTTGGAGTTCTTCCCAGCAACCCTCTATGCGGTGCGCATCTAGGAGCTACTACAGCTACGGTAGGGAAGCATGAAGGTAGCCTAGTACTCGGCGAGAGTTACCGATCTCTTGCGCTATTCCACAGACATGGTACGGGACCCATTCTTCTGGGCCTGGACCTTCAAGCAGGGACTGAGGCATGAGATCAGGACATTGATGATCTCCCTCAACATTCTGACACAGTCAAGAGTACTAGAGCGAGCCCTTCTCAAAGAGAGCCTTCTTGTTGAGCCTACACCAACAGTGAGACCTACCATAGGGCGGCATGTAGCTGAGTCTTCTGTAGATGGCAGTCGACGGATGTCACATGGGTCCAAGCGGACCATACCATTAGGCAGACAACCATAGGAAACTAGCTTAGAGGTGCGAGGCACACGGCACAGATCCAATCATACGAGGAGCCGACAGTGCTATACATGTGGCGGGCAGGGCCACATGGCTCGTGACTGCCCGACCCGCCATGCAGAGGAGTAGCAGACGGTTGAGGGACCACCCAGGCAGAGGCAGAGGTTCGACTGTGGCGGTCCGCAGGGAGCAGGAAGACGTGGCAGAGGAGCTGGCTGAGAAGCAGGTGGTGGACGACGCTTTGAGGCTCTACCACCACCACCACCAGGAGGTCCACCCCGATCCCAGGGAGCTGGCGGAAAGAGGAAGGCTTAGCTTCAGGCAGCGGAGACCTACGACCACGACGCACCAGAGATGATTCGAGGTACTATCTGTGTCTACTCCACCCTTGTTACAGTTCTTATAGACATAGGAGCGAGTCATTCTTTTATTGCGGATTCCCTTGTTCGGAGCTCGGAGATTCTGACGGAGCCATTGGCTCGATCCTTACGGCTAGAGACTCCCACGGGAGCAGACTTGACGATTACGCACTACTTCCGGTAGTGTGAGCTTACTCTAGGAGGTGAGAGCTTCGGCTGGGATCTTCTTGTAGTGGAGTCGATGCCTTACAACGTCATCTTGGGCGTGGATTGGTTATCTACAGTCCATGCTCAGATCGACTATATTAGGTGTAAGGTGCAGCGTGTCTGCACCGATGTGAGCAGGTTCACCTTCACCGGCGAGAAGGGAGCCTTTGCAGCACAGGATGGACTCACGTAGAGGAGTGGACAGCCGATCACTCATCAGTTGGATAGCCTCATCCTAGGAGAAGTGGACGTGCGGAGTCCGAGTTTTCCTGTTGTGGTGGATCAGTATGCGGAAGTTTTTCCTGAAGATGTTCCAGGACTACCACATCGCAGAGAGGTAGAATTTTATATTGACCTGTACCGTGGGACAACCTTGATATCTACTACTGCATATCGGATGGCTCCCCTCTGAGCTTCAAGAGCTATAGGTATAGCTGGAAGACTTGCAGGGCAAGGGATTTATCCAAACCAGTGTTTCACCCTGGGCTTCCCCGATTTTGTTCTCCAAGAAGGTGGATGAGAGCTTGCGACTGTGTGTCTATTACCGACGCCTGAACCAGATGACTGTGAAGAACAAGTATCCACTTCTGAGGATTGATGACCTCTTCGATCAACTCAAGGGAGCACAATGGTTCTCGAAGATAGACCTCAGGTCAGGCTATCATCAGCTCAGAGTTCGAGAAGAGGATGTGCAGAAGACGACCTTCAGATGTCGGTATGGCCACTATGAGTTCTTGGTTATGCCTTTCGGCATAACCAATGCTCCAGTAGTGTTCATGAGTCTCATGAACAGGATCTTTTAGCCTTACCTTGATCGATTTATCGTAGTCTTCATTGACGACATATTGATATATTCGACTATTGAGGAGGAGCACGCCTACCACTTGCAGGTTGTACTAGACACACTCCAAGAGCACCAAATTTATGGTAAGTTCTCTAAGTGTCAGTTCTGGATACGCGAGTTCCACTTCTTGGGACACGTCATCTCTGAGACGGGAGTTGCGGTGGATCCTGCGAAGATCGAGGCAGTGCATTCTTGGGAGCCACCAAGGAGTGTGACAGATGTGAGGAGTTTCTTAGGTCTGGCTTGGTACTACCGGAGATTTGTGCTAGAATTATCCAGAGTTGCAGCACCTCTTATAGCTTTGACGATGAAGGGGAAACTCTTTGTGTGGTCAGAAAGATGTCCGCAGAGCTTCCAGGAGCTGAGACCGAGATTTACCAGCACACCTATCTTGAGGCTACTGGAGGAGGGAGTAGGGTACGTAGTCTACTGCGATGCATTAGGGACTGGAATCGGTTGTGTCCTGATATAGGAGCGGGCATTTATCGCCTATGGATCACGATAGTTGAGGCAGCACGAGCAGAACTATGCTACCCATGACCCGAAGTTAGTAGTAGTGGTCTTCGCTCTGAAGATGTGGCGACACTATCTGATGGGCGAGAGCTTCACAGTCTATTCTGACCACCAGAGTCTCAGGTACATCTTCTCACAGAAAGACCTGAACCTGAGACTATGGCGATGGCTCGAGTTCCTCCAGGACTATGACTTTGAGATAATCTATACTTCTGGAAAGGAGAACGTAGTAGCCGATGCTCTCAGAAGGGGGATGGGCATTCGACTACATGGAGAGGCGATAGAGAAGCTAGCCTTTTTGTAGATATCCTTCATGGATAGAGATGGGTCATCCTTCCTTCAGTCACTCACAGTCACACCTCCACTTCTTCAGCGGGTCAGAGACGCACAACGGGGGGACGTTGACTGTGAGACACGACGTGCACAGATTTCAACAGGACATGCACCTGATGGTTTTTCTATAGGAGGAGACCACATTGTCCTTTTCAGAGGACGTACCATGGTACCAGTTTCTTTACAGGAGGAGGTGTTGAGAGAGTTTTGTACTTCCCCTTTAGCGGTACATCTAGGAGTGGCGAAGATTTACCAGGATGTCAGATGACAGCACTGGTGCCCGGGTATGAAGAAGACTGTAGCAGAGTTCATTTCTCGATGCCTCACCTACCAGCAGGTGAAGGCAGAGCACCAAGTACCATCAGGCTTGGTACAACCCTTGGAGGTCCTGGAGTGGAAGTGGGACGGGATATCTATGGATTTTTTTACCGGACTTCCACGTACTTCCAGAGGTTATAACTCTATTTGGGTGATTGCCGACCGACTCACCAAGTCGGCCAACTTTTTACCATTCCGAGAGTAGGGATCAGTGGAGAGATATGGATGCCTCTACATTCAAGAGATTTTATGGCTTCATGGTGTGACATAATCTATCATCTCCGATCGAGATGCTCTCTTTACTTACAAGCTTTGGAAGGGGTTGCAGGAGGCATTCGGGACGTAGCTACATCTCAGCACCACCTTTCACCCTCAGATGGATGGTCAGATGGAGAGGACCATTCAGACTCTCAAGGACATGCTCCGTGCATGTGACTTTGGTCACAGCTGGGAGGATCACCTACCCTTGGTGGAGTTTGCGTACAACAACAGCTACCACTCCACCATCGGGATGGCACCATACGAGGCACTGTACGGCCGACCTTATAGGTCACCTCTGTACTGGACAGACCCTGGGGAGTCATCACTTGTGGGATCAGAGACGGTCCAGGCCATGACAGAGAAGGTCCAAGTTATCTAGGAGCGGATGAGGACAGCTCAGAGTCGACAAAAGTCTTATGCTGACAGGAGGTGGAGACCACGTGAGTTCGAGGATGGCAACCATGTTTTCTTGTTGGTCTCATCTCGACGTGGATTATGGAGATTTGGCTGGGGCAGAAAGTTATCTCTGTGCTTAATCGGACCATTCTACATTCTCAGCGGGATAGGTGAGGTGGCTTATCGCCTGGCTCTACCACTTCAGTTGCACCAGGTGCATGACGTCTTCCACATATCTCAGCCGAGGAGATATGTGCTTGACCCAACGCATATCATCGACCATGTGGAGCTGGACATTGATGACGAAGCTAATTTTGTAGAGGTCCCGGTGGAGATCAAGGATCGACATGAGCGGGTCCTATGTGGGCGGTCGATTCCTCTAGTGCACATCAGGTGGCAGCACGAGAACCTCCAGGAAAGCACATGGGAGTGGGAGGCTCAGATGCGTGCTTAGTACCCTCATTTGTTTCCCTAGTTTGTGATGTATCTTTATGGGGATGTAAAGCCCTGAGGTGGGAGTAATGTAAAGACCCGTAAATTTGAAGGGAAATTTTTTCTTAATTTTCTTTGGGATTTTATGAGTACGTAGTTTCTGAAGGAACCTGGTTCTGAGGCCCGGTGTGCCTGGAATCAATTTCTGAAGTTTATATTGGGTACGTTCAGTGAACGAATGAGCGGGTTTGCCTATCTTCTGAACCACTACTCGAAATCGAAATCTGAGGGCACCGATGAAACCACAGTGCTGGTAATTGCTTAGGAACCCCTTTTCCGAAGGTGTGTTTGCTCGGGAGGAGATGTTAGAAATGTGAGGAATAAAAATATAATTGTTTTACAATTTTATTTTTATTTCATTACTAAGTGGTTTAAGTGTTAAGTGAAATTAAGTTGTGCCACAACTTTATTTATCTCTACTTTGTGATCCTAACTTTCGGTTAGGATATTAGTGAGGTGGGGCCCACACAGGCCCCCACGTTTTCAATTTCCCCATAACCCCCTTAACTCTTCCCCTGTGAACCCCCTTGTTTTAAATGATGTGACTCCCCTCTTCAAAATAAATCATGCCAAAGCATAAATTAATTGAGAGTTATGCGTTTGTATTTTTAAAATTTAAATGCATGGCATGTTATAATAAAATAAGAATAACTCTTATTTTATTTTGGGGGGTTGTTTTGTTGTGTTGGGGATACAGAGAGAGGGGGCGTTCTTTTCTCTGAAGAAGTTCATCCTCCTCCTTGAAGAACGCAAAGAACACTGATGCTCCTTCCTTCGTTCTTCTTTCCACGTCAAAGGAAGGGAGACACCATTCCTCCTCGGACGATCTTCGTCAACATGTACGAAGCCCCACCCCGCGACGCCACTTTCCGTGATGCTCGTCGTTCATCTACTTGTTATCGAGGTAGGGGATTGTTTTATGTTCGTGTTTATTATTTTGGAGTTCTTCGTTAAATATTTAGCCGCTTGCTATCAAATTTACAGGAGGAGGCCGGACCACACAAACACAACCGACCCTCCTCCCCTTTGTTGTTGTTCTTCGTTATGTTTTGGAATGGAGGTGACGCGGTGCCGTCACACTCTGTGGGAACGAGGGAACCACGATGAAGGAGTGCGGGGCTATCGCGCCGCGCCTTTGACTCCGAAAGAGGTCGTGGCTGAAGCGGGGTCGCGGTCGAGGGGCATGGCTCCGTCGCGCCGCACCAGAGCTTCTTGAAGGGCCGTGGCTGGGGCGGTGCAGGTAGGGGCTGCTGGAAATCCGGCCGCTGGCGCAAGGAAGGGCAGGACATCGGGGGTCCCCCGGTGGAACAACGGCCGACCACCATGGCCGGCCGTCCGAGAAGACCGGGGGTTGTAACCCCCGGTAGCAGGTGAGGCGGCCCCTACATGTGGGGGCCGCAGTTTCACCATCAAGGGTGGCAGCCCCCCCTTCTTTCCGCTCAGCCGAAACAACCGAGCTGGACCGCCCGCGCTGGGCCGGACCCCCGCGCCAGGCCGGGTTGCACCGGCTGGGCTGGGTCGTGCCATCCGGGCCGGGCCGCACCATAATGGGTGATACCTTGACCCAAGTCTGGTCGACCGGTTCGGGCCGACCCAGGGGGTTTTGGTACGGGTCGGTCCGGGCCCAAAAGCCCCTAAAATCAGATTGTTTCGTTCAAACGCCCGTAACATGGGCTATAGATCTCCGATTAATGAACTGTCAGTTGCAATGTGATCCTTGGATCGGGATGGTCGCTTCATTATATTACACTCAAGGATTCAGAGAACTTTGGGTATGTACAGGTTGGTTCAAACACGAAACCAACCGGGCCCTCAGAGCGGAAATGCTTATAACTTGAGCTCTAGACATCCGATTGGCGTGCCGTCATCTTTTCTGGATTCCTCATAGTGAGATGGTTATTTTGGCTCACTACACTCGAGGTTTGGATGTAATTGGAGTATGGTCGGGTTGGTTTTAACTTAAAAACCAACCGGGCCACTGGGATGAAAAAGCTAATAACTCTCAGACCAGAAGTCCGATTGACGCACCGTCTGTCACGTTGAGTATATTTTGTCGAGACGGAACTTTGGGATACATCAACTCTGGACTACGTGTCAGTTGATGTATCTACCCCCTTGGCTTAGGGAGAGGACCCTCCCAAAATCGAGCATGTTGTGCGCGGGAACCCTATAGCTGGCTGCGTTTGCGACGACGATGATGACTGTACTGAAATCCTCCAGGGGTTCGACAGCGACGACTACCGTACTGGAATCCTCCATGGTATCGACGGTGATGACTGTTGTTCTTGTATCCTATGTGGGTTCGGCAGTACTTGAATACTGTTCTTGTATCCTACGTGGGTCCGGTGGTATTTGACTTTGTACTTGTATCTTACGTGGGCCCGGCAGAGTAGCTGGTCTTGTATCCTGTGTGGGTCCGACATTTTAACTGGTCTTGTATCCTATGTGGGTTTGATAGCTTAGATGAATCAGTGGCTACATATGTTCATCTCTATCACCTTACGAAGAAGTATACCTACGTGATCTGAGGCTTGAATTTCAATCATTATCTTCGATATGATAGTTTTGCTGTCCTGTGTGGATTGGGTTGTGTTATCCTTTGTGGATTGGATTGTACTATCCTGTGAGGACTAAATCAAACATGGAATCGGATGTTGGAGTTGAACTAGAATTGATGACTTAGGTACATGTATGGGCATCTACCAAAGTAGTGTTGGTTTTTACTTCTTTCCTTTGTGGTATATCCTTTGTTGATTCTGGGAGACCTTCGGGGGTATCAGGGTCCCTACAGAGTAGCATATACTCACCACTGCACGGGCTATTCCCGCACTACTTTGTGTTAGATGCAGACGATGGATAGCGCTGATCGTGGTTGAGGCTTGTGAAGTGAGTCGGTACCTGGAGGTGGACCACTGGGCGGGATGTACATGGAGCAGATGACTGGACCCGAGGAGCTGAGGAGACTATCTATACCCACCCTTCAGGTGGGATTTCTCGTGGACGGCTTGGTGTTGCTGCTTTACTTTTCAGCTGCTGTACTTTCATTTCAGTTGTACTTTACTTCAGTTGGGTTTGTATTCTGGTCCATCTACTTTTCCATCCCTTGTATTTGTACACTGTTTTCATAGTGTTTACTTCAGCTTGCGTACTCTGTGGTGTTTGTTTTCTTACTTAAAGGAAATGCCTTCCCTTTTTATCGGGTTTTATGCCTTTGGTGCTAGTCTCCAGCCCCTGGCCTATAGGATGCGAGCTTGGGGTAGTCACGACACGAGTCCCGAGGACGGGTCGTGACAGGGTCAGACCCTCTGAACTAAAATAATGAGACATAAAGTCTATATTGAATGAAAATATAAATTTCACCTTTATGAAATACTTTTCACCCCTCAATACTATTAAAAACAATTCCACTTACATCCACGAGGAAAGAGAATATCTTATATCTTTAATGGATGGTGTGTTAGCCACCATAATTGATTAATATTTTATATGTGAAGGATATACCCCTTTCAAATTTGGAGAATAAGGTTGTTTCATCAATAAGATATTTCTTTCTCCCCTATAAAACACACGAGATTTAAAGAATCTTATGATTACTTTCTAACATTATCTCATACTTATGTGGGAGGAGACAAGAGTTTAGATTATCCTTATACCCACTGCTTATGACATCATTCTTGATATTGATCATGATAAATATTGGATACTGTCATCTCCCAATGGGAATCTAGTTAATCTCAAATAGGACTTCTAATCACTAAGGATAAAAAGGGAAGAAAAGAACTGAGAAAAGTATATGGGATTAGAGAAATAGGTGCTCCATGAAAATATCTTGGTTCCTATATATCAAAGGATATGGTCTAGGAATATGTTAGGGAAATGGGCTAGACATAAAACACTTTCACTATAAAATCAAGGTAATTACCTAGCTGAGGGAGACACCCATACTTTTTTTCCTTCAGACATAATTTTTGGTAACCTGGGGGGAATGAGGCTCCAAGAGGGGAAGCCTGTCTGCCAAGGAAGTAAGATTTTATTCAAAAGAGTGAGAGAGAGAAATATAACATGGCCCAGTTTTATGTCTTCACTTATGAATATTTTATGGACAAACCATTTTGAGGAAGTAAATGTTTATCTTTAGGATCTTGAGTCCACCACACACTACAAAAAAAGTGCTCACTATTTAAGATGACGAGTTGAGGCCCCAAGAAGGGTTTCCCAAATAAGTGGAGACCGACCAAAGTTCTCCTTCAAAATGGTTTGTAAGAATCCTTTGAATATATTTACACACTAATTATTATATTTTATTAAGTAATTTCATGACTCTTTTAGAATTATTGAGAGGATTAGTCACCTATTAATTTTATAGAATACTTTCATGGAGGAATGATGAGAAGTGCTAGAGATGATCCAGAATATATGGTTGAAGGGGAAGGTTCTCCAAATATATTAGAGAAAATTGAGGTGATTGAAGGACCCCAGAACACTCTGAGAGGGGAGGGGTGAATCAGTTTATCAACCTTATATTTTAAACTAATGTATATTGTTCCCATGTTGGTATGAACTTGTTAAACATGTCTGCTGAGAACGATAAGAAAACAAACAATCAAATACTTAGTAAAGACACGATAATTTTTCTTGGTTCACTTCTAAGGGCTAAATACAATGTGAATACAATGATAGGTTTTTAATCATACCAAAATCCTCTAATATTCACTAGTATTAGAGTAAAAAATTTTATCCCAGTCAATCTACGCTAGGATCACCGCCTTTACATTGTTTAGGGATGGCATACTGCGTCCCTCAGATCACTTCGGTTGACTCCCCCTTGCTCACGGTGTGTGAATAATCTGAACTCAGTTTATCAGCTTTATGGTCACTTTAATGGGTTATAATTAAATCATGCATCCTAAACTGCAGATGGATGCTCTATTGAAGTTTAGTTTTTACCCACAGATGAAGTTTTATTTTCTATGTAATGATATATCGTGAACAACTCCTCTGCGAACTAACCTTCTTCCTCTGCTTACTGAACTCCTTCCTATGAATAATTATTTACTCAGTGTACTTCCCTACTCCATTTTATACAACCCTGCTCCACATACTACCCAACTCTGCGTACTACAAATTCTTCCTTCGTGAACCATGCTTCTCTGTGAACTGTCTCCACTTTTTCTCCATGCACTGCAAGAACTCTATAGACCAAGCGCATACTGTCTCTCCTACGCTAACATGTATTCTTTCAAAACACTTCACACATCACAAACTTTCTACAAATTTCTAATAAGAACCTCTTTCGTGAGGTTATATTCCAGCAAAACACTCTAGACTTCATCAAAATCCTCCCGAAATTGTAATCTCATTCTCATATTATAATGAAAGGATTATTGGTCCTTATATAAGCAAATAGATCTGAAAATTTTTCTAAACCACGATTTACCAAATCATCACTGCGGCACCTTCTTCACCATGAACCACCATTCTCCCAACGCAACGACATAAATAACTACATCGGTTCTGAAAATGAATACCTTTGGAGGTTTCTCAAAAATCCACCTTGTTTTCACGAACAACACACCATCCCATGAACAATTTTATTTTTGTGAACCGTAATCCTTCCTGTGAACATTCTTCACTCTATGAACCATTACTTCTATGCTGTCTACATACCATTTTCCATTCCTCGAACAATTTCCGTCTGGTCCGTGTAGCGCACTTCATCATTTGTAAACCATGCCTAATACATGGTATGCAGTTCGTAACCTGTACTACAAAAATTCTTTTACCATTCCATATCTCGTTCTCTCTTATGTAGAAATCCTTCATTTTTCATAAACAAACTCCCAATTTTGAGGCCCAAGAATTTGGAAAACACTGGGAAACTACTTCACCTTCAATAATAATTTCATCTTCAAATGAAATACCACATTTTATACAAACTCCTTGATCAACCCAATATGGATTTACAATAAAAAAAAACCATAATCCATTTATAGAAAATAACTTCCTTGGTTACAACAGTGTTTTCCTACAATTCCCTAATAACACCTTCGGTTCCACCGTCATAGATCCCTTTTGCAAAGCTATTCCGAGAGGGATTAATCAAATGAAAAAGAGAGAGTAGACTAATAGACCATATTAGTTTGGTGTAGAAGAGTTAGTATATCCATCCACTCATTTTTAAGTCACTCTCTATAGATCCATAATAACTTATCATGTTTTCCAGGTGTTAGAAAAGGTTGCATGAGTACATGAACATCACATGCTCAAAATAATATCACCTATAGAATACCATGAGATAATTTTGTGGGTACAATGATAATTAAGGACCAAAGGCTAGTGGAGTCAACCTCCTACCCATATGCATCAGTTTCTACCTATATGGACCTGTGGAAAATAGGTGTCCTTGAAGAATCCTTGATCAGCAGTCCAGTAGATCTGGGAAAAGAGAATCATACCACAGGTATCAGGACCCCCTCCCACAAAAGCCGACCCTTCATGGGAAGGAAATGAGAGAAGATGGATGGTGATCATCCAAGTGTTGACTCTATTATCCCCCTAGGTGGTGACTATCATTGAGGTTATAATATCCTATAAATGGGAGGCATTACCCTCTAGAGAACATGTAAAATAGAAAGATAAGATAAATACACCAATTAAATCTTGATAAGTTATATACATAAAATAGAACCCAAATGCATACATGTAATGTCATACAATATGAAAAAAAATAAAAGGAAAACTAAAAGTACCAAAAGGTAAAGATGAAAGTGACCGTGAAACCCAAATAGATCTTTCCAAACCACTAGTTGGTAATATTCATCCTAATCTCTAACATGCTCCCATTGTCTTGAAAAATAGATTATATGTACTTGAGGTGAGCATAACTTTACACTTAATGGGATACCCTAGAGTCTCTTTCGAAATAGATAAAGAAAGCACACTAAAGCATAGTGAACAATAGTGAAACTAACTTGTCCCCTAAATAGGTATACCAAGTTCACAACCTCACCATAGCTATCTATCATTGATTAATATATCACATAGAGGAGAGAATATAATATAATATCAATAACAGGGGTACCCTACTACTACTTCCCCACCAGTTGCTTCTCTTCCCAAACATCACGTGTCATAATCCATCTATCTCTAAAAGTAAGCCAACCCAAAAACACATGGGCTAAGTATCACAGCATGCACTTCATGCCTGACATCATCACATCATCCTATCAAAATCTCCTTATAGTAACCAAGTAGTTTTCAGGAGCCACCACAACCTATATGGTGTGTATCATACATTAGGTAATATACCTCAATCCATCATAACCCATACATCGATTAAGGTACCTCAATCCCTCATAACCTATACAGATCACACCTATAATAATCCTTGGGGTGTTATATATGGATATAAATATAAATATATATATATATGTATGTATGTGTGTGTGTGTGTGTGAAACAACAAAAATCCATTATATCCCTCCATAGAAATATGTGAAAAAATAACCATCTTGTACACCAGTACATAATACCACCAAGAGTAGAGAGTAGGGCCAGAGGGGGTAGTCACCCATCCATCCTCCCACCTGTATGTTGGGGAAATCACCCTCTCAGATTCCACTGGGTATTAGTCACCCTATCTGACATGGGTGGGGTTGCATATGAAATAAAAAAACATATAACATATAATATATCTCACAACCACACTATCACTATGGTAAAAAGCAGTATCTGCAAAGGGATATTTGCAATGGTGAAGGGGCCCATTGTAAATAGTTCTTCGTGAGTTACTATTTGCGACAAGACCATATTCCCATCACAAATAGTATGTTGTAAGAATTTATTTGTGATGAAAATACATATCCTTCAAAAAAAGGCTTTGGCATGCACTGCGCGCCAAACCGCAGGAAGCGTATTTGCGACAGGTGGTTACACCCATCAAAAATAGCATCTCAGGGTTTTTAGTAGTTATGATGGGATGTTTCTCCTGTCGTAAATACTATCCCATGGTTTTTAGTATTTGAGATGAGATTTTACTCTTATTGAAAATAGTATGTCAGAAGGTAAGTATTTGAAATGGGTCATGTCACAAATACCTTATTAACTTCCGCCCCTAATTTACAGGAGGTTAGCATTTACGATGAGTCCCGTCACAAATAACCCCATTAAAAATGATTTAATCTATATATAACCCCATCCATTTTTTCCATTTCACTATAATCTAAACTCTTCTCTCTTTCTCTGATCTCATATTTTTCTATTCAGTTTTTTGAAATTTTTAAAATTTAGAGCAAAACAATTTTCAAGGATTGCATCGAGTGAAAGATTTAGTTTTAAAGTATTTATTTATTGATTTTATTTTTTAGTTAATTCATTTTATTTTATAATTGTGATAATTAGTAATAATTAGTAGTTATTAAATTAAATTATATTAGAATTTTTGTTATTTTGCATTATTTATTTTTACACATATGTTGTTTCATTAAGATAGAATGTTTTTATTTATAAATAAATAGTATTAATTTATAATAATTTGGTTCAATTATCATTAATTAATAACAATTATGTGTAATTAGTATTAATTAACATTAATTAGTGTTAATTTTTACTAATTAGTATTAACTAGTAGTAATTAGTAATAATTAGTATTAATTATTAATAATTAGTTATAACTAGTAATAATTAGAAATAAATAGTAATAAATAGTAATAAGTAGTAATAAATAGTAATAAATAATAATTAATAGTAAAAATTAGTAATAATGAGTAATAATTAGCAATAAATAAGAATGAATATAAATAAATTGTAATAAATAGTAATAAATAGTAATAAATAGTAGTAATTAGTAATAATTCTTAATAATTGGTAATAATTGGTAATAATTGGTAATAAATAGTAATAAATAGTAAAAATAGTAATAATAAGTAATTATTAGTAATAATTAGTAATAAATATTAATAAATATTCGTAATTAGTAATAATTAGTAAAGAATAAATTGGAATAAATTGGAATAAAAAAGAATAATTAATAATAATTAGGAATAATGAGTAATAATTAGGAATAAATTGGAATAAATAGAGGTAAATAAGAATAATTATGAATGAACAATAATAAATAGTAATAAATAGTAATAAATAGTAATAATTAGTAATAATTCTTAATAATTAGTAATAATTAGTAATAATTAGTAATAATTATTAATAAATAGTAATAAATTGGAATAAATAGCAATAAGTAATAATAAATAATAATAAATAACAATAAATAATAAAAAATAGTAATTATTAGTATTAATTAAGAATAAATAGGAATATTAGTAATTATTAGTAATAATATGTAATAATTAGTAGTAATTAGTAATAAATAGGAATAAATAGGTATAAACAGAAATAATTAAGAATAATTTGGAATAATTTGGAATAATTTAAAATAATTAGAAATAAATAGGAATAAATAGTAATAAATAATAATAAATAGTAATAAATAGTAATAAATAGTAATAAATAGTAATAAATAGTAATAAATAGTAATAAATAATACAAAATAGTAATAATTGGTAATAATTAGTAATATTTAGTAATAGTTAGTAATAATTAATAAAAATTAATAATTAGGGGTAATAAATAGTAATAAATATTAATAATTTTTAATAATTAGTAATTATTGGTAATAATTGGTAATAATTAGTAATATATGGTAAAAATATATTTATTTTATATTTTTTTAAAGTAACATAGACCAAGGAAGTCAACAACAGTCTTTTTCGCATGATCGTGATTGGAGAAGTTGTCACATAAATCCAAACAGTTGTTGTATAAATCATGTATTTATTGATGGCGTTGAAGCTTTTTTACCATTTTCATAATCAAAACAAGACGTTTTTTCAGATGGGACAATTAATTTTAAATGAAGGAAATGTGATCTAAGGTGTTTTGACACATTTTACAACGTTAGGGATCATCTATTGCGATTTGGGTTTCGAAATAATTGTGTTTTTTGGTATCAACATAGCTAACACAGTTCCAAAGTAGATTCATATAATTTGGTTACAGATCCATCATGGTTTCAAAATTTCGTACATGATGTGGTTGGTCCGCCTTTTTAACAAACTGAAACTCAAGATGATGTTAATTTAACTCCAGAGTTGGAACCATCCCAATTTTATCATTTTTTACTGTCTGTTGAGGATGCCTTATACCCTGGTTGCAAGATAAGAAAATTTGAAGTAGTTGTAAAATTTATCGAAATAAAATAAAATAAAATAATGTAAAATAGACGTTTTCATCATATATTATCTTTGGTTAAAGCACTTTTACCTGAAAACACGTTTTTCATATAAATTTCTATGAGAGCAGGATGCTTGTTTGTAACTTGGGTATTTGTTTTTCAGAAGATTCATGCATGTTCAAATGATTTCATCTTATATTATCACTACAGGGAATCTTGTTTTTCCTAATGGTATTATACCAACGGTTCCAATGAACCGTTGGTATAAGAGAGTTTTTTCATGATTTTTCAACGGTTTGATAAATCCATTGGGAAATCTGCCACTTATTCTCCTTTCCCAATGGTTTGATGAAACTGTTGGGAAAGGTTGATGATTTCCCAATGGTTTAAGAAAACCATTGGAAAATCATTAATTTCCCAATGCTTTACCAACGGTTTGGTTCAAACCATTGGAACAAAAATCCTTTTCCCAATGGTTTTTAAAAATCGTTGGGAAAAGATGTCCAAAAATACTCAAATTGGGGAGACCTCCTTCAGTCTCTCCTCCAGTCGCGTTTCTCCCCCAATTTCCAGAACCCCTGTCCCCCAATTTTCAGAACCCTCACGTGCTCCCCCCAGGTGAACTCCATCAAATCCGGTGAGACTCTCCCAAGAGGTTAGATGGGATAATTCCAAATCTTCATGTCTTATTGATCATTTTCCACTTATCTTATATATTTATCGATTTTTATTAATGTTGAAAACCCTAAATTCAATGTTTTAATTAGAGATTTGGTTTGTTTTATTAGAGATTAGGTGTATGAGGCATTCCCATTCCTATTATGGGTGGTTTTAATCAAAAGTTATGATGTTGGAACCATTTATGATGTTGTTATCTCTATTTAATCTCATCTCCCCTAACTTAACATTAAATTCTATATCACCTTTAGTTTCTGTTTTTTTAATTTCCAGTTAAGTTATTTGTGGTTGATGATTTTCCCATGTTAATTGTTTTCAATGGTTTGGCATTGAAATTGGGCATTTAATGTGACTTTTCCAAATGGGGGTGCCTTGAGAATACTCCAAATATTTGTTAAAAATGATCAAAGGGATTTTATTATTTAAAATGGATTTCGAAAGATATTTCAGAAATGATTTAATCTTGAGGAAAGTGTTTTATTAAAATGGGAATTTTTTTAATGAGGCTTGTGTAATTTATTTTGTTATAGTACACTTGTAATGTGACTATGTTTGGGATTTAGTAAAACATGAGATAACGGGTGTGTGAGAATGTGTTGTGAAATAGATTCCATGGTCGGTTCAAGATTATATTTATGTTTTGACCCTATTAATGAGTTGTTTTAAAGATATTTTGAGATATTTAGCTATTGGTGTTAAGTCATACAGTGATCATGGGGGATATTATATGTTTATTGGTGAAAACTTGAAGCTGTAGAGGTGGTTCATGATTAAGGAATATAATTATTGCTAAACATGTGGATAAACCATGCATAGTAGTGAATTCTTGATGTGTTTGATGTTTTTAGTCCTTTTTAATTTGGAGTTTATTTTGATGATGATGTTTCTTATTAATACATATGATGAGAATTTATTTTAGTTTCTAAATCAGCTGAGACTCCCCCACCATGCACAATGTATGAAACCTCTATACTTATTTAATCATTCTGTTTACACAGATTATACAACCTATACCCTCATTTAATCCGTGAACTCAAGTCATTAATTAAATCCTTCATTATATCTAGCATATAAGAAATTGAATGATGTAAACACATCATCACATGATTTATTACCTTAGATAATGTCCAACATATGGAATACGAGATTTTCAATTCAACAGTTAACCAGGATTATATATTCCATTTCCCCCAAGATGACTGTACTAATATATCTTTAGGGTCAATTAAATATGTTTCTCATTGTACGTTGTATATTATGTGTCTTTCTTGGACAATACTCACATTTATGAGGGTGGGGTGATTTTCACTAGCCATGCTGGCATGTGTAGACATCCATAAAAATATATAGAATCATTCATCCATGTTCTCAATTCTTTTGGTTTACCTCGAGTTGGGTTGTTAAGGTGGGTAATATTCAAATTGATTTAGTATTGATCACAAATATGTTTTAGCTAACTTGACCGTTATGTGAATTTTCAATGTTTATTGGTTGCAGTTTTCATTGAATTGAATTTTCTAATTTGGAATTGAACTGTATTCAAACCTAGTCAAACAATATTTCTAACTTGGTGAAAATTACAACTTGTATGATTTATTAAATCCATTCAAGCTTTTTTAAAACAACTGATATCTAAATTACCAATGAGTCCCCCTATTCCCTCATATATTTAGTTTTTTGGTTTATATATTAGTTTACTTTTTCTAATTAATTACATATTTGTTTTCAAAAGTAGGAAATGCAGCCAATTGAAGAGATAAGAAGGAAAAAAATGATGGAGAACAATCATCAAATGGAAGAGATGGGAATTCCACCATTAGTTCCTACATTGAGTACCTTATTTCAAATATATATTTTTAAATAATATATAATATCATGTGATTATTTTTTTTGTAAAAGTTTTTGTAGGATCCACCTATACGTCGACAGTTATTCGAAGAGGAGCCTTGTACTGGTCCTAGTACTCATGCCGGTGGTACGAGGAGGGTTTGTACTAGAGGTGGATGAGCAGCTTCGCGTACGAGTCAACCAGCCTCAATACGAGGTGCGTAGTGGCCGACACCACTTGAAGTGTCTCTCTATATTTTAAAATGGACATCATTTTAATTGAAAACAACAACTGACATACAGAAAACTGAACAAACGCATTCAGATTCTGTTGAAAATTTAGGACAACGTTCCATGATCCATTTGTGACGTGTATGAGTCAACCCCGCCTCAATCCGAGGCCAGGTGTGGCTGGCACCACTCAAAGTTTCTCAGGTTTATTTGAAACAGACAAAATTTTAAATTAAAACAACAACTGACATATGAAAAACTGACTAAATGCATTCGGATTTAGTTAAAACTTTAAGAAAACAATCCATGGGACATCTGTGACATTTATGTGTCCCCCTATCCTCAATCTGTGGTGTGGAGTGGCTGACACCACTCGAAGTGTCTCTCTATAGTTTAAAATGGACTTCATTTTAATTGTAAACAACAACTGACATACGGTAAACCGACCAAACGAATTCGAATTCTGTTGAAACTTTAGGACAACTATACATGGGTCATATGTGATGTGCAAGAGTCAAGCACGCCTCAATTTGAGTTGCATTGTGGTTGGGATCACTCTAAGTGTTTCTGTTTTGTTTAAAATGGACAACATTTTAGGTACATATGGAAAACCAACTAAATAGATTCTGATTGTGTTGATACTTTAGAACAATGATCCATGAGTCATATGTGACATGTATGTGTCATCCCTGCCTCAATCTGAGGCCTAGTGTGGCCGGCACCACTCCAAGTGTCTCACATTTATTTGAAATGGACAACATTTTAATTGAAAACAACTACTAGCATACGGAAAACTGACCAAATGCATTTATAGTGTGTTAAAAGTTCAGAACAATGATAAATGGGTCATATATGACGTGTATGAGTCAACCATGTCTTAATCTGAGGCATGGTGTGACCGGAACCACTCAAAGTGTCTCATATTTTTTTTGTAATGAACAACATTTTAAGTGAAAACAACAACTCACATATGGAAAACCGAACAAACGCATTTTGAATGTGTTGATGATTTAGGAAAATGATACATGGGTCATATGTGATGTGTACAAGTCAACCCCACATCAATATGAGGTGCGGTGTGGCCGACACCACTCAAAGTGTATTTCTTTTGTTTAAAATGGACATCAATTTAAGTGAAAACAACAACTAATATACGGAAAACTGATCAAACGCATTCAGATTCCTTTTAAACTTTAGGAAAACGATCCATGAGTCATATGTGATGTTTACGAGTCAACCCACCTAAATCCGAGACATAGTGTGGCTGTCACAACTCGAAGTGTCTCGGTTTTATTTGAAATGGACAACATTTTAAGTGAAAGGTACCACAGGAATACGGAAAATTGACCAAAAACATTATTATTCTATTTAAACTTTAGGAAAAATATCCATGGGTCATATGTGATGTGTACGAGTCAACCTTGCCTAAATATGGGTCCTGGTGTGGCCGAAACCACTCAAAGTGTCTCTCTTTTGTTTCAAAAGGACATCATTTTAAGTGAAAACAACAACTGACATATGGAAAACTGATGAAACGCATTCAGATTCCATTGAAACTTTAGGAAAACGATCCATGAGTCATATGTGACGTGTAAAAGTCAACCCCTCCCCAATTTTATTCTTGGTGTGGCCGGCACCACTAAAAGTGTTTCACGTTTATTTGAAATGGACAACATTTTAATTGAAAACAACTACTGGCAAACATAAAACTGACCAAACACATTCTGAATTTGTGGAAACTTTATCACAATGATAAATGAGTCACATGTGACGTTTAAGAGTCAACCTTACCTTAATCAGAGGCATGGTGTGAACGGAACCGCTCAAAGTGTCTCATTTTTTTGAAATGAACAACATTTTAAGTGAAAACAACAACTGACATACAGAAAACCAAACAAATGCATTCTGAATGTGTTTATTCATTAGGAAAATGTTACATGGGTTATATGTAATGTGTAAAATTCAACCCCACCTCAATCCGAGGTGCGGTGTGTCCGAAACCACTCAAAGTGTTTCTCTTTTGTTTAAAATGGACATCATTTTGAGTGAAAACAACAACAGATATACGGAAAACCAACAAAACACATTTGGATTCCATTGAAACTTTAGTAAAAAGATCCATGGGTCATATTTTATGTTTATGGGTCAACCTCGCCTAAATCCAAGGGGCAGTTTAGTTTTCACAACTCGAAGTGTCTTAGTTTTATTTGAAATGGACAACATTTTAAGTGAAAAGTACAACAGGCATACGAAAAACTGACCAAATGCATTCTTATTCTGTTGAAACATTAGGAAAACGATCCATGGGTCATATGTGACGTGTACGAGTCAACCTCATCTCAATCCCAGGTGCGGTGTGGCCAGAACCACTCAAAGTGTCTCTCTTTTGTTTCAAAATGACACCATTTTAAGTCAAAACAACAAATGACATACAAAAAACTGATTAAATGCATTTTGATTATATTGAAACTTTAGAAAAACGATACATGAGTTATATTAGATGTGTAAGAGTCAACCCCGCCTCAATCCGAGGCCCAGTGTGGCCCAAACCACTCAAAGTGTCTCACGTTTATTTGAAATGGACAACATTTTAATTGAAAATAACTACTGGCATATGGAAAACTGACCAAACACATTCTGAATTTTTTAAAACTTTATAAAAATGATCAATGAGTTATATGTGACGTGTAAGATTTAATCCCTCCTGAATCCGAGTCATGGTGTGGCCGGAACCACTCAAGGTGTCTCATTTTGTTTTGAAATGAACAACATTTTAAGTGAAAACAATAATTGGCATACGGAAAACTAACCAAACACTTTCTGAATATGTTGATACATTAGGACAACGATCCATGGATCATAGGTAACATGTAATACTAAACCCCTTCTCAATTTGAAGAACGGTGTGACCAGTATCACTCCAAGTGTATGTATTTTGTTTAAAATGGACATCATTTTTAGTAAAAAAACTTGTATATGAAAAACCGAACAAACGTATTCAGATTCTATTGAAAATTAAAGAAAACGATCCATGAAAAATTTGTGACGTGTAAAAGTCAACCCCACATTAATCCGGGGCACAGTGTGGCCAGTATCACCCTAACTATGTCTCATTTGTTTAAAATGGATGGGATTTTAAGTGAAAATAAAAATTGACATATGGAAAACCGACCAAACACATTCAGAATGTGTTGATAATGTAGGAAAAAAATCCATGGGTCATATGTGATGAGTATGAGTAAATCCCACCTCAATACGAGGCCCAGTGTGGCCGAAACTACTCAAAGTGTCTCTCTTTAGTTTCAAAAGGACACCATTTTACGTGAAAACAACAACTGACATACAAAAAACCAACCAAATGCATTCAGATTCCATTGAAACATTATTACAACAATATATGGGAAATTTTTGACGTGTATGAGTCTACCCCGCATCAATCCGAGGCATGGTGTGGCCGTTAGCACCCTAATAGTGTATCTTTTGTTTAAAATGGATGAGATTTTAAGTGAAAAGAACAACTGACATACAGAAAACCAACCAAACACATTTAGAATGTGTTTATGCTCTAGGAAAATGATCCATGGGTCATATATGACATGTATGAGTCAACCCTGCATCAATCCAAGGCCCAGTATGGCCGACACCACTCAAAGTGCCTCTCTTTTGTTTCAAATGGACATCATTTTAAGTGAAAACAACAGTTGACATACCTAAAACCAACCAAATGCATTCAGATTCCATTGAAACATTAGTAAAATGATCCATGGGTTGTATGTGACGTGTAAAAGTCAAAACCGCCTCAATATGAGGCACGGTGTGGCTGAAACCACTCAAACTGTCTCTCTTTTGTTTAAAATGGACATCATTTTAAGTTAAAACAACAACTGACATACAAAAAACTGACCAAACACATTCAAATTCTGTTGAAACATTAGGAAAATGATCCATGGCTCATTTGTGATGTGTCCGAGTCAACCCCGCTTCAATCCAAGGGGCGGTTTTTCCTGCACCACTCAAAGTGTATCTCTTTTGTTTAAAATGGACATCATATTAAGTGAAACCAACAACTAACATATGAAAAATAGAACAAACGCATTCAGATTCTGTTGAAACTTCAGTAGAACAATCCACGAGTCATATGTGATGTGTATGACTGAACCTTGACTATATCTGAGGCGCGGTGTGGCCAATACAACTCGGCATGTCTTAGTTTTATTTGAAATGGACAATATTTTAATTGAAAAGTACGGCTGGCATACAGAAAACTGACCAAACGCATTTGGATTCTGTTGAAACATTATGAAAATGATCCATGGGTCATGTGTGACATGTATGAGTCAACCCCACATTAATCTGAGGCGTGGTGTGGCCGGTACCACTCAAAGTGTATCCCTTTTGTGACCAACCAAATGCTTTCAAAACATGTTGATACTTTATGACAACAATCCATGGGTCATATGTGACTTGTATGAATCAACCCCGCCTCAATCCGAGACACGTTGTGCCTGGAATCACTCCAAGTGTATGTATAATGTTTAAAATGGACATTATTTTTAGTAAAAACCACTTGTATGTATTCTTAATTGTGTATAACACATATAATTACTTATTTAGTTTTTTATGTATTTTATTGATAATTGATAATTAAATTATGTAGGTATTCAATTATGTATTGAATTCCGAATTCGACATATAATTGTCATCTAAGTTTTAAATTGAATTCTATGTCAATTATGTATGATTATAATTACGTTATGAATTATGATTTAATTCTGGATGTGTATAGTTCTAGGGTACAATGTTTAATGTGTATGAATTATATGTTAAATAATTGGAAAGGAGAGGGAATGGAGAATTACAACACAATGGACAAAATTACAGCATGAAGGAATGGGATTGCCGACCCTGCTGTGGAAATTGCAGGCTGCTGTGCAATTATCACAGCATAGCCTATGCCAACGTTTTGAAACCATTGGCATAAAATTTTTAGGATGTTTTTACCAATGGTTCTATGAGAACCGTTGGTAAAAACCCTTTCCCAATGGTTTATAAACCATTGGAAAAGGATCCTAGAAGAGGTTTTACCAATGGTTTGGCTGAACCGTTGGCAAAACATATACCAACGGTTCAACCAAACCGTTGGAATAGGTTAATGTAACTAACGTATCCCAAAGATTTTACATAAACCATTGGGAAAACTTTTTCCCAACGGCTTACTTCCCTACGGTTGGTAGAACCGTTGGTATAAGATATACCAACGGTTCTGCAGCCTATCCCAACTGTTCCGAACTGTAGGGAAATATACTATTTCCCATAGTGTATGACGAAAATGGGTCATTAGTTAGTTGATGTACATGTGAACAATCGAGGTATAAAGAGGCTCAACTTGGGAATTATAGATTGATTCCTAGAAAACAAATGTGGTATTTCCTGATTACACCCAAATTGCAGCTTTTATTTATGTCTCAGAACACAACATCATTGATATCTTTCCTAAAACCGATATTTTAACTAGTAAATGAGTAAACCATCCTAATTATGGTGATTCATGGAAATATTTTTTCCAAGTACATTCGTATTTTTCTTAAGAAGCTCGAAATGTGTTATTGGGTCTTTGTTCTGATGGTTTCTATCCATTTGGTTCTTATAGTAGTCAATATTCTTGTTGGACCATATTTATAAATCCGTACAATTTACCACCACAGATGTCGACGAATGATCCATATATCTTTTTGACCTTATTAATTCCAGGACATCTGTAAAAAAATATTGATTTTTATTTGAATCCATTGATTGATGAGTTAACATTATTACTGATTAATGGTGTCAGTACGTATGATGTTGTTTCAAAAAATCATAATGAAATCTGCATTGATGTGGAAAATTAGTGACTTCCCAGCATATGGAATGTTATCTAGTTGGAGTAACCATGGTCCAAAATCATGTCCATATTTTATGAGAGGAAATAAATAATTTATGCTCACAAATGGAAGAAAACCTTGTTTCTTTGAATATCATCAAAGATTTATTCTTACTAAGAATCCTTTTTGGAGGAACATATATAACTTCAGAAAAGGTACAATTTAAAGAGATGGATGTCCAACAATGATCTCAGGTATTGATTTAAAATCCATTATCTCATTATTGTCTCTCATTACCTTTGGATAGACTATAAACCAACAAAAAATAGATGGCTTTAAGAGATAACACAATTGTATTAAATAATGATTTTTTTGGATATTCCATGTTGGTATGATTTGTTGGCCCATTACATATAGTATGTCATGAATATTGAGATGAACTATTATGATAATATATTTTATATTGTTTTGGAGACACTTGGTAAGATGAATGATAATGTAAATGCATGATTAGATCTTGCCCAAATTTGCAAGCGACCAGAACATGAACTATTTGAAAATGGCAGATCTGAGAAGTTAATGAATCTAAAATTGTATTATATAATTTTGAAAGAAAATAATTTATTATCTTGTCAATAGATTACAGATTTGAGGCTTCCGGATGGTTGTGTTTCCAATTTGGATAAATGTGTCTGAAATTGTCATATTGACATATTAAAAAGTCATGACTATCATGTTATAATGGAAATAATTATATTTCTTAGATTTAGTGTTTTATTGAATTTTATGATTTGGGATAAGCTAATATAAATATCAAATTTTTTCTGAGACATTTTTTTGTGGAGACAAAAGAGTATGACACACTAAGTATACAACAAGAATATGTTGTTTTAATTTTATGTAAAGTGAAAAAAATATTGTTGTCGACTTTATTTGATTTAATAGAAAATTTTTTATTACATTTAAAACATTAATCAAAATGTGTATGTCTTGTAAAATTACGATGGATATACCGATTTGAGAGATACATGCTGAAATTGACGAAAAAGGTACGCAAAAAAGAATCACTTGAAGGATCAATTATAGAAGCTTATTTACATGAGAAAATTTATTTTTTTGCTCTTTTTATTTTCAATATGAATTTCCATCAAAACCTAACCACATGGGCCGTAATGAGAGAAATGTTGATGATGAAATAAACAATATATTATCAATTTCTAATCAGCACAAACATGGATTTGGTGGAGTTCATGAAGGATAACTTTTAGATGATTAACTTCATAGGTCTCATTTATATGTTCTGCCCAACTATGAATAAATAAGACCATTTTTACTATAAGTTATCCTATCACTTCTTCTATTATATTTTATATAGTAAATTAATATATTTTTATTTTTAGATTATATGATTATCATATCAATATGCATTTCCAGAAAATTACAGCAGCTACTCTTGAAGAACATCAACAAAATAATTTTTCCTATGGGTTTTAGAATATTTTAAATCAGATTTTTTATGGTTTAACATATAAAATAAATTTATTACTTGTTATATTGTTAATGTTTTTAAAAATTTTCAGGTATCTCAACATGATGATAAAATTGATAATCAATTGTTTGCATGGAGTATCCCACCATCCAAAATGGTTAAATCGTATAATGCATATATGGTGAATGGTTTTCAATTTCATACAAGTGAATATGGGGATTAAAAAAAGAATATATGTGTTTTAATGATAAGATCAAATTATAGAGAATGTGTTGTCGACTTTTACGTCATGCTGGAAAAAATAATTGAACTCTGTTATGGGGTTCAGAATTACATAATGATTTAAAATATAAGTGGTTTGATACTGAGAGATGCTTGCATGTTCATCTGTGACATGGAATTATTGATATAAAATATTAAATTATTGACTATAAATGAACCATTTTTATTGGATCATTAATAATATAAAATTTATTATGAAAATTATTATGCTACTTCAAGAGAGTTAAGTGATTGGTGGAGCATAATAGAAATGAAATATCGAAAAAATAGTATAATAAACGTGATTGTGGTTTTGATAAAGTGAAAGGAATTGGAATTTTTCAAGAGACTACTCTAAATCCATCCTTTCCATGAAGAGACATGAATATTGATGATAACACCCCATAATTAAGGGTCAATGGTGATGATGATGTTATTGATGTAATAAATAAATTTGAAATGGAAATATAGGATGAAAGTAAAACTCTTATAGAAATTTATGATATTGGGGAGGAATATGAAGATATTGACACAATAATATGTGAATATGAGTATGAAGATGAATATTGATATAATTAAATGCTGTTTATAATCATATATAATATATATCTATATATAACAGTTGTTTTAAACTATTTTCTAAGAATATTAATTTTTTGTTTCAGATGGAATTGGATCTGTTTCATGAGTTGGGGGACGCTAATCTACTTGTTGATGAGCATGATGTTGCATCATCTGATCCTCAGACTACTGGCGGTTCAACGATGACTTAGATGGGTCATGGTCTTGCAAGATTGATGATTTCTGACGCTATCCCTAAGGGATTTCCATGTCTTAACTTCGATCTATGCAGGTAGAGGTATGTTTACTAGTGTATTGTAGTTATTTTTCATTAATTTTCATTAATTTATTTATATACTAATTGGTTTATTATATTTTTCCACATCTTTTTTCACATATATATTGGAGAGGGGACTTCCATATTGTAGAATAATTTTTCTAGTTCATGGGTGACATGGGATAGATTCACATTGATGTTCAGCAACATTTTGTTGAGTATGGTATTGTACAAAATAAATAATATATATTTTACAATTCATTTACTTAATAATATGATATTATTAATTATATTTCAGGTTTATGGTATCCATTTGATGATAGCATTCATGAATATATCTGGGAGGCATCATAGATCTGTATGCGTGAGAGTTGCCATTAGTTTTTTCACAATCTAAGGAGGACAGCCAGGGAAAGGTCAGAGGCACATAATTTTATCAGTCTTTCTATGCCTACCGACCATATTACATCTCATCTCAGGATTGGGATGGATTATGTTCATACTGGATGAGTTATACTTTTCAAATGAGAGAATCACTAGGTTGACAAAATCAGAGAAGGTGTGAGATGACACATCGATCTAGTATTCGTACATACAAAAAATATCAGCGAAATAAGACAAGTACTTTGTTTATTAATTTTATATAAATTTAAATGTAAAATTTTTATTTTATACTCATATAGTTAGTCAAACAACCCTATTTTATAGAGTTCAATGTTTATAGGAAGATTTACAATGATTCTATCACTAGAAATATTAGAGGTGATCACTAATATCATATTATGGTTATTATAATTTCTTTTGGAGTTCTAAAATTAATTTCAAGTAATATTTTAACTATTTGAATTTTAAATTGAAATTGAAGGAGTAATATGAATCCGCGATGCCTCATACACATGTTGAGAGTCAGGACGAGGCCAAGGATCAGATCTAATGTTTAGAAGGATTTGATGATGTAGAATGGATGCAGGTGAATCAGTATTCATTTGAGAAAGGATGAGTTATTGGTATCATGTCTTGTTTGATGTTTGGGAGTTATTATTGTACCGCTGCGATGTTAGCGTGAAAATCGCGAGGAGTTCACGGAGAGTCATCATCATCTTCTACATAGTATGAGGAGCATCTGTGTTCTCAGGGTAATCCTATAGATACCTTCATTGGGAGAATGAAGAGCTCCATCGACAACAATAACAATAGAAGGAGGAGATGTGTCGATGGTAGCATTAACAAAATTAGTATATGATGAAGTATATAAAATGTTTGACTCATGGTTTAGGGATGGAGTTTCCTCCACCATCTCCTCCAGCTCCTCCAGATGACCCCCATAGTGATTTATATACTTTTTATGATAAAAATTTGAATCTAATTTTATTTGTAATATTTTTATTAATCCATATATTTACATTTCTCTATACTGTATTTTTATTATTTATTATTTTTTTATATTTTAATATTTTTTTATTATTATTTCATTATTTTTTAATATAAATATAAATATAAATATAAATATAAATATTAATTTTGTTTTTCTATATTGTTGAAAATATTGCGTTTTTTATTAATTTTATTAGTTATTATTTATATACATATATATATATTATATTTCTATTGATTTTATTAGTTTTTATTAATTTTTTATTATTATATTATTATTATTATTTCATTAAATTTCATTAATATTAATATTATTTTTTATGTTTTTTATTATGGGGTGGTATTACTATCGCAAAAACCTATTCGCGACGGGCCCGTCACAATAATTATTTGTGGCAGGCCTGCTGTAAAAGTGGTTTTTTTAAACTTGGATAATATATTTGTGATTCTGTTTTCTAAAACAGGTCATTTGTGATGAGACCCCATAATAAATGAACATTTGTGATGTTATCCCTTCGTAAATGATTTTATTTCCAATATTGTATGGGCATAACTTGTCTTATTCTCAGTAGAAACAAATGTCTCCCATATTCTTGGATGCCTATACTAAGAACCAGATATCCTATAAGCACACTAGCATTTTAAAAAGATACATTAAATTAATTCTTGGGTTTTCTTCATTTACTTAAAATTAATTAATTCATTAACCATTAATTAACATTATTCTAATTCCATTACTTTTAACCATCAAGCCAAATCCATGTCCTCAAGGCTTAATCCAAACTGTTTCATAGTTTTCCAAGATTATTTCATCTGTATTCCAAAAACTCTAACCTTATGAGTTAATTTATTTATTAAACATTATTAACCTCATTTCATAATCTAGGTACTCTAGAAAAACATTTTAAACAACCACCAAGAAAGATTCTACTAAGCACATTCAATTACCTCAAACTATGGGGAAAATAAAATAGATAAAACAACAGAAGAATTAATCAGTACATTAAAATGATTAAACAATACAGAATATATATTTTATTATATCAATACGTAATCACAATTTCAACATATTTCACCATTTTAGTGCCATTATTTATACCCTCATGCATATCCCCATGAATATCGCTTCCAATAGTGTGAAATTCTACCATAACATCTAGAACTCCCCATCCATATTTCATCATCCATCCAAGGCTCATATCAGATCATCTAATAAGTTCACATCTAGATCACATCATTGAAGTAATAAAACATAAAACAAAGTAAATAAGGCAACTAGGCCTAGAAAATAAGGTATTCATCCTTCACACATAAATGGGCTACCACAAACCCCCAAAAGGAATCCAAATTTTTAAAAATAATTATAAACTCAACTATAAATATTTTTATTTATAAAAAAAATAGGTTTTATTCCATATTGAATTAAAAATAACATTATTAATAGGTTCCAACTATAAGAAACCTAAGACATCATCTATTAAAAGCTATCAAACTACTCAAACATTTTCTCCAGCTGAAAACTAATTTTATCAAATAATGAGGTGAAAAATTCTCAATTTACATGTATTATTATAATTTTAATAAACAATCATTAACATGATTAATATTCTTTATCAAGTCCATCATCACATGTAATAACCACTTTAAGCAAACATATAATTTTAATTAATTTATTACCATAAAATTATAAGAAACAATAGATTCATTTAGTATTCTTCATCCTTAATTATTTAAGCCAAAAAATTTAAATTAATGAATTTATATTCATTAACATTTTCATTAAACATGATAAAGGAACCATAAAATATTTCTAAAAATATCATAACATAGATAAAAACCTTTCTATAAAAGCATGGGGAAAATTGTTGTTTGGGATAAAAACACATCAACATGATATTAAAAAATTATATTATTTAGTCTAGTTCAATCTTAATTACGTTAAACTCACTACCATCCAAAGAGCTATAACATATAAAATTTATGATTTCACTTAAATAAAAGATAAACCACAAATCCCCTGCCTCAAAAATGTCAACATTCTTCAAACAAGAACAAATAAATGTCATAGATCTCTGATCACCTCTCTCACACGAAACTTCATCCCTTTATGGATGATGAACCACAACCATGCTAAGTAAAAACCAATAAAACTAAATTATAATGATGGAGGGAGACTTATATTATATAGAAAGGATATTCGGGAAGAAACAAGATCGAATGAAGAGAAATTACTAGAAAATAGATGTATAACGTACCTTAGATCACTATAGATCAATAATTGGAAGATGGGGGATTAATTCCTATTAAAAGTGCTTTGAGGACCTTTAAAAACCACCTTAGTCCACTTAAGGTTCAAGTGGAACGAGTGGGAGAGAACCCTGTTTGAATGGGGGTTTGAGTATTTATTAGAAGATACTTAATGGATAATGACATAGACCCTTAGACCATGTCTTATAATAGGATAACATAGGGTTTTTATGAAACAAAATGAAGGACCACACTATGACCCACTTAATCAAATCCATTTCTAGGTTTTATAGGTCGATCCTATTAAAGTGGATTTAGGGGTTTTGGATATCCTTCAACACCACACTACAACCACCCCTTAAAAGGCTATATTCCTTGAATCCCACTATGTCATAATATCCCACTCTACTTTCTATCCTGGTGACAACTAAGAAGGGTGTAGGACACAACCTACCTTCATATTATAGCCATTCCTAAAAAAAGTAGCCACAAAATCCTTCATGAACTACCTTATTTTACAACTAGTATCCACTGAACCATAGTCACCAACAGTACAGTGGAACACACTCCTCTAGGCCATAGAAATTCCATTTTTGGCAGTGGTGCTACCATGTTTCCCCATTTTCTATCCAAACTCATCAGAACATCCTTCGAGTGCCACCAACACCCAAAAATCAAAAAAGGCAAGGGATATCAAGATCCAAAACCCTACATCATACACTGATCAAAATATTATCATCCTTTAGAATTCAAAACCAAACCTAGTGAAAAAGAATGAGAAAGAGTTTTTTAAACCACCACCTCATGAGATGCCTCTCACGAATATCTCCATCATTAGAGCTCAACCACCTCTTATAGAGGAACAACTGAAAAAACAAAATGGAATTAAACAAATACAAAACACTCTATTAGGGGAGATACCTCTCAAATGAGAGAAAGTACACAATATATCGATAATAGAAAACCATCTCATAAATAAAAAAAATTAAACTAACTTAAAAATGAAACATTACAAGAGGACAGTTAAACATCAAATAGCTTAAGGTGCTGAGAATGTACTAGAAAATCAAGTTCCCAGTTACCCATACTTTCACCACTACACCACAAAAATACATGAACCAAGGGAATGGAATTCCCATGTAACACACTCTCATGGCAGTCCTAGATCTCCATATGCCATTCCTTGAAGGTCATATCATCATTAAAATTGATCTCACCCCAATCGATGGTGTGAGAGTCACCATGAAGGTAACAACAAAGGCGTACATGAATAAATAATTTCTCTAAATAATATATGGGAAACTTTTTATTCAATATGTGGTGACTCCAACATGAATCAACACCTTAAAAGTCCCAATAAACTAGGGTCAATGCTTACTCCCATGATGAAAACTTCACTATCCATGATAAGGAGTCAACTTCAGGAACACATGATATACAATATTGAACTATAGTGGTCTCCTCCTATTATTTTCATTGGACTTATGATGATATTTCACTATATTTATCCTTTCATGAATCAACTAAACCATCTATAGAATATTCTATACTCATTTAGGCCCAATAATTGCTACCTATCTAACCCTAGTCTAGTGAAATGGAGAGAAGAATAGTTGGGCATAAAAATCATTAAGTGTGTTCATACCAACGGTGGATTCAAAAATATTATTTTAAAAAAACTTGACCAAAGGTAGGTGCCTCATCCAAAAGGTACCAAAATCAAGGACATAAGAGTGAAACATATCATTAATAGTCTAAATAGTTTACTATGTCTAACTGTCTATCTGTAGTTGAAAAGTAGGGATGAGACGTAATTTAGATGTTTAAGAACACCAGATAAATCTGAATACCTTAGAGGTAAAATGAGTATCATGATTAGAAATAATCATCCCCAGGACTTTGTGGAGTCTCACCAACTCCTCTATATACTGCCTCAAAAAAACTTTCACTGAGCACAAATCTCTAATCGTTATAAAGTCGGATGATTTCATCAAATGATATATTATCACTCATATAGCATAATATCCAACATAAGATTGAGTTAAATAGGTAAAAAATTCCATCATTATGTCCCCCACTTCCACTAGGGAATATCTAACTACTGGTGAAAACCATCCGGAACATAGTGCTTGACCTTCACCCTTTAGCAGACCAAACACCCAGACACAAAATTCACAACCAAATGCTTCAACCTTAGCCACTAAAACTAACCACTTAGAGCTCAGTATATTTTTCACAATATGATGTACCCCCAAGGTTAAGATATAGAAATTAGCGAGAACTATCTCACACATCATCAATGGGATGAAAATACATTTGTAAAAAAACATTATTGTTCATCCTTAGAACAACCATTAGGGGCATAAAAAAAATGACTCGGTCGCTCTAGATCTCCACCTCATAATTCTGATTTGGTGACCTTCCTCTTTCTGCAATAAAGATGAATTCACTTTCATCTAGAAGAGACAACATCTACCTACAACCTCTCCCATATATGGATTCATAACATCGAGTTCTTCTATCACACTCTATGAATCCCTATAATCACACATTTCATCACCATGTGACTTCCTTCTCATCTTATTAGCCATAAAATTTACCTTTCCTGGTTTATATGAAATATATAAGTCATAATACTATTAAAATTCCATCTACCAATGTTTACAAAAGTTCAAGTGATGCTTGGAGAAGACGTACCTTAGGCCCTTAGGACTAGTGAAGACAAACTAAATCCCCACCGATGAGGTAATGTCCCTATAACTTCAATGAAAACATGACTTCCACCAACTAGATATCATGAGTGGAATAGCTATATTCCAGAAAACATAACTACCAATACCCATAAGAAATAACTAGACTCTACTACATCATAACATAGCCAAAACCAAGAAGTGAAGAGTTATAGAAAACATCAAAATGAACTCCCTCTACTAGAAAAAAAAGGATAAAAGTACTGACGAACATCTCATTAAGGTACTCAAAAGATATCTAACATTAGCTAGGCCAGAATAATGATTGATCCTTTCTGGTTAAGGCTGCCAGAGGATTCAAAAAATAATGCAAATTGGCTATGAACATATTGAAATAGTCTGCAAGACTGAGGCAACTTTTCACTTATACAATAGTCTTGCGGGATACCCCAGAAACAAATTCCTCTCTATTAAAAGGATCCTAGATACTTTATATTAGGAAATAAAATTCCCTATTAAATGAACTTCAAGAGCCTGTAACTCACACTTTGAAAACTTTCCAAATAGTTGCTGATGATGGGGAACTCCTGACACAAAATTAAAATTCACTTTAGGGTCATTCTCGGACAAAAATTACACAAGGATTTCATCGAAGAAAACTACAACGAACATATCCCAAAAACACTAAAAATATATTATTCATCAACTCCATTAACATTACTAAGGAATTTATCACACTGAATAGAATCACATCGAACTCATAACACCTATGGATAAAAAGGAAATATATTTTTAGAATATCCTTATCATTTACCAGCATCTGATGATATCATGAATTCAGGTTGATTTTAGGGAACCAACATGATCCTTTTAGCTATTTAAATAAATCATAAATACATGGAAGAGGATTTTAGTTCTTCACTACCACATTGTTCAAGTGATGATAATTGATTCAAATCTATAAACATTCATCAGCGTTCTTTAAAAAAAATATAGGTGCACCCCATGGGACATAGTTGGCTAAATAAAACCACATTAAAATATATCATTATTTTTCACTCATAGATATCACAATTCATATTGTGTCATCCTATATGGATAAATCAATATAGGATACACACCTAGATGTATATTTATCCCAAACTCAATCTCCCACCGAGGGGGTAATGCGATAGCCTCCTCAGGAAAGTCATCAGGGTAATCTTCCACAAACCTAATAAAGAACATTGGATAAACCATCAATGAACTCAGAATTAGATCAACCGTAAAGGGTGACAAGGATAGAACATGCCTCTAACCCATGTGAGGGTCTCACTCACCAATGAACACAACTGAATCAGCATCAGCATCATAAAACACAACCTATCTATTGAATAAATCTATGACATCCTTCACCAAATAAAACGAATCCATGATAATGATTATTTCATATTAATATATCCATAAATATAGGATGTCTCCTAATGAGTGGTTCTTTACTAACACTATCTCACATTTTCTACATACATCGTATAGATAATATTGACCTCTAAATCAAATAGTAAAAAAAATAGAATTTTAAGCCTCTTTACCTCAAGTCCCAAAACATGGAATAGGGTATGTGATATGAAGTATTTGATAGACAATAAATCAAATAAATAATGAACCATGTAGAAAAAAGTAGAAGATTACATCATAAAAAGTTGAGCTTGTTCAATGCTAGAAACTCTAGAACATGAAGCTATGATTGATCTAATACATGTCCTCTCTAACTATACTGAAAACCACCTCTATGGATGCACTATTATCTTTCAAAATGAGGATCATATCAGGGAGGTCATCTTTCTATCCCATCTCTAATAAACTGATCCCAAATTGGGGCACACAACTATTGTTTTCTAGGATAAAACCGCCTCAATATTTGATATTGAAGAAGAACACCTGGACTATAATAAATACTCATTAAATTCAGGAACTCTTTCTACTGATGACCCCATATTTCAAAAGAATATCAATTTCATGATCTATTTTAATTGGTATGAGAGCTTCCACCCTCATAGAAACTTGATTATGAGGGATGAGACATACCCTTGGATAATAAAAAAAATATTCTGTATAATAAATTTGAAACCATAGACCACATTTATACTTCATGAGGAATCATGATGAATCTCCTCTCATAAGGATGTGGTTTGGGACAATATCATTTCAACAACATCTACACTCTATATCACTTTAAGATAAGTTGAAAACATGAAGGGGTGACCATGAATTGGATCTATAGATAAAAAGACTCTTCAAAATGGATCACCCTAGAATCCTCATCTAGAAACAAGTATCAACCATATCACATAAGGGTCCTCAAAGAGATCCCAAAATCTGAAACACTGGAACTCCCCTGTCAAAGGGTAAGAATCTCCTAGTGACTAGATGCGTTCATAGTTAGAGAAAAGAAACTATACTCAGAACTAATCTTTGAACTTATCCTGTGAGGCCTCTAACTCCTTATGATTTTCAAGAAAGAAGATCCACCACTGCCTCACCACTCCATGTAGAATCATCACATCTAATGAAACCCAGTTCTCCTTGTGATCATGTATCAAAGTGAAAGTGATCTCCACCACCTCAACCAGTATTTAGTTGATGAATATAATACAGATCTCACATAATTATGAAAACTCATAATTTAAACTCTTGGAGTTTCCTACTCCGTATGTATTCATCACCAAAATATACTCTACGATGATCTTCTAGATCATCTCATTGAACATCTCAAATTCAAACCTGATGAGGATATCAAAAAAGATCCATGCCTAAAAAATAAAAAAATTATACCCATGAACCTAGAATATGTAATATTTAACATTAATTAATTAATTATTACATTTTATTCTTTGAAGGTTTAACCTATACTATGGTCTAACCATTTCTAATATATGAATAACAATGTTTGATTCATGATTATTTCCTATGTATTCTTCCTAAAAACAAGATCAATTTTATTAGTAGGCTTGGAAAATATAAATTTCAGTGTGTTAGATCATAGGGGGCCTAAATAATCACATCTCATCTAATATCCCATTCTTACATTAGTTAATAAACATAAGTAACATTGATTCCATAACAACCAAAGAAATATTTACCTGTATATAACTCTAAACTATATCATATCTCTCAACCTGAACCACTGATTCAACTCTCTCACAAGCCCTCCCTCCAAACAGTACCCTTCTTAAGCCGACAATGAGTGAAGGGAGATGGTGAATACCCCTGTCCCACCACAAGTATTCCCTGAGTTGATGTCTAGCACCGAGGGTATAATATTATACAATTGGAAAAAATTACCCGCTAAGATATCATGTGGAAGAGAGATATAATATAGGTACACCAATCGACTCATGATCAATGATATACATCAAATAAATCCCAATTGCAAACATGTAATTTTATATAGTACACGAAAAAACAGAAAGTAAAACTACAAGCATTAAAAGGTAAATACTACACTAACCATGAATCAAAACCAACTCTACCCAAACTGTAACATCCTGACCCAGATCACCGCTAAGACGGTGTCAGGACCAGTGAGTCACCTAACCTCATGTGCATATCATTAAACACCCTAGAATACTGAATAGAAGTGAGGGCCTCAAGTGTGACCATGGGGAGACTATTCCCTCATATATTATAGTATGGACAAAAATTCCCAATATTTTAGATAGAGGAAGAATAATAAGAATAGACAGTAGCAGAAAATGTAATAAATAATTGAAAAATTATCAAGCAAAAACAATTAACAATTTAATAAAATTGGTCAATCCAAGATTATACAATTGATCAATGAAAGTCATGGTAATGATACTTAACTAAAAGTAGTAAAAAATACAGAATACCTTAATACACAGTAAAATAATAAAGAAATGAAACAAAATCCCTAAGGGAGATCTCCATGAGGATCCTGAGATATAGCCCAGTCTTATCCCCCTAACTTCTAGGTACAAACAACATAATACAAGAAATCAATCATGGTCCACAGTCCTGTGAACAAGAAAGGTCTACTCGGGTACCGAAGTGCAATTATGGGCTGAGTATGGTGTGACATATAAATATCATTAGGCCGTCAGCACTCGTGTCTAGCCCAATCCAGACAATGAAATATAAATTAAGTCGTGTGCCATATTAAATAAACAGAAAGTGATAAAAAGTTAGTAATAAAATCTTGGTCTGGGTTCTTAAATGGACACCCTTCTGATACCAACTGCTTCGTCCTAAGCTGAAATTTAGAAGAAGGTACCCGTGCAATCCTAATATGTGTACTGGTACCAAAAGTAACAAGGAAAATAAAAAAGTTGAACCCCCATATTTTTATTAGGTTTGGGGTTTAATTCCCATGACATCACATAATTATGCTAACAAGAAAAAGATAAAAGTCACAAGTGAATGGTCTAATATAAATTGAAGCAACACATATAAAAAATCAATTTAACCAAATCAGTCATTCAATGAAATTTAATCAAATCTAGAGTTTGAGTCCAAGATCATCATGATGTTATCTCTATGATACATCATTCAATTTATCTAATACCCCCGAGCCCATCCATGGAAATCTTCCAAAAGGCCATGTATCGCTCGAGGCATGGTTTATCATGAGTCTGTCTCGAGTATCGCATATAAGGGGTTGAGTATCACCCGAGGATTGGTGCAAACACTTTTCCAACAAGCCAATCCTCAAATTTTCCTTAGGAAACCAATATCAGTCATGAGTATATAGAAATACGAGGGAAACCCTCATTTGGAAAATCCTAAGACATCGCTTCCCTGGTGCATCATGGTATAACCACCCGAGCATGGGAGTCGATCCACGAGTCCTTAATACATAACCCATGTTCTCACCCAACCAATATCAAGAAAATCATAGTATGTAAATCAAATTTCAAGGAAGACAACAATAAATATATCACAAGGAAATAATATACATAAATATTACTAGCATACTAGCACCGTGAGCCACAAGCTATTCAAGTAGTCAAGTAAAACAATCCCTGCCATCGATATGGAATAAGGCATTTATCACTAAAATAGGAACGTAAAAATTACACAAAAATGTTAGCATTTTAATATCTCAAGATAAAAATTTTAGAATATAGATCAAACCACCAAAAAATAGAATAAAAATTAGGCACTTTCATGAGTAATAGTTTATAAACAAATTTACATGGCATCAACATGCCTCAAACCATAGGTTATAAATGACATTAAATGATACAAAAAAACAAGCTTTTTTAATCGTGATATTCAACTCAAACCATGAAATTAAATTTATAACATAATGCATAATAAAATAATTCTATTTAGGCGAGGCACACCCAAAGGGGTGGCCAAGAGGCAAGAATAACACACCAAATGTGTTTCTCTATAAGTAGAGGCCATAATAGCATGACAGATCAAACCAAGAAGTTTAATAAGAGATAAAAAGGCATCACCAGAAGGTTGCAGTGAGTGGTGAAAAGGTGAAACATGGAATAAGTGATAAATTAATTAAGAGAGGGTATACTTAATACACTATGATTTATAATTATATATTGATCCATGTACTTAGGAGGTGTATTGTTGCATTTATTAGTTTTCAAGGAAGCAACGTCATATATAAAAAACCAAGAAGGGTCATGTACAAGCATTCCATTTTAAAATTATAATCTCAAGCATAAAGTGAAACCAATTAATTAAGTAAGTCATGCATAATATTCTAACAATACATTTTTAGATTTATGGAAGCACACTACAAAAAATTGGTTTTATTATAAAACTATGACTTTTCTTATTAAACAATCATTTATCACATTTAATCAGATCATGAAATTTATCAAAGGAAAAATTTATTCTAAAAATCATACAAAAATAATTTAAAAACTATGAATAGTGTGAAAAGAAGTTAATTAATTCATTACTAAAATTAAATGGGAAAGGAAAAGACCCTACCTCAAAAGCAGAACCAATTTAACCTTCATCACTTGACCGATCTTTCAGTAACCACTCGGAACTTCTCTACACACACACATACCTTCATATAAATATATATATACCCATTATACAATTGCATGTATTCCCTACACCATGAAGGAATCTGTGAATGGAGGATATGTATATATATATATATATTATATACATAACTATATTCATGCATGTGTGGACCTCAAAAATGATCAAAACATACTATAGAAAAATCTAGGCATCATATATCATCAAAGGATCCAAAATTAATGCAGAAAGGACCAACACACCTCGAATAAATTACTAGGAACCTTAAAACAATTAAATACCACAATTTGGATGGTTAAAAACCAAGAAAAATGGAAAATACCTCACCTCATATGGAGACAGCGAACCAAAACATCCCTGATGGCTTCACCTTCAGTGGAAGTTGCCGCAGCATGAACGAAAAAGATCCGAGAGGCCATTTGCATACTCTAAAACTGGAAGAAACCACAAAACCAGAATCAAACCCTAACCAAGGGTTTCATCTGAACCTCATCGGGTTCCAAAAGAGAAGAAAAACACCAAAGCGGTGAAGGATAATGGATTTATGGACCATAACTCAATGAATCGAAGTGAATCTGTAAAAAAACCGGATGGAATCGTTCACAAAAGGAGGGACTGTGAGAGGGAGGTGTGCACTACAAGGGCTCGTCCAGGGGGGGTGGGGTGAATCATAGAACATGGGGGTTGAGACCAAGGAGGGGTCACACTGTAGGGGGTCCAGTTAGGGGAGTTCTCAAGGAGGGGGGATCAGCCAAAGATCGTAGCGTTGTAGGGTTTACATCTAGGAGAGGGTTGCGTGGTAGAGGTGGTGCACGTTGGAGGTAAAAGGAAATGGTAAAGGTACCTTTTTGGTTAAATTAAAACTGACATAAAACTTATAATAATAATAATAATAATAATAATAATAATAATAATAAAAGTAAACCACAATAATAGTAATAAACAATAATAAAAATTATTATAATATTACTATTATTTCTTTTAAAACATTATTTTGTTTTTTTTTTGTTTTTTTCACATTCCTCATTTCAATTTTATTTTAATTGAAATTAATAATATTTAATTTCTTAAAAAAATAACTCATTGCATTCAAGGGTTTCCACTTCTGAAATTTCATTATAATATTAGGGTTTAAAAACAGCCTTTGAAATAAACAATTTTTTTCTTAAAATCCCTTGATCCTTTTCATTTGATTCAAAATGCGGGACATTACAAAATTCCCACCTTAGAACTTATCATCCCCAAGAAGCCTTCGGAAATGTAGTAACCATAAACAAATCTAAAAGTGTTGTGTAGTCTTACAAATAAGGTCATGTTGCGTTTCCAAACACCCAATGCACCTTCAAGCAATCATTAGGCAAGTGGCGTATAATCCATTAAGATCTGATGCAACACTCATTTTACAATCAAAACACCAAGACATATCTTACTCATCCAGGCCTGTTTAGCTAGAGATATGACCATGTCGTCGCCTCATTAAACATCTAGCCAAATTTAATTCCCACCTTAGGCTATACAATTATAAATTGGAAAATTCCGAGTCACAAAACCTTCCACTGTTGTAATTTACTACAGGACATGCCCTCAAAAATTCTAGCGATGCTTCCCATGTGATTTCCAAAACAGATAAAATGTTTGGTTTTTCACCAACCTAAAAGCCCAAGTCAAACCAGTTTTTCATGAAAATACCTAGAAGACACAAACCACACTCGTCTCACTTCATGATTTACTAGAAACAATCCTTTACTGATTGCTCCATTGAACATGAGAGACAACTTGTTGTGCCACTCTGGCTGACTATTTAAGAAGACACTCATCTTATATGACCAACATTTTTACCAACTGAATTGTGATATGTTCTTCAAAGGTATTTCACATCCACCTCAAACACGTCCATTGAAGTTTATACCTGATTTTAGGTGACGTTCCATGATTTTAGCATCACCGAGCCCAACAATAATTCTATGATAACCTCAGATTGGAATGACATGAGTATAAGGGACTAACCTAAGGTAGTCCACACTCCATGTTTATGAGTGAGATGTTGGTAAATAGGATAGACGTCCATATCAGAGCATTGAATGATCCTAGAGTCATGTTGTCCAAGTAGTCAAGTCAGAAGAAATGACTTGCGTACAAGAGTTCTTTGAAGGCATTCCTATACGGAAATATAATTCTTTCTCAAGACTAAAAAATCTTTGATTAAAACCATGAATTTAGCATAAACCACATAAAGAACCAAACAAACAAGCCCAAAAAATTTAAAACATTAGTGTGGAGTTAGATCGATCCTCTCTTTATTCATTTAGATGATGTCAAGATAGGGGAAATTCTCATCACTGAGCAGGATACACTAAGAGGATTGAACTATTTCCATTCAACTCACCCAAACTAGTAAGAAGAATAGTCGAACCATAACTATTCAACTCTCATTGAAAGAAACATAGCTTCACCTACTAGCATGTTGTCATTGACCAACCACCGAGCCTTTTACACCCAAGGAATATCATGATAATTCATGATTAACAACTATAGTGCACCCATGATCAATGACGTTACTCAAAGGTTACATACACTTCCAACCATACCGATATCGCATTGTCGAGAAAGCACTGACATGGTTTAAAGTTCACAAGCCTCGATGAATTTATGTCATCCCGACCATTCACTAATGGTTCTCTTTGGTTGTGTTCTATCTACATGGAAGGACACATTTACCAGGTTCAGCGTGACACTCCCCACCTTAGGAGAGCCCATAAAAAGTAGAGTTAAGCTATCCACTTACAAGCATGCTAGATCAAAAACACTATAAAAGAACAGGTTCGTTCCTCCAAGATATGATAACCATTTCAAAACATATGAATAAGGTTAAAAGAAACCTGACCACTTGTTTGAATAAGGTCTCATTGGAAACTGAAATTCCTACAAGGGAAAAAATCACCCGAATGGCACAAAAAAGGTAGAAAAATCACATGATTAAAAAGGATTTTAAATTACAAGGGTGTTACCTACCACGTGCTATCCCGCTACGAAGAAAAATAATCGACCCTAACACCAGGTCACACTAAAAGAATTCACTAGGCTCAAAGGTCAATCATATAAGCCATTTCTAAAAGGAAAAAGTTCCTACGGAAAACACTCACACTTTCCTTACAAGGAAATATAAAGAAGATTTATCTATACTTACCTGAGGATTTTAAATGGAGGGTTACACTATAGGTTTTATTTCCAAGCCCCTTACAATTAAAACCATTTCATAATACAACATGCACATGTTCAATAGTCTAGTGAAACGAATGGCCATCTACCTATCCATAAAGAACCCATACACATTACATGTGGAATTTTGCTTCCATTTAATTAAACCCAATAAATTTTAGCAAAAGAAACTGATTACATATCAAACAAGTTAGCATATCACCACAAGAAACTAAAAGAGAAAAACATGATGAAATAACAGAATCATAACATTTTAATCATAGAGACATGATAATAAGCACAAAAACATGATATAAGGAAAACATACTAGTGAGCAGGCAACATGGAAACATGCTAGAATGCTAAATATATCACTAAAACATGGAATCTAAATGGCTTTATAACTAAATAAATACATTTCATGACATTCAATGCACTCAATAATATCACTAAGCAAACTAAAATAAAACTACATGGCATGAAAGTATGCATGGAATGAGAATTTCTATGTGCCTAATATGATGCATGCTATGTTTCATCCTCACCGAACTAGGCCAAGGGTAAATTTTGATAAATTACACAAATCATAAGAAGGTGAAGTTGCACCAATCAGTCAAGGTAAAACCATATCAACTGTAATATCAAAAAGTAAGAATACCAATTCCCAGCCCATCCCACTTGGTCATTTCCCATACGTGGTGTGATCAGTCCCAGACACGACTATTAACCAAGCATTGAAAAATTCCTAGTATCCAATCTACCAACCCAAAATAGTAAGATAAAAAAATAAACCACCCTTGATACCACTTTGTAACATCCTTACCTGACTCACCTCAAAGAAGGTGGTGGGACCGGTGGGTCACATGACCTCAAGTGCATCTCCCTGAATGCCAGAAGCTTCCAAATAGTAGAGTGGACCTAGAGTGTGTCTATGGGGAGACTATTATCTCATAGGTCAATTTATGTACATCTATTAACAATATTTTAGATAATAAAAGAATAAAAATAATAGAAAGTAGCAGAAACAATAAATAATAATTGACAAAAGAGTGGAATAAAATAATAGACAATTAAAAAAAAGTGTCTGATGCCAGATTTTACAACAAATGAGTTCTTGTCACAGTGATGATGTTTAACTATAATCCGTAAACAATACATCATGATTTAAAACACAGTACAATAATAATGAAAACATACCAAAGCCCTAAGGGAGATCTGCACGAGCATCCTGAACTCTAGCTCAGTCCTTTGCTCCTAACTTCCAGGTATAAAAAAAACATCACAACCAACCAATCATGGTCCATAGTTCTATGAATAAGAATGGTCTACTTGGGTACCCCAATGCAACGGTGTCCTAAGTAGGGTGTGAGATATAAATATAATTAGGCCGACACCATTGGTTTCTATCCAAATCCAAAAAATGCAATATAAATTAAGTAGTGATGCACGTAAAATAAATGGTGAGTGATAACATGTTAGTAATAGAAACTTGTTCTGTGTTCCTAAACATACACCCTTCCTATTCAACCTTCTTCGACCTAAGAAGGAATTTAGAAGACGGTACCTATGAAAGCCTAATACGTGTAACAGTTCCAAAATTAATAAGTAAACTAAAAAAGGTACACCCCCAAGCTTGTTCTTAGGCTTGGGGTCTAATTCCATTGTCATCATGTAATCATGCTAACAAGAAAGAGAGAAAAGACACAAGTGCATACTCTAATATAAATTGAAGAAACAAGTATAGCACAAGCAATTTATCCAAAGCATTCATTCAATAAAATTAAATCAAATCTAGAGTTCGAGTTCGATCTCATCCAGAAGGTATCACTACGGTATATCCTTCAGTTTCTGCAATACCACTAAGCCCGTCCATGAAAATTCTTTAAAAGACCAAGTATCTCTTGAGGCATGGTTTATCATGAGTCATTTCTAGGTATCAAACATAAGGGGTATAGTATCAACCAAGGCTTGGCATACCCAATTTGCCAATGGGTCTTTCCTTGATTGTCCCTTAGGAAAATTGTGTCACTCATGATTACATAAAAACCCCAAGGAAACCCTCATCTGGAAAAGCCTAAGGCATCGCTTCCCCAACACACTGTGGTATAACCACCCCAGCATAGGAGTCAATCCATGAGTCTTTAATATAGAACCCATGTTCTCACCCAACCCATATCAAGATAATTATAGTAGAAAAATCACATTTAAAGGGAAAAATCAATACATATATCACATAGAAAGAATATACATAAATCATGCTATCAGACTAGCACCATAAGACACAATCTATCCAATCTATCAAGTAAAACAGTCTAAGAAATCAAAATGGCATAAGGAATTTATCACAAAAGTACGCATGTAACAATTACATAATAATATTAGCATTTTAATATCTCAAGATAACAAGATTAGAATATAGATCGAACCACTAAAAAATGGCATAAAAATTAGGCACTTTTATGATGAATTGAATATAAACAGAAGAACATGGAATCAACATACCTCAAACCATTAGTTATAAATGACATTAAATGATACAAGCTAACAAGCTTGTTAAAGAATCTAATTCAATTCAAACCATCACATTACATTTATAACATAATTTATAAGAAACAAAAATGACATTTTGGTTGGGAACACCCAAAGGGGAATCCCAAAGGCAAGGCGAACACCCCAAATGGGGTTATCCCTAATAAAAGGACACAACAACATGATAGAACAAACCAAAAAATATATTAAGTGATGACAAGGTATCACCGGAAGGTTGTAACAAGTGGAAGAAAGGCGCGACATGACATAAATTAGGAAGTAAATGGAATAAGGGAGATTCTATACATTGGTCATTCTAATTACAAGTGGATCCACACACTTTCTATGTTTCCTAGATCATCTACCATTTTTCAAAGAAGCAACATCATTTAGAAATAACCAAGAATGGTCATGTACAAGAATGACATTTAACAATTATAATCTCAAGCATAAAGATACACTGATGCATTAAGAAAGGCAAACATAAATGTCTATCACTATATATTTAGATTGAAGGAAGCACACCTCAATAGAGGTATTTTATTATAAAATGATGAATTTTCTTATCAAACATTCATTTATCACATTTAATCACTTCATCAACTTTATCAAAAGAAACATTTTATCTAAAACCCATACTGCATTAATTTAGAAACTAAGAACAATTCAACAAGAAATCCATAAATGCATTACAAAAATTAAAGGGACAAGGAAGGGGCCCTACCTCAAAAGAAGAATCAATTAAACCTTAGATACTTGACTGATTAATTAGCAACCACTCAAAACTACTCTACACACATGAACATACCTTCATATAAATATATATATTTCACTTAACCTAGTGCATGTATTACCCACGCCATGAGGGATTACGTGCATGGAGGATATATATATATATTTATATTATATATATACCTAGATACATGCCTGTACAGACATCTGAAGGTGATAAAAAATTTCTAGAGAAAAATCTAGTCATCTTAAATCATCAAAAGACGCAAAATTAATGCATCAAGCACCAATGCACCTCAAATAAATTACCAGTAACCTTAAAATAATTAAATACCTTAATTTTATGGTGAAAAACCTAGAAACATGAACAATAACTCACCGTGGATGGAAATGGAGAACCGAAACATCCCGAAAAGCTTTGCCTTCAATGGCGGTAGCAGCAACACGAATGAAAAAGACCCGAGAGGCCACTCACATACTCTAAAACATGAAGAAACCACAAAAACCGAAATAAAAACATAACATAGGGTTTCAGACAAACCTCACCAGGTGTCGAAATAAAATAAATCCTCCAAAATGATGAAGGAGAAATTATATAAGGACCATAACTCTATGAATCAAATATAATCCATAAAGAAACCATAAGGAATCGTCTGCATATGGAGGGAATACGAGAGAGAGGACCATGCTACAAGTTATTGTCCCGGGGGTTTCATTCCACCGCAAAGAGGTCATGAAAAAATAGGGGTTATGTCGTAGGGGCTCTAGTTGTAGGAGTTCTCCAGGAGGGAGGATCGTCCAAAGTGTGTAGTGCTGTAAGGGTTACATCCAAGAGAGGGGTGCATGTTGGAGGTAGTGAATGCTAGAGGTAGAAGGAATGGTTATAGACCCTTTTTTGGTTAAATTAAAACCTAAAAAAACTTATAATAATAATAATAATAAAACAATAATAATAATAAAAATAAACCACAATAATAGTAATAACCAATAATAATAATAATATTGTTTTAAGACATCAGTTTAGTTTATTTTACTTCTTCCACTTTTCTCATTTCAAAGTTTATTTCAATGAAATTAATTATTTTTAATTTAATAAAAAAATAACACATTTCATTTAAGGGTTCCAAATTTCAAAATTTCATTCTAACATTGGGCTTTAAAAATGGACCATGGAATAAATGATTTTTAAAAAAAATACCTTGATCTTTTTTATCCAGTTCAAAATGTGGGGAATTACTCAAAAAATGATCTAATAATATCAAGACCAATCTCAAACATGCGAACAATGTCCTAAAAAATAGCTTACAAGTACATGAGGTGATCATAACAGTATACTCAGTAGGATCCTCCCAAAATCCTCCCATACAAAATATACTGCAATCATTCTAAATCACAATGAACTATAGTGAAACTAACTCATTACCTAAGTAAGAATAATAAGTTTCCAACCTAACTATGGATACCTCTCACTATTTATCATAAACAAGAGAGTGTATAATATAATATTAACAATAATTTTACCTTTCTACTACTTTCCCACTTGTTTTATACTTTTCCCCAACACTACACATCCTAATCCATCTTTGTCCATAAGTAAGACAATTCAAAAACACCTGGGATTAGTATCACAACATGAACCTCATGAATCACATCATTACATCAATTAACATGATTTATTATTCCTTAAATTTTAAAAATTATTAATATTATTTGTTTTATTTATCATGTTATTCATCACATGGAATAAACTCTTTAAACAAACATTCAATTTGCATCAATTTGATTACAATCAATCTATAAGAAACACCAGATTCATTTATCCAGCCTATTCATTAATTATATAAGAAAAAAATTTTAATTTACTATCTATAAATTATTTAACATTTTCATTAAAATGATAAAAGTATAATGACTTAGATATCACACTATCTTGAAAAAAATGAGGCAAATCGTTATCACAATGAAAAAAACATTGAAATGTTTTCACCCATTCTATTATTTAATATTTATAAATCATTATAATGTTAATATTACTTACATAAAAATGTATAATCCCTGTTCAATTTATGCTTTTACATAAATAAAATAGAATCAATGAATCCCATACCTAAAAGTATCAAATTTCATCATAAGAGAATAGATCAATGTCATTGGTCTCTGACCACCTCTCCCACAAGAAACTGCATCCATCAAAGGATTTCATGCCACAACCACACCAATAAACAAAAAAGAAAACTCTATTAGAATTATGGAGAGATACCTTCATAACATTTAATGAATAATCTAGACGAAACAAGATCTAATGAATAGAAATTTCTAGAAAAGAGAGGTAGAATTTACCTCATATCACCATAGATCAATTAGGGGAATTCGATTATTAATACTTGTTGAAATTGATTCAATGACCTTTGAAAACAAAATTTGGGAACCTAGGTTTTGAGTGGATGGAGTGGTAGTGAATGGGATTTCAATGGGGGTTGATGTTTTTATAGGCCGACACTTATTTAAGGGACCATAACACAACCCCTTGGATGATGCCGAAGAACCAACTAACATATAGTGTTTTATGGTGAAACATGATGGACTTTGATAAAACCACCCTTGGACAAAGAATTTTATGGGTTCCATGGAAAGATCATATTAATTTAGATCTAAGGGATACAGTTTAAACCTCAAGACCACACTACAACCGCCATTCAAAAGGTAGTATCCCTCAAAGCCCTCTACACCGTTACAACCCACTTAATGTCAAAGCCTCATAACCAATGGGAATGGCCTATGTTAAAACAAACTTCCACAGTATAGCCTTTCCTAAAAAGAATGTATCCTTGAAATACACAACAAGCTATCCTATTACACAACTAGGATCCACCATTCCACAGTCACCTACACCATGGAAAAAATCACTCCTCCATGCCGCAACAATGACATTTTTGGAAGTGAAAATCCCATTTCCACAATTTCCATAAAAAATACTCATAATCGATGTCAGGTGTCTCCAAAAGCCAAAAATAATAATGGGAATGGTTATCGGGTTATGATACCTTATAGTAAGGACCCCATTCTCTGAGGTACCTATCCTTTTATAGCATATGATCCCTACTCCTATGGTGGGGACCCCGATGAAGATGATACTTATGAGAGTGGACGTTGGTAAATATTAAGAGGTTTCAAAATTGTACTCTAATATAGATTTATTTTCCAATATAAATATTATTTATTGGTTTGTAGTTGGACCAATGAAGATTGAAAATATGTATTTTTATTCTAGATCATAGCTTACAGACTTTGTACTATTATTACTTGAAGGTTTGTTTATCTAAAATTGGAAAATCAATTTTTTCTATATTAACAATCATTTATTTTGCTACCATTTATGGTGAAATTCATCATGATCAAGTAAAAGGTGATCCATCTCGATTAGTGTCTCTATTAAAGAATGTTTGTTTCCCAAAAAAATCTTATACTGCCATTTTTAGTGAAGTGAAAATTGTATATGAGGCCATAATCCCCTTATAAAATGGTAAGGATTCATATTACTAAATCTTGATGCATTATCATCAACCTTGAATAATGTTTTTTTTAAAATTCAACTCAAAAATATATGCTTCATTTATATGTGACTTAGGTCATAGTCTTATCATTGCCTCAACATATGAAAATGGTGGGGGGATGAGATGAATCTATGATAGTCTAGTTAAAAAGTGTTGAAGTTAGATCCTCTCAATTTAATCTAGTGTAGGTTCATATTCAAATTTTAGATAGAGAATATTAATTTGATAGAGTGGTTCTCAATTCTTATCGAATCACACATAGGTTCTTGTCGGAGAGTATTCATAAATACATTTTCCAAAATCTATTAGCTGTTTTTCTAGTGATGCTACCCAAAGTTCAATTAATATTTATAGCATTAGGATTCAATTAGTTTGATTATCGATCAATCCTTAATATTTTAAAAGATATCATTTAAAAATGGGTGCATGAATGGGGATCGATGATAAATATCTATAAAATATATTTTTCCACATACACTACAAACCTTCGGGATAGTTCAATCCAGGAATCCCCTCATGTTTTGAAGATGATGATGATATGGAAATTTTACATCAAGGAACAACATGATTTATCCAAAAAAGTTCTAAAAGAGTCACCATATTTTTAAAAAATATATCCAACATGGTGAAATATATTGAGTATAAACAAAAATTAGTTATGGAAGTGTAGAAGGCAATGATAGAGGCTACTATAAAAATAGAGATTCTATATAATCAAGTAAAAGCTATGAAATTTAGGATGGATGAACTTAGAGACCAATTATTCCATTTCTAAAAATCACTTAAGGATATATATTCGTTCATGGAACATGTCATGTGACATTATGTTATCCTTCTTTATATAATTAGGGATAGATTCTACACAATTTGGAAGCTCATCCTTTTTGTTAATAGAAAGCCATTTTTTATCAATCTTTTGTCAATTTTAGTTTACTTTTGTTTTACTTTTCATGTGGGATTGGAGAAAGTTCAGTGTTTAGCTTCATGATAACTTGAATATAATCAAACATTCAACTAGATAGAAAAACTTCAATTATGGTTCCTAAATTCTTGAATCAAAATGAGTTCTTCCTAGGTGTGACTTTAAGATGGGTATAGATAGAAATACCATAACCATATACTAGAGTTTACCATATTGGATGATTTATTTCATCCTAATCATATCTCAAGGATGGGTATAGGCACACATCCAATCACCTTAACACTAGTGTTGCTCCATTAGGATATGTATGATTTCTTCCTAGGTATGGATCAAATATGGGTAGAGGCACAAATAACATCACCATAACATTGGAGTTAGTCTATTTTTATAAGTATTATTTAAATCAACATGATGAAATTCATGAAGGGGGAAATCTAAAACACGGATTTTGATGTCCAAAAGGGTTTAAACACCCTATATTTATGTCTTTAGGAATTTTCTATGGATCCTTTGGAATGGTATTCTAGAGATAAGGTGAAAAATGAATGATCTAAATTTTTCCTAGTCCAAGGGGCATGTCAATCATAGATTTAATTTTATGAAGGTATTATTATTAACCCCATAAGATTTGATACTTTTATTTTTTTCACTAAATTTTATCATAATATTTATATGGTGGAAGCTTTATAGGTAGGAACTGGTTTTTTTCTTAATCCCCCCACTGTAGGTTTTCAACATAAATTCTTTTATGCCTTCTCAATTTCACACACTTAATTTTACATAAACCATGCAAGGTTTGTGTCTATTGAGTGAAGACCCGACATTTTTCTTTATGTTGATCTTTTTGGGTTTTAAACTAGGAAAGTTTTGTGTTTATTTATTTGGGTAGTTTATATTCATGTGAGTCGAACTATTGTAGCTAATGTATAGGGCCATAACTCTTTCACCAATCAGTGATGTGTCCAATATGCAACATGGAAAAAATAGCCTGATGTGAAGAATGATCCCATCATAATGAATATGAACAACCTTAAGGAACAATGGATATAATTTATGGTTTGAATTGTTATACCAAAGATTAATGATAGTTCAAGTTGAAAAAATTTGACCGAATGGGTAGATAAATATATCGAGAAAGGGAAAGGAAAAAACCACCATGTATGAGGGTTAAATTCTATCATAAACTACCCTATAATAGAAGGAATTCAATTTATAGTCCTGAATCTTAGAATTTTTTATCATGCAGTTTAGGATTATGCAATGGGTAATGATTAATATTTCAAGGATGAAATGTTGTATCTATAATTTTAAGGTGAGCGTGATATATAGATGTGTAACATAGTGGCTCTCAAACCAACTTGAATAATTATATTGTGGGTTGCATAAATTATAAATAAATAATCTTGAAATAGGGATGGTAAGATGGGACAAATATCTTAGGGAAGACCACTAACCATATTTGAATGAAGTGTTATTCTTAAATGGTCTATGAGTTTATGGAGATAAAATTATACTCCCCATAGGATTTCAATAAAGTTTACTTAAGATTTTAATGTATTCTTTTCAAATATCTGTATTTGTTTCTAGGATTAAAACACTTGAAAATGATGTATGTTTTTAGGGGAAGGGAATTATAAAGAAAGGTTCTAGAACTATAAAAGTTACACCACTGTGTAACAGACATACACTTTGGGTGATGAGATATGATGTTCCATCACTATAAATTTTTCCTTAACTAGTGAGTCTAGTTAGCATGGATCAAATTTTTTTATGGCTATATTTTTTGTCTTATAAACACTATAACTTTTCTATTTGTTCTCTACTTGTTCCCCTATGCCTTGAAACTGAAATGTATTAGCAAGTGGTGGTGTATCTTTTTCTCAGGATACCATTTATGGGTTTTAGGATATCAAATTTAATGTATCATTCACTATTAGATTATGGCCTTGACATTCGGACCACTATGGGATATAATTTAAGGTCATATAGTTTTGACTAGGGAGTACATAGTTTAATGTTATAGTGAATAGACCAAAAGAGGAGGTAGTCTACCTTCTAAGGGAAATGAAAAATATGAGGTCAATGAGGGCCTAATTATAGTATATAATATCTCATATAGAGATAATAAAATTCAAGTACTTGTTGGTTTGAACAATTAGGTATGGGTTATAAGGTCATATATTTTTGAAAAAAGGTGAGACAATTTATCCGACATGATCTAGAAATACCCAACATGAATGAAAAGAACATTATTGAAACATAATGTCTCACGGATGTGTGGAGATAGTTTAAGGTCATAATGCATTGATAAAAACGTGTTGAGTTTAAGTTCATACATACTAGACCAAATGGTGGAAGATAATTTTGGTTTTCATGACTAAGTGATAACTGAAGTGAATAGAGAGTTAAAGCATAATATAATTTTTCTCAAAGGTGAGTGCACATAGTTCAATGTCATAGTGCTTGGACCAAAAGGGTGAAGTATTTAACTTTTGGGTGGAGTGATTATCTCAATATGGGGGGGGGATTAAGTAACAAATAAAATCTTTTGTTAAAAATTATTGCAATTAAAATCCCTCGGTTTAATTCAAAGTTCTCAGTTAATCAAAATAGCTAATCGGTATAAGTTATACTATTTTAAAATATTCATCAAAGATTGATTGGTGATCAGTTGAAATAATATGAAAAATATTATAACTTTTTAAATAAATTTACCTAATCAAATACTTATATAAACACTAGTTAAGATTAACTATCAATGTAGTGATTTTTTTTATAGTTAAAAAATAGTTTGAAAATTAGAAATGAAACAAAAAAAGAACACAGTGGAAATAAAACAAGGGGTTCCGTATCAAGCCAATAAATAATCCCCTACACATAGAAATTACGCAATTCCAAGAATAATGAATAAATATAATTTTGATCCACAACTATGATCAGGTATAAAGACAACAACTATAAGCTATCCATGCCACAGAAAGACCTCTTCCACAATAAACATATGAATAAAATAAACATATGACACACATGGAGGTATTCTAAAATACCATTGGTAAATATATGTAAAGATAGTGAAGAAGATATCTTGTATATTCCAGTTAAATTTTTGAGACAATTTGTGTTGTATAAAAAAGGTACACCACACGCTACATGAAATATAAAGGAAACAAGAAGAATGTAAAAGTAAAAAAGATGTTGAAAATATATAGTTTCTGAATCTGATGTGATCTGAAATATTTTGTATCCTTGTATGTATCTTGTAGAGGTTCTTGAGTCTTTTCTTAGAAATACATAGTAAAAAAATCATCATAAGCTCCATTTTTTTCAAATGTTTTAAAGTATTTGTATTCTATGTAAGCTCCACTCATTCATAGTTGTCTATAGGTCTGAATTCTTCACGTAAAGATCTTTAGTAAGTGTTACAATTGATCATGTGTTCAAATTCAAAAAACATGCATGAGTCTCTCACACGAGGGTGACTTCATAGAATATATATCACCGAGGGATGGAGAGTCTATTCAAGGATGAATCATCTTGGTATCCTGTATCCTCATACGTAGCTGAAAGATAATATTTTATGTTCCCTAATATAGTTTAAGATTAACCTTGAAAATAATTTTCAATAATAAATTTGATAATATATCCATAAGAAAAATTCAATTTAAATATACCAAAATAGAGAGGGCAGGTCATTCTGATAGTGAATCATTTCTGGCGGTGAGCTAGGAAAAGGTTGAGTTAGGCTCGAAATAGGTCATCTGATTGTAGGTTAGGCCTGGTGATGACTCATGTTCAGTAGTGACTCATCTCAATGGTGAATTGTATCAATGGTGGATTGTATCAACTTTGGGTTGTCTCAATGGTGACTTGTATCAATGGTGAATCATCTAACGGTAGGCCATCTTTAGTGGTATGTGAGGTTTGGGGGTGACTCCAATCTAGTGGTAGGTAAATTCTGGTGGTGACTCAATCTCATGTTGTCTCTTTTCCAGTGGCGAGACATTTTTATTACCGACACAACTTCAATGGTATGTCTTTTATTTCAGTGACTCATCTTCAATGAAAATTCTTTTCTTATGGTGATTCTTTTCAATACTTAGCCAAATTCTCGTAAAAGTAGAATATATTTTCAAATGCTATCATAAAACAAAAAACACATTAAAAACATAATAAAAAAATTTATGATCATTGAGACAATGGTGTCAAAAGAAACAATAGACCAATTATGTTACAAGGTCTAGAGTTCCCCAACACATTTTTAATAAGGAATGATGATGCTGTAAATAAAGACATAATCTTTCTTGATCAGATGTGATGATATGAGAGATGAACACAAGGGATGAATGCTAACTATATTTGAATGCATGGTTACACCGTGATGTGAGTAGGGCATAAACATATTAGAGGATTTTTTCTTAGGATGAAAGAATGACTTTGGTTGGAAGGCCATATTGGGGGCTTGTATGCTAGAGAAATATTAGGTTATGTATGCATATCCAAACTAAGGTGTCCTTTGAATTTCGATGCACTTATTATTTATGGATGTAAAAGATTTATTCCATCTTGAGATACTGGAGACACAAAGTGTAACTTTTGGAAGTGAATTTTTCATGAATGTTGATAAGGGAATTCTGGGATAAAATTTACTATGGATAGGCTATTACAATCCTTTAAAGAGGACTAGGGAAAAATAATCATATATAGCTGAGTACAAAATATATGACCTATATGTCCCTAATTATCCTAAAATAAAAATAATAAAACCACACATAGTTCTAATGTATTATATGAATATTATGATCATGTTGGATGAACCATATGTCATGCAGTATGACATCATATAATAAGGACTTAGGAATCATGTAGTTTATTGTCATGATAAAAGGAATTAGGAATCATGCATTTTAATTTCATGTGACAGAGACTCACACTACTCAATTTAATTTCAAAAGGTAGAGACACATATATAAGGAATTTCATGTATATAATACGCATTAATAAAGATAAAAAACCCTATTTTCATTTCATGTCTATAATGGATTGGTTCTATGATGAGACATTTGAAAATTAGGTAAATTTTATCATAACTTAGTTTTCAAGTGAATGATCATATTCCTGGATACTTTTTTTGGATGACCTTTTCACCAAACATATATTTCTTCTTCCATGTTCTAAATGGGGAATGAAAACCTTAAGACAGTGATTGGGAAAATCTAGGGTCTGATTGAACGTTGTGGATGAGCCTATGATAAGAGGGTTAAGCATCACTAAATATTCTATAATGGTAGGAATAAAATCCACACATAATTATTATAAGGTAATTTTTCCATCATGGGTTAGGTGAACCATGACATTTGGTTCTTTTAGTATCTCTGTAGTAGCCTAAATTCCCAGCGGAAGAGAACAATGATCCCTAAAAAGAATTATTCATTTCATTTGAGGAGGTATTTTTTGGAATGAATTTACATTTCAGCCTAGGATAAGAGATCCATGTGTCACTACATTTCCTATGATAATAGCAATTAAATCAAACATAGTTTTGGAAAAATAGTTTCATGTATATGTAACTTGTACAAAGGAATAGAATCAAATGGCCCTAATTTGGAATATAGTGATTATTAGGAACCATATGTGAATGAGGAGAAAACATGATTAACATAAACAAGAATGATGGGGATTCCGATTGGGCCTAAGATAATAGATCTGGGCATCACTATATATCCTATGAGGGTAGTAATCAAGCCAAATGTAGTTATTGAGTGGGATACTATATAGATATGACTCATATGTAGGAGAAGGATGTTTTGGGTGGTAGGATATATGGTTGGGCCTAATATCAAAGATGCCAAATTATCTAATTATATTATAATGTCACGAATCAAGCCACTCATAGTTCTTGAGTTCTCTACTATAAAGATCAAAATCATGAATAGGGGGGTCTGGTTTTACCTTAACATGAGGTCATTGAGAAAGATCAATGTGGATAGGGAGACATGATCATTAAGGTGAAAAGGGGTATTCTTTGTGTATATTATTTTCATCTAAGACTAGAATCAAATATCCATGCATGAGTATCCCATAATATTGAGAACCAAGATGCACATAGTTCTTAATTAGGATAATTTTATCTAATGGTTGATCAATTTATCAAGAGATATTACAAGAATTTGAATCTTCTTTAAGGTAAAGGGGTCTCACCAACAATTTACCTTAATTGATTTGAGGAGTCATGTATGAAATAACTTATGTCGTACAGTTTAACATCTTTTAATTGGGACTCAATTACCTTTTTTGAAAATGGTTTATCTCAATCATGATAATAAGAGTGATTTACTAGGGCCCCTAAAATCACATCAGTCATGATCAATGTGAGAAACAAGATACTACTAGGTTGAGAGAGATTGAAATATATTTTTGGGATTAAGATAGGATATCTAAGAATCATTAAGTATACCTTAAGGAGAGGAATCAAGACCCACACATTTATCATATATATGGGGTAATTTTGAACATAGGAAAGGCTGGTAAAAGTTGAGATCCATATACAAGTGATACTTACATATATTAGGCTCTTATTTAAGATGTAAATCCACATAAGGTAATATTATATCAGTAATTTATGTTATTGAGATATTGGACCACATTTCATGAATTTTAATGTCAAAAAAATATGATGAATAGTGGGGAACTTTGTTCATGATGCTAACTTTCATATGGGGAAACAGTGCATTGAAGCTCCTACAAGAATATGTCTCTCATGAAGGGAAAATACATGAATACGGGAAATTATAAGTAGTTTAATGTCATATATATTGGAATCAATGTCATGAAATTTAATTTCATGAAATAATTACTACCAACATATTGTTTAACATTATTAGGAAAACACATTTACTTTGACGTTTAATGTTTTATGGTGAAGACAAACTCCATGTAGTTTAGACTCTTTCTGAATAGACCCTTACTATGTAGTTTAATGTATTACATCTTATTGAAAATTAATTTTTTTATAATTAACATAAACCCCCTTTTGTGGGATGAGGGGCAACCCAGTATGACATCAATGATTTAATGCAAACTGCACCCTAGTGATCCCCATCCATAGTGGATAAGGAGTATGTTTTGTTAAAGTAGATCATATAAATGATGTATGGTTACTCTTAACTTTGTTCATGTTTTAGAGGATTATTCCCAAGGAACATGGGAGTTATATGAACCAATACTAGTTCTCTTTAGAGGAATGATTGGATGCGAGCTTTATTAAGTCTCATACTATTTGGATTTAATGAACCTCCATGTTTTGAAATGTGCCCCACCTTTTCAAATCTAGTAACTCCAACTCATCCAGTTACTTATATAACTATTCATTTTATGATAAATTATTGTAAATGGAAATATAAATAGAGGGTATCTATATTTCAATAGGTAGGAATACCTGCGTACTCTATACAAGTGTTTATTCTTGGTATCTTGAAAAGTGGTTCATGTTGCGGTGAGATAATCCCTTGAGGAATGTAGGAGTTAATCTGGTCATAAAATCCTATTTTTGTCCACCATATTTTGTAGGATATTGGACATTATATTGTTAAAGGCCCTAGTCTATCCATTTTTTCACTACATGGTAATTGGATGAATGATTATATTGGTTGTTGTACTATTGGATCAATCTCTTTGACACAGAGGAACAAAATTTGGTTTCATTTTCCATCAATATTATGTAAGGGACACAGAATCTGCTGATGAAGTATGTCTTCACAAAGTAGATAATGACATTTCTCCTAGCATCCTTGAGGGGTATAACCTCATCTAATTTTGAGAAGAATTCAATGGTGGTAAGTATTATATTGATCTTCTAGATTTTTTTTGGGTAATATAGCCCCATGATATCCATTACCCAGATGTGAAAAAATAAATAATATCCAGTAGGACATAACAGCTCGGAAGGCTGATAAATGAATTTGGTATGTATCAAGTACGCATGGAATTTACTAGTGTACTCCATGCAGTATCGGTTCATTGGTATATAGAAATAACCAGGTATTCTGATCCTTTGAGGGATCTGGGTCCCTTATTTGTGAGTACCACATGTTCCAATATAGACTTCTTTCATTACAATGAACACATCCTTCCCCTTGATGCATCTGAGGATAGTTTCAACAGAACCTCATTCATAGAATTTTTTTTGGGAATTAGGATCAAATTATATGGTGATGTTCATCACTTGACTATGAAACTTCTATCTCTTAGCTCGCTCTGGTGGAAAAATCTAGTCTATGTGTTAGTCCATAATTGGGGACATCCATTCACTAGTGGCATCACTTAAGGAGAATATTGTCTCATATTATTTTGGGTAAGTACTGAATTAATTGATATCTATAAATTTATATTGATTAATGAGGATATCATACAGTGATTCACAATATGGATGACCATCTCAACTTTTTCTAGGTCCACCAGGACTATAAATACATTATATAGGGAATTAACACAAAAATTATATGAACATATAATGCCAGTTAGAGTCATCTAATAGGAAAATTATCTATTATCTCTAATAAAAAATCAAGAAGATTGATTAAATCTTCCTTATTGATTTAATATTCAACTTTAATTTGTTTAATCCCTAGTTCTAAATTAACTCTTACCCTTATATGAGATATTATTATGTCCAGGGATAGCACCCAACCAAGGATGAGGGTATGATACTCTAAGTCATTGCTAATACATCCCTTTGATATTATAAATAAACGGGGAAATATTACCTTTGATAGGGTAATGAACACAATCCCTAAGTAACCCTAGTTATACTTTGGGTTATCAATTCATATGCATATTAGGATTTGTAAATAACTATTGAAGTACATCTCCCACTCTTACGATGTATGATGACAAAGAAACATTCCTCATTAGGGAGTTCTATACTTACCAGACCACTCTTAAGAGTTAGAAATTCTATGAGAAATACCTCCAATTCATGAACCATGAGTTCTTTCTTAGGCATGAATAAAATTTAAAACTACCACAAGATGACTTCCCATCATTCTATATATCCGCTCTGTATTGGGCAGCTGAGGATATACTTGATTGGGTCAACATGAGATAAAAAATGGATATTGTAATGATTGATATATTGTCTCATCTTCTATATAAAAAATACTAATTCCAAATATTTATTCTTAATATTATAATACAATGTCTCCCTATCCAACATAGTCCAGCTGAGATAATATAAACAATTTTATTTACCCGTGTCATTCTTTTGAGCTAGTATTGCACCAAGAAAATTATATAGAGTCGCAAAATATATAGTAATTTTTTTCCTTTTACTGGTATAATTAATACTGACTAGTTGAGAAGGTATTTATTTAGGTTATCAAATTCAATTTGGTAGTCTATGTACCTCTAATAATACAACCTTTTCTTCATTAATCTGGTTAAGGAAAAGAATTTACAAACAAGATTGGTGATGGTGTTACATGTGTAGGTGAGATTAACTTGGATTCCTCTCAATTACAAGAGGTTCTAGGGTGGAGGTATATTAATAATTTCCTTGGATCTTTTGAGATAAAATATGATTCTGTGATGGAACACCATGTTTCAATGAAATTTTCTTGATTTCACCTCAGAAGTGCACTTTAGGTTGTTCATTTTTATGCTCTGTTACTAAATATTATTGTAAATGGATTCAAGGTAAACAAGATATTCACATCTCTACCAAGATTTGATAACTAATTCATCCATATATAACGCCATGGTTTCCCCAAAATGGACTTAAATATGTGAAACATAACATGTTGATATCTGATACTATCATTATTCAATACAATAGGAATAACACGATAGGAATATATACCACGAGGTTCCCTAAAAGTAGTGGTTTACTCATTGCTCATGGCCATCCAAATTTGATTATAATAAGAGTACCCATCCATAATTTATATGGATTCAATACTATCTATTTAATCAATAATTAATTTTATAAACGAGACATGTATTCTATATTTTGGGAATTTATTGACCCTCTAAGTTAATATGATCTCATATTTTACATTTCTTCTTCATGATAGGGATGATGTTCAACAACAACACTGGGTACTAAACTTCTTGAATGAAGTTGGATTTGATAAGATTTTCAATGTCAACTTATACTTTGTTATAAATATTTGGATGTATTCTTTTATCTATGGTTTCCATCTAGGAATCCTAGGTGATGGTTTTACATCATGGTATTCTATCCTGGAATCTTGGTATAGTTCCAATAAAACACATCCTTTTTCCATTTTAGGATGAAAATATACTCTTCCTTCTCCTTCAATGACATGGATTCACCAATGAGATTGGGTTTTAGATCCTATTAGGTACCAAGATTCCCAAATTTGATCGCATTAATGGTTGTGGATATTTCTTCCTTGAATGAGGGGGGGGGGTATCTTTGAGATCATATTCCTCCTCCCCACCCTCCTAATTATTGCTGGGGATAAGGGATGAGGGGGGGGGGGTTATATCCAAAATATTGTGTAGGGAAATATTTGTCTCTAGTGAATTATAAGAAGATATCCCTAAGTTGCGAGGGTGTTGGTGAAATTGAATCCCTGGCAGTGGCATTTTTGAATTTTTTTTTATCATTTTCACTGTTTTGGGAGGATGAAGAGGTACCCACATTGGGAAGTTAAAAGATGATATAATGGAATATTTAGATTCATCTAGTAATATGGGGGTATCCTTTGATCAATATGATTATGAATGTATCTCATTGGGTGTTGGAGATAAAAAGGGAGAGTTTTTATAGGGATATTATCACTTTTATTACGATCTCTTACAAATGAGTAGTGATCACCATCTTACACGATTTACATAGATGGGATATTAGTCTTCATGTTAATAGTGGAAAGTGAAGTCCTTAGAAACTAGAAGTTCTCTAGATCTTGGTCTATTTCTTTGATCATACTGATAGACAATATATAATATGCACTAAGTAAGCTCTAAGGGGCTTTAGAGTATGACACCCCATAGACACGACCATTTAAATCATATGAAGTGAAATAAATAATTCATTAAATACATTTAAAATACCTTTTAGGATTATATTATTTGATAATGAGGAAAAAATATTAACTAAAAAACCCATATATTTTACAACTGACACATATTTTCCACAATATATAATTAACTTATTAATCATTACTAGGTCTTCAAAATCTCTAAAAACTTCTCCAAATAAGATTCTTTTATATACACATCATACATATTACTTCTCATCATAACCTTAGCAAATGGAAACATAAGAAAGGGGATAAAACAAATTCTAATTAAAGGTAGACATAATCAATAACAATCAATTTTCATAATCGATAATAATATGAGATAATGAGTATAATTAGGATAAATAATAAAATTTTAGCCAATGAGGCATAGAACATAATTCATGGAATACGACATAGAATAAAATTAAAGTGAGTAATATCATATAAATGTAGTATAAACATAGAAATATTGTATATTATGGAAATAATCATATCATATAATTATTAAATAACATGAAAAATGATGTAGAGATATAGTAAACAGTAATAATAGGAAAAACTTGTGAGGAAACACATTATACCAATACTATTTGAAAAAAAATAATTATGTACACACTTTAAAACATGAGAAAATTCATTATTCCCATGCTTATGTGGAAAAAATCATTATTTCCATTCTAGACTATCTCATGAGATATCAACTTAAACCAATACATTAGAGTGTGATATTGGACCCCACCAATTTTCATCCTTATATATGTACACCACTTAAAATAAACCTTTTATCACATGATAATGAAAAAAAGGAAATAAAATGGTTTTCATAACCTTTACAAATGGAGTCACATAAAGAAAAAATTCGTAATTCCATCAATAAGCATAATATGTTATACCTTTGTAATGTAAACTGTTATCTAAAGATATTTCATAACATTCTGGTTAAACACCCTTCAGTCAAGAAAATAGATCAAATTATATTTTTTCCATATAGATAAAGGATATATGATTAATTTAATAATTTCTCAAATCAATTGATGTATATGAATAATGGAATTTTACTTTTAAAATCATGATAAAAAACCATTTCTGTGAAAACCGTTACAAATAAAACTCATAGAATAATGAAAATACAATTTACTGTGTAAAAACATGAAATAAGGGAAATAAGTTTGAAAATGATGGGAACATGTTCTTGTGAAAATGTTTTAAAAAAAATCTATTTTTCATTCTTATAAAGAAACTATAAGTGACAAAGTCACTATTTGATTTTAGAAAGTTATTTCAAAAATGGGTGGAAAGAAAATATTTGGAAACTATTAGACAATAATTTTTAATTAATATCTAGTAATAGATTCCTAAAATGACATTAATGTTTTATAGGGAAAACATGGAGTGGAATATATAAAATATATCCATGATATGTAAAACCTTTTTCAAATTTTGAAACAACTTTATTGAAAACCCATAACATAAGTTGAGAAAAATAATCATTTTAAAGGGGGTGATGAGAAGTAGGATGATCACATAAATTAATCCATATATGAGTTCTTAAAAGATAACAAAACACTGAAATGAATGAAAATATATACATAGAAGAAAAATATCCATTGTAAAGAATGGGAGTTATTTTTACCAACATCAAAATTTTATTTGAGAAGGTATTTCATCTGAATGGATGATACAGATGAAAAAAAGTAATATACCCTAAGAAGTAGAGATATTACCATTAGAAAAAGTAAATGGAAGGATAAAAAGGGTCTTTTAATATCATAACTAGTATCGAATTTATGACCCCAAGAGAAAATATTTGAATTGGTATTTTTTATGGCATAAGTAACATTTAAATCAAACCCCTTGAATGAGAGAGATATTTAAATTAAATGAATAATAACATAAATGAAAGATATTTTAAGGAATAATAAATCAAATAGGTATTATATACACCATATAAATAAAATTATATTCATAATACAAAATCATATCAAAGAAAGGATCTTGAAATGAAAAAGACCTTAAAACTTGAGTAACAGTTGGATTAAAAGAATATGAAGGGGAAATCATAGAATTATCTTTTAAAACACATTTTGAGGGTTATTTTTGATAAAATAATTTTATTGGTAGTTGTTATACCATGTTAAATAGGTTGACCATATATATATATAAAATATAAAATCCATTTTTAAATATAATTTTTATAAGTGATGAAAATTACGTTTAATATTAGAGAATAAAACTCTTTTTAGAGTAAAATACTAATATATTTTTCAAAAAGTTAAACAAGTGTTTTATATATTCAACATAGTATTTTTAAATTATTTATTTAATATATTTTTTAAATAAATTTTTTTTAGAAACTTTCTTGTCACTCTTTTATTGTGATAATGTCATAAAAGTTATGGTGTTAGAAAAATTAGTATTTTTTTAGTATTCACCTAAATATCCATAGTTTAAGAAAACTATAAAAAATTCAACCTGATGATAATATTGTTATGTTTGATAAAAAAATAATTTAATTTTGATAAATTAAAATTATATTATTTATAAATTTATGATTTAAATTAAAATACAATAAATATATAAAAACAACTTTTATTAAAAAAAATAATATTTTCGAACTTCAAGTGTCTTTACTCTTATTCAATATAAATTTTAAATAATTTAATATTGATATACTATTTTATATAAATATATATTTCCTATTATAATAAACTTTTAACTACGATCAATTTAATTTTTTAAGGTAAAATAAAATACCCTTTTGAAATATTTTTTTGAATGGAATACTTTTTAAAAATAATAATAATAATAAATAATAATATTTAATTATTTTAATTAAATATTAAATTTTAATCCATTGATGATTATATTCTTCATGTAATTTTAATATGTCATCATCCATTTTATTTAGGTGTTATGTTTGTTCTATGTTTTGTGTGACATAAAATAATGAATATATTATTATTTCAAACAGTCAAAAATCTCAGGTCCTTACATTCTACCCCCTTAGATAAATTTCTTCCTCAAATATTAATTATCACCCACTATTGAATGTATGTGATGGTATTAATAAAATATTCATCATCCAGGATATAACTTCTAATAAGACATTTACCTCACTCTCTTAGGCTATATAAAGTTACTTATCTTTCCTAAAACAATATTAATCATTCATACAATTATGTATATCTATATGTATTTTACTTAATAATATATTCTCCATAACATACCATTCCAAAAACTAATTGAATCTTCAAGACATTAAACCACAAAAATATTATATCACTAAAGAAATTATCTCCTATATTCAAATAATATTTCATAAAGTCATAGTCATGTCTATATATATCATAATCCTAAAAATGAGATAAAATTCAATAAAAATATAAAATATCACTTATTAAATCAATAAAAAATTAAAAGTATATCAGTACTATATACCTTAATTTTCTCATTATTAATAAACCCTTTATTACCTCAATATCAATTATATATTAAACATAAGATTTCTCCATACCATAATCATGTTCACTCAAATAGTTATCCCCGAAAGTATTTCCATGTCGTAAATTCACTTTTCAAGGATATTGATTCAATTAAATATATGTTTATAAACATTTATAGTAAAAATAATGAAGATAAATACTTAGATGTTTCATATAAGCCTCATTATATTTAGAATATACCATAATAACATTAATAAATATCACCCACTAATGAAAAAATATAAGAGTATCAACATTTAATTTTTTATTAAAATATCAACCTCATTAACATATATAAGATGAGGAAACTGACATTTTACATCATAATAGGAATATACTATGAATATAAACCATTTATCTATTCTCCCTGATTCATTTATAATACATTGTGTTTTCTAGATACATACATTTATTATCATTATTTTGAGGAACCTGTTTCATAAAAAAATAAAACCAAAATAGTTATGATAATATCCAAAATATGAATATGAAAACATCAATCCAAATATTTATTCCCTTATATCACCTTTGTTTTTAATATATGATAATTTTAATTAAATATATGACTATCATTGTTCAAACTGTGGTTATCCATGGTCATTTTTCTATTAGGTTCCCTAACTTAATTAGTTAACCTCATACTCAAATTCTTCATAATTCTTCATTGAAGAGATTGTGAATTAACCACAGCATACCCCAAGGAGTTTCCAGCCAGGTGTTTAGTCTTAGGCCAACTCATTATACACTAGTGTGAAGATTGAGTTGATACTCAACCAGCCTTTTTCAGGATGATTACCCATATGTGTATCCATGCCATAATTGTATCCACTTTCCAGTATGTAAATAGATTTAAAATTTCTAGGAGAACCACACAATATCTAATTTACCAAAACTCAAAGACATTATCATATATTAGACATATCACATAGATTCATCTCTAGGGTTTTCACAAAAATTCTCTTTTCCCAATCCCTAAAATATTTAATATTACCTCAACTAACCTAAAAGGTTATCTTTAACTTTGAAATTATGACCAATCTTAACATATCAATCCTTATATTATCCTCTACTAATATCATAACCTATAAATTTATCTATACCATTATTGATACCAACTACGAGGCCGCACAGATTCTAACATCTCAATTACATGAATTAAAATGAAGTATCAATTACATACATTCCCTAGACCTTTTAGGTTTAGATTTTTATATAATTAAGAAAAAATTAAATAAAAATACTCATGTCTTTCCAACTAACTAAAATTTTTCCCACTATATAAACAAATTATTAATCCATAATAAGTATTAAAAATATTTTATAAATTCCCTACACATTATACCCTTCTGGACTCATTATACATATTAATTTTCTTTGTAACCTCGGGAAATAGAAACATAAGAATAATGTGAGAACAGATTCTTAGTAAGGGTAAACATAAGAGATAACAATCAATTATCACAAGTGAGCATATGGGTATAACCAATATACACAATAAAGTTATAATAAATTAATCATAAATAAAAATTAATGGAATAAGGAATGGAATAATATAAATGTGTGGAATATCTTATAAAAGAGGCATAAACATGGAAATATAATATAACCAGTAAATTAGACGGATCTTATATTTATGGTACAACATGATAAATAACTTAGATAAATAGAATAACCATAATCATAGGAAATATTAATGACGAAAAACATTATCCTCACAGTTATATGAAAAAATCATTATATAAATTCTTTAAAATTTGGGAAAACTCATTATTCCCATGACTATGTGATCAAAATCATTATATCCATGCCTGACTATACCCTGAGATATCCACTTAAACAAATTCATTAGAGGGTGATATATGACCCCACATATCAGAATCCTTACATATATTTGACACTTAAAATAAACCATTCATCATATAAAAACTAAACCATGAAATGAAAATGGGTTTCATATCCTTATCAAATGTAATCACATAAGTAAAATATTCATAATTCCATCAATAGTCATAATATGATATAAATGTGGAACATAAATGAGCATACCAAGATATTTTTTATATTTATAGGTTGATACCCTAAAATCAAGATAATAGAGCATATGGTATTTAAACCAAATAGAGAAACAGTATATATTTAAGTTAATAATTACCACAATCAATCAATGTGTATATATCTAGGTGGATACCCTTCAAAAAATATAAAAAAAATCAGGGTATTCATAGAGGGCTCACATTAATAAAAAAATTATGGTTATAAACTAAATATTAATAAGGAAGACAAAGTAAGTTATAAATAATTTCTCTTATATATATTTAATATTTCTCATTTGTGAAACCATATGTAAATAATCAATGGGTAGATGAATAACACTTTTATAAGAATAATAGAATTTTACTTTGAAAAGCATGGTGAAAATGAAATTTTTCAATAAAACCATTTTAATTAAAACTCATATAAAAATGAAAAAATATATTAATTTATAAATACATGAAACATGGGAAAGAAATTTCAAAATTATAGAAAATCCATCCTTGTAAATAAATTTTAAAAAAGTTTGTTTCATTTTTTATAAATAATGTCAATATTATAAATTCATTTGTTTCTTATGAAAAGTCATTTTAATTTTTTGTGGAAATAAAATATAAGAGATATATTAAAAGATTAGTTTTAAAAAAATCTACAACAATGGAGTTTGAAAAATATATAAATGTTGAATATAAAAAATGCAGAGTGGAACATAAAAATATATTTATGATGCATAATTTTTTTTTCATATTTTGAAACACCTTTATTTTAAAACCCGCATAAAAAAGATAACTAGAAATTTTATTTGATAATTGGTTATTATATGTAAGAGGATCACATTAATTAATCCATATTTTAGTTTAAAAAAGATAAGAAAACATTATTGGTAAGGAAAATATGTAAATGGAGGTGAAAGATCAGTTGGAAAGAATAAAATAAAACATTTATTTTAGACGGAATTTTATAAAATAATATGAATGAAATGAAAAAAGTAAACTTCCATGGTAAAAATATAAATTACCATTGGAAAAGGTAAATTTGTGAATAATAAGGGTATTAGAAGATCATAACCAAGTATAGAATTTATTACTTAAGGAGAAATAATTTGAGTTATAAAACCTATTACAGATTGAGTTACATTAAAATAAAACCCCTTAAATGAGAGATAAACTAAAAATGAACTCACAATACCATGAATTAAATATATTTTAAGGAATAATAAATAAAATATTTTGCATATACACTATATGAATAAAATTATGTGCATAATATAAATAAATCATAATGAAAGGATTCTGAGATAAAACCCCCCTTACAAGTTGAGTAGTAATTGGATTGAAAGAATATGAAGTAGAGATTGTGAAATAACCATTAAAAAACATTATTAAGGGTAAAGTTTAATGACAAAGTAACATGGGAACTTGTTACACCATGTTAAATAAAATTATTTGTAAAACATCAAACCATTCTTGGAAAAAAGGGAATTGAGACAATCAACCCTTATAAGTAACATAATATTTGGGGTAAGAATCATTTCATAATGAGATTATAAGTAATAATTTTATAACACCCAAAAAATTAGGATTAAATTTAATGATAATTTTTTATTAGGTATAATAAATTAAACATGGAATAATATATTTCAATAAGAAAGTTTGTAAAACCGTTGAAGAATATGTGATTTAGCCCAAACACATTCTTGGTAATGATTCACACTATGGATGCACCTAAATTTATAAATAATAAAATTAAGTTTATAATATGAGTTATTTGGAATCTAATTCATATATATTTTATTTACTAAGAACAATTTATTATCACATTCTATTTATTTATTTTATTAATTTTTCGGATATTGGTTATTTAAGGTAGTTTGGTGAATTTCTACATAACTCATTTAGTATATTGAACATGGTTAAAGATGTTGTATAATAACATAATAATCACCATAATTATAGTGGTGTGGATTGTTCATTATTTTATTATAATAACAATTATATATTTTTTTATAAAATGAATATAGATTAGGAAAGATACTCAGATATGTTCATTTTAGGCAGTGATATTTATTGTGATCTTATATCATAAATATTACATAAATATTGTCCAATATCATCTTTATATAAAATTAATAGTGTCTTGAAAATAATTTTTTTATCTTAATATTTTTAATTCATCAATATTTGGTGGTGATGGAAAATGAAATATGTCATCTTTTAAAGGCGGGTTTCTACACATATGCATGATCGATGCTCTTTTGTTTTTCTTAGTATATGGAAAGGAATAGATAATGGTTTATCCATTAATATAAAAGAAAATCAGTATACTGATGATACATGGGTAATTATATTACCATTTATATGGTAGGTTTGTAAGAGAAAGATTATGAATAAAATGATAAGGAAGAAGCAATACTCACTTTTGGCCCTTAAATTTTCTCTTAAAAGTCTCATTCAAAATAAATGGAATAAAAAAACATATGGATACCCGAGAATTTTTGTTGTGAAAGTTAATTATAGTGGAGGAATATTGGTTTGTTATTAATGTAAATTTATAAGGTGGTGTTTAACTTTGAGAGGTTGGAAGTAATCCACTTTTATATGTGAATAAATGGGAACTTTTGTGAGTAGCCATTATTTTTCAATAATGGAATGGAAATATTTAAGGGTTAATGGCTCGAAAAGTAAGAAATAATTTAGTTTTGGGGTTATATAAGTTCAATAAATACTCTAATAACTATTTTTAGAAATTTTATAAACATATATGATGTCATTTATTCTTAGTTTCTTACTTTTACCATATTTTTTTTTCTTACCATGGTAACTAGTTTCCACCCAAGTAACTTATGATTTAATAAAAATATAAGCCAAAAAATTTAAAAAATATGGATGTTATGGATATAAATTTCGTCCCTTATAACATAAATAAATATCTAAATAATATAAATTTATCTTATAAATAAAAAACATCTTATATATAGAAAAGCAGTTTTGTAGAAAAACAATTGTTTTCACCGTAAAGTATTTTTAATATTATATGATAATGATTAACAATTAAATGAGTGATAATATATTTCAATATATGTTTAAAAATAAAATAAAATTCATTATATAAAATATACGAATTTAATTTATTAGATAAATATTTATAAACATTAATAAAATAATTCATTGAAAATAACACTTTCACCATTATCAAGGTTATAAAAATTAATCATAGTAAACAAAATTTTATGCATAAAAATGATATTTGAATTATTACATAATTTGAACATATTGATCTAAAATATAAAATCTAATTTGTTAGATTTAATTTCTAAAAGTGAGGAAAATTTATTTTTAATATTATCAAATAAAAATAGTTTTTATATTAAAATATTACTTGGGTTTCCAAAATGTTAAACATGAGTTCTATAAATATAACATAGAACTATTAAATGATTTTATTTAATATTTATATTCAAATATTAAGGGTTTTAAAAACTTCTACGTACCTATTGTATTTTGATAATTCCAAAAAAGTGATGGTATTAGAAAAATCCATCTTTTTTTTTCACGATTCCCCCAAAAAAACAATTATTTTAGAAAAATATAAATAAATAATTATACAATAATATTGAAATTTATAATAAAAAATAAATTTAAATTTTTTATGTTAAAATTCTAATTTTTTTAATTCTTATTTTTAAATTAATATACAATATATAAAGTAAAATAACTTTTATTAAAAAATGTCATTTTTAAACTTTTGCGCTATTAATAAAATTTCATAAAATTTATAAATAATTTAATGTTGAAATATTAGATTATAAATATAAATATTACATATTATTATAAACTTTTAAGTATAATTAATTTAATTTATTAATATAAAATACAACAACCATTTTTAAAATGGTACTTAAAAAGATATCATTTATATAATATCATTCAAACAATAATAAAAATTACATGTAGTTATTTTTATTGATTATTATATTTTTATCTACTAGTTATCATATTATTAATGTAATTTTGATATTTTTTGGTCTATTTTAGTCAGGGATATGTAATTCTGGTGTTTCTTGTTACAAAATGTATTAAAGATAATATTTCTTTAAATGGTCTAAAATCTCAGCTCGTTACATAGAGAAACACACATACCATTAGACGAACCAACATAAATTTAATATATTATCATTGATTATTTTTCATCTATCTTGTGGAATTCTACTTCAACATAATAGGAATCATACGTTTCAATGTGGGAACCATCACTACATTGTATTCTGACCTCTCCCTTGATAGGTTACTTTAGGTATTGATGGTATGATAAAAATGCTATTTCATTCCTATAGATTCATATACTCACAAAAAGCAACTAAAACCCTTGTCCTTTTAGGCTAACATGAATTCATATATAGATAAAAGATCTCAAAATTTGGATTTGAGTTTTATCTTTCTATGAGGTTCCTATTCACATTTTTCATACCTTTGAATATCCAACCATGAGGGAGACAAGTCATCCTCACCATAAACCAATTTTTAGAGAGTCCATATTGGGATGATATTAATCCCATATATATTATCAATCAATTATAAATGAATGTAAAAATTTTCATTTTTTCCTGATATATACTTTGGTTTAATGTTTCCCTAGATGGAGACCTCTCAATCATGTTTTTGTGAATGAGATAATAGTGAGGAATTTCACTAATGTGGTCCCTAGATAATGAAACTTAAACAGAAAACATCATCCTTGAACTATAGGGGGGATATGAAGTTCCTTGATAAGTAATCACTTAATATCTTTCAAGAGTTTAAGTACATCTATGATCAATAGTTTGATCATTATGACAACTAACTCATTTAAATTTCATATTTCTATACTAGGGATAAATTCTTCGAAACATGGTTTTATTTCTTTGCCATCGATTTTGAGGTCAAGGAATTTGATTCAGATGGTACTTATTCATGATTAGAACCTAGGAGAATGTTTTTTGAAATACGGTTAGGCCAATCCGACCTTCCCATGTTTTTATGATAATTGGATTGTTGCACACAAACCTAATGACCTTCCAAGATAGTTGGATTTGAACAATGCATATAAGATTCAGGAATGTAGACATATTTCTATTGGGATTTTTGAAGTGTTTTCCCTTGAGTCATAGAAGCATATATGGATTTAGTGGGAATGCTTCCCTAATATTGTTGTCTTCCATGAACATGTCTTCTCTAGTTACCTTATCATTTGTGGCCTCTTCCTTAGGTTCCGTGATTATGTGTTGGGAACATAGATTCATATGCAGACTCTTTTTTAGAGAAGGGATCTTCTAGGTGCATGAAATTGATAGAGCTAAAAAGTGACTCTTCATTTGATGAGGGTTCTGTTTGAAGGGGGAGTTTCCCATGTTTGAAATGATGGGGGTAGAAAATTCATGAGAATATAGATTAGTTTTGAAGTTGTTGAAACCTTCTCTTCCCTCACCTTGTATTTCCTTTACCAATTATGCATGGATTTACAGGATGGTGTTAAGGGTGTTAAATTGGATGATGTAGTGGGAATTAGGTCAAAACTAGTTTATTATGTTTTTCCTTGAGGATAACATGAGCTTTATTGAATATATTTAGAGTTATTTAGTCATTGAAATTTCATTCATTCCTGAATAAGATTTTCTTCTAGTCATGTTATCCCTTTGTTTTGGTTGTACAAACATAAGCTACATGTTCTAAAGGTTTACCCAATGTCACATGTCTATAATTTACCATTTTTAGAGGATGTCCTTAAATATGAATCAACCTTGAATACTATAGCCCAACATCTAGAGGAAAAGGAAATATTTAAGATGATCACTAGGCCGACTTTATAAGGTTTCATATCCCCAAGATTCTTAAGAAGATTATTTTCCATGTATTATTTGAATTATGTAGGAACATTCTCTTTTTAAAAAGTGTAGGTTTTTTTCTTCCGTAAATATATCATGGGTGAAATTTTTCCTTCCTCACCTCTATATGAGAGAAATTTTTCTATTGTTTTCACTTTGTATGAGACAATGAAAAATAATGATCTTTTCTTCATTCCATGTCAGTTATTAGTGTTGGTTTAAGCATGATAGTGTTAGTTTATGTTTTTTTATAACCTTTTCCCTAAGAAGAAGGAACATTTTTATATTTATCCTTGGTGTGTTGAATAGAACTCTCTAGACACTATTCCATGGATGAAAACACTCATAATATACTAGGGAAATTCAATGGGATTAGTAATGTCTAAAAATAATCACAGTTATTCCATATGAAAATCTCCAGTATCTTCTACTAAGGAAATGTTTTTTAATGATAAAGTTAATCATTTCTATCTTGATGAAATCAGAATACTAATATTCTTGTAATTCTTGCAATTCAAGATTTCAATGAACATCTACTTCTATAAAATAGAGTTGAATTAGTAGGTTAACTGATGATGGAGGTCATCCCATCTTTTAATAGACCATGATAAAAAAATTCTATATCATAAGAATGATATCCCAACCAAATTATTCAAAAATAATGAGTTTTTCCACCTCTTACAAATCAAGTGTTCCCATCATAGGGCCATATAAAGACATAAATTATATCAGGTACTATTATGAATGTCGTGTTCCATTAAAGGTTGGTAATGAGGGAATCCCAGAGTTGAGATAAAGCGGATTATCATCCACTCACTTTAGGTAAAGTTTTACCTTAGGATATATTAGGGACAATCATCCTTCTAGAACATTCATGTGTATTATGAAAGACTCGATGAAGTTGAGAAGATCTAGAGGAAATACTATTTGAGTTGAAACTAGAATATAGGTAGATATAGAATTTTGATATGGTTGGCCCACATATATTGGATTTTGAATCTATATTTGAGCTAAACCTAGGAGACTTTTTTAAAGTGATGGACGTTTCTAGAGAAATATAGGAAATTTAGAGTCGTCCTCAACCACCAAGTTCAAATAAACTGGTTATCTTGGTCTGGAGAAAACATTTTGACCATATTCTGCCCTTTTGGATGGAAAAATCCATTCTTGGTGAGTGGGATGAGAAATTTTCACTGAGAATGTTTCACTTATTTTTGAAGGTTGTACTTAGTGGTAATATTTACCATGTACGAATTTATCATTGAGAAATTTTAGATTGTTTGTCTCATCCTCATACTATGTCGAATTCTCTTCAATAGAGTGGAATTCGACCTATTTAGGTGGTGAGTAAGATATAGCCCTGCACTTACATTTTTCTTTATCTAAAGAATGTTGAAGCAGTGTAGAATGAATAATTGAAGATTCCAGGTTTTGGGTCTACCTTTTATATTGGGTGCACACACCTTCATCATGTATTTACATGAAAACCGCATCATGGTGAAATGATTCTTAATTATGTGCCTTAACATCCACGTCTAGACGTATATCATCTCCCAGATTATCATCGATGATGTTCACCAATATATATCATGCAGTGAGAATCATTTCTTAATTATTTGAGAAATAGGGTAAATCCTCAATCTTTGTACACTCATCCAAGGAACATCGGGGACCTCCTTTATATCTCCACTCTTAGAAGGCCATTTCAGCTTACAACCTCTAAATGGATTAATAATCTTCATAAAAAATTACCCTAATAGTGATTTATGTATGTTTATCTTGAGGGAGTCCCCAATCATACATACTATTCTTTCCCTAAACGACATGGGTGCATCGTGTAATGACAAGAATGGTTGCACTGGTTATCATAGGTTGCCACCTAGTCTATAATATAGTGATATACCTAGAGGTGGTGGAATAAATATCCCATCCCTGAAGGATAGATTTGAAATAATGTAACTAGTATAAAATTATGAACCTATTGAAGATTTTATGATCCCAAGGGTGGTGGTGGTGGTGGTGAAAATCCTATTATCCTTATGGGAAGTAGATTCTATAGAATATTCCAATGCAATATTCCTCACACGATTTACCTTCACTCAATAATTGGACAAGTGTAATGCATGTTCATAATGTGAACTACCTTTTACCAAGGTTTGGATATTTATTCACGAATCTACCTTTCTAAACTAATATTATTATAAAATCATTTTGTTGGTTTGATGTAGAAGCCTCTCTATTTTAAATTCTATCTGATTACATATCTTTTAACCTTAGAATAACCATTATTTTATTGGATGGACCAACTAAAATATGATGTATTTTGGCCAAAAACCTATACTATGGAAATAAAATTACAGGATTCCATCTTTATGGGACTTTTATATCATCGGAATTGTGTGAAGCACAATCCTCCATATTCTTCCCATCATCAGATAACACGTTATATGGGGTATCTAAAATCATATACTAGAGTTTCCTTGAGCAATGTAGAAAATCATGATATAGGTTCTTGTAGTGTTTATCCATACTCATATTTTGAGCTACTATAAATGTAGAAAATTAAATGTAATGATCGACCTTATTCACAATCTAGAGATAGTTTTCATACTTCTAACAAGGTTGGTGATTGGACATTGGATGATGAATAGTTATCTATAAATTTTGGTGAAATAGGGTAATGCACTCTACTTTCAACAATTCTGGGATTTCATATCAGTGAGTGAAAATGGGGAATGATGAGGTTATACTTGACCTATTATTTCCACATATCCATTTCGTACTCATTATCTCTAGGGTAAATTCTTGCACCGGATCTGAGCACTGTGGATGTTTTCCCAATGCATTATTAGAGATAAGAGGGTTAACTGAAGTCTATTTGATCAAAGTGGGGTATAAATAGGATGAGGAAGGTGTGTACAATGACCATCACCCCAAAAACTCTATTGATATATATGAAATTCATATATAAGGCTTCAGACCATGAAAGAAACTGATCTCGGTCCTTTTCACTCTACTTAATATGATGGAATTGTTTAAGTAACTTTTTAAAGGGGGGGACTTCTTATAATGGTGAACTATAACCCTAGGAAGGGCCTTTGTGGAAGGTGTTTTGGGGAGGAACTCTAGAACTACTTATAAGAATATCAGGAGGAGGACCCCCACAATCGATGTTTCTCTCACTTTCTGGTGATGAGTTAGCAGACTATTGGGCCACTATAGATAACTGTTTTAATCCTCAAGGAAATAAATTCTAATCAATACAGGGATATTTCCTTACTATTTAGGTATTGTATTCCTTTTTTCAGATCTTCTTTTAGATTCTATTTTTGGAAAAAAATGATGAACACTTTGTAGATGAGTTTTCTTGGATGACATCCATGTCGTCAATAAAGTTGGATGATAATCTCAATGATATTAGATAGGAATATGTCCACATCCATTATTTTCCACTAAAATATGATGATGGATTACTTCGGACTGAGCAAGTATATGTTCCCTACATTTGGTGTAAAATAGATATTTCATCCTTATTCTTCAGGATAAAGGGGTGTTGAGATAAATGTGTGCATTTGAGCCACTATTAGAATATACTGACAAGCCCCTTGGATGGATATGGGTATTTTACCCCACTTCTATGTTTACATTAGAATATTCCATGTACTTCAAATAGGAATAATTATATGATCCATATCTCATGTAGTTTTTAGGATATGTTAAGAAACCTCTTCATTATTGATAGGAGTAGGGATATATGATAGCTCTTGGGTGATCATTGGAATATGATAACTATCATCTTTCTCTGCCAACATCTAGATAACATGACAGATCTGTAGGATGTGGGAAGGGATATAGTCATTTCTATCAATTTCTTCTAAGATATTAATAATAGATTCTATTTTAGGTACAAAAAAACCAACCCATTCTCTATTAAGAATAGGTATATGTTCCCGCTCTCATCATCTTATTTCCATTTAGATACTGATATGCGGGGATAGAATATGGGCATAACCTAAGTAATTTTTAGTTTGTGATGACACGATCATAATTCTATTTGATTTTACTAGCCAGTAGTGCTAATATGATTAGGTAAATTGGCCTACTCCTCTGCTAGTGTCTGTCAATATATCCTATCATGGGGGACATGAATATGGTACTATTCTTATATTTATTATGTATACTATTCTTAGTGATACCTTATCATGGAATAATTGGATTAGGTGGATAAGACCGATATCTCATGGGAAGTCTCCTCAATGTAGTAGTGACTCCCTAGACCCACACTCTTGGATCCAATTCCATAAACATATACTTTACATACTAGATTATATTCAAAATTTAGATTACATGACATAATTATCCCAGTATTACATGACATAATGAAAATATTTCATTATATATATACTCAATACCTTTTAGGTTTATACATTTAAATAATTTGGAAAAAAATTTATCCAACAAAATCACGTTATTTGTTTCGAACAAACATTTTCCCCATCATATACAAAACTAATTAGTTCGAAATAATTCTTTAACATCTCCCAAAAATTATTCCATATTTTCTATCTTTCTAAACATGTCATGCATACTACATTTTATCATAACTTTCGGAATTAAATCATAAGAAATGGGAAAGCTAAAATGATCAGTAATGAAAAAATATAATTAGAGATTTCAAAAACATAATCTTGGTAAACATAATATAGAAGGAAAAGATAAATTACATGAATCTATAGTCAACTAAAACTTATAGCATAATATATCCAAGATAATAAATGAAAACATGTATAACTATTTTTAATGATCGCATACTGATGGAATTCATCTTGATGGACATCCAAAATATTATTTAAAGGATTTTTTCTGAGACACTATACTAAAATAGGGAGAGATATACGCCAAAACCCAAGATGTTTTGTCTCATGATACATATCGATGATTAATGGGTTATAAATATTGGCTCAAACCCACAATTTTATTATGTTTGATGCATTCACCATAAGAGTCAACAAGAAATTTCATGCCATTCTACAAGGAATGTCTAAATAAATAAAAACATATATATTGGTAAAATAAATGAAACAAAATTCGAATACATTATCAACCAACATTAGCAATGAATAATCATCTAGATTATAAAAAATTCTTTAACCAATAAATTTTTTTTATTTCTTGGTAAACATCCTATAATCATAATTTTGTAAAATGAGATGTTGACATTTTATAGGGTAATGAATATACTGTTATGTCAATAATATAATTAAATTATCACAATCCAACTAGATAAAAAAAGTTGTATAGTTACAAGATAAAATATTACTAGTGCTAAAATAAATCACAGAAGAGTGTTGATATAAATGAAAACCACCCTTTCAAAAGAATGTTTCAATAGATTTTACAAAATAAGGGTTAAAGAATATAATTGTTTGATTCTACAGGTTCAATTAGAAAAATTATAATTATATTTATTTATTTGATAATAAATAATATAAGATAAATTTTATTTGGGTAAATACTTTTTAAAATGATAAGAAAATTGGAAATTAAAATATAAAAGATAATTTATAATACATATTTTTAACATTTCTGTAAAATGAAAATCTATATGTAACTTTTAATTTAAAAATTTAAAAAACCTATACTTTTGAAAATTATCACCAATAATGGATTCTTGAAAATACATCAACACTATCTTAGAGAAATGTGTATAAGAAGACAAAACATATGAAAGTGAAATGAAAAAACCCATTTTATTATTTTGAAAATTTCTTTGTTTAATTCACATTGTAATATGAGTAACAAAACCTTAATTTGTATCAAATTATCATGTTTCTATATAGATGTAGAGAAATTACCATATAATAAAATATTTAAATCGAAGAAGTTGTTTTATGTGGAAAAAATGTGAATAAAAAAATAACACATAATATAATCAAAGGGTGTAATTTAACTAATTTATGTGAAATATGTACAAGATGAAGGATTATAAATCAGTGAATGTAAATTGAGTTACCAAAAAGCTTTACAATCGGGGTAACCGTACAATCAAAATCCATTTGATAAAAATGAACTAATTTGGATTAGTATTTTCAATGAATTAAAAAAATATCTAATAAATATATATCCATGGGAAATTAATACTTCATTAAAATGAAAACATGGAACACAACATAATCATGTACTATGGAATTAATGTTTGAGACAACGAGCTCTTGTGGCCAAAGTAACATTTTAATCAAAACCCCTCAAAAGAGAATTTTTGTAATTTAACTTCAAATAACATGATTAAAATATAATCCAAGATATTATATAATAATATATATTATATACAACATAAAAAATAAATTTGGATCATAATACGAATCAACTCTCAAAGAAAGAAATTTGAGACGAAAACCCTTATCTTGGTCCTCATTCATTCAACACATGAACCAAATATCTTGAATATTTAATTTATGTTTATTAAATTCATACCTAAGAAAATTATTTATAAATATAACCATTTCAAATTCTCATTTATAATCATTATATATATATATATATCAGTTAGTTTGTTACCTATTTTCAACAACACATTTCAGTAATCTTTATCGATTTGAACTAATTTCGTAAAAGTCGTGTTGGTATATATTATTTTCAAAAATAAAATCATTATTAGATCACCTAAGATTATTTAATATATATTTTAGGGTATTTTATAAATATTTAATCTCATATCATGGTAGTTTTGGTTATGATCCCTGAGGTTGAAATCAGCGACCAACATGTTCGGTTGATTCTGAATGAATGAAGGGCGATTTATTAATTAATGAGTTAAATACCCATATAAACTTACTAGAACAAAATAAAATTATTTTCATATTTGAATAATGTTATAGTAGTAAATAATATCTCATTCTAATCCATGATGTAAATGCATAGTATTGTTTAAGTAGATGGTTAAATTTATCCAAACATGAACCTATCATGATTAATGGGTGATTATAAAGTCGTTTAGTAATAATATTATTATACCAAAATAATAATGATATTATTTGGTTATTAATAGTGTAATATATCCTAATTTTAAATAATTATAATCATTAAATACTTAATGTAAAGTCATTTCTTATAAATAAGAGATCATTTTCTCCTTAGAAAGCTTAATTTAATCAATTGAAATAACGAGGATTTTTTTTCTAATATCATTAGTAAGATATTGAACTCATCATAATATAAACTTAATTATATCAAAAAAATAATATTTGTCAATTAATAATTTTCCCATGTAAATCCATGTAATTATGTGATGAAAAGAAAAATAGAAATCAATAATTCTATGGAGGTAGTAGTCCACATGTATGAATGGTTGATGAGTTTATTTTCCATAGAACGTGACAAATTTATAAAATGATTCATCAATTCATAATATAAAATATTTTATAAATATAATTTTTTTTATTAAATTCCAAATTATTAATATTAGTCTACTGTGGTTAAGTAAAATGAATCATAACTTCTTATAGAGGGAGTAATCTTCACACACACACAAAATGTCATTTTCACCTTTATTAAGGGAGAAATGGAAATGGTGATTAATGATTATTACCATAGAATAATAAATTTATGTATATAACCAATAATTATGTCATTACATAGGTTTCTAAAAAATATAATTGTAATATAAAAATATAAAAAAAAATCTAGTAAAACAGATTACTCACATTCAGCACTTTGAGATTTCCTTGGAAGATCCCTTTAAAATGGATGGGATAGGATATTATCAGGTGAAAATAATCATAAAAGATATCAATAAGATTATATTAGAAGTAAAAATGTTTTTTTTTCATGAGAAAGAAGAATTTATACAGTGTTATTGAAGGGGTGGTGAGAGGTCCCTTTAATAAGTGATGGGAATGAAATTGTTTACACTATTTCAACTTAATATAAAAGGATAACATTTTAAACCTTACATGTGACTCTAAAAATAGAAAAAATTGAGTGGAAGTGATAAAAGGTCAATTATATATCAACCAATCAATTAAAAATATTTTTTAACATGCTTCAATCTCTTTACTCCTTGAATCATTACTTTTTCCATTTAATCTTTTTCTATGAAAACTAATTTTTATCTAATATAAAAAAATATTAATACATAAAAATAAAGTAGACCTTATTAAATAATAAATAAACAATTATTTAAAAATTTAAATATATTTTATTTAACTCAATTTAGAGTACTAATAAAAAATAATTTTCAAATACTAAATGTATAATGTATTGAAAAATATTTTTTTAAAAAATATAAATTATGATCTAAAATGAGAAATTGGGGTTTGTTAATAAAATTAAACATTTTTAAAATTATAAATTCACTTATATAATACATATAAGGACTTATAAAAAAGTTTCATTAATTTCTAATTTATACTATTCTATGATTAAGGTTACCTTATTTGTAAAAATGATATTTTTCTCTATTCACATAGAATCGATTTTTAAGAAAAATACCAAAAATTCATCTTTAGTAAATATTACCATGATGAGTCCAAAAAATAATGTTCAATTTTTCAAATTTAATTTCCAAATTTTAAAATTTTAACTTTTAAATAAAAATGTGTTATATAATGGAAAACTATTTTTATAGGAATTGTTTTTAGAATATTAACCACTCTCATCCATATTTATTATTATTTAATAATTAAAATAGTATCAAAAAAATTATTCATATAAAATATATTTTATTATCATTAATCATAATTTTATTTAAATAGAAATGAATATCACATAGAAATTTAATGTTTATAAAAATACATTTCTATATATAAAATGATAATATTAGTTATTTTAGATATACAAATTGAATTTAATTCATTTATAAATTATAAAATATTTTATTTCTATTAATATTATTCAATGTGTTTAGTCCCATTTATTCCTAATATTTAAACATATAGGTTTACATGGTCGAACAATATCATAGTGTTTTTTATTTCGACGTAGCGTGTGGAGAAATCTTCTGAACATATGGATTTATTTAAAGGTAATCATATAATAATTTTTTTCGTGTAATAGTAGATATGAGGAACTAAGGCCACATAAAATTTTTAGTGGAAATAAGGATTTTAAGGATCCCTCCTTGGTGAATCTTATGCAATAGTGAGATTAGGGTTGACCTCTTCATAAATGTCTCTAAGGTAAGGGAGTTGCTGATTATTTTGCTTTGGGAAGATCCAACCAAAGTGGTTGAATGTGTTGATATGTGGAGCTATCTTCATTTATGTTCACTTCTATTAGGGTGGGATTTTTGTTTTTAGTTTTTGGAGGTTCTCATGTATGACCTCCAAGGTCGTAACTGTACACTGTTGATGACATTCCCAGCCCCAACATATTTGACACATGGAACTGGTGGCGCTGGATGGGTGACCCAATCCTTCTAGTCAAGGGGAACACAAATTTTATGGTAGATTAATCCTATGAAAAATTTCATGACAATGATTCCATATTTTTTGATATAACATGGAACTTTGGAGGGGTACAAAAAACATAGGAACACCCAAACAAAGAACACTTATTAGAGTGTCATAGAGAGTATCCACCTAATAAAATAATAAATTTCACAACTAAATTATTCACACCATATTTTTTGTGTGATGTATGCAAAAAAACATTGTTTTATACTCTAGTAAACTTAGTTATTCTTTGGTTATTGAATAAATTCATTATGTATTGACCATTTTTTTGTATAAAACATGAAAAAATGGTTTCACACAATAGGAGGCTTGGTTATTGAATATTTATCATTCGATTCATCATTTTTTCTTACTATATAAACTATCAACATGACTCTATCATGTAATTTTCAGTTGATATAGACATTATTTCCCATAGAAATCAGTCACTAAGACTTCACTAGTGACACCATTGAGTACGGTTTTGGAAAGAGGACGGGAATTTTGGCTCATATCACCCTATTTGGGGAAATTATTTCCCATTATGGGACTCTCTTATATATTTAAGATTTATTCATGGATTATTCCCCAAAAAAATAGAATTCCTATGCTTATGTTAATGATTTACCATTAACATGCATCAATGTGAACATTAGTATGTATCAGAAGTTCTCCATATTTCTCTTATTAATTAATGATGTTAATTTGTTTTAAATACATGAAGTTAGTCACTCTAGATTTTATCTCCTTCCAGGGAGGCATGTTTTTTATTTGCATAACGTTTGGGCCCATGATAAGGGCTTCATATATAACCTTACATGTTTTTTGTGCGGGTTAAAAGAAAATAATTATATTTTAATGTTATGTGATAAGAACCTCTTCTGAAAAGGTTAACATCATGTGGAATAAAAGATTAAGAGAAAGGTTCCTAGTAATGGTTAATGTGGGGATTACACCTGAGTGGCCCATTTTGGAAGACCTCAAAGAGATTATGGAATAATAATGATGTATTTAATAGGGAATATAACCCAGTGAAGGATTTAGTAAGACACCTAGAGGGAATATTCTCTCCAAGTAAGGGTCATGATTTTATTAGGAATGTAACCCAATGAGAAGACGATCCATAGGGAATATAGACATAATTGATAGAATCTAGGTCTCTGAGGGAATACAACCCAAATGAGATGGAACTTATAGACTCAAGTGGAATATATCCCAATGAGGGAGGAAATGAGTGGATTAATTATAAATATGACCCCATGAGGATATATATAGAATATAATACTGGATTTGAAACTTAAAAATTCATTCTAAATATTATTGTTGATAAAAATCAAATACAATGTAGTTCAAATTAAACATTTTGGGATTACATGATAAGGAAATACGAAGCAGTTTATGGTCATGGAGTAAGGATGTTGTTCTGAGGTTTTATGACATGAAACTATGACATATAGCATAAAATATGACATTTATTACAAGGAATTTTGTGTCATATCAGGGGTAAAAAATAGGATTCAGTGGGTCTTAGGCATTGGCGCAACCATTATATAGACATAATTATATGGGAACATGGATCTTTTGAAATAATATGGCTCATGGAAAATATGGACCTTTGATGAGGGTTATCATAGAGGATAGGACTCCATGAATATGAGTTTGGGATTACACATTGGGGATTCATTTTTGGAACATGGATCATTGGGTGGACTAGGGTGGTTTCCCTTGATGATGACATGAATCAAGATTATATATGGGAGGAAGCTCATGTGATTCTTGGGAGTGGGAAAAGAATTAGTGGGGGATTACACATGAATATATACTACCTATATATAGGTTCACTAAGCTCATTTATAATATCATCAATGAGAACCATCTTGGGTATTAAACCTAAAAATAAATCTCATGCATATTGATTGGAATTAGGAGTAAGGATGAATATCTTGAGTCAGAATAATTTTCATGACCATATTTACAAATAGGGCCTTAATTAAAAAAGGAATTCATGATTTAAAAACCCTTGGTAGACCCATAATTTAGGTAGGATAAGTGGGATAAACCTTATATTAAGTGAATGCATGATCGATGAAGGGGAACTCTGGAATACTTGACATATTGATCATATATTTCTGGTGTCTTTGGAAATTTTGGGTGTCATACGATGGAATAAGAAGGCTACAATGGTATTTTGGATTAACATGACATAAAGAAGAAATCATAGTGAATGAATGGAAGTAATGGGTGTCTATGTTCAACAATTTTAGTGTTTACTAGAAATGGGGGGAGGTCTTGGATGCCCCACAAAATTCTCATTTTATACAGACACCACTTGATGGAGTCTGGATTCTTGAATGAGAGACCATCTGAAAAGGGGAAAGGTCCATGGACTAGTCCTTTATTGATAAGGTATTTGTGAATTTTTCTATGAATAGGTATCATTGGATGTACTTATCCATTAGATGGCCTCAAAATATTTCTCTTGTGGGATAGATTCATGAGCTAGTTTCATGAGAAAGTCCTCATGGGATGGTTTTGTGATATTTCCATCATAGGTTAACTTTGAAAACATGATTCATAGAATTTCCTCATGATCTTGAATCATGTGATTTCTGTGTGAACCTCCTTTATGGTATTATCTTGTGATCTTGGGTTCTCCTTAATTACATAATGAGAGTTTATTTATTAGTTAATTGTGGATCATTTCCGGGAGAGGATAATTTCTTTAATTGATCTCTAGGGGATCATCTAGAATCTCTTGATATCTCCTACATATATTTGTGTGTCTAATAGGATGAGGAAGGTGATATTTATAAGAACTACTTGGTAAACCGATTTTCTGAAATGGATTGAAACATAGAGATGAATCACTTTAGTAAATAGAATCAGTGATTCATGCTACACACTTAATGAATTATCTATGTTCCCTTAAAGACATCAATTTTATTTCAACTCATACTTACTGTGAAGCGAATATGGTGGCCGATGGTCTCACCAATAAAGGGGTTGCGCATGACATAACTTAGCTGGAGGAACTCCCAAGAAACTTTCTTCCTCTTCATATGAAATATTTTAATACGATCCCGTCTTTTAGACCCTTTTTAGATCTTCTTTTTAATAATTTTTTCCTTGGTATTTTGACCAATGTGCCACCTTGTATAAAAAAATGAATCATTGATTCATAAAGGGAGTCTATAAAAGGACCACAAAGTGCTATTATAAATTAATTCTTCCATACTATGAGGTCTGGTGGTTTTCAAGTTAGGTATCCTCATAGAATTTATTTTTGATATCATCTCACCTTGAAGTAATAATGTGAAATCCAAAAAAAGGGTGCTCCAATATTGTGAGTTTGGGGACATCACGATGCTATCTATTTCACAAGGGTAGCTCAAAGAGGTTCCTTTGTGTGGTTTCACTATAAGGGTTTCTTTTTTGAGGTTTCCTCTATAAGGTTTATTCCATGAGGTTTTTTAATGAGGTTTATTATATAATGTTTCTTAGCTCTATGAATCTTTTTTATTCCCTCAATAACACCATCTATGTATTTTATTTCTTGATTTCAATTTTAATTGTTGTTTTTTTATAATTTATCAGCCTAAAAATCCACCAAGAAACTGAATTCTCTTGGGTATAACTTGTTTTAAATGGATTTAAAAACACCCATGAATCATTGGGCAGGTTTTCATGCCTAGGGTATTGTTAGAGTTAAATTTGAGAGGGATTTTGTAAAATTGTCTTCTTTTTCTACCCTATAAACATATAAACTCTTAGTGATTAGTCTAATTGAGTGAAACATGATGTAATCACTTCCTACACAATTTTAATACATGAAAAGTAATTGAATTTATAGGTTTTTAATCATTTATTATTCATTTATACCTCTTATGTCTATGTTTATGTTTGTGTGGTCACAAAATAATCAAAGGGATGAAAATCCTAATGATTTCATGTAAAAAATGGATCATGTGATGATTTGATCTTGTTATAATCTTCTCTAATGTTTTTTTCCTTGGAATCCTATAGATTAGATTATTTCATAAAACCTATAAATTAACTATCATGAAAACGAATGTTTTTTTAATTGGGAAATCATTAATATAGGTAAAAACCTATTTATTATATCATGTTGCTGATGTGATTCCTTAATAAGTCCAGATGTTATATTAAACATGATTTTATTATTCTGATCTATCATCAATAATAAAAATTGATTTATCAATATAATATTAGATTTTATCCAAGTATAAACCCCCAAACCATACTTGTATTAATGAATCAATGATATATCCCAATCCATTGAGAGTGATGATAATTCAGTATAAAGGGATACTTATCCATGTTATCATGATTTATCCAACGACCCATTTATTTTAATAACATATTTACAATACATCATTATAAATGAAAAACCTATTTTATCTATTCCATTTTCTTTATATAAGTGAAAATTATACAATCATTATCTAAGTATTTATTTTTTGACAACCTAGGGTACCTTCTATAATACATAAATTCTAGTAAAAATAAATAAATAATTTGACAGATCATGTCAATGAGACCGACACATTTAGTACAATTCCTCATTGAATTTCTATTAAACATGATACACACGTATTATTTTAGATAATAACCTACATCATGATTTTTTTGAAATCTATTTTAGGATGGATAAATTGTTCATTATATTGGTATATAATTAATAGAAGGGCTCTCAGATTGAATCATTCATAGAATAAGGATGTGAGTGTTAAAAAAATAATTTTCTCTAATTTTGAATCATCGGTATTAGATACTAGGTGTAAATCATGGATTTTTACTGATGTACACAGACTTAGAAATAATATAGGATTGATAAAATTAGATGTATATATATTTGTTGGTAATAAGAAAATAGTTCCTTCATTAGAAGTTGGAATATATAATCTAAATATACCTAGTGGATTAGTTATAAAATTAAAATATGGTAACTATGCTTCATCCATGAATATTTTTTTTTGTTTCTATATCTGGTTTTTACAAGAAGGTATTTTTATTCACTATTAAGAACAAGTGTTTTTCTATATACATGAATAAAACGTTTTATGACATTAGGAATATTTTGAATGGATTATACATTCTTGAGATGGATAATCCAATATTCAATATTCAAGATAAGAAGTTCAAAGTCGTTGATTCTAAAATCACATATCTCTAGATATGTCCACTTGTTCATATAAATTATAAATAGATCTAAATAATCTATAGAGATTTTTTTTTGAAATCATTTTATTATTATTCATTTAATATATTTGAATCTTTTTTAGTATGAAAATAATCAAAATACCTTTTAGTGGAAAAGTTGAGAGGGATAATGGAACATTGGACCTGGTGTTTAATAATGTGTGTGAACTAATGTGAACATAAAAAAGTAGTGGGTATATGAACTTTGTAACTTTTACTGATGAATTTATTCAGTATGAATATGTGTGTTTTATGAGACACATATTTTAAACCTTTAAAAAGATTAATGTGTTCATGAATAAAGTAGGAAATCAACTATGTAAAATATTAAGATTATTAAATTAGATCCATGTGGAGAATACTGATAGGTTTTATTTAATCATGAAATGGTTATTAGAAGTGGAAAAGAACCCCAAAATGGGGAATCTATCTTGAAGAATCAAACATGTAAATATAATGAAAAATATAGATGAACATTGTAGCTATATTTCAGTAGTTATAATAGTATACATATTCTTCCTTTAATAATAATGGAGTAGTTTGAGGAATATCATGAGGATAAGTGAATAAAATAACCCCTACTTCAATTATATACACCAAATAATGAATCCCAGTTCATAACCGGAGGACCCCCGAATGCTCGAATGGGTGATAGTGCCTTTAAAGAATGATAAACAAGATTCAAGAAGTAAAAGAGATTTTGAAACTTCTCATGAAACTAATGATCACAAACCTATCAAATGAATGAAATTATCACACCCAATACCACAGAAGAGATTAAATATATTATATAAATGAATCCTTATACATCACATCACATATATTACAATCTATTTGGGTGTATCCTTTAATTAATATTTCAGTGAATAATTACAGAGGTTAAATACAAAAAACACTTCGGTTTTAAAATCATGGAATATCATCCATGAGAGAGCTAACCATTTAATACCATGAAATATTCTATAAATTAATATTAAAAATATATATATATATATATATATATATATAATTTATATACCAACACATGCATTTTACCCAGGAAAATATACATTCATTATCTGCATGTATTAAATGTAGACTATAAAATCTCATATATCACACACACACACACACATATTTCAAGAATCATATTCATATTTATAGTAATCTCTTGAATTTAAATTTTAGTGCACATCCAAAAATCTACCACTTTCACTAAAATTCTATAATGAATTTATGAAAAACTTGAAAACTCTTTGTGAATCTATCCAAACTCTTTTGGATATGGTTTCTTCAAAATGTGTCGATTTTGGAAAAAATTCAACTAAAATTATTTATATCCAAGGACCAAACCATGTGACATTGTGTTCCTTAGTTCTTTTGAAAATAAATACGAAATCCCTAATTCATAGATGTAATTAAATAGAATCATCTAGAAATGAATTAGTGATGCTCAAGCTACTAAGGGGTCTAGTGTGATCTCTATCAAATATGACCATATCTCTATATGATCATTTCCACCACAAGATGTATCATATACATCATATTTATACTTCTATAATCCCTTTTCCATGAAATAGATTGTCCACTAGACATAGAACATGTCAATCTAGTATAAAAAAACTCATCTTTTCTTGATTCTTCAAAAAAAGACTAACCAAGATAATGAATACATTAAATTCATTTCATCTTATATATGAGAACATATAATTTATATCATATTGTTAGTTGAACACATGATATGAAGCTAAACTAAGCAAAGCCATTAATTTACTTAGTTTAATTAAATCAAGGCCTATATGGCTTTACTTGTCATACAAGTGGACAAATCCCATCTTAGTTGCACAACAACTGAAGAAACAATCAACAACATACCCAAACCTCTTTGAATTAACTAAAATATTTTCAAACAAACATAATTAAGGTATCAAAGTTTTAATGTTCTCATTCTTGGTATCACCCTAACTTTATGTAAGGAGGAATAATAATAATTATACACCCCTAAGTAGATCTATTAATGTATAATATTCTATGAGATATTCATTGGAAGGCCAACCAAAGTAATAAAACTCTACATATTTCCTCATGAATCCATTCTTAATATTTTAAAAATAATTAATTACATTAAATATAATATTTTATTCATGATAACTTTAACATATCATTAAAATCCATAATACTTACTTATATTCATCAGCTAGGGATTTCTCAAAGTCATACATTGAGGGGATATTATCATTTGACCATTATAATAAAATAAATTGAAACACACATAAATTATTTTTAATTTGATATTTCATTTATTATAATAACATTATATATTTAAAACCATTATAACTGATCTATAATGTGTGAACTATAAGAACCCAGGTTTTTATATATGGTATTAAACCCTTTATTTCAGTTTTAATGTTTAATTACAGCCTAAAATGAATTCCCCTTGAGGTAATGAAGGTGTTAGGGGTGCCCGGTGCTTTTTCAAATACTAAAACCTGTCTTTTGGGATGATTTATGACTGGTGGATACTTAATGAAAACTGTGTGGGGGCATTCCACATGGTTTGATCAAACCATGCGAGGATAGACTGAGAATTGGGAATGGCTTCATGATTAGGACAACTATGTGAAATATTCCACATATCCATGTGGTCAGGTTTGAAATTTTTATAGACATTGACAGCGGGTTCTTGAACGATTTCCACATGGTTAGTAAAATCATAGGATGAAACGATGTGTGGTGCCCGTATTCTAAAGAAGACCATGCAGTTTAGTGCACAGTTGTTCAAACCATCCACCAAAACCATGAAAGCACTGTAATTATGGGGAAATTAAAATTTTCAATTAAATTGAAAATCCATTTTATATCTCTAAATGGTGTTTCCTCAAGGGAAAAAAAGGATCCCCCCATGAATCTCACAAAGTAGACTACCCTTGAGTTTTAGGTGGTTTCTCTTTTTGATCTCCATTTCAAGCACATAATGTCTCATTAGATATGTAATGGTATGACCTTGATTCCCTTTTATCCATTCCTCATTCTTCTAGCTATCAGTTTCACTATTTGGATTTTGGATCACACGCCATAATTTTTTGTTCTTCATCTGTTCTTTAGGTTTCTCCCGATCTGAGTTGAATCAGGAGTTGATACTGTACGAGCACTCCAATACAGAGATAAGGTAGGTGTTCTATACATTTTTTTAGTTTTGGTGAATTATGGAGATATCAACCATTATGTTTCCTGTTAGACTTTCCGACATAGCCCCAAAATTAAATTGGTTGATTGAATTAGATGTAATCGAACATGCTAGAGATGCCCTTAGGTTCTGTTGTGATACACTAGTGGCTGTTTCCAAAACCATGGGTACACAGGGGGTGTTCATTAAGGAATTAACTTGTAACAAATTGGTTGAACCACCAGAATGGGTGAGTTTTCATGCTTTACTAAATGTATGAATCCAAACCATAAATAAATGAAATTCAGTTGCCTGCTAAGTATATTTACTAACATCTTTCCTATATTGTCTTGATATTCCATGCTTGAATTGGTTTTAATTCTTAAAAATAAATGGTTATATGAGTGGGTATACTCATTTCTTTTCATGGAATGTGAATTGTGATGAATGGGTGTGTATACCCATGTGTTGTGTTTAATTGTGAATGGTTATAAATGAATGGGTATACCCACGTGACATGATGGATTGTGAATTAATTACATGAGTGGGTAGACTCATGTATAATATATGAAATATGGTATGAAATGGATAAATGATTCTATAGATTCTGTGGATGGATCTCCAAAGATCTTGAGAACGGTAGTGGATGCCTTGGATTGATAATGGTCCAAGGTATTGATTATATGTAATGCCTTCTGATTTGATACCCCTTGTATCTATATTTCTTGGAGTTGTGTAGGAAGTTTCTGGTATGAAATTCTTATAGGATTACAATTGTTGACTATACATAGTTTCTATTGAGATGATTATGGTACTCGATGAGGATTCCTTGGTCTTAGTCACCATGGATATGAACCTTCGTGGTATGAAAGTTTGGTTATTATAGCATGGCCATGAGAATATGATTCAATCGATTATACATCTTGGCCATGGATGTTTTGACACTTTAGGGTATACGACAAAGCTGTGGTGTTTTGATGAATATGGATGTATGGAGAGGCCATGTGGTTTACATCAATTTGTTATAGTTTCATGGACATAAGAGATGACTTTATTGTTTTGAATATTTGAGAGGTTATACAATACTTTTAGTTCAATAGTTGAATGTTGTGGGAAGCTTTACCCTCCCTTATTTCTTTATTTTTTACCTACAAACTATTTAGCTTACCATATTACACAATTTGTAATGTATAGATCATGGGTGGTTTTCCTACTGGGATGTTATCTCACACCTTGTTTAGCTTCCCTTGGGGACCCAAACAGACTAATTAGATGTAGGTAGTGATATGGGAAAGTGCTCCCAGTTCCACAGTTCATTTGTTCCATGCTTTGGAGTAGGGGAGCTTGGGACCGAGCTGGGGTTTGCGATGATCTGGGATATATCACCTTTTTTGTCACTTTTTTCCATTTTCAATACATGTATTTTAATAATATATTGTGTATATGTTTTTTATGTTTTTTGACATTTGACTTGTATCTTCATCATCATCTATGTATGATATTGCTTCTGGATTTGTTTATATTTATTTATATCTTGGCCATTTATTATTTTTCTATTAGTTTTTTCTTCTCCTTTCATATTTTTGTTACTGATAATACATTGTGTATTCCCTAATGATGAGGGAATATTCTTCCCACTAACACACCTAGGATCTCATTGTGGGGAGATTCTTTTGAGGCCTTATGACCCACCGGGCATGGGGCATTATTGATTGACATCTAGGTACGAGATGTTAAAAAGTGGTATTAGAGCATTTTTTTTTCTTGTTTTCCTTACTATTTGACAATAATAGAAAGGTATAGGAATTGAATAGAGTTTGGTAGTGGGCTATACCCTGGAGTAGCAACCCTGCATATAGGGAAAAGCCAAATTCCCTTGAATGAAATTGTTATTTTATGGATTTTGGCTATTAAAATTTATTTGATTTCACTGTAGGGTGACACAAATGATTTATAAATTTATTATTGATGTGATTACAGGTTATATTTAGTTGAAACCTGATGAAATGAGGGTATTATATCTCATTTATCTTATAACAACTTTCTATAAATCACATTCCATGCATTATTCCATTCTGTTTAGAATATATTACTCATGGCATGTTGTTGTGATAGGTGCTTTGATAGATGTGCCTACTTTTTTGATATATTTCTTCCATTGGATTGAGAAAGTGACATCATAATTTAGTTCATAAGGGGTTATGGGACCTTATGGATTGGGAAGTGGAACACCTTTATTTCAATTTTTAAATTGAATTGACTTGGTATAAAATAGATGGGAACCAAATTTGGGTTCATGAGATGTTATGGGCTCCCATGGATTTGGATTATGGGATCCATTTGTTAAACCACTTTAATAATTGAATTGTGGGAATAGAATGTAAAATTATTGTGAATTCAAATTAAAATGAAATAGAAAAATTGAAATATAGACTTAACCTAGACCTGGATTTTGAGTGAGCAAGAGTTGGTGTTTGTGTCTATTCTTTTTACAGAGATGTCATTATGAGAAGGTTATGGGTTATGACTTGTTTCTTAGAGGATTTGACATGTCCTACACTTTTGAGTTGTGATCTTTGATCTTGTTTTTTTCTATATAATGTGTTTGGAGTTGTAGAGGCATGCCACTTTGATTAACTCTATTCATACACCGCGAGGGAGGTGATAACCACACTATGGAGGGGGTAATTCATGGGGTACCCGAGGATCCTCCTTTAGTTCCAGCAATGGAAACAGTTATAGTTATGGACATAGGTGTTGAGGCACAGTTCCACGAGAGTTTCATTCACTTCATGCAAATTTATCAGGGAGTACTGAAGCCTTCCATGTCTATGGATGAGATGACGTGGGTGTTCTAGATACAAACTCCTCTAACTTTTTCAGGGCATAGCAGTCCACCGACTAATGAGTTGTATCTCAAGTCTATGTTATAGATCTTCAATCATCTTGATATGACACTTAAGAGGAGGGTGAATCTCACCAGATATATGCTTCATGGGGTAGAAAAGAACGGGTGTGATGTACTAAAACAAACTAATAGGTTGCAGGAGATGGTTTGGAATGATTTAGAAACTCAGTTCTATTACTATTTCCACCCCAAGACTAAATGGGAAGAGTCGAATTGTGAATTCATGAATCTATAGTAGGATGTGATGACTCTTATAGATTACTCGATACACTTTATAGAGATGCAGCATTTTGCGATGGATTAACTTGTAGATAACCTATAGAGGGTGAGACGCTTCATGTAAAGTCTTTAATATGCTATCAGATCTTAGGTCAATGTGTCCAGCTTGAGATATATCACTGAAATTTTGAATCAGGCACTGATTATAGAGCGGAACCCAAGGGATGATGTGGGTGCAGATCCTGGTAGTGTTGTTTCTCGACCAAGTAGTTTGGCATCTTTATGAAGGAAGCATAATTTTGATACTTCCCCTAAGATGATAACTAATCATATTGTGAGTATTGGAAGCTTGATGTTATGTTATCAGTGTAGAAGTTGAGGCCACATAAATATTCATCGGGACTGCAACCCAGTCGAATATCGATCTTTCAACATTCTTACAGGACATCCCTTCCAACTATGAGTAGTAGGGGGTTAGCTTTGACACCAGGTACATGAGAGGGTTCCTCAAATTTACATCAATAAGGGATTTGGGAGAGTGCTTGTTGATCAGGATGAGGAAGTGGTGGTCGTGGCTGATGCATATAGACACTAGTTACACCGATACATTAGAGTGGTCCTACTATTAGTAGGGGGTTCTCTCATAGTGCCATGATACATTCCAGATCAATTATTTATAGCGTACCCTTAAGGATCTGGTTTCTAGACCATCTATAGTGAGAGGTACAATCCTTTTATCCTCTACTATTGAATCTACTCTTTTTTATATCAGTGCATCCTATATTTTTATATCTACATTGATGGTGAAAATCATTTGGCTTGCTGTGTTGTCATATGAGGCCATCTTGATGCTAGACACACCATTAGGAATTAGAACAGATAATGCACACCAGTTAAGGGAGTGACCCATTGAGGTTGGTGTATGTCACTTTGTCTGGGATGTTTATATCCTCAAGATGACTAGGTTTGACACAATACTCAGGATGGAATATCTTGAAGATTATCAAGATTACATTTACTACTATATCTTGAGGGTGACTTTCACATCACCAAAGGGTGAAATATATACTTATAGAGGTTAATGTGATTTCTAGTTGAGAAAAGATATACTAGAGCATAATGGGATGAGTAGGATGATACCCCAGATCGTTATTTTGTATCTAGATTATCAGAGAGAAAGTAAGACGGACATCCCTCCAGTGGCTGATCAATTCAGGGATCTGTTCCCAAATGAGTTTTCTCATTTAATTACAGAGAGGGAGAGGTTGATTTATCCGTTGATATATTTCCAAGAGATGCACCGATATCTATTTTTATGTCTATGAAGGATTTTCATGAGATCAAACAAAATCTAGAAGATTTGGAGTCGAAGGAGTTTATTTGACCCAGTACTTCTAGTGGGGTTCACTGGCCCTTTTAAAAAAAAGTTGGATATAACCCTTAGGCTATGTGTGGATTATCATAAGTTGAATGAGTTTACGGTTAAGAACCAATATTCTATTCCGTGAATAGATGGAATGTTTTATCATCTTTGAGGAGCTCCGGTTTTATTGAAAATTTATTTGAGGTCTCGTTCTATAAACCATTTTGTTTAAACTAAAAAACATACCTTATACAACCTGTTATAAGAGGTATGGTCTATATGAGTATCTGGTTACACTTTGTAGTCTCATGAATGAACCAACTGTTTCATGGTGCTGATGAACTGAGAGTTCCATCCTTATTTGGATTCATTTATAGTGGTTGTCATGGATGATATCTGTAACGACCCAAACATTTATCAAATGAAAATTCCTCTTGATCCGATTAAATGTATTAATATGTGAAATGGTTATATAATATATGCACTTATTTTGTTTCAAGTTTCTAGATTTTAGAATACCGTTAAGAATTACGAATTTTTCTAATATAGTCATTAAACAATGATCACATGATTAGTATAAATATAGGGCTTTATCATATCCAATTTACTCAGACAAAAGAAGTGATGGCCTCATATAGTAGACTTGCCCCGTATGAAGCCCATTTGTTAAAGCTCGGAAAAAAGGATGCGTCTTTGGCTTCTCTCTTGACCAAGCCCAATCCAAGCTTAAATACATTAAGCTCAAGCGGAACCGCCTATGGTAGAGGTGAAAGTTGATAGAGATTACCACTCAAGCGATGTTATCCGAGCCACCCTAGGAGTCTGTCACGATCACGCACCTTACCTTAAGGTCTTATGCATGTGTTTTATGGGGTTATGTAACAAGACCCTAGTACTATGACCATGTAACTTATTTTTTTATGATAAATATACATTCATTTTATTATTATTCCTTTGTAAATAGTTTTTAAATCACAGATAGTATTTTTAGTTAATATTCAACTAAGAAATATATTTTAATGAATTAATGGATTTTTAAATAAAATATTATTTTAATAAAATATTATTATTATTATTATTAAATTTATTTTTATAAAATATAAATGATCGTATAATTTTATGAATGCAATTGTAATATTTATTAAGGGTTGAAAGCTGTTTTTGTCAAAACCCATGATTCTTACGAAAAATGTCTGTTTCTATATTAAAATTGAAAATTCCAATATTTATAAAATTAATTAGATATAATTAATATTATTTTTAGAATCAGGATGTAGAAATTATCCAATGGTGAATTTTTCATAATTTTCTGAAACAATAGATTTTTTGGGTAGAAATTAAATACCGTTTAAATATAAAATGTGTTTTATGACATCATAATGACCCAATAGTGATGTAATAAAATATTATAAATGATATTTTCGTCCAATATATGGTTTATCCTTAAAATAATGTGATTTTAAATTTATTTTATTTATTTTACAAAGTTTCAGTGAACCCTCCAAGACTTATAAAACATTTTAGCTTTTTAAATTGTTTTCCTTGAGAGTGTGAATCACCTCCAAATACGAAAACCTATTATTTTAAGAAGTTATACCATTGGGATTATAAAATATTGTTTTCAAATTCTCTTTGGAAAAAAACATGGGCGGGTTTTTGGTTTTTATTAGTTTAATGAGGTGTCCCAAACCTAAATAATAAATAATTTCCTCTCCTTTCCTATATAAACCCACCCAAGCTCCCAATTCCTCTTCACTCAAATCCATTGGAGTTATTCAAACCTCTACCCTCATCTCTCTATAATCTTCCAAAGGTGCCCCATGCTCCCAATAAGACTCTCTCAAGACTCACCCAAGCCTTTGGGATCACACATTTACGTAAGGGATTGTTTCCTTTCTCATTTTGTCCAATTTTTTCAATATTTTTATGCCCTTTTAATTTATATTAAAAATGTTGGGGTATGATTTACACCACCCCCATACTTTCCCCTTTATGTTTGAATGATGGGAGGCCTCTTGCTTTCTCATTAATGCCTCCAATGTACACTTTTTACCATGCCAAAATTCCGTAAGGATTTTCTCTCTCCTCATTTACATTCATGAAATTATTTTCTATTGTGAATCCAAATTCCATTATTTATCATTGGAAATGTATCTATATAAGACCTTACTATCCATTTTATGTATATATGATGAGAGACCCCCTTTCTCTCTCATCGACCATTTTTATGAGTTCTTATGTCACACCATTATGCTGCCGAAATTGCAACACAATTTTCAAGCCAAAGTCATTATGTAGTGAATACCATGACCATTTCTTTATCAAGGGTATTCACCTTTATGAACATTTAATTATTGATTATAGATTTTTATGTATGTATTACACATTCTTTTATCAAGGAATAAATGATGATGTTGAATGATTCCATGTTGTATGACCCATGTGGCACACTTATGAATGAAATGAAATGTTTTAGAAAGGTGCATCCTGATAGCGCTCCAATGCATTGGGTAAAGTATAATATCATGATACATCATGTGAAATGAGTGTTTAATCATGCTAATTCAAGTGAAATTAGGTTTTACTCATTCTTCATGTGCATTTAGGGTTTACTCATGCTCCATGTGCAATGAGCCTTGACTCATGCTCCATGTGCAATGAGCCTTGGATCATGCTAATTACATGTTAAGTGTTGTTCCCACATTTACATGTTATGATAATCATGCTATATCATGCCTTTATTTTCATGTTTCTATTTCCCTCCATTTATATTCGTATTTCCTAACATGTATTTTAATCTTCATTTTATACATTGTTTACTCCCTTATTAGGCTTTATAGGTCACCCTTTTCTTATGCATGTCCTCAGTTTATCCCATGAAATGCTAAGTACGAGGATATGTAGTGGTCATGTAATGGATTTGTTCAATAAAGATGTTGTGTTTTATGTTTAATGTTTTTATGTAATGTTCCTAATCCCGAAAGACACTGGACCTCTCAATCTTATATGTTGTATAAAGTGAATGTTTTTATGTAATAAATCTTGTCTAAGTGTGTAATAAAAAGAAGTGTTGTTATAGTTGGTATCAGCGGATAGTTTAGTTATTTTTGGGATTAGGATTAAAAACCCTAGTGAAAGCCTTATGGATAATACTATGTATAATAAAAAACGTCCATAAGTTAGGGTGAGTATTGAGTAAGTTGTCTATCAAGAACATACATCCCTGTCTGGATACGAGATGGCAGAGGTGGCTCTGGAATAGACATACCTAGGAGTGAAAACTCTGACAATGAGTATTGGGCTTTACCCGGGGTATCCTAGAAACACGAAAATGGGCCTTTCTACACTCTTGCTTGTGAAACTCTTGCGGGATATGTTTTAGTAAATTCATATGCTTAGTATGAACCATTATTAATGAAATTAATAAAATCCCCTAAAAATACATATTTAGAGTTGATCATGGATAAAATAGGTTGAAGCTTATAGATTCATAAGTTATGGAAATAAAATTAATGTAGAAGTCATCCATTTTTGTCTTTGGATTACCCTTTATGTGTTACCCCTAACATTCCTTTTGTTCCAGCCAATGGTCAGTAATAGTAGGAATTAGGCTAACAACCGATATAAAGATCAATGCGATGATTGCTCTAATGATATCCCCAGTCCAATGGGAGTGGTAATCACAAAAATTGTCATGATAATCTCTCAGTTAACTCAATCGTTGAATAGAAACATGGGTCCAGAGAAACATTTAACCCCCCTAAGAAAGAACAAGTTTCAATGGAGATCTTCCTGAGACAAAGGCCTTTATCTTTTAATAGATCATTTTATCCCCCAATCACCGAACAATAGATCAAATCCATTGAAAAGATCATCTACATCATTCAATATTCTGAAAAATAGAAGGTCTTTCTAGATTCTTATCGTATGGAGGGTGAAGCTGATCAATGATGGACATTGATCAAAAATATGAAGCCTGAGGAGGAGATCGAGGTGTTGGAATGGAAGGATTTCCCGAAGATTTCTTTCAATAAATATTTTTGTGCACCCTCCGACTTAAGATGGAAAGTTACTTCCTTTCCCTCAAGAAAAATGTTAACGAATCCATCAAAGTGTACGAGGTAATCTTCCCAAGTATTGCACAATATGCCTCCAGTTTTGTCGTTACCCCCGAATAAAAGGTTGACCTCTTCTTTGGTGGGCTGAAACCTATCTTGCAGAAAGCCCTGGTTATCCGTGACTTTGACAGCTATGAGTAAATTGTCAGATGTTCCCTCAAGGTTTAAATAGAGATCAGGGAATCTTAGGGGTATCATAGGGATAAGAAGAGTAAGTCAGAGTTCAATTATGGTGGTCTTATGGATGAATCCATCGGGGCTAAGAATGTCCAGCACCCCACTTGCGAAAGGTGAAAAAAAAGTAGCCCATAAATTTTCTAAATGGATGAGGAAAGGCTTTAGGTGTGTAAGAGAAGGACATCAAGTTGTTAACCGCCAGAAAGAAAAACCCTCGGTTGCGAAAGAGGAGAGGAACGCTCCATTCAACTCTCAACACATTGTTCTTTGATTCAACTCCAAAGAACCAGGGCACCTTGAAAATCAGTTCCCTAAGCCAAGGGTTTTTGGGGGCAACTAACAAACTCTAATATAGAAAGGGGGAGCTTTTTCATCACTACCACTGAAGTGAACCCCGACGAAAAAGTGGTGACATATACACTAGTTATTCCTTCAAGAATAGCGAACTTACTTTTTGATTCTGGTTATGCGAATTCCTTTATATCCCGAAAGTTTAGTAGAACAATCCCAACACCACCAAAAATCAGGGAAGTGAATATGTTAGTGAGTACGAAAAATGGGGAAATCAATGCATCCCATGAATATAACTCCCCACCTATCACAATCTGTGGATTGAACTTCCCAGCGAACCTCATCATACTCCCTCTAGTGGAATTTTATGCAATTCATGGCATGGATTGGATTTCCTTATATAGAGCCAACATAAATTTCCATGAGAGGGAAATCACTCTCAATGTGGATAATCAACCCCCGATTCTGAACAAGTGTAAAGAGGAAGATGAATCTTCTTTATCTCCATCATCTCAAGAATGGATATTACTTTCCTATGAGTATGCGTATCTAGATTATAAGATTGAGTCCAAGGAAGAAACCATCCTTGAAGACATGCCTATTGTGAGGGAATTCACTAATGTGTTTCTCGAGTAATTTCCTGGTCTTCCTCTTAGTAGAGATGTTGAATTCTCAATTGACCTTATACCCAGGGAATCACCAATATCCAAGACTCCATATAGAATGGATGTTGTGGAGCTTGAGGAGATGAAGAAAAAACTATAGGAGAATCTGGATAAAATTTTTATATGCCCCAATGCTTCACCATGGGGTTCACTAGTCCTCTTCATCAAGAAAAAGTATGTGTCAATGCTCGTTTCAATCAATTATCATGAGCTTAACAAAATCATGATAAAGAACAAGTATCCTCTTCCATGAATTCATGACTTGTTTGATCAGCTTCATAGAGCACAATACTTCTCCAAGGTGAACTTGCAGTTGGGATATTATCAAGTAAGGGTGAAGAAGGATGATATCCCCAAGATTGCTTTTCGTACAAGATATAGGCACTATGAATTCATAGTAATGCCTTTAGGACTCACTAATTCTCTATAAATATTCATGGAATTGATGAATATAGTCTTTAGATATTACCTCAACAACGTAGTGGTAGTATATATAGATGATATTCTAATATAGTCCCAAAAAAAGGAGGATCATGAGGAGCACCTGAGAACTATACTAGAGAACTTGCGAAAGGATAAGATCTATGAAAAGTAAATCATGTTTGAGTTATGGTTAAAGGAGGTTTCATTCTTGGGTAATATAATCATAAGAAATGGGATATCTTTGGGTCCCTTAAAGACAGCTACAATTGAGGGATGACTAAGGCCAATATCAGTGACAAATATCCATAGCTTCTTGGGGTTTGCAGGTTATTATCGCTGATTTTTGAGGAATTTATCATGATTGTCCAACCCTATTACCAAGATAACTCGGAAGGGATTACGTTTTCTTGGAGTTATGAATGATAAGAGAGCTTCAAGGAGTTGAAAAGGAGTCTTATTACTGTGGTTGTGCTCACAATACCCACAAGTGGAGAACTTTTTGTGGTATTTAGTGATGCTTTGAAGAAGGGCATGGGTTGTGTATTGATGAAAAATGACAAAGTCAATGGCTATGCTTCACGGAAATTCAAATTTCATGAGCAGATCTATCAAACACATGACCTAGAGTTGGCTGCAGTGATTTTTCTTTGAAAATTTTGCAGCATTATCTCTTGGGTGAGAAGTGTGAAATATATATGAACCACAAAAGACTCAAGTATATATTCACACATAAAGAGTTGAATATTTTCCAACAAAGATGGTTAGAGCTGATCAAATACTATGACTACTCAATCCATTACCACCCTGGGAAAGCGAACATGGTGGAAGATGATCTATGTAGAAAGGATCCATAAATTATATAATTAATGAGAATTGAAAAGGATCGATTCTTATTGGATTTGATGAAGATGGACATGGGAATCATAAAAAAGGGAACATCATCAATCCTTTCACAAATTATTGCTCAACCATCTATTTTGGAATGGTTAAAGGATTCTCAAAAGGATGATGTGGGAATTCAGAAGAAGGTGGAAACTATCAGAAAAGGTAAATCCTTATATTTCAATTTCAATAAAGAATGAATTATGAGATTTGGAAAAATACTACATGTCCCATCAGGTCCAGAGTTGAAGAATGAGATTTTGGATGATTCACATAGTTCAAATTTATTCATCCATTTAGGAAACAGAAATATGTATCGAGAAATATGGGAGCATTATTGGTGGGATATCATGAAGAATGATATTGATGAATATACATCAAAGTGCCTACTGTGTCAATTAGTGAAGGCTAAGAGACAGATGTCTAAGGGGATGATGCAATCTTTACCCATACCATAATGGAAATGGGAGAAAATCACCATGAAATTTGTCACCGAATATCCAAGGACATAAAAAGGAAACAATGCTATCTGGGTTGTTGTGGATTATCTTACAAAGACAACACACTTCATTGGGATTCAATAGGATTTCTCACTGGATCAACTGACACAAATATACATCAGAGACGTGGTAAGGCTACATGGAGTACCACTATCTATTGTATCCGATCAAGATCAAAGATTCACCTCAATGTTATGAAAGATTATTCTACATGCTCTGGATCCTAAACTGAACTTCACTACATCCTATCATCCTCAAACTGATGGCCAATATTAGTGAACTATTCAGACACTGGAAGATATGTTAAGATCATATTTTATGGACTTCAAAAGATGATGGGACCAACATCTTCAACTGGTTGAATTCTCCTACAATAACAGTTTTCACTCGAGCATCTGAATGACACCATATGAAGCCCTTTATGGGAAAAGGTGCAGAACAATGGTGTTTTGGGATGAATTTTCTGATCATAAGCTTCTAGGACTCGAAATGGTCGAAGAAATAATGGAGAAGGTGAAAACCATTCAGTAGTATATCACGGCAGCCCAATGTCGACAAAAGTGTTATGCAGATAACCATTGGTGAGACCTTGAGTTCAAAGATGGATACATGGTGTTTCTATGCATATCTTCGTGGAAGAAGTTCACGAGGTTTGGAAAGAAATATGAGTTATGTCCTAGGTACATCGGCCCCTTTTGAGATTATTGATCATGTCGGGGTTGTGTCCTATCGATTAGCACTTCCACCTACCATGGCCAAAGTACATGATGTCTTTCATGTATCCCTATTAAGGAAGTACATACTGGACCCTTAAAATGTACTCTCTTTAGAGTTAGTACAACTAGAGGGTGATCTTTCTTACGAGGAGAAACTAGTGAAGATCTTAGATCGTAGAGAAAAAGTTCTACGAAATAAGACAATGGCCCTCGTCAAGGTGTTGTGGCGAAACCACAAGTTGGGAGAAGCAACGTGGGAATCAGAGGAAGTGATGAAGCAGAGTTACCCACATTTTTAATTGTGGTAAATGGATGTTTTGAGGGTAAAATATCTTAAGGGGGAAAGATTGTAACGACCCAAACATTTATCAAATGAAAATTCCTCTTGATCCGATTAAATGTCTTAATATGTGAAATGGTTATAGAACATATGCAATTATTTTGATTTATGTTTTTTGATTTTAAAATACAATTAAGAATTGTGACCATTTCTAGTATAGTTGTTGAACAATGATCACATGATTAGTATAATTATAGGGCTTTAATAAATCCAATTTACTCAGAGAAACAAAGTGATGGCCTCATCCATTAGACATACCTCGTATGAAGCCCATTTGTGAGTGCTTGAAAATGAGGTTGTGTCTTTGGGATCCTCTCTTGACCAAGCCCAATCCAAGCATGAATACATTATGCTTGATTGGAACTACCTATAGTAGAAGTGGAATTTGATAGAGATTACCACTCGAGCGATGTTATCCGAGCCACCCCAAGAGTCTATCACCATCGCACACCTTACCCAATGGTCTTATGATGGTTATTTAAGTGGTTATATAATAATACCCTATTACTATGACCATGTACATTATTTTTGTATAAAGGATATACATTCATTTTATTATTGTTACTTTGTAAAGAGTTTTTAAAGTGAAAATTGTATTTTGAGTTAATATTCAACTAAGAAATATATTTTTATGAACTAATATATTTTTGAATTAAATATTATTTTAATAAAATATTATTATTATTATTAAATTAATTTTTATTAAATATAAATGAGTGTATAATTTTAGGAATGTAATTTTAATTTTTATTATGTTTTGAAAGCTATTTTTGTCAAAACACATGATTCTTTAGATAAATGTAAATTTATATATTAAAAGTGAAAATTCACATATTTAGAAAATTAATTAGATAAAATGAATATTGTTTTTGGAATTAGGATGTCAAAATTATCCAATGGTGAATTTTTCATAATTTTCCGAGACAATCGAATTTTTGGCTATAAATTAAATACCATTTAAATATATTATGTGTTTTATGACATTCTAATGACCCAATAGTGATGTAATAAAATAATATAAATGATATTTTCGGCCAATATATGTTTTACCCTTAAAATAAGGTGATTTTAGATTTATTTTATTTATTTTACAAAGCTTTAGTGGACCCTCCAAGACTTATAAAAAATTTAAACTTTTTTAATTGTTTTCCTTGAGAGTGTGACTCACCTCATCATAAGAAACCCAATTATTTTTATACTTTAGGCCATTTTCCTTATAAAATACTGTTTTCAACTTCCCTTTGTCAAAAACCATGGGTTGGTTTGTGGTTTTGATTAGTTTAATGTAAGGTGTCCTAAACCTAAATAATAAATAATTCCCTCTCTTTTCCTATATAAACCCACCCAAGATCCAACTTCCTCTTCACTAAATTTTTTTGGAGTACGTAAAAATTCTTCCCTCATCTTTATATAATCCTCCCAAGGCACCCTAAGCTCCCAATAATCCTCTCTCAAGGTTCTCCAAAGCCTTTGGGATCACACTTCCAAGTAAGAGATTTCTTCCTTTCTCATTTTTGTCCAATTTTTTTAATGTTGTTATGCCCTTTTAATTTCAATTATAAATGTTGGGGGAATGATTTTGTACCTCCCCCATACTACCTCATTTATGTTTAAATGATGGGAGATATCTTTCCCTCTCATTAATTCCTCCCATGTACACCGGTTACCATGTCTAAATTCCGTACGGGATTTCTCTCTCATCATTTACATTCAATCAATTCTTTTGTATTATGAATAAAAATTCCATTATTTATCTTGTAACATGTATCTATATGACCCCTTTATTGTAACTTTTATGTCAATATGGTGATACACCAGCTTTGTCTCTCATCAACCATTTTTATGAGTTCTTATTTCACACCGTTAATCTGTCGAAATTGAACCATAATTTTCTAAGCCAGAGTCATTGTGTAGTGAATACCATGCCCATTTCTCTATCAAGGGTATTCACCTTTTTGCACATTAAATTATTGATTATAGAGTTTCATGTATTTATTCCACATTCCTTTATCGTGGAATAAATGATGACATTGAATTATTCCATGTTGTATGATCCATGTGGCACACTTATTCAAGAAATGAAATGTTTAAGAATAATACGCCCTGATAGCGCTCCAATGCATTGGGTAAAGTATAGTATAATGATATGTCATGTGAAATGAGTTTTGAATCATTATAATTCAATTCCAATGTGGGTTTACTCATGATTTTTGTGCAATGAGGGTTTACTCATGCTCTATGTGCAATGATACTTAGCTCATGTAATTCCATGTCAAGTGTTGTTACCACATTTCCATGTTATAATAATGATGTTATATCACACCTTTATGTTCATGTCTCTCTTGAGCTCCATTTATATACCTATTTCATAACATGTATTGTAATATTCATGTTATACCTGGTTTACTCAATTACTGGGATTTATGGCTCACCTTTTTCTTATCCATGTCCTCAGGTTATCCCATACAATGCAAAGTATGAGGGAATGTAGTGGTCATGTAAAGGATTTTTTCAATAAGGATGTTGTGTTTTATGTTATAAGTTGTTATGTAATGTTCTTAATCCCCAAATACACTAAACCTCTTGACCTTCTATATTGTATCAAGTGATGTTTTTTATGTAATAAATCAAGTTTAAGTGTGTAATAAAAAGCAGGGTTGTCATAATATCTTGGTGTATTATTTCAATCGACAAAACCATGACAAAAACCTTGAGATCATTTTGGATACACTGAGAGAGAATCAGTTATATTATATGCTCACAAAGTTCCACTTTAGGAGGGATCAGATTCACTTCCTGAGTCACATCATCACAAATACAAGAGTATCGATATATATAGAGAAGGTTGAAGCTATAGTTTTCTATGAGAATACCAAGAACATATTTGAAATAATTTTCTTAAGGATAGCTAGATATTAAAGGCATTTTATACAGGAATTATCAAACATAGAATCACCGTTTAAGGGATTGACTAAGAAGGATGTGAGGTTTTTATAGTCAGATTCCTACGAGACAACGATTCAAGAGATGAAAGAGAGATTGACTTCATCACTAGTCTTGATACTACTAGAATAGGGAAAGAGATACACTATATATTGTGATACATTAGGTTTCAGGATGGGAGCATTAATGAGGTAGGGGTATATTCATGGTGTATGGGTTTTGGAAGTTAAGGACACATGAGAGGAACTACCAGAAAAATAGTCTCGAGTTAGCTGCAGTCATTCATGCTTTACATTCTTGAAGAAATTACTTTTCAGGAGAGAATTTTGTGGAGTACACAGACCACAAAATCCTCAGTATATATTTACATACTGTGATCTGAATCTGAAGTAGTGAAGGTGGGTGGATTACTTATAAACTTCTGACTTTGAACTTTTCTACACACCTAGTAAAGGTAATGCAGTGGTTGATGCACTAACCAAGAGGACTCATATATGGATTGTAACACCTCAACCCTAGTTACCCAGAGTTGGTGCATTATTACAAAACATTTCCAAGATCACAAAAGATCAATTCTCTAAAGCCTAATTAGTTTAGTAGCCTTATAAGTACTATATACATTCATAAGGTTTACATTACATCATTAAATGAAAAACTACAACAACATTGTTTCCATGGATAACACTGAGATCCCATAGACTATCCCTGCAGTTCAGTCATAATATACATCTTCTCATCCTGAAAAAAACAAAACATAGAAAGGGGTGAGCTCAGATTCTCAGTAAGGATAACAATATAGCAAAAACATTCATGAATATGCATAAACATTTAATGTAATGTATAGAACTAAAAAAATCCTTTTCAACATGAACTTCATCATAATATGGAAAATATAAATCAAAATAACGCCATTTAATTTGTCCCATGGATATTCTACTAGTCAAATAATCACATGAAATATCAATAGCCACTTTCATAATGATGGAATGAATAATTCCAGACTTTTATAACCACATAGTCAAAGCCTTGTGCCAAGACTACAAATAAGATTTTGTAAAGGCCTTAGGCGAAGACACTAGTTTGTATCATGAGACCAACCGATGCATCGAGAATCTATTGCGAGCTCCACCAATCACTTACTAAGTCCAATGCATTCCTCCCATGAAAAGTTTAAAACATAACATAAACATTTGTAATGAAACTAGCATAAGAAATGTCAATACTTTATCCACAAACCATGAATGGTATAAAAAATAGCACATCCACAGTCAAACATAACTTATTCAATACAATATGTAAGATTGTATATTAAAAGATTAACCTCAATCGAGAATAATGAATGATATTGACATAGATGAAGATAATCATCAAAACTATTTGAGAGAAATATCCCCCTTTTTCTTTAAAACATTTAAAAGTCTCACTATTTATCAAAAAGTTGTTTAAAATATATTTTTGATTCAAAGTGTCTCATACCACTTTTAAACTTTTAAAATGAATTTTTATTTTAAAACATTAATGTCCATATAAATAAATCCTTAAAACCATGTTTAAAACATGGAAATTAATTATAAACATTTAGAATAATAAATCTTTAAAACATTTAAAATGATATTTTAGTTAGAGTTCCTAACCAAAAGAGAGAAACATGAATTCAAATAATTTAGGTAATAAAAAGTTATAATATCATGAGAATAAAGGGATTCATGATATACTATGTCAATGTACATTATATACACCATATACAAGTGAATTTGTGTATAACAACAAAGAAGTCTCAATGAAGTGTAAATTGAGAAGAAATCTCTTATAAAGACCGTATCCTTAAGTTAAGGATAAATCAACGACATAATTATGTGTGAAAAAATAAATACACTCAATATGATTGGATATTCAGTGTAAACAAATAAGAGGACATTGACACATATTCTTGTAAAAACAACACCAATGAATTGGATGTTTAACTCAATAAACAGAGATTGTGTTAAAATTACACATATCAAGCTCATAACTATGACTTGAGAATTTATAAATGGGGTTATTATGTGTATCAAAAGTATATCCACAGAAAGGGTATTGGAAATTACTATATAAATAATAAATAGTGATTCTACATATAATCATGGAGTAAAATAATCAATGAAGTATGCGTAAAACCGAATGAGTGGAAATTGAAATTTGAAATTCCATTACCAATTTGGTAACTTAAAAAACATACATCCCATGAAAGAAGGAAAATAAAATTAAGATGTAAATACCAATAAATTAAAGCATATTACACAAAGAATTCAATCATTGGTCTGTACAGACACCACACAAAAGAAAATAGTTGCAATATAGCATGAATCTCACGGGAATAGTAAGTAACATGAAAACTACTTTCCATGTTGTAATAAATCTAGTCTTGTGAAAAGAAGTTATTAAAAACCAAATAAATCACATTATAAAATGAATATAAGGATAATCATGATAATATATATCATCTGCAGTACACAATACACCAAATTCATTAAATAAGTGGCGAACAATAGAAATCTCACAGAATTAAAAGTGAGATAAGAAACCCTTAATTTTTACTTTTCCTTGGTCGGTGGTAGGTTAACCTTCTATATAACGGTGAAATAATTGTAATTAAATAATAAAATAATCATATACATTGATATGATATCATACATTACCTTTTAATATTGATTTATAAATAATAATTTAGTATTATCATCGTTTCGGGTGTTACCTGATTCGTTTTCCTTTATATGATTTGTTTCATAAGTAGTGTTTTTTATGAATAGGATGTATCTTATTCATATTAAGAATTATTTTATGTCTTTAGAAATTATTTTTAATCATCTAATGAAAATTATTCTTGAATGAATTTGGATGGGGAATGAATCTCATCGCGTTCATAGAGACGGTAATCCGTATGTACGCACGAGCGACAATATCATTATTTTGGTATTAAAATAATATATAATTGGATGGTATATCATATATACAGAATAATTATCATGTTATATTTATTATTAATATCAATTACACATCATTATTATACACATCAAAATAATAATGTATTGAATAACAATTACACCATGACATGGAGACGGTAAGCCGTACGTACGCACGTATGGTCACTTGTCATTGAAAGGATGGATAGAATAATGAATATGGTTGTACCATATTTATAATAACATAATAGTATATAGAGGATACTGGATTTATTATTTTATAATGAAAACATCAAAGAAAGAGGAAGTGGAAGAAGAAAGGAACTTGAAAGAGGTGATAAAATATTTACCACTTCCTCGTGTTATTCCTTTTGATTTGATCAAATGGGCTCCATAGGTTGGACTTATAACCAAATTAAGGACTCTAGGATGAATTCAGGATATTTTGGAGGATATTTTTGTAGGGTTTGGCTGATCCAAATATCTTAGGAGGTGTGAATATGAGAGAAGGGGAAGTGCCCTTTTATAAGAGAGGTGAGGGGTGCCTTAGGAAAAACATAAAATATTATTTCATAATAAATTCATATTCGTTTTATAATGGCTAAAAAATGAATTATCTAAAGTCTGAGGTGTTTATGGGTAGAAAAACACTCAAACAATACGTTTTAGACAGGTTTGGGTCACTATATTAACCTTATCTTATAGATTTAACTCTTAGTTAAATAGTTTGACATTTACCATGTCTCTTTGTATTTTTATATTATATGGTTAATACACATACTTTAAACTTACAAGAGAACACCAAGTGGGTCATTAATGATTCATCTATCATTATATAATTCTTTTGGCTGAACCGTAGATTTTTAGGAATAGAATATCAATTAAAAATATAATATTTGTTTTAAAAACACTTTTATTTCAATTTTGAAACTCTTTGGTATTTTGGTTTTTATAAATTCATAAAAGAATTATTATTTCGGAAAAAACTCATCTAACCAACCCTAATATGTAATATTAACCTATAAAATTAGTTTAATTCATAAAAAGTCTCAAATTACATTTATTTAAATATTTATAATATTAATTATTTTAATATTTCATTAATTAGGTAATTATTTTAGCATCATTGCATCATAAATAAATTAAATTATTTAATGTCTAAAAAATATAAATAAAGTAAAATTATGTAGGAAGTCATTTTAGATTTATAATTAATATTTATAGTCTAATTTATCTTATGTGTAACCCTATATAAAAAATGTTTTTGTTATTGAACTTTGATTTTAACTCTTTTAACTCTTCTTTGAATTGAATAATAATAAATGTTCTAATCTAATCCAAGTGGACCAAATAGGTTAATATTTTATTACTAAGGTTGTTTTTGGTCGAATTATATTTATCCAATATAATTAGGACATGTGTTATGGTAATAATAATATCATTTTTACCTTTAATTACCCTATTTACTTTTAACCGTGGTAAATAAAAGTTAAAAGTTATTATTCACCAAAAATTATTTTTATGTAATTGAAATACATTTTACTCCTTTATATTAACCATGTCTCTCAGATTTTTGAAATTCAAATTACAAATGCAGTAAAATTATGTTTTATGTAAATTTGCAAATGCTTTTAGGAGGTGTGTAAAAGACGGTGAAAAGTTAAATAAAATTTTATATATCTAATATAATTACCAAATGACTCCAATTAATTAAATTGAAAATATATAAGTATTATGTATATATTTTTAATAAAAATAAATTTAAATAAAATAATAAATTATTTAAATAAAAATTCAGTTTTAAACTATAACTCAGTGTTTTTCACTATTCATCAAAAATTGAAAGTTTTCAGAAAAATACCAAAAATTCACCCTAAGCTAATTTCGATATTCCGAATCAAAAAAAGAAGTCCATTTTGAAAGATAAAATCTATCAAATTTAAAAAAGTGGGTATTACTATTCATAACGGCTAGTTTGATTGGTCTCGATGTGTTAGAATCTCGAAGTTGTGTACAATGCAAGCTATTAAATTATTCAAAGGGAAACGTACCGTGGAAGCTTGGGGTGTTACATTTTCCCCCCCTTTTGGAAATTGCATCCTCGAAATTTTTAAAATTGGGTTTGGGAACACAATTGAAAGTCCCATATCAGAAAAAGAGTCAATAAATCTATCACTTTAAAAGAAACAAAGAGAAGTATAAAGGTCACCCGAGATAACCCATACTAGGATTCCATGTAGGAAAACTTGGATATGGAAGATAAACTAACTGTCAAGTTCTGATAGAGAGGGATATAAAACATGATCAGAAGAAAGTTAACAACAAGAAAACCACATACTTGTGATGGATCAAATGGTCATTAGTTTACCATTAGAAAAAGTAAACAGACACCATTTTTTTGTTTTAACTTACATTTTATGAAGATGAGTAATTTATTTATGAGATTGACTAAGAACATAAAGAGATATACCTACTTTTTAAGTAGAGTTTCATTCATTAATAAATTTCTACCACTATCTCATTTTTTTTTCAAACGATGAGTATTTAAGATGACTTGGTCACACAAGAAGAGCTAGAATCAACTTCTAGAGAATCACATGATCCACAAAGGATAAACTATATATTTACCTTGTCTTTAGAGATTAATCAAAACCAAAATGGTTAGAACAATATTAGATGATCCCACAAAAGGATATTCCTTTAGAGAAAGAAACATTAATCTTAATTTCAAAAATTATACCAAAAATACCCAAAAGTTAATTAAATACCATTCAATAAACAGTTGTCCTTAAAATCCTTCAAAATAATCCAAACTAATATTGAAACGTAATACTTAGAAGAATCTGATTATGAAGTCTTCCACGTTAAATTGTATCTCTAAATGACATCGACTACTCTTAAAGTCACATACTTATAAGTAATTGAACTAATCACATATTCTCTATTATAAGTTAATCATTTTCATAAATAACCCAAATCACTATAAATCCACAATAAAAACATAGATAAAAATCCACCGTTACTCCTCAAATGAGATCCTATAGTATTCTATCTTCCTTAGACATATAGTGTTCCCAATAGAGTGAACGTCTTCCAAAATAACATTTATCACTTAATCCCAAAATCATTTTCCTATAATAAGGGTATTCATTTGATAATACATAAGATCCCAAATGAAATTATTATTGATCAATAAAATACTTTAACAAAAAACAATTAGTCACACTAACCATTTACTTAACGTAGTCCAGTGGTAGGCGATAAATTCCCATCGCACTCTGGTTGTGGGTTTGATTCCCACAGCTTTGTCCGACGCAACAGGTTGTCACACGGTATGTGTATTTTCCTTTTTCAAAAACTATATTTTATAACATTACCAAAATGAAATAAATTCCTCAAAATAACCATAACATAATTTAACCACAAATTCTATCTCATACCCTTCATTTTCAGCCCAAAATATAATAACATGTAATTTCCTCAAACCCAATGATCATATAAAAACAAATGGTTATTTATAACTCTATCCAAAAGAGGAAAGATAATTCTTCCTCAAATATCATATTCACATGTCAAACTGTAGGGTTACAAATACAAGAGAAAATTATTCCAAAGTAATCCCATCAACAAGGAGCACTAATACTTTTAAACATTTCTCCAACTATTTATTTCCACATAGCTTCTTCTTTGACCATGAAAATATCTTATAGAATAGGGAATTCACTTGGGTAATGGCCAAGTCCCCTAAATTTATATCAAATGACTATAAATGGATTCAAGGGACCATTTTTATTTTCTTCCATAGTACTCTTCATTTTTCCTTGGAAATTCATTACTTTATGTCCTTATTTCCCCCACATAAAGCATTTCTTTATTCCATTGAGACACTTTTCTTGGTGTCTCCTTCCCTATTTCCCTCATGATGGAAACTGAGGATTCTTTTCTCCTTGGTCTCCACTACTGGAGCTCTTGTCATTCATCACCTTTCTCTTCTTTGTTGAGTTCGAGAGTTGGTTAATATATATGTTGTTGATCATATTTTTGTAAAACTGATTTGGCATGAACATGATATGTTTTACGCCTATCAATATTCCATTTTGTTTCTCATTTCCACCACTGTTCCCACCTTGTACATTATGATGAAAGTTATTATGACTTCCTTGGAATCCAACAATTGACTAAAACCAGAAAGCACTATGTGAGTAACAGTAGTCATAAAATAATTTATAAAATATCATGACACCATATATTTAATTTTAAACACCTTCGGATTAACCAAGGTAATTTATTATCATCTTATATTAAAATACTTCAAATCAGTTTATAAAGAAAATGTAAATTGTCCTAAGAATATCCCCCGGGAGTGTCGTAACCAAGAGTGCAGCAAGGCCCGTTGTTGTGCACCAGTTCTCGTTCGAGTCTAGCTCGAAGCTGTGTTTTCAGGTTTTACCCCTAGGTACATCTATGCCATATCCCACTCTACCTAGTCGTATAAAGATAAGGATGTATTTCTTGTAAAACTCACAAAATCTCTACAATACCAAAATTTTAGGAATTTATTCTATACTAATCCTCAAAGTCTATCTTAGGGCTATGTGCTCTAATCAGAGTTTATATAAATCTAGTTTCCAAGGTTATTACTAAACTTCCTCTGATACCAACTGTAATGCCCTAACCCTAGTTACCCAGAGTCGATGAATTATTACATAACATTGGAATGATCACAAAATATGAAGTCTCGAAAGACTGATTAGTTTAGTATCCTTGGAAGTACTAGATACATTCATAAGGTTTAAATTACAAAATAAAATGGAAAACTACAACAACATTGTTTCCATGGACAACACTGAGATCCCATAGACTATCCCTATAGGTCATTCATAAAATAAATCTTCATATCCTGAGAAAAATAAAACATAGAAAGGGGTGAGCTCAGATGCTCAAAAAGGATAACAATATAGCGGAAATTTTCATGAATATGCATAAATATTTAAGGAAATGTATATAACTAAAACAAAATCCTTTTCAACATAAAATTCATCATAATATGGAAAATATAAATCAAAATAATCCCATTTACTTATTCACATGGATATTCTACTAGTGGAATAATCACATTCAATATCAATAACCACATTCATAATGATGGAATGCATAATGTCAGACTTTCATAACCACATATTCAAGGCCTTGTGCCAAGACTACAAATAAGATTTTTTCATGATCATGTGCCAAGACATTAGTTTGTCTCATGAGACCTACCAATTCATCGAGGAGTTATAGAGGGATCCACCCATCACTTACTAAGTCCAATGCATTAATCCTATGAAATGTTTTAAACGTAACATAAACATTCGTATTGAAACTAGCATAGGAAATGTCAATACTTTATCCACAAACCATGAATGGTATTAAAAATAGCACATCCATATTCAAACATAAATCATTCCATACAATATGGAATAATGTATTGTAACAGATTAATATCAATCAAGAATAATGATGGATATTGTCATAGATGAAAATAATCATCAAAACCATATGAGATAAATATCCCCCTTTTTCTTTAAAACATTTAAAAGTCTCACTGTTTATCCAAAATATGTTTAAAATATATTTTTGAATCAATATGTCCCATACCACTTTGAAACTTTTAAAAGGAATTTTAATTTTAAAACAATAATTTCCATATAAATAAATCCTTAAAAACATTTTTAAACATGGAATATAATGAGAAATATTTAGAATAATAAATATTTAAAACATTTAAAATGATATTTAAGTTAGAGTTCCAAACCCAAAGAGTGACACTTGAATAAAAATAATTGAGGTAATCAAAACTTTATAATATCATGATAATAAAGGGATTCATGATAAACTATGTCAAAGTACATTATATAAACCATATAAAAGTAAATTGTTATATAACAACAAAGAAGTCTCAATGAAATGAAAATTGAGATGAAATCTCTTATAAAGACCATATCCTTATGTTAAGGATAAATCAAAGACATAATTATGTGTGACAAAAATAAATACACTCAATATTATTGGATATTATGTGTAAACCAATAAGATCACATTCACACATATTTTTTGTAAAAACAACACCAATGAATTGGATGTTTAACTCAATAAACAGAGATTGAGTTAAAATTACCCTTATCAAGCTCATAACGATGAATTGATAATTTATCAATGGATTTATTATGTGTATAAAAATTATATCCACATAATTTTTAGTTGAAATTACTACATAAATAATAAATATTGATTCAACACATAATCTTGGTGTAAAATAATCAATGAAGTATGCGTAAAACTGAATGAGTGGAAATTGAAAATTTAAATTCCCTTACCAATTTGGTAACTTATGAAACATACAACCCATGAAAGAAGGATCATATAATTAAGATGTAAATACGCATAAATTAAATTATATTACACAAAGAATACAATCATTGTGGTGTACATACACCACACAAAAGAAAATAGTGGTAATATAGCATGAATCTCACAGGAATAGTAAGTGAGATGAAAACTCCTTACCATGTTGTAATCAATCTAGTAATGTGGAAAAATGTAAATAACCACAAAATGAACCACAAAATACCAGGAATATAAGGATAATAAAGATAATATATATCAAATTTCAGTACACAATACACCACATGCAATAAATAAGTGGCGAACAATGGAAATCTCACAGAATTAAAAGTGAGATAAGAAACCCATTACATTGTAATTTTTCTTGGTCTATGGTAGGTTAACCTCCAGTATAATGGTGAAATAATTTTTATTAAATTATAAAATAATCATGTACATTAATATGATATCATATATGATTTTTTAATATTGATTTGTTAATAATATTTTAGTATTATCGTCGTTTAGGGTGTTAACTGATTCATTTTCCTTTATCTGATTTGTTTTTTAAGTAGTGTTTGTTATGAATAGGATGTATCTTATTAATATTCAGAATGATATTAAGTCTTTAAACATTATTTTTAATCATAAAATGAAAATTAGTCTTGAATGGACTACGATGGGGAATGAATCTCATCACGTTCGTGGAGACGGTAATCCGTACGTACGCACGAGCGACAATATCTTTATTTTGATATTAAAATAACATATAATTAGATGGTTTATCAGATATACAGAATACTTATCATATTATATTTATTATTTACATCAATTAAACATCATTATTATACCCATCCAAATAATAATGCATTGAATATCAATTACACCGCGACGTGGAGACGGTAAGCTGTACACACGCACATATGGTGACTTGTCATTCAGAGGATGTATAGAATAATGAATATTATTTTACCATATGTATAATATAATCCTATTATATATAAGATAATTGAGTTATTATTTGAGAATGGAAACAACAAAGAAAGAGGAAGTGGAGGAAGAAAGGAACTTGAAAGAGGTGGTGAAATATTTACCTCTTCTTCAGGTTCTTCCTTTTGATTTGATCAAAAGGGATCCTTAGGTTGGCTTTATGACTGATGGAAGGCCTATAAGATGAAGTTATGATAGTTGGGAGGTTATTTACGTAGGGGTTGGCCGAGACAAATGTCTTTGGAGGTGTGAATATGAGAGAAGGAGAAGTTCCTTTTTACAAGAGAGGTGAGGGGCAACTTAGGAAAAACCAAAAATATTATTTTATAATAAATTCATTTTCATTTTTTAATGGCTATAAAATGAATTATTTAAAGGATAAGTGGGGATTAGTCAAAAACCACTCAACCAAAAGGTTTTACATAGGTTTGGGTCACTATATTGACCTTATTGTTTATATTTAACTCTTAGTTAAATAGTTTGACTTTTACCATGTCTCTTGGTATTTTTATATTATATGGTTAATAAACATACTATAAACTTCCAAGAGAACCCCAAGTGGTTAATTAATGATAAACCGATCATTAAATATGTCTTTTTACTGAACCTTATATTTCTAGGAATATAATATACATTAATAACATAATATGTGTTTTAAAAACTCTTTTATGTCAATTTTGACACTATTTGGTATTTTGTTTTTTCTAAATTCATAACAGTATTATTACTTCAAAAACAATTATCTAACTAACCCTAACATGTCATATTAACCTATATAATCAATTTAATTTATAAAAACTCTCAAATGACATATATTTGGATATTTATAATATTAATTATTTTAATATTTCATTAATTAGGTAATTATTGCATCATCATTGTGTCATAAATAAATTAAATTATTTAATGCCTAAAAAATATAAATAAATTACCATTATGTAGGAAATAATTATATATTTCTAATGAATCTTTATAGTGAAATTTATCTTATGTTTAACCCTATATTAAAAATGTTTTAGTTATTAAACTTTGATTTTAACTCTTTTGACTCTTCTTTGAATTAAATAATAATAAATGTCCTAATCTAATCCAAGTGAACCAAAAAGGTTCATATTTTATTCCAAAAGTTATTTCTGGTCAAATTATACTTATCCAATAGAATTAGGACATGTGTTAGGGTAATAATAATATCATTTTTATCTTTAATTACCCTATTTACCTTTAACTGTGGTAAATAAAAGGTAAAAGTAACTATTCACAAAAATTTATTTTAATCTTATTGAACCACATTTTATTCCTTGATTTTAACTGTGTCTCTCATATTTTCAAAATTCAACTCACAGTAGCGATAAAATTAAGATTTATGTAAATTTTCAAATGCTCCTAGGATAATAGTAAAAAACGGTGAAAAGTTCAATAAAATTTTATATATTTAATATTATTACAAAATGACTCCAATGAATTAATTTGAACATATATAGTTATTATATATCCATTTTGACCTAAACTAAATTTTAATAAAATAATTAATTACTTAAATAAAAATTTGGTGTTAAACTATAACTCAGTGTTTTTCACTATTCATAAAAAATTGAATGTTTTCAAAAAAATACCAAAAATTCACCCTAAGCTAATTTCGATATTCTGAATCCAAAAATGAAGTCCATTTTAAAAGATTAAATTTATAAAATTTTAAAAAGTGGTTATTACTATTCATAACGGCTAGTTTGATTGGTCGCGGTGTGTTAGAATCTCTAAGTTGCATACAATGCAAGCGATTACAATATTATTCAAAGGGAAACGTAACGTGAAGGTTGGGGTGTTACATGGGTAGTTCAGTAGGCTAGTAGAAAGTAGAATCCTATGGAGTTACTATATGATATTCAATTTTAGGTGAATGCAAAACAAGGGTATACATTGGTATCATCCTTAGTTGTTCTCTCTAACATACTTGATATAGTGTGGGTGAGGAAACTAAGAGATTCAGAGGGAATAGTTCTATAGAAGTGTGTAATTGGTGACAGTCGACCTCCTGGTAGGACTATAGGTGATGATGATATTATACATATCCTTGGACACATTTTGGTTCCCACAGACATACATGGGGAGCAGATGTGAGAATCTCATGCATTGGCTTGTGTAGTTATCCCTAGAGTCACTAAGACGTACTGTGACTTATACCATCTATACTGGTTTTCTGGTATGAAGCCTTTGGTAGTTGGTTTCATTATGAGGTGCTCTATATATTATTTGGTGAAGGAATAACATTAGTAACAAAATAGGATTTTACAGTAGTTACCTATTCCCAAGTGGAAATGGGATGATGTAGTTATGGACTTTGTGATCGGTTTACCAAGGTTGCCTCGAGGTAATGATGTTGTGTGGGTTTTTGTTGACAGGATCTTGAAATTTTATCATTTCTGGTCAATCACAGAGACCCTAAGTGTTGATGATCTTGGAAGGTTGTATATCCATGAGATAATACAACTTCATAGGGTCTAGTTCACTATCATTTCAGATAGGGATGCCCACATTACATATCATTTCTGGAAGATTTTTTATAGGGTGCTAGGTACACAGGTGATTCTGAGCACAACATACCACCCTCAAAATTATGTCCTGTCATAGAATATGATACAGGTGCTAGAGGACATGCTGTGAACATTTATCCTAGATTTTGAGGTCTCTTGGGAGAAGCATATACCCTTGGTTGAGTTCAAATACAATAACATGTACTGGGAAACTATAAAAATGGAACCTTATGAGGCTTTTTATTTTTGGGTATGTTGATCTCCCCTTTGATGGTTATAGGTAGGTGAGGTAGATTTACTGGGACCATGTCTTGTGTAAAATGCTTCTGAGTAGGTCCTGTTAATTTAGAAGCAGATGGCTATTGCAATTTCTCAACATAAGTCCTATGTCGATCGCTATAGATGATCACTGGAGATTGAGGTTTGCGATCGAGTCTTCCTACATGTTTCACCGACGCTAGGACATAGATGGATCGGAATACAAGGTAAGATTTTACCATGATATGTTGGACCATTCATGATTCTAGAGAGATTTAGTTTGGTAGCCTATCAGGTTCATTTACCTCAAAGGTACCGATCCTTGCATGATTTCTTTGATTTTTTCTGGTTTGCCACTATCATTTGGACATATCTTGTGATTTTAATCCCAAGGAGGTAGAGATATAGGATGTTGTGTCCTTTTAGGAGCATATGATTCTTATAGTTGAAATAATAATGAAGGTTTTTAAGTCGGTTTGTTCTTCTTGTACGAGTGTTATGGTAGCACGTTCATTTACAAGACAAGGCTTGGGAGTGGGAGGTCGATGTATGCGCTCAATGTAGTGATCAGGATGGGTGACCTTCTGGGATGTTTCTTAGGGTGTGTGTGAGTGAGGAAAAAGCACACTTAAAAGAACCTGTGTTGGGATGTGAGGACCCTAATTAGTAAGATGACCCGTTCAGGAACGTCTGTGGGCCCCAGGGTGGGGCCCATGTGTCTGCGGGGAAACTGGTGGTACCTGGCGGGCTAGGACCTGACGACCATGTTAAGGTGAGGTGTCTGTGTTGTCACTGAGACCTTGTTGTCACATTTGGTATTAGAGGTTGTCCCCAGCCTTAAGTGTGTTGCACTACTTGGGTTGAGATGTAGCTCCCACAACGAGGATGTTGTGCTCTAAGGGGTGGGGGGGGGGGGCGATTGTAACACCCCCAAATGATAATGGGTTAAATAAAAAAATGATATCACTCATGTCAATAAGGTTCACTTCCTTTTCGGGAGCCTGTCTGATTAGAACTCCACAATTAAGCATGCCTGTCCTGGAGTAGTGATCAGGATGAGTAACCACTTCTGAAGTTTCTAAGGGTGTGTGTGAGTGAGGAAAAACCACACTGTAAAGGACAAGTGTTGGCATGTGAGTACAGTCATTAGTTAGATGTACCGTTCAGGAACATGGGTGGGCCCCAGGGTGGGGACCCCATGTCTGCGGGGCAACTTGTTGTACCTTGTGGGCCAGGAAGTGACGACCACGTTAAGGTGATGTTTCTTTGTTGTCACCAGGACCCAGTGGTCACACTTGAGTCACTTATTCTTTCAAAACTATTTATAGAACTGGCTCAACCTCTTTCTAAAGAACACTTTATTTTTTTGTCTTGAACCTCTCCATGCTTATCTTTCTTCTCAATAAAACTTATTTTTATGAGTTCATTCAAATGGAATGTAGAAAATTAATCCATAAACATTTTTTCTTAGTAATATTATAGAAATAATATCCTATTATATCCTTAATATAACCAATAATTAGGCACTTTTCATAATTTGGTTCAAGTTGTTTTGAAACTAATCATTGTATTAATTCTTCAAAACCCTAAATCCATATAATATACAAGATTGAATATTTCTCTTTCTATATCTCATATGGTGGATTTATGTATAAATTAGATGGAAGATGATTTATTAAGAATGTATCAATATCTATATCATAAGCCTAGAATGAAATAGGAAGGTCACATCAACTACTCATTAATTAATTAATTTACAATATGGTATAAATCCACCTTTCAGACAAATCATTCCACTATGGTGTTTTAGGAAGAGTGAGTTATAGAACAATTCCATAATTGCTCAGCTGATCAATGAATTCCTTTCCCATGTATTCACCACCCCAGTATGATTAAAGAATATTAATACACTTAACCAATTGATATTGTACTTCATTATAAAATTATTTACACTTTTCAAAAGATGCATACTTCTGTTTCATTATAAACACATAACCATAATAACTAATATAATTGGTAAAATTAATGAAGTAACTAAAACAAGTACTTGATTGATTACTTATTCATCCACATACATCACCATGTATGAGGTCTAATACTACAATAACCCTTTCACAGTTTTTATAAAAAGGTGATTTGGTCATTTTTCTTAGAAAACAAGATTCACATGAATCAAAAAATTCAAAATTGAACAAGTCTAATAATCCATCTATTTGGTTACTTTGAATGTTTTTAGCATTTATACATATAAGGAGACAATTCAAAGGTAAGTGAGATTAGAATCAACCCCAAAATTCTTATTTTTAATGTTATAAACAATATTATCCATCTATATAATGTATAAACAATTATTTATATTCCCAATGACATAAAAATTTTGATTCATATATATAGAAAAAATCTTGTTCATAATAATGAATGAAAGTCCCATCTTGTCTAAATAAAATACAGAAAAAATTATTATTTATAGAAGGGAAAAAATAGTTTTTTTTTTCAATTATAGGACTAATCTAATAGGTTCACATAGATCGTAAGTTCCAAATTCTAATGCAATAATATCTTCTCAATTACCTATATGAAGATATACTCTACCCTTCATAAATTCCCTCCTATTGACGAGTCTGTTTTTGACAGCATAAATGAGTTCTTCACACCCATTATCTAATACTATGGAGGAAAAAATTCTTAAATACATATTATAATTTTTTTTAATATTCAATATATATCATAATAATACATACCTGAGTACTATAAATGTTGAGTGTATTTTGAGACTATATACATCAAAAATGTATTTTCATGAATGATCTTTAATATCTACCCAACATTCTTCACATATAGAACCATAATAGGATAATTATACTTAATATCATTCTTTATAACCAATGTAAATTTGAAACAAAATAAGGGGTGGGCTCATATCCTTAGTAAGGGTAAACTTAAGAGATATTAGTCAATGGTCATAATTGTGAGTAAAATAAGCACAAGGGTGTGAAAACATGATTATAACTTAAGCAAATAATAGCAAATTATTAAATATAAAAAATCACGAGTAATTGAATAAGGATTTTATCCTAACAAAAGATATTTGTTCAATCATGAATTCAAAATCATGATCTATGGAGTAAAACATGATCATATATCATAGGAATGTGGAACAACCATAAACATAGAAAATAATAGCATTATGAACACATATAAACACCTATATGTATAATAATCATATTAATGATATGTAATCAGGTCCCTATATAAAATTTATATGCATAAGGCTCATATATAAAATTGTGAAGATATCTATAATATGAAAAAATCCCTTAATAATTTTGTGAATATAAAATTAGGTTAACACATTACATAGTTATCTCATGAGATATAAATATTTACCCAAGTAGTTAGTGGTATATATAATTTTGGGCCTACCCAATACATAATTAATACCATATATAAGTGTTCCACAAGATCATAAAATCCTTTATCATTTAATCATAACATAACCAATAAAAAAGAAATAGATTTCATAAATATGAAAATATAATTTACATAACCTATGATAAATTAACAGGTTTTATAGAATCAACATTAAAAAAATATTAAAACAATTATTCCTTTTATACTTGTTTTCTAAAAATTCATAAAAAGACTCTTGAGAAAGAATTATAAAATTTATTTTTGAAAAATTGAAAAAAAAATTAAATATGGTTAAAAATTAATTTAAATCATAAATGGATCATAGAAACCAATATTCTCGATTTTTATTGAACATGGGCATGGAATAACAAGTTTTTCGACCAAAGAGGAAATAAGGTAGGGTTTTCTTAAATGTATGTTCTCATTTTTTTAGTACCAAAGAGAGGAAACTGATATTAATACTTGAGAATTAAAAAAATTAACATATTAGAATAAAATATATTTTTACTAATGTATAAGTATCATATAGTTTCCATCAATGTTAATTTAATATAGATAATCCCAAAAATAAATGATATTTTAACATATACCCTTACCACTTTGGTAAATTTTGAATAATAAAACTCTTGGAAAAAATATGTTCAAATGGAATTTTAAATACCATTAATATAATTATATTCAAGATATAAAATATCAAAAGGGTATTATATACACCATATAAACACAAATAGGTGGAAAACATAAAGCACGTGTCAATGAAACAATATTGAGAATAAGAACCCTTAAAACTTTAGTAATATCTAAATCAAAACCTTATGAAAGTGATAACCTTATATGAAAGTTAAAATTAACATAATATTAATTTAAATAATCATAAAATACATTAATAGTTGTTATATACACCACAAAAAATAAAAAGTGTTGAATATGATATATGACTCACAAAAACAAAAGTGAGATGAGAAACCCTAACCTATGTTCCCGTCTTGGATTGTACACATTCAAAAATCTAATATAGTAAATATATAGTAAATATATATATATATTAAAAATATATATTCATATACATATTAATATATATAATTGTCTTATAATTTCCAATTACCCTTGAATTAATAATTCTTCATTAAAATCATTATTCTAGTGAAAAATGTTATATTTTACATTTATTTTTTTGTTTGATGGTTTTGATTCATGAACCTTTATCACAGTTTAATTATATAATAAATATTAATCATGTAATAATTGTCATATTTATTCATTATATACACTTTTATAACCAACCATATAAAGTGGTGATGAAAAATTACTTATAACACTTTGTAGAGACGATAGTCCATACATATGCATGATTGATGTTTCCACTTTTTAATGGATTGAATAAAGGAAATATAAATAAAAATTAACCTTTAATAATAATATTTATGTCATAAAAATAATATATATTCATTAAAAATACCCTTAATACAAGCCATGTAAAGAGGAAATGAAAAATGGATCATTACAGTTTGTGGAACTAATAGTCCACACATGCACATGAGCAGCATTATAATATTTTATGGATGGGAATGAAATATAAAATGGATTTAACATGATCATAAAAAATAAATTCATATTAAATCTAATGATTACACAATTTTAATATGGTTATATAACATTTTTATTAGGTTTCATAATAAAGAAAATTGAAAAAGAGTAGTAAGAACATATATCTCTTCATCAGGTATCCTCATTTGAAAAGAACCTTAAGGCTTCTTGGATGAGTATTTTGGAAAGAAAAAAACCCCAAGGACAAGTATTTTTATGTTTTGAGAGTAATTTGGTATCTATTGGTTGCGTTTAATGGATAATGTGGTGTAGAGGAAAGAGGATATGAGGTGAGTTTTATAAGTGATAGGAGTGGCACAATTGTAATTATTAAGAATATTACAATATAATAAAGTAGACATCATGGGAATGTGGATCCTAATTAAATCAGGATAAAATAATGTATGAGATAGTATACATTCATAAAAAATATTTGGGAAAAATTTTAGGTCTTTTTAACCATGATATCTTTTGTTTAACCCATCATTAACCCTTTTAAACTTTACCGTAGTAATGAAGTTTTACCACAATTACTTTTCATAATGACCAAAAATAAAATTGAACACATTTATAAAATTTAATTATCTGATTCTAAATATATAACCCATTTTATCAAACTCAATTTCAACAAGTTTAAAAAATAAATTTTAAATAATTTCTCAAAATGCAACGAAACCAGTTTTTATAAAAAATTTATTCTTAAGCATAAAACTGAATTTATTCTTATTTTATACTGATACAAAACATTAGATGAATGTTAATATATTTTGTTGAATATATAATATAAAATTTTTATTAATATAATTTATAAATTCTGATTAATTCAATTTACTACATTAAAATATATATGCGCACAATAAAAACATTTTTCTAAAAAAATATATCATTTTACCAAAAAAACATTTGTCTTTATTTTTAACCAAATGATAATAAATGTATAAATAACTCTTTATTTTTTTAACTTAAATAAAAATAAATTTTATTAAAATCATTCTTAATTAGTGATCAATACACCTAATATATACAAAAATACAATACTTTAAGAAATTTATCTTTTAGTATAAAAAAATATTTTTTTATTAATATTTTAGATTGAGTACTTATTTCTTAGGAATTTAAAAATAATCTTTATTAAATAAAAATTTATTCCTGATTTAAATAATTTATATAGTATTATTCATACCCACCAACATAATGACTTGGATATAACAATCACATTTAATAAAAATATTTCAATAGTATATCATAGTTTATTTAATCTTGATGATGAGTTTGAAGAAATCTATCAAACACATTAACATTATTTAATATAAATATATAATAAAATATTGGGCTATTATATTTTAAACTTTATAATAATTTTACCCTAAAAATTTAATCACTTTGAAACAAACCACTAAGGATACTTCTACCACCTTACATACTTGTGTTCCCACATAGCTTCTTAAAATGTATGATTCCACTAGATAACATTAACCAGAAAAGTATCCTTATTCCATAGAAATTTATTCCGATGATCCAAGATTTCTACCAGATTTTCCAAAAATGAAATATCATACTCTTTTAGTATAACCTTTGAGTTTAATACATGTGAATTATTAGGTATTTACTTACTCAAAATTTATACATGGGACATATCATGAACGTGAGAGTGGTTTGATGGAACCACCAAATCGTAAGATTCCATCTCGATATGATCGATAATCCTAATGGTACTGATATATATAAGGATCATCTTGAAATTTTTTCAAATATAATAACCTTTTTCAAAGGGTATATTCATAGGAATAACTTGTCACAAATATCAAACTCTACATATCACCAATGATTTTCATCATAACACTTCTATTAACTCCGAGTTTTCACAACATGTTGTTGAATGAATCCAACCTTCTCTACTATTACATTAGTTAACTCAAGACTTAATAAATTTATTTATCAAACTTCAACCCAAAAAATTGGTGTTTTTTAGTTCCCTCCATAATGGAATTAATAAGGAGGCGTCCTAATGCTCAAATAAAATTTATTGTTGTAAGAAAAATATAGTTAAGGAAGGTGTTGATTCCAACCACATTTAAATTTCATAGAAAAAACACTCAACATATATTTTTGGATTTTAATGGTCCTATTAGACTTAAAATATATATTAGGATGATATTAAATGCTAAATCTAAACTCTATATTCAAATATTACTAAGGACTTATATAATTTTGTGGTAAACCTCATATCTCGATCAGATCAGATTTAGAGTAGTACTACATTAAAACTTATAACTTCCTTAAAATATAGAATATAAAGATGACCAAGAGATAAATATTATATAATATAAATGAAATACACTAACATTATATGGTGATCCACTGCAACCCAAATAGCATTATGTCCTTCAGATGTTTTGGGGAGTAAGAAAATGAAATCCAAGGCATTATTTTTGTATTTACATTATGGTAGGGGTAATGGTTGTAACGTAACCGTAGAATTATGTATCTTAACCTTAACATGTTGGAATAATAAGAATCAAAACACATACCATGAAATAACCCTTTTCATATTATCCCACTAGAAATACTATTTCAAATCTGTATACAAATTCCAACTTCCGATATCAATAGAGAATGATGAACTTTGAGCATCATAAAATAACTCCTTCAAATACGGTATTGATATAATATATACTTGATTAATGAACCTTATCATTCAATCCTAATCTTAGCTGAAATAAGAAAAATTAAACACCTTCTACTATAGTTACACAACTTCTAGTTGTGACTCTTTAATCATCACTTGGATAGATGATTGAACATTCATATGAGAAAGATATTATATGTCCACTTTTCTTATTATTTAAAGATCTATCTTCTATAAATCCATTTGTATTAGATATCTTTCAATCCTTATCATAAAAAAAATGATCATGGTCCTTCTGAACTAGAGCACCAACAACCACATTCTCTTTCCCAAGGTAGCAATGTATGAAGCTGTCATAATCTTTAAAGAACTCCCCAAATCAAATTTTTTGTATATTCATATATTTATGTGTGAATATATACTTCAATATTTTAAGATCTGTATATATATATATATGTATATGAATACTTTTAAAATATATATAACTCCTCTATATATTTAATGAAAAAATTAATGATATCATCTCTAAATATCATGTTAGGTATTTTTTCTCATGGATTTTAAATTAGAGAGAGGAATAATATACTAAAATTCCTTTCTACACGAGAACAAAACCTGATCCCTTATCTAATGAGTAACTATAGAAAAAAATACCTTCCTTACTATATGATAGTGTGAGAATAATACACTGACCAATATTCTCTTCGTTTCCTTGAAATTTACCTCACATTCTCTGACCAATGTTACTTAAATCCCTTCTATGTAATTTTTTTATTGAATTCTATTTCCATGATAAATTTCTCAAAATTCATCAATAATATCCACCTAATAGAAGAAAACTATTAATATCAGTTTCTGGGGTTGGTCCTGTCCAGTACATAATTAATTCTACATTTTAAGGATCCATCTATATACCACCACATGATATTATATGATCTGAGATTGAAACTTTATATATCCATAATTAATAATTTATAAATTTAGCATACAACGTATTACTCCTCAAGGTATTCAACACAGTTCTCAAATAATCTTCATGCTCTTCCTTTCTATTGGAATATATAAGAATATCATATATAAAGACTACCATGAATTGATTGAGGTAAAATCTATTGAATTTATTGATTAAATCTATGAAGATAACGAGGGAAGTGGTATGAACAAATGGAATCACTATAAATTCATAATGTTCATAACTTGTATGAAATATTTTCTTGGGTTTTCCTCCTTCTCGACCCTTAGTAAATTATATGTTGAATTAAGGTCAATCTTAAAAAAATGATGAGATTTTCATAGTTGATCATAAAAGTTACCAATATAAGGTATATGATGCTTATTCTTGAGAGTGATATTTTTTAGTTATCAATAATTAAAATAAAATGCATTGACCAATATTTCTTCATAACAAAATCTATAGTTGTAACCCAATATGATCCACTCATAATTAGACTAATCCCAATGGTTTTCACCAATATTTTCTAATATTAATATCAAAAAATAACTAAACCTATATATTATACCAACTATAGTGATATGATCATTTAATAAATATATATTATATATTTTTGGATGTATATTCAATACATATCACAATAATACATTCCGGAGGACCATAAAGATTTATTATCTTTTGATAATTGACTCATAAAGTAATTTTCATGAAAGATATTCAATACCACCAACAAAATTTTTCACATATAGAACCCTTTTATGATTATCATAGTTAATATTTTTCTTCCTAACTTGGGTAATGTGGAAACATAAGAAGTGGTGAGATCAGATGATCAATAAGGGTAAACATGGGGTACATCAGCCTATGTTCTTATGTGAGCATAATATACGAATAAGGGGATGAGAAAATAACCATAAATTAAGAAAACAATATCCAATATGACAAGATCATAAATCATGATTCCTATAATTTGGCAAACATTAAAACATATATTCCTTTCACATTTGAAATAAAATTCTTAAATATAATGTTTAGAAAACATTGTAAAAATTATTTTTTGAAACTTTTAAAAAAAATTAAAATGTGGTCTAAAATTAATTTAAACAATCATTGGATAATATAAATTAACATTCTTGAATATTTTTATAGAATATAGACATGAAAGAGAAAGTTCATCAACCAAAGATAAAATAAGGTTAGTTTTTCTTAAACACGTTGTATTGATAAGTTTAAGTATGAAAGAGTGTAAAATGGTAATAAAAATTGAAAACCATATAAATAACCATTGGATAATAAAATATACATTTTTAAATAAAAAGGATCATATAATTTCCCTCAATATAAATTTAACATATGTAATCTTGAAAAAAATGAGATTAAAACAAAAACCCTTACTGCTTTAGTAACTTTTGTGTGCATGGAGGTTCTCACATTTCCTTAATGTGTTTTTATAAAATCAAAAAAATATTTGTAGTTGGATATCTTTAGTAACTTTTGAATAATAAAACCATTTAAATAAATTAATTCAAATTAAAAATTAAATAACAATAATATAAATTGATTTATTATATAAAATATCAATTGGGATGTTTATACACCATATAGACACTAATATGTGCTTAACATGAAGCACGTATCAATGAAACAATATTGAGAAGAAGAACACTTACCTCTTTATTAATATCAGAATCAAAACCTCGTGAAAGAGAGAGAATTATATTAATTTTTAAATACACATAATATTATTTAAAACAGTCATAAAATACTTTCATGTAAAGTATATATTGTACAAAAACAAACAATTTGTGAATATTTCATATGTATTATAGAAATAAATCTGAGCCTAGAAACCCATTCCTCACCTCCCGTCTTTCTTCATATGCATTAAAAACACATGTATAAAATATAAGTTTAATGTAAATATTTTATATAACTCTATTAAAATACATATTACTTTATATAATTCCCTTATAACTTAAAAATTCCCTTTATTAACAATTCTTCAATAAAATCATTATTCTGGTGAAACTAGTCAATTTTTCATGCATGTTTTGGTTTGATGGATATAGTCCATACACCTTTGTCAGTGATTCATCATATATATTATCTTAATCATTTCATAAGTATCATATTTTTAAATTATATAAAATTTTATAACTTCCCATTTAAACTGGTGATGAAAAATGGATAACATCACTTCATAGAGACAATAGTCTGTACGTTCACACGAGTGATACTTCCAATTTATGATGAATGGAATGAAAGAAATTTAAAAAATAATTTACCATTATGGAATAATAATTATATCCTAAAAATAATATACATTAATAAAATCAATCCTTATTACCATTCGTTTAAATAGGAAAAAATGAATCACATCACTTTGTGGAAGGGGTAGCCCACACGCATACCTGACTGACATTATCATTATACAATGGATGTTAATGAAATCTAAAATGATAACAATGTTAAACTAAAAACATATAAATATAGTACATTTAATGATTAAATCATGCTAATGTGGTTATAGAACATTTCGATGATATTTACGAAGAAATAAACTAAAAAATGATTTGCAAGAACATATACCTCTTCTGTGAGCATCCTCCTTTAAAAAACACATTAATAGTTCTTAGATAGTTTTTTTGGAAAGAAAAAAAACATCTAGGACATGTATAAGGATGTTTAGAGAGTAGTTTTAAATATATTATTAATGATAAATGGCTCAATTGGGATATAAAATAGAGAAGAGGAGGCAACCTTTTAGAAGTGAGGGTAGTGTGCACTAGTAATTATCAAGAATATTAAAATATAACAATGTCACTCTCATGGGAAATTGGATACAAATTTACTCAAGGAAAAATTTGGGATGATATAGTATATAAATTCAGTAATAAAATAGTATTTAGATAAATTTCAGTTTATTTAACCCTTATCTCATTAGTTTAATCCCTAATTAACCCTTTTATCATTTATCGTAGTAATGAATCTTTGCCTCAGTTTCTATTCATACTATCCAAAAATAAAATTGAACTCTTTAATAAATTTATACATGATGATTATAAATATGGAAAAAATATATAAGATTCAATTTTTATAGGTATAATAATGTTATTTTAAAATAAGTTCACAAAATATAATGAAAACGGTTAAAAAAAACAAAATTAAGCATAAAACTGAATTTATTCTCATTCCTTTCCTAGAAAAACCATTAAATGAATGTTAATATATTTTATTGAATATATAATCTAAATTTTATATTGAAATAACTCTCTAATACTTATTAATTCAATTTATTATTATAAAACACATTGCACATACTAAAATTGTTTTATGAAAACATATATATATCTTTTTACCCTCAAATGATTTTCTCTCCATTTCTAACCAATTGATAATCAATGAATGAGTGATTATTATTTTTTCAAAATTAAATGCCAATATATTTCATTAAAATACTAGATTATTAGTGATCAAGATAGATAATATATATAAAAAGATAATACTTTGAAAAATTGATCTTTTAACATAAAAAGATATTTTTTAACATTTATAATTGAGTACTTAATCTTGAGGTATTAATAAATTCCATTTCATTAAAGAAAACATTTATATGTAATTTTCATAATTAATTTATTCCTATTTAGTAACTCAAATCCAATGGTTAATATATAATAATAATATTTAATAATAATATTTCAATAGTATATCACAGTTTGTCTAATCTCAGTATTTCATTTAAATAAAGATATCAAACACATACAATTTATTTAAAACGGAGTATATAATATAATACATGGGTGTTAAAATTACCCACAATTTAGAGTTATTGTAAAGAATATGAATAAAATTCACATTAATATTCTCAAATTATCTCTCGTTGATAACACTTATCAACCTTAGATACCAATAGTTAATAGATTTTAGGCTATATCTATTAGAGATTTTAAAATTATTATTATTACCATCATATAAAACCAATATATATCAGTGGGTGGGTATCATATATAATTTAATTTTATTATTTAATTTAAATGAAATTTATTCCACTAAAAAATATTCCCCTAAACATCATATTCCTATAGCGAGTCAAGATATATATTTAAATAAGTAATGAGTTTTCTAGGGAGTTCCAATAATAACTTAAATATTTAGGTAGACAATTATCCTAATAAAAATAGTTTTGAATATTGGATAGTTGATTAGATACAAAGTTATCCGAATCTATTATATGGATTCACTAAACTCTATTCGTCTAGTATACTTCCTAAGGGTTGCCTAGCTAAGTGTAACCCTATGAAAATGTTAAAAGAAGACAAATAAAAGACAATATAGAATCACTCTAATAGGGTAGCACCTACCCACAAATGATTTGATATTATCTACCACTTGTTTCCTTATAGAAGATAATTCAAGGGACCCTTATAGAACAGAACCTACTCGGTTGAATGATCTAGGTCTTGATAGGTGCCCAATCAAAATAAATCTAAATCATATGATTTAATGGTATTTCTATGTCACAAATTTAATATAAGTCACATATATAATAAATTAACAAAAATTTAATCTTATAAAATATTTATATTCTAATGTTTTATTGATTTTTTGTATTCATTGTTTTACCATTTTGATTTTATAATCCTTCTCCTAGACAAAAAATTAATGTGTTCCCAGAAAATTTATGCGAAACTCTTTACAAAACCCACGTGTTTACGTTACTCACTGAAACAATGAATCCAACAATATTCATATATATCTAAATAAATAATTTTTATAACTTACTAAAACATTTAATTTAAACTAATATAGTTATATGAGATTGAAAAACCCCACATGAGTAAGCCCAAAGTGACAAATAACCAAGATCAATCAATTTTTGACAATGAATATGCCTATATGATAATAGGTTGGTTGACCCTATGACCCATAACCAAAGAGACTTTACCCAAGAGATAATCTAATTCATCATATCTCTGATTCCTTTTATGAAAAACAATACTAAAAATAAATTCTAAATCTCATAACTTGAATAAGAAATAGAGGTCATGGTAGATGAAAAATAAATTGTATGGCGTCATACATAACATGTAATTCCTGAATCTATCTCCTAGAAGCAGTTTAATAGTTAAAAATAAAGCATGAAAAATATTAAAATTTATTATACCATTTTCTAAACATGAATATCAAAATAAATTAACAAATCAATAAATTGTTTCCAAAACATGAGACATACATTCATGAACAATTCCTAAATAAATGCCAATTATAATTTTTTTAAATTAACAAGAATATTTTTTTTTAATTTTAATAATTACTATATATTATTTTATATTATATAGAATTTATATGACATATCACAAATTGTAATAATTTTTAAAATCAAATTATATTATATAAAAATTTTATGTAATCTAAATATCATATATTTAAAATTTATAAACACTTTATAAATTATCCCTTATGATTTATAAATAAACCTTTTTCACATCTAAACCAAAGAATTACACAAAATATTAAAAATGTATTTTAAATATTAGTTGGTTGTATTTTGGAATATAAAATTTCATAAAAATTTATTTAAATAATATCAATCCCTTTATAATTAATTAATTAATTTAAAAACCATATATAATAAGTATTCCCCAAAATAACTTTTATCATGATTTGTAAACATTTAATAAACCATTAAAATAATTGAAATGTAAAAAAATACTTTTTAAAATATTTTTTACCTTCATATGGAATCTCCATTCTATATAGGGGTAAACTCCAACTATCCTTATAAAAACTATATGTGTAAGGGTTGATGAACATGACCCTTACACAATGTATTCTGCGTAAGGGTACTAAAGCATTTACCTTTACATAAATCCTTTTTGTAAAGGTAAATATCAAATTACTCTTATGCGAGAGCCCTCAAAAAAGGTAATTACTGTTTTAATTTTATGTAAACCCCCTTTTGTAAAGATAAACCTCAAACTACCATTATATGAGATTCTTGTGTAAAGGTAAACATCAAATTACCTTCACCGGAGCTGGGAACAAGTTGCATCTATGTAAAGGTATCCTACCACTAACTTTAAAAATAATATTTTAGGGAACCATTTATTTTAATATGCCTATAATTTATTTTAAAAGAAAACTATTCATGATATTTTTACTAACATACAACATTGAAATTTATAAGAATTGTGATATACTATAAAAATATTATTATTTAAACATAGACATTATAACCTAGACATTAAATTATTATATGAATAATAATAAAAAACTCATTGAAAATATGTATAAATTTTCTATGTAGTGAAAATATATTTACTAATACATAATCACTCAATTTTTCATAAAGTCATTTTATGCTTCAAAAATATGCTTTCTTTAATAATGATTTTTATTTCATTTTTTGAGTAAATTTTAAAATAAAATTTTGCTATTTTTATAAATTTTACACGATTTAAATGAAATAAATTTTGAAATCATAATATCAAAATTATCTTAGAGTGGGATTTTGGATTTTTTTTTGAAAAGTTTGATTTTCTCATTGAATAGTAACAAATATCGTCATTAAAAAAAACAATCATTTTCTTTCATTAAATACAGTTATTAAAAAGAACCATTATTTTTTGGATTTTATATTAAATAAAAATTATTCCCATTTAGTTAAATTTAATATAATTAATTATATATGAATGAACATTATACTTTATTTTGATATGAGTTCTTTTTTAGGCTTAAAAATGAATTTTTCTAAAGACTATTTTCATTGCATGTTTCATATTTATCGTGAATTATTTTATAACACTTAGAGAAATTAAAACATGAAAAACGTATTATATATTTGGAATCATGATGTCAAAAATTTGGTAAATAGGTCCCTTTTATTTTTATTTGTTATGAATAGTAATTTTATTAAATATTTTTCACCTTGGTAAGGGTAAAATGGGAAAAATGATTAGAACTTTGAAATAAGGCCTAAAAAATACTTAAAAATTATATTTATTTTTTAAAATTTAATTTTTTCCATAACCATAAAAGACTCTATAAGTTGTAAATTTATTACCACTTTCATTTGAAAATGACTTGAATATTATTTTAAGCAGAGAATAAAAAACAAAATGACACATTTCGTATGCTATTTTTAATACAAATGTTTTTGTTATGTTTAACCCTTTTCATATGAGGAATGAATTGGACTTATCAAGTTGCAGGTGGAGCCCGCTAAAGCTCCTAAATGAATTTGTAGGTCTAATGAGACGAACTAGTGTCTTGGAACAAGGCCTTGACAAAATCTTATTTGTAGTCTTGGCACACGGCCTTGACTATGTGGTTATAAAGTCTGGCATTATAAATTTTATCATTATGAAAGTGGCTATTGATATTGCATGTGATTATTCGACTAGTAGAATATCAATGTGAGTAAGTAAATGGAAATGTTTTGATTTATATTTTCCATATTATGATGAAGTTTATGTTGAAAAGTATTTTGTGTTAGTTCTATACATTGCATTAAATGTTTATTCTTATTTATGAAAGTTTCCAATATATTTTTATCCTTACTGAGCATCTGAGCTCATCCCTTTCTATATTTTATTTTTTCCATGATGCGAAGAAGTATATTATGACTGAACTATTGGGATATTCTATGAGATCTCAGTGTTATCTATTGAAACAATTTTGTTATAGTTTTTCTATTTTATGATATAATGTAAACGTTATGAATGTATCTAGTACATCCAAGGATACTAAACTAATAGGACTTTCAAGACATGATATTTTTTGATCGTGCCAATGATACGTAATAATGCACCGACTCTGGGATTTTGGGGTCATGGCGTTACACTTGATCATAAAAAACTCCACTTCCACCTTCTCTGCACATCAAAAAAGTTTTTCATAACTTTTAAACTCACAAGAAGCTAAATACCTTCCTTAATTTGGCTTTCATCCTGAGTAAAAATGGTTGATTTTACTATCAAGATCTAGTAATAAATTTAGAGCATACCATGCCTGCTGAGTTAATTTTGCTTCATAAGCAGCCACTGAGTCATCATCCTTCCTCAATTCGAGGAATTGTTTTTCCATCCTAATACGAACCACCTTAGAAAAATATTTCCCAAGAAACATACTATTGAATTAATCCCAATAAAGAGAATCTATCTCCTCACTATCCTTGAAATTTTTAACCTTAAACCACGACGGATCAACTTCACCTTCAAAACGGTAAAAAACGAGACTAACCTTTTGATGTTCTAAACACCCCATGACATCAAAAATATTCTACGGTGCTTTAATCCGCCCTTCGGCTAGCACAAAGTTAGTTGATCCTCTAAATGATGGGGGATGTTTCCTCATGAAATGATACACTAATGACATGTTCCTCTACAGTTGATCTAGCTGATCTCATTCATGGATACCACCACCATTTATAGCATGAGTCAATTGTGCCATCATTACAAAAAATTGTTCAGTTACGATTCTAACCATCTCAGGTTGCTAATTTGGAAGGTTGTTTTCCTCTTAATGTCGTCCCATCATAGCTAACCTGTTTTCTTTGGGAAAACCATTCTGAACATAAAAATATCTTATCCGAATCAACATGGTAATCTATAAATCCTATATCATTTCAATATTACCATAAATTAATTTATGGATACTAATTTAACAATATCCTAACTCATAAAATTATCTAAACCGACCATTTATACCAACTATAATGCCCCAGACTTAAAACATTACATAATCTTGAATTAAATGAATAATTCACATTGAGGATCTTTTCAGGTTTAGAGTTTTAGAGATTTAGGACATAATTATAACACTACATCTCAAAAATTACAAAGTAGAAACCTCTACTCAGTATCCATTTTTTTCATAAAATAAAAACACTTGAAAAAAAGATTCATGTCTAGTTCCATGTTTTAGACAGCATGACTTTTCCTTGTGCCCATCTGTGACCCTATTCATCTTTAATTCCAGTGAAAGACATTTCAAAACATTGGATGAGCATAAAAAGATCATTAAGGGTTATAAAATAATGAAAGGAAACATTAGTCCGTTAAAACATAAGATTTCTAACATACCTCATGAAATCATAATATTTATGAATAACACCTAGAAAACATAAATCATAATGGTAACTTGTGTCATCCATAACATACTTACGTTATAGATTTCAAATCTATGTAGGGAGTTACATTTGGAATACCCATCACATTATATTCCCAAAATCTCTTATGATAAACATTAAAATTTACCTCTATCACCTTACCTAATGAATTGGAGAACTATCTTAGGCTCACCCTTCCTAGGTTTATCACGGAACCACCCGTATACATAAACAATTATCAAGAACCATAACATATTCAAAACACATAAAACAATAATAAAGGAATGATAACATTTCCCCATTTCAATCACTATATATCATTTAAATATATTTACATAAACAATCCATTCTCAAAACCATTTTCAATACAAAAATAAGTAAATATATTATATGATATTTATTTTCCTTCTAAAAAACATTATGGCTTGTCAAGGAATCCAAATATCAAATAACACTTGTGGCGGCGAAAAGGTCCTTGTCACCACGTACATTAAAAAGAAATATTCATTTTTTTCATTTACAAAAATGCTGGGTAGAAAAAATATTCCCTTTGAATGAAATGAAAATTCAAAGAGTTTTATACACTGTATAAAAGAAAATCGTGTATAAATCAAAATATGCCTCAATGAAAGGATATTGAGATGAAGTCCGTTACCTTATGTCTGACTTGATTCATTTTTTCTTTAATCTCATGAATAATAAACTAAAGTTAATTTATACTTTATTTATCACCTTTTTCAAGTTTATTATTCCATTTATATCCCCTATTACCATGTTATAAACATTACATAATCATTTGAGTTAATAACGGTCTTTTTGTCCATATTTGGAACTTGAGTAAAAAACGAACTTCTTATAATTAAAAGTTGTCCATGTGGTCAAATGTCCATTATATATAGAATGATATTAATTAATTAGATATCATATATATCATATATATCCAGTATATATATTTATTAATACTAGTATATAACATTTGGAGATAAGAAATGAAATGCACTATTCATGTAAATGGTAAGTCGTACGTACGTATGAACGCTACTTTCATTTCTATTTCGTATTTTAGTGGAATAAAAACATAATTATACATAGGTATATTATAATTATAGTATAATATCATATATAATTTCATTAAATCCATCCTTTATACGTTCCATGTATGGCATGAATGAGTCATATCACTTTGAGGGGGCGGTAGTCCGCACTTCCTGAAATGAAATTACAGTGGTTACCCATTATGGAAAACCATAATGTTATGATATAAATGAAAAATACACAAGAATAATAACAATATTAATATAATATATATCACATATAAATAAATTTCCATAATTATGGACACCATAATATGTGGTATGAGAAGATTGAACAATCATCATTTCGGGATGCAGTTGTTTGTCGTCCCTAGAAACAGTATGTTCATTACCCATTTTCCAGAGGTGTGTCTAAGCGTAGTTAGAATACCTATCATAAAAATAACCTAATATATTTAGGATACTGGTGTTTTTATTTAAACAAATAATAAAAATAGAATAGGGAGTGAAGAAGTAAAATAAAAGAAGAGAGCTTGAGGGAAGACATTAGCTTTAAATCGGGTAACTCCCTTGGGTTTGAACCAAAAGGATTTATTGATGTGCCATATACCTAATGAAAGTCTTCTAGGTGGAATATAAGGATATTGAATGATTATTTGAGAAGATGTTGGATGAGACAAGGGTCTTGAGAGGTGTGAGTAATGAGTTAGAGGTGATGGCTTTTTATAAGGGTGAGGAGGGGCTCTTTACGAAAGATTGAAAATATTATTTTATTATAAACTAAATATCAGTTTCAAAATGTCCCAAACTTAATAAATTATAGGGTAAGACGAATATTATTTCAAATCCTCTCAACCAATAGGTTTTATACAAGTTTTGGTTTCAAATTTAACCTTATCTTTTATCTTTATCACTTAGTTAACTAATTTGAATCTTACTATGTCTTCTTGTGTATTCACACTATAAGATTAATATAGTTAATATAAAATACCAATTGAACCAAAACTGGTTAATTAATGACATATTCACACTTAAATAAGTCATTTGTCCAAATCTTATATTTTTAGTATTATTATATCATTTGATAAATTAATATTTTTTTTAAAAACCCCTTTATGTCAATTTAAATACTATTCATATCACGACTTTTTAAAAAATAAAAAACAACATGATTCTTTGGAAAAACATTAATTTATTCATAGATATCAAGCCATTATAATCTATAAAATTTGTGTATGACATAAAAAAGTTTCAAAATAACTTTATTTTAACATTTATATACTCATTTATTAAAAACATTCTTTAATGAGGTAATCATTACATCATCATTATGTCATAAGAAAATTTACTTATTTGATGTATAAAAATTAAAAATAAAATTAGATAATGTAGGAAATCATTTTATCCTTAAAATTAATATTTATAGTCGAAAATATCAATTATATAACCATACATTAAAATTGTTTGTGAAAAACAATACATGTTTATGATATTTTTATTTTTACTTTAAATAAAATGTTACTAATGCCATTATCTTACCAAAATGGATTTAAAAGGACAAAAATCTCACCCAAGGATTGTATCAGTCGGAAATGACTCATCCAATAATTTTAGGACAAGTGTTAATGTGATTTTATATTATTATAATATTATTATTTCCTTGAATTACCCTATTTATCTTTAACCGTAGTAAATAAAAATAAAAAATACTATTCAAAAAAAAATTTCATCTTTTTGATCCACATTTTACTTACTATTAACAACCATATATTTTGTTTTTTTGAAATTCAATTCATAGAAGTGGTAAAATTTCATTTAAATGAGAAACGCTGTTTTTTAACTACTACTCAGTGTTTTCACTATTCATAAAAAATTGAAGGTTTTTAGAAAAATACCACAAATTAAACCTAAGATAAATTTGATATTATGAATTCTAATATGATGTCTATTTTACTAAATTCAAAACTTATAATTTTCATTAATTAATTTAAAATTAATTCCTGTTGTCAAAACAAAAGCCTGTTTTTAAGAAATAATAACTATCAAAAGATTGACAGTTGTTTATGTCCAATTTCAAAGTGAAATTACTTCCAAGGAAAAAATTGGATTAAATAGTAAAAAAATAATCTAATTACACTTTAAAACCAAATAAAAAGATATTCTAACCATATAAATAAATTATATTAAAAGGCAGTTATGAATTAAAATACATTATGTTTCACTATTCATCAAAAAATGAATTTTATCAGAAAAATAACACAAATTTACACAAATTTTTATTGATATTCCAATTCTAAAGAATAATTTTATTTTGTCAAATAGAACATATAAAAGTGGCCAAAACTATATTTAAAAAGAGTTCTCCATCAAAAGGTGGTAGATCAACCTTTTGAAGAATATTAGACTATTTATGCTTAAAATTAGATTTATTCACATTTTAAGCCTATAAATTTTATTGGATAAATGCAAAAACAATTAACAAATATGTGTAACAATTTTTTAGTTAGTTCTGTTTATTCTTGCCAATACAACGGTTAGACGTTAACTACCATTTAAAATAATACTATATTATTATTTTTTCTGAATAACTCAATGTTGTGTGCAATGTAAGATTTCAACAAATCCCATTGTTGTGTATCAGGTATGCCATCGAACATAGCACCCCCATTAAATTAAAATTAATATTTAATTAAAAAATTTGAAAATAAATATGAATATATATTACTGTTTATTTACCTAGGATGTTCCAATATAACTACCATAACATCACTCAATAATCACAAGAAAAACAAGAATTGCAAGAAGTTAAATGAACTTATATGGAATGACCTATGCATGAAATTCAAATTCTCGGTTCCTATGATGATGCATGATTGATGTGTCTTCCCTCATATCATTGGGCCAAAGATAAAATGAAAACCTCAATCACAATAATAACAATAATGATATCATAGAATGTGCATCACGCAATAGTGAAAGGATATCAAATGTAATAGTCCAAAGAAAAACAACCATTATTATTCAAGAAACTCAAAATTTACCATGAACATGGGTTAAATATGCCCAAGAATGACTTATTTCCATGTTCCAATGAATTAAAAATATCATGTATATTGTCTCCAAATAGTAAAGTAAGAAAGGAATGACCCTGATACCACTATGATGTCTCAACCCTGGTTCCACTCAAAGGTTCCCTGAACCAGGTTGGCTACATGGTCTCAAGCGCATCTCCCTAAACACTACAGAATGTTGACTAGTAGCGATGTATTATAACGTGTCCTTGGTGAGACTATTTACTAGTTACCATAATGTAGAATAATGGATAAATATAATAACAAGTAAATAACAGAATAAATATAAGTAAACATGTGTCACAAAACATAACAGACACTATAACACTGGACTAGTTCCCATCCATAGTTAAAGAAGACAATAATAATAAACATCTAAAGAAACATACAATAGTACTCAAAAGCTGATGATAATGTATGTCATATATCTACGAAATTGGAAAATAGGTATACATGGAATCATGCAATACATGCTACAAAAAAGAATAACAAAGAAGCCAAAAACTATGGAAGCTTCCTGAGCTCCAACTCAATCATTTACTATCAGGACCCTTTATAAAAAAACTAGGAAATATTAGGTATTTAAGGTGGGAAAATTCCCTTTATCAACACACATATACATATAATCTTCCCGGGTACAAATGGTGGCCTAGATAAAGTGTGAGACAATTCTCTATAGGCCACCACCAATGATGTCTATAACATCTCGTCTATGTAATATAAACTTAAATAATGTGTGGGAATACATATATGAAAGTAAAGTAGTATGATAAGGTAAATACCATGTACCCACTTCATCCGCAACTGGTGTCTGAACATAAAACCATTTAATTTATTAAATATGATCCAGTTTTTATAGTAAGTTGTATGATGTATAAACAACAATGACATCATAAAATTATAATAATAATAGAGAATCCAAGGCACAATAAGGCATCAATGATGATGATAATAATGATAGAGTATCCCAAGGTAATAACCAATGAATCGTTGACTTTAGGGTTTAATCCAACTCAATAATAATCTATGGCCTAGCTATTAGAGGTATGCATGTCATCCAAGGGTCATTGCCCAAGGTATTGCACTGGTACATGATTCAAACCATTTCCAAGGAATTCATCAAAGGAAAAATGTGATATGAAATGAGAATGCCTAATGGGTGTAACCGTGGATCTTCATGTATATAGACATCACACTACATATATGTAGTGTATTCAAGGAATCCTATAATAATATTGGAGGGATCCTATGGTTTTATACATGGCATCCACTAGTAGAAAAAAGTCTATGTTCAAAGGTGGGTATTAACCATCAAACGTAGTATCCTTGAATCGAAATGGATTCCATGAGGGCTCAAGGAATTACCTTAGGAATCCAATGATGTCTTGAGTCTGACAACTTCTATAATGATATGAATGTTAGTATGAAATAAGAACCTTATACTTGATTCATAATTTGGTTAAGTAATGTAATATTTAATTCTTTTAATAAATCATTTGCTTTAAGATGTTGAATTTCATTAGCGTGTTAAGGCTAAAAGGAAATGAAACCATTTACTAGTTCAATTGAGTCATAATATACTCATTATGTTCACTCCATTAACTTCCATTAAGAATGTAAAGGTGTGATATGAATGTGAAACCAATCCATTTAATTACATTTAATTAGACCAAGACATAAAAATAGTATAATTTCCATTCATAAGTAAGATTCAACAATTATATTGAAACACACACCTTAGAAGGTTCATGTTACATTATCATATTCAAGGCGAACCATTAAAATTCATTGATTTAATTAAACACTCACCTTTTTCAAAGTCAAGTCAAGAAATACTAGAATGGTGGTGCAAATAATCACAAAGAAACACTAAAGGTATAATTAAGGAAAACCCCCTACTTGGGGTCGTCGACGTTGATGTCATAAGCTCCAACCAGGGATGAAATATATATCAACGGTATTAGAATATGTTTCTAATGTCTATAATTAATGAACATGAATTTAATAGGCCACAACCATTGAAATCGGCATCTACACACAACGAAAATTTATAAAACAGAAAAACATAATATGTGAGTTACAAAAAACATACCATAAGTCCATACATATATCCTTGTCCAGTATCAACATTTACATTGGACTAGAATAAAATTGATTTGAAGAATGGATCTACACCCTAAAAATAGGCCATATGAGCCTACATCTAAATAGTGTCACCAAGGGAAATAAGAATAAAAAATGGATAAAAAGGAATTGATTACTTACTAATGCATATCCGACCTGAAGAATGAGGATGGAATCAAAATTAAGATCTGTTCTCATGATATAAATATAGGAAAGAGGGATTGAGATCTCCAAAATGGGACAGGATATCTTTTTGTCTTCTGGAAAGAGCCAAATAAGGAGGGAAAGATATTATACCACTAAGGGTATTTTCATAAATTCACCCAGAAAAAGAGGCGCACGATTTGGCTGCACAGTTGGTCAAACCATGCACCAACCATGCGATATTCATATGCTAAAAACTACAAAGGTCTCACATAGGTTTGTGGCCCTTGAGGCACGGTTAGGGAAAACCATGCACCCTTCTTCACCCCACTATCCATCCACCCACGGTAAGCAGAGACTGTGCAAGCTGGGATGGACGGTATCTAAAAATCATGTGGACCTGTACATGTCTCCACTATCCTAGGTTTTGATCTCTAAAAAGACTCTGACACCTCCGAAACCATTATGAACTCAATATTCAAGCATATTAGTTCTAAAATAAATAATTATACCCGACATAAAAGGATCCATACATGAGGTAAAAACTGGGTTCTTATATCCCATTCATTTGATTAGAATGTATGAAAAGTAATATCTAAATTATGAAAAATATATGGTCTACACTTTTATAAAATTAATCCATTAGTTTTCAAATTATTATAATTTAAAAAACTTATTCAAAAGTAAAAGTGAATTTTTTTATCAAAGATTGTTTTTATGCACACAATGTATTATATATCAATAAATTAAATTAATACATATTGGTGAATGATTTTAATGAAATATTTATATTATTTAATTTATCAAATGGTTTAAATATTCAATTTTTTTCAATGTATAACAAAATAATAAATACATTTTTATGCATAAAAATGTATTTTTTTCTTAAAAGAGGTATTGGTATCATTTTTCACAATTTAAAATTAAGTTCTTCCATTTATAAGTATTTAATTATATGAAATTAATTTCATATTTATAATAATTATTTTCAAATTTTTAAAAAAACACCTTTTATTTTTTGTTAATATAAATATTAACCATGATAAAATGTATCACCTTCGAAAAGGGAAAATCATGTTAATATAGATTAAAAATAAGTGGCAAGGCATTAATTTTTCAAAAATAATTATTATTTTTTGAAGTTAATTCAACCCATATCACTTAAGTGTCAAATTTTATTAGTTTAATTGAAAAAAATTCATAAAAAGGACATAAAAATTATTTAAATCAAATAAAGTTTCAAGATGTCAATCTCTTTATTTTTAATATCTCTTATGTGTCCACATAAAGGGAAAAGTGAGTTATAAAGAAATATAAGTGTCTGTTTTTAGATTTATAATATTGTTTTCATGGTAGAAATTTATTTCTAATTTTTATTAATTATTTAATGACCCTAATTTCTTATGCAACATTGATGCACTATTTCTCCAATTAATAAAAAATATATTAAATGATTTAAAAAATTAAAAGAAAAATTATTTTAGTTATTTAATGTTCTCTATGAATTTTATATAATAATATAACATATAAGTGTTTTTATAATTTTATATTATAATTTAAGATTTTTATTCATGTATTTTGTGCCCAATTATATGAATTTTTTTATAAATTAATAGTAATGATATTTTATGAGAATAATATTTTACTAAATCAGATAAAAATCATAAGAATAATAAAATAATAAAAATTGGATAAGATGTGGCTAATAAATTTCATATCATATCCATTTATATGTCTTTTAGAACCATTTATCTTGATATTGACTTAATTATTCTCTAATATTTCAAGAAATTCCATGAGTACCCCTCCCCTTTATTATAAAAGGGAACCACTTCTTTCTTTTATTCACATCACATTGAGCCTTCTATATTATCCATCCAATAAATAAATATCTTATCCACTTCCCTAAAAATATTTTAGAGGTGTTGGTCTTCTTAAAATACCAACTCTGGGTTCTATAAAAGGAGATATAATGGTGTTCTTTCCATGAAGAAGAGGTTAGATCGCTTCTGATGCAAGGTGAACACGAGGTAAGGGTTTTATATCAAAATATCAAAAATGTTTAGTATTTTTTATATTGAAGCCTCCATTTTGAGAAATATTTTATTGTTTTAATCCATATACATGTTTTTTAAAATGTTTTCAATAATGTTTTTACAATTATCCTATAATTATTTAATGTCATTTTTACCCATGTTTGGATTTTAAAAAAACGGTTTAAAAGGGATATTTTTTGTCATTTTCCAAATGAGGTGCTTTTTGACTTTTCAAAAAAAATCTATTAAAGAAATGTTTTTTTTAAATTATACTGAATGAACATAATTTCCCACTGTTATGATGAAACAATTCTTTGAATATTCTGTTTCATGTTTGTAGGGTTCTTTTCAAAGAAAATTGTTTCTTTATTCCATGAATAGTTTTAGATATTAAAATGTGTTTTCTAAAATTTTAAATGATATTTTCCTCAAGAAGGATTTAATGAAATTTTTACGGCATCAATATTCATAAAAAATAACAATCCTTGATTCTAATTATGATTTACTAGGGTTATGATCCAAATATACCATCCTTATTCTTTATTTGGATGGTTTATGTTTACGATGAAAAGATAAAATATTTAAGAAATACATTTTTATTGATGGGTTCTGATATGAAAAATGTTCTATAATTCTGTGACACACATATGTATATTTTTCATTTTTTGATTTATGAGGCTATATCTCTCTCTAATGAATTTGGTAAATTATTATATTTCATAAGATAGTTATGGGAAACAAGTTAATGTGCTTGATATGTCATGGTAAAAAAGTCAAAGTTCTGGATTTGTTATGCAAAACAAGCCGATGTTCCTGATCCACCATAGGAAACAGGTGGTGCTTATTAATCTGATGGTCTTAGTAATTATCCTTTACATATGAAATAAGTTCCATACTTAGGATTATTCCACACACATTCATGACATGAACTTATGGTTCATGAATGAGTTATGATGAGTTCTAATTATTACAATTCTTGTATTTTAAGATTTTAATGGTTTATTCCAAAACTCATATTTATGATATTATTCATATTGGGTATGGACTTTGTAAGTTATAGTCATTGTCACACACCTTTATTCTTATCATATTCTTTTATATGACCATTGATTGATATCTCTAATTTTTACCTTTAATGATCATCTGAGCACACCCTTTTCTATTGTTTCCTTTCCACATGTTATGAATAATTCTTTAAGTATAGTATGCATATGAAGTGTACTATGAGAGAAGAAAATTATGAGATTTTTTGGAGATCTTTCATAAAATAATAATATTGTACATATGGTCTCTAAATACACTAAACCTGTAAAGTTCTGGCTTGGATTTTATTGTTATGAACTGAATATTCATCTAAATAGATTTAATATTTATGTATGAAAATCCGGGTCTACTATAATTAGTATCAGGGTAGTGTTTAGTCAATCATTAGAGGAAAGTTTTGGAAACAATTTAAGAAAATACTAGTGATAGTTCAACGTATGGGATAAAATCCTAAAATTTTGGCAATGGTCAAAAATGAAATGTTTTAACCGAAAGGTTTCATAGAAGAAGGCGTCATGATTTAGACATTCTATAATTTTTTTTAGAAATATATGGTTATCCACTATGAATATTATTTCTCACACATTGAGTTTTGGTTTTAGTCAACATATGGAATTTCAATGAATCATGTTAACGATGAATGAAATGTAAAATTCAATGATTTTCCACCAGAGTAAGATAATGTTATGGGAGATAGAATATATAATCTTGTAGTTAGGATCATCAAAATTTTCTCTTGCTATAAATCTTACTGAGTTACCATGTAATCATAGGAAGGAACAATTCATAGTGAAATATTTCATGCGGAAACATCTATTTCTTTAGTGGATCCTTTGATAGACTAGTGGATGAGAGATGGATCAACAACATTGAGAAACTATTTTCTATTCTTCAATGCTTGAGACATGAAAATGATTTCAAATATATTTATCATCTGGACGGTGAATAAGATCAATGATGAAATCTTATCAAGAATATGAGGATAGAGGATGAAATTGAATCCCTAGAAAGTGATGAGATTATGGGTATATTATTTAGTAAGTACTTCCCTTATATTCTACACACAAAGAAGGATATGTTATTTCTTGAGCTAAAGAAAAAGGATGATGAATCCATTGGTACCTATGAGGAAACTTTTACAAGGATTTAAAGGTATGCCTATATATTAATTATTATGCCTAAAAGTAAAATTAATCAATTCTCTAGTGGCTTAATACTATGTCTTTTAAAATAATTTGCTAGATGATACTTCATTATTTATGAATAAATCATTCAATTTGATCTCAATGAAGAAATATAAATTGGAGATTCCAAATATTTCCATGATTTTGATAAGAAAATAAATCCCAAATATCATAAAAATGTGTATAAATTATATAGTGGAAAGAAATTCCATCCATCTAAGTGACAAAAATCTAGGAAGAAAGATCAATGGAGGTGTTTGAATGGAAGTGAGTGGTGTTTTAAATGTGGAAAGGTGGGTCATAAATCCAATGAATGTTGCAAGCTGATGAATAGTCCAATTAATGTTATGGATGAATAAAATATTCTAAATAATGAACCACCCAATATGCAATGTTCCAAATGGAATGAACATGGTATTATTCCAAATAGTGTATGAATCCAAATGTTTTTGATGATAAGTGCCATCAAAATTTTAATCCTAAAGTCAAAGGGAAATATTTTTTGATCACAATAATTGATATGGGTTATAAGAATTATGTTTTTAAAGGTACATTTATCATCCACTCTAGAAAAACTAATGTATTATTTTATTCAATATCTACCCACTCTATTATTGTTATATAATTTTCTAAGGGTATATCTGTTTAACATAAATAATTTTATGTTGAGTTTTATATAAAACCCCCTAAGGGAATAATGATCACTTATCAAGACTATAGTTTCACTTATATTGATGTTTGTAGGAAAGTGATTACAATAAATCTTGTGATTCCCCCTTCATTTGAATTCAATGTGATTATTAGAATGGTATGCCATTCTCTATGTAGAGCCCATATCAATCTCTGAGTAAGGTAAGTCACATTACATATTCAGAATAAGCCTATGATCATTTATTGATGTGAGGATTAATATGAACATCTAATAGAAATAGATTTTATATTTTGGGTATTAATTCTTATACATGAATGTTTACTATCTCAGATGGTTGGGGAGAAAATTAATATTAAGGATGCATATATTTTTAGTAGATTTGTTTGATGTCCTTCTAAAACAATTATTAGGACGTCAACTAAATCTAGAAGTTGGGATTTCAATAAAACTCACACCTGGTGCTATAAATATTTAAATGACTCTTTTTATAAGGTCCCGAATTTATTTTTAGGAAATGAAGATGAAATTAAATAAGAATCTTGAAAAAGGATTTATTTGGTCAAGTGAGACACCTTGGGGTGGACATGTTCTCTTTATTAATATGAACGATCGATTAGTGAAACTCTACATTGATTATTTATAACTTAAAAAGATAATTATAAATAATATAAATCCTCTACCTCCTATTGATGACTCATTTGATCAAATATGAAAAGATAAATACTTTTTCTATATTGGCCTTTGTTCTGGATATCATCAATTGAGATTCATGAAAAATGATATAGTAAAGGAGGAATTCCATATAAGGCATGGACACTAAGAATTTATAGTGATTCCTTTTAGTCTTACTAATGTCCTCGTTATCTTCATGTATTTATTTAACAGAGTCTTTGAAGACTACCCTAGTTAGTTTGTGATAGTCTTTATAAATGATATTCATGTATATTAAAAGAGAAAGGAAGAGCATGAAGATCACTTAAGGCATGTGTTAAAGACCCTAATGAAGGAGAATATTTATGAAAAAATTATCAAGTTTGATTTTGGATTTAGAAAGTTTTATTTTTAGGCCATATAATCTTGAGTGAGTTTATATATGTAGCTCATTAAAATATAGAATTTATTTGGATATGGCATAGACAAACCACGGTAACTAAAATCTATGGTCTTATTTGTTTTCCTATATCATATCGGTGATTTTTTGAATGTTTTATCAGATATAAAATCCACTCACCATGTCAACTCAAAAGGGATCCATGTTACTTTGAACTGATGAATGTAAGGAATGTTTTATAGAACAGAAGAGAAAGCTAGAATGTACACCTATGCTTAAACCCCTTATAGAAGAGATGAGTTTCTAATCTATAGTGATGCATCAAAGAAAGGACCTAGATGATTCCTACTGAATAATGATATGGTTATAGCTTATGCCTCAGGATAATTAAAGGCTCATGAAAAAAATTACCCAACTCATGATTTGGAGTTAGCTGTGGTTATTTTTCCATTAAATATATAGTGGAATTATCTCTATAGAGAATATTGCGACATATATAATGATAAAAAAATAAAGTATCTTTTCACTCAAAAATAGATTTTCATTATGCAAATAAATTTTTTGGAACTGATTAAAGATTATGATTTCTGAATAAATTTCAACCTTGGGAAGGAGAACAAGGTGGTAAATTCTAGAAGTCAAAAGGATCATGCTAACATATCTACAATGAGAATCAATAAAGATATAATATTTATAGACTTTAAAAGTATTTATCTTGAAATATTCTTGGATGGGGAGAAATATTATTTTTATCAAATGAATATTCATCAATATATATAAGTAAAGATGAAGGAAGAACAAAAGGAATATGTGGAGCTACAAATAAAGGTATGAACTGTTCATGAGTTCAACATTGACTGTGAGGGGATAATAAGGATTAGGAACCATGTCTATGCAATTTTCATAGCATATTTTAAGAAAATTATCTTAGATGATACTCATAGTTCATCATTTTCTATTCATATTGGAAGCACAAAGATGTATAGATTCCTGAAAGAGTATAATTGGTGGGATGGGATAAAAACAGATTGTAGAGTATTTTTCTCGGTGCTTGGTATGTCAACAAGTTAAAGATGAGAAATAGATGTCTAATGGTATGTTACAATCATTACCCATATCAAAATGGAAATGGGAAAAATTATAATGGAATTAGTTTTCAGTCTCCCCAAAACATCTAAAGGGAATAATTCTATATGGGCGGTAGTCGATCACCTTGAGAAGTGAGAACACATTGTATCCATTAGATAAGATTTATCTATCTATAAACTTATTCAGTTATATATTATGGAAGTGGTAATATTGCATGGTGTACCACTATTAGTTATATCTAAATGGGATATGAGATTTACCTCAATGTTTTGGAGAAGTTTACAGTAGGCTTTAGATATAGAGGTAAGTTTCCGCACTTCTTAACATCCTCAGATTGATTTTTAGTCTAAGAGTGTTACTCAAACTCAAAAAGACATGTCGAGATACTTCTCTAAAGATTTCAAAGGTGGTTGGGATCAACACCTTCCTTTAGTATAATTTTCATACAATAATTTCTTCCATGCAATCATTTCGATGGATCCTTACAAATTCTTATAGGGTAATAAGTGAATAACTCCAACACACTGGAATGAAGTTAGATAAAGTCATATATTTTCCCCACTACAAGAAATTTAGGTTATAGACACACCCATATATCCATCATTTAAAAAAATACATGGCTATAGCATAACATATTTCCATAGGTCATAAAATACCCATGGAAGCAAGCCCCACCCCAGTTTATTCTATACTCATGATCTCCCCCACATGACAGTCCTCCATTGATGCTTCCACCCAACCTCCTATGATCCTCCTTTGATAACATGACCACCTTACCTCCCCATGATCCTCCTCATATGATGTAGCCACCCCACCCCTACTAATGATACTCTGAGGTGAGCTCCAGAATTTTTATTTCAATTCATCTCTGATATAGCCACCCCATCTCCCCACTATCTTCCTCCTCCAAAATGGATCTGACATGACTATGACTTGGATCCGACATGGTTTTGACCCAAATCATATTTAGCTTCACCCTCATCTCGGCCTTCACCTCTGCCTTTGCCTCCAACTCTGCCTCCACCTCCATCACTGTCTCCACCACCACCTTCTAACAACCCACCCCCTCGACTCATTATATGATCCCTCTGAAGTCCTCCCACATTATAGGTACTCCTACAAATCTTACCGTTTAACATTCCATGGCTCACTACTTCTGATTGGAATGCATTATAGGTTGTTTGAATGAATATTTTTATATTTTCTCAAATATCCATTTGATATCTCTTATTGGGGGATTTATTAACCTTTATTTTCCGCAATATACTGATTTATAATAATGAGTAATCTAATAACATATGATCCGGGATGGTTTTACATCCTCACATACCCACTAATTTCTTACACTGAGAAGGATTTCATTGATTTCAGAACTATAGACTCTCTAATTTTAATTAGGTTAGATTTTTTTTTGTTAACTTCTTAATTTTTTAGATTTTATTAGACAGGGTTTGGTTATTGTGACTAATTTTATTGTGTATGATTTCTTTGATTTTTTTTGTTTTATTTTCATTAGGTTTGATTATATCCCTATTTTCTATGATTTCAGATGATAAAAATAGTTGGTTTACAAATATTAATTTTAGACCACCTATAACCAAGTTACGTTAATCTCCCCCACCCATCCCTCAATATTTATAAATAATATGATTTTAAATCCTTTAGTGTAAATTATTTTTCATCCCTAGTTTCTTTTTTATTTATTTGACCCCTCCCTCTATGCTTTATTAAAAATATTGATGTTATTTTCTACTATATCTTAGATATCATAAGTATTTACTTCTTCAGAAAGCACCTCATCTCTTCTTGTGTAACAATATATTTTAATTTTAGTTTACCCTATATGTTCACTAAAGAAATTTCTTGAACTGCACTATCTATTTATTTTATTTTTATTGGCTCTCTAAAAGTTCACTATATTATATTTCTCATAAGTATAGGTTGATTGTATACTGTCATAATATTGAATCTCTAAATTGTTCCTCATTAATTTTTTGTTTCCATAATTACTATTTATTGTTTACAATATGTATTACCAAAATTTTAATTTTAAATATCATAGGAATTAATAATTCATTTTTTAGTTATTTAATCTTTATTCTATAAATATTCACATAATATTTTATTCTTCATTTTATATTATCACTTTTATGGTTCTTGGTTCGGATTATAATTCAAAAGTTACCTGAATAGCTTGAGAAATACTTATTATTTAGTAGTAATACTTATTATACATGACTATTTTATCCACTCCATGTTTATATTTATGAAACTAGTTAATTTATTCAATGTATAATAATTTATTTCTAGAATTATGCGGAACAATTGGGAACCAAAATCTAATTCCATGGGATTAATTCCAATATTTTAGCCGATTCTTGAATTCTGATATTTGATTTCTAATTATTTATGAATTCATATGGTATTTTATTTTTAAACATTGTATTCAATGTTTATTCATTTTTAATGGTCATAAAAGTTTCACATGTTTTTAACTACGTGTATTTAATCCACCTATCAAGGATTAAATAAATTGAAAAATTAGACATCATTGAAATCTACTCATGGATTTCATTTTAATCCAAAAGCTTTCTTATGATGTCAATTTAAATAGATCAATTTAGCATGAAAATATTATTATGTTTCATATAAAATACTATAAATGTTTAACATTAAATATTTTTATGTTTAATATTGAATAGTTTAATGTCAAATATTAAATATATTTTTTAATAATGTTAATTCTAACACAATCATGTTTAATATAGTTATTTTTGATATCTCAATCAATTGCTCCCTTTTCCAAGAATATATGTTAAATTTCATTTTCTTTAATGAGAAATAATTTAATATATTTAAAATCATGTATATATATTTTTATGTATTTCCACATGAAATATTTTTATGTTACACATGATATCATCAATTATGTTTTTGGTATTCTCATATTCTTCCATTAATTTTTCCCATGACTATTTATTTTTTTTCTCCCTTATCTTAATTATACATTGTTAAATTTTAATTTAGTCAATTTTTTATTAATACAAAGAATTATTTATTACTTAATTTTTTTCATAAACTTTATAGTTTATTTTTAAAGACATAAAATTGTGTAAAAATTATAAAAATTCATACTATTGTGCTTTCATATTCACTATATGAAATCTATGAAATATGTACACAATTTATTTTGATTACATTAATTGTGTAGTTAGGATTTTTTATTGATTATATAATAATGATTTTATGGTCATGTAACATGCACTGATTTGTGTAAAAAACATAAATACATTGGATATTAACTTTGGGGTTCACCGTCTATATGGAAAATATTTTCCTATTTTGTTATTTCATTATCTGTTATATATTCTCATTGTTGAATATAATAATTGTGTCATAGAACATATATTTATTTACTATATATAATATGTATTATGTATAATTTATGTTTATATATCAGAGATATATGATATTCAATGGTCTGTTTTAGTGTTTATCTCTTCTGGGTGGATCCTTCATGGCTCTTGAGGATGATTTTTCTTAGTGCTGTTGTTTTTTGGATCTTCTATTTATGGGTTGGGATCCTGAAAAATAATAAATTATATTGGAAAACTATATATTGGTTTGAATTTTTTACCTATTCTAAAATAGTTAAATCATTTCAATATCTATTATTGTTGAAAAGGGGAAAATGGTATCCATTGGGACCGATTCTATGACAAGGGAACTGCTAGATATAAAAAACTAATACATTCTAGACTACTTAGTAGAAAATTTTCAGTGGATGGAAAGAAACACCTATCTCAATTATTGAAAATGTGTAAGTGAATCTGCTTAAGTGTTCCTTTCAATATCATTATTTTATCTCTATTTTCATTGACATTATCATCAACCAAACCATTATTTATATAATATGAATTGGTTCATGGATTTGATTGGCCCAAATTGTAACACCCCAAGATTTCATAATATTTTATCTCATTAAAGTAATTCAATAGCTTGTGCTACATGCAATACTGAGTTCAAGCGCACCACAACTTATAAAACTAAAGGTTCAAAAAGTGGTTATGAATAGTATTAATTGAATTTTGAATTTTATATACTCTATATAATTTCAACATCCATATTATGTGTTTCTTAGAAATAATATAAGAACAAAATCATTTTTTTAGGATTAAAGAAGTATTTTTCAAAAAATATAAATTTATCACCTTTAATGGTGAATCCTTTTTAAAACCAATATTTGAAAATTTTATATATTCAATATAATCAAAATTAATTTCTTCTTTAGAAGCAGGACATAAAATTTTGTTAGGATATATTTTCGGTACTTTTCTGAAAACTTTCATATTTTGACGAATAGTGAAAAATAGTATGTTTTAATTGAAATTTTTTTTAATCACAAAAATTTATAGTATTAAATTATTCATTTGAAAGGTGTTGATGTATAATTAGATTATATTTTTATCATTCAATATAATGTATTTTATTATAAGTAATTATACATTTAAATTTGATATAAAAACATGTCAATCTTTTGATACTTTTTATTTTTTAAAAACCCGCTTTTCGGTTTTGACAACGGGAATTAATTTTAAATTAATAAATGAAAATTCTATGTTTTGAATTTGGTAAAATAGACTTCATTTTTAAATTCATAATATCAAAATTATCTTTGGGTTAATTTTTGGTATTTTTCTGAAAACTTTCAATTTTTAATGAATAGTGAAAAAATTGCGTTATTATTTAAAACCAACTTTTTATTTAAATAATTATTTATTTTGTTTAAATTTATTTGATGTCAAAATAGGTATATAATACATACATAGGTTCAATGTAATTAATTGGAGTAATTTTATAATAAAATTAGATCTGTCAAATTTTATTGAACTTTTTAACCTCTATTACCCACCTCCTTGGAGCATTTGCAAATTCGCATAAAACATGATTTTACCGCTTCTATGAATTGAATTTCAAAAATCTGAGAGACACGGTTAATTTCAGTAAGTAAAATGTGGTTTAATAAGATGAATTTTTCTGGTGAATAATATCTTTTGACTTTTATTTACCATGGTTAAATGTAAATAGGGTAATTAAGGATGAATATGATATCATAATTACCCTAAAACATGTCATAATTCTATTGGAAAAATACTATTCGACCAATAAAACCTTAGGAATAAAATATGATCCTCTTTGGTCCACTTGGATTATATTAGGACATTTATTATTATTTTATTTAATGAATAATTAAAAGAAAAAAATTCAATGTTTAAAAACTAACCATTTTAATATAGGGCTACACACAATATAAATTCTACTAAAAAATTCATTAGAAAGATAAATTTTTTTTCTTACACAATGATATTTTATTTAAAATTTTTAGAAATTAAATAATTTAATTTATTTAGGACACAATGATGATGCATTAATTACCATATTAATTAAATATTAAACTAATTGATATTATAGATATCCAAATAAATGTAAATTGAGACTACTGATGAATTACAATATTTTTTTAGGTTAATATGACATTTTAGTGTTAGTTAAATAAATTTTATTTGAAGTGATAATGTTTTTATGACTTTGAAATAAATCAAATACAAAATAGTGTTAAAATTGACATAATTCAGTTTAAAAAAAATACTATATTATTAATTGATATAATATTCTTAAAAATATATGGTTCGGCGAAAAGACTTAGATAAGTTTATATATATTAATAATTAACCACAAGGGGTTCTCTTTTCATGTTATAGTAATTTTATTAACCATATAATATAAAAATAACAAGAGACATGGTAAATGTCAAACTATTTAACTAAGAGTTAAATCTAAATGATAAGGTTAATATAGTGACCGAAACCTATATAAAACCTATTAGTTGAGTGGTTTGTGACCCATCCCCACCTTATCCTCTAAATAAATCATTTTGGAGCCATTAGAAACCGATAATTAGTTTATTATAAAATAATATTTCAAGGTTTTCCTAAAGTTACCCTCACATCTTTTATAAAAGGGTATTTCCCCTTCTCTTAATTTCATACCTCCAAAGCCATTTGGCTCGGCCAATATGACAACCCTGCTTTTTATTAAAACATAAGCATGCTTTATTACATAAAACTTCACTTGATACAACAAAGAAGATCGAGGGGTTTAGTGTCTTTGGGGCTTAGGATCATTACATAAAAACTTTAAACTTGAAAAACATCATCTTTATTGAAAACTTCCTTTACATGACCACAACATTCCTTCGTACATAGCATTGCATGGGATAACCTGAGGACATGCATAAGAAAAGGGTGAGCTATAAAGCCTATTAAGGGAGTACACAATGAATAACATGAGGAGTACAATACATGTTAGGAAATAGGAACATCAATAGAGAATTAGAGTAACATGAACATAAAGTCATGATAAAGCATGATAAACATAACATGGAAATGTGGCAACAACACTTAACATTGAATTAGCATGAGCCAAGGCTCATTGCACATGGAGCATGAGTAAACCCTCATTGCACTTGAAGCACGAGTAAACCCTATTTGCACTTGAATTATCATGAGTCAACACTCATTTCACATGACGTATCATGATACTATACTTTACCCAATGCATTGGAGTGCTATAAAGGGCGCACCCTTCTTAAACATTTCATTTCATGCATAAGTGTGCCACATGGATCATAAAACATGGATTCATAAAACATAATCATTTATTCCACGATAAATGAATGTGGAATTCATACATGAAACATTATAATAAATAAGTAAATGTACATAAAGGTGAATACCCTTGATGGAGAAATTGGCATGGTATTCACTACACAATGATATTGGCTTAGAAAATCGGTGTGATTTCGGCAGCGTAACGGCGTGACATAAGAATTCATAAAAAAGGTTGATGAAAGAGAAAGGGGTTCCTCATCATATTTACATGTAATGGACTGTAAGGAGGTCATATAGATACATGTCCCAACAATTGAAAAGGAATTTAGATTCATGATACAAAAGTATTGCTTGAATATAAAAGAGGAGAAAAAGGTTTCTTTCGGAATTTTGGCATAGTAACGGGTGTACATGGGAGGCTTTTAATGAGAGAGAATGGGGTCTCCCATCATTCAAACAATAATAGGGAAGTATGGGAGAGGTGAAAAACCATACCCCAACATTCATAATTGAAATTAAAAGGGCAACACAACTTAATGAAAATGACAAAAATGAGAAAGGAAGAAAAAAACCCTTACTTGGAAGTGTGCTTCCAAAGGCTAGAGAGAGGCTTGTGAGAGGCTTCTTGGGAGCTTGGGGAACCTTTAGAGGATTCTAGAGAGAGTAGGGCAGAGGTTGGACGAACTCCAAGGGCTTTGAGTGAGGAGGAAGTGGGATCTTGGGTGGGTTTATATAGGAAAGGTGAGGGAATTCTTTATTATTTAGGTTTGGGACCTCTTATATTAAAATAATCCAAACCACAAACCATACCATGGTATTTCCCCATGGTTTCTGGAAAAGGAAAGAGGAAAAAATATTTTACAAGGCCAAGGTCCGAACTTATTAAAAAAATTAGGGTTGCTTATGTGGAGGTGAGTCACACTCCCATGGAAATTAATTTAAAAAGGCAAAGTGTTGAATAAGTCTTGAGGGCGCCATTAATGCCTTGAAAAGTAAGTCAAACAAACCCAAAACCTCATTATTTTAATGATAAAACATATATTGGCCGAAAATAAGGATTATGGTATTTTATTACATCACCATTGGGTCATTATGATGTCATAAAACACATTATATATTTAAATGGTATTTAATTTTTACCCAAAAATTTGACTGTCTCAGAAAATTATGAAAAATTCACCGTTGGATAATTTCGACGTCCTGATTCAAAAAATAATATTTATTTTATCTAAATAATTATCTAAATATGTGATTTTTCACTTTTAAAATAAAAACTGACATTTATAAAAAAATTCACGGGTTTTGACAGAAATGGCTTTCAAACCTTAATAAAAATTTTAATTGCATTCATAAAATTATAAGATCAGTTATACTTAATAAAAAATTAATTTAATATTAATAATAATATTTTATTAAAATATTATTTAATTCAAAAATCCTTTAATTTAATAAAATATAATTCTTAATTAAATAATAACTAAAAACACCATTTTTACTTTAAAAACTAATTACAATGTTTCAAAAATGACTAGAAATTATATTCATTATTATATACAAAAAAATAATGTACATGAACATGGTGCTACTTATTTGTTACATAACCCCTTAAAATAGCCGCATAAGACCTAAGGGTAAGGTGTGCGATGGTGACCGACTCTTGGGGCGGCTCAGATAACATCGCTCGAGTGGTAATTTCAGTCAACTTCCACTTTTCCCATAGACGATCACGTTCGAGCTTGACTTGATGAAGCTCAGCTTGGGCTTGGTCAAGGGAAAAGCCCAAAGACACCACCTCTTTTCCGAGCTCTGACAAATGGGCTTTGTAAGGGGCAATTCTACTAGATGAGGCCATCGCTTCCTTTGTCTGAGTAGATATGGGTTCGTTAAAGCCTTATATTTATACTACTCAGATGATCACTGTTCAATGGCTATAAAAGTAATGGTCACAAATCTTAACGTAAAACTAAAGAAGTTTACATCTTATAAAAACATTTTCCATAAAGAAACATTTAACTAGATCAAGAGGGATTTTCTATTAATGAAACTTTGGGTCGTTACAATATTCCCCCCTTAAGAAATTTCGCCCTCGAAATTTTCCTTTTCCCACACTAAAACAAATGTGGGTAACTTAGAATCATCATTTCCTCCGACTCCCAAGTTTCTTCTTCAAACTTGTGGTTTCTCCACAACACCTTGACGAGGGGCATTGTCTTATTTCGTAGAACTTTTTCTCTACGATCTAAGATCTTCACTGGTTGCTCCTCATAAGAAAGATCGTCTTCTAATTGTACCACCTCGGAAGAGAGTACATGTGAAGGGTCTGGTATGTACTTCCTTAAGAGGGATACATGGAAGACATCATGCACCTTGGCCATAGTAGGTGGAAGTGCTAGTCGATAGGCCACAGCCCCAACACGATCAAGAATCTCGAAGGGGCCGATGTACCTTGGACTTAACTTCCCTTTCTTTCCAAACCTCATGACCTTCTTCCATGGAGATATGCGTAAAAACACCATGTCTCCGACTTTAAACTCAAGGTCTCGTTGACGATTATCTGCATAACTCTTATGTCGACTTTGGGCTGCCTTGATATGCTACTGAATGGTTTTCAACTTCTCCACCATTTCTTCGACCATTTCTGGTCCAAGCAGCTTACGTTCACCGACCTCATCCCAATATGCCGGTGTTCTACACCTTTTCCCATACAGGGCTTCATATGGTGCCATTTGGATGCTCGAGTGAAAACTATTATTATAAGAGAACTCAACCAGAGGAATATGTTGATCCCATCCTCCTTTAAAGTCCATTGAGCACGATCTCAACATATCCTCAAGTGTTTGGATAGTCCGCTCGGATTGGACATCAGTTTTAGGATGATAGGCCGTACTGAAGTTCTGTTCAGTATTCAGAGCATGTTGAAGACTCTTCCAAAACATAGAGGTAAATCTTGGATCTTGGTCAGACACAATAGATAGTGGTACTCCATGAAACCGTACCACTTCCCTGATATATATCCGTTCCAGTTGATCCAAAGAGAAATCCTCTCGAATAGCAATGAAGTGTGCAGTCTTTGTAAGACGATCCACAACAACCCAGATTGCATTGTTGCCTTTGGATGTCCTTGGAAGTCCAGTGACAAAGTCCATGGTGATGTTCTCCCATTTCCATTCTGGTATGGGCAATGGTTGCATCATCCCCTTAGACTTATGCCTCTCTGCCTTCACTTGCTGACACACCAGGCACTTTGATGTATATTCAGCGATCTCCTTCTTCATATTATCCCATCAAAGGTTTTCTCGGAGATCTCGATACATCTTTGTGATCCCTGGGTGAATAGAGAAATTTGAACTATGTGCATCATCCAAAAGTTCCTTCTTCAGCTCCGGACGTGATGGAACACATAGTCTTTTCCCAAACCACACAATTCCTTCTTCATTATCATTAAACTCTGAGGATTTTCCCTTTTTGATAGATTCCACTTTTTCTTGGATTCCTGTATCATCCTTTTGAGCATCCTTTAACCTTTCCAAAAGAGATGGTTGAGCAATCATTTATGAAATTATTGATGATGTTCCCTTCTTTATGATTCCCACGTCTATATTCATCAAGTCTAAGAAGATTGGATCCTTTTCAATTCTCATCATTGATAGAATTGATGGATCCTTTCTACTTAGGGCATCCGCCACCTTGTTCGCCTTCCCAGGGTGGTAATGTATTGAACAGTCATAATCCTTGATGAGCTCTATCCATCTTCTCTGGCGCATATTAAGCTCTTTCTATGTGAATATATATTTAAGACTCTTGTGGTCAGTATATATCTCACATTTCTCTCCATAGAGATAATGCCGCCAGATTTTCAAGGCAAAGATCACCGCCGCCAACTCCAGATAATGCGTTGGATAGTTTCGCTCATGGATTTTCAACTGACTTGAGGCATAGGATATCACTTTATCATTTTGCATCAGCACACATCCTAAGCCCTTCTTCGAAGCATCACTGAATACCACCAAAATCTCCCCACTTGTGGGTAAAGTGAGCACGGGTACAGTGATAAGCCTCCTTTTCAACTCCATAAACTTTCTTCTCATTCATCACTCCAAGAAAACTTTACTCCCTTTCGAGTTAGCTTGGTAAGAGGGTTGGAAAATCAGGAGAAATTTCTCACAAATCGTCGATAATATCCAGCTAACCCCAAGAAGCTACAAATATCAGTTACCGATGTTGACCTCGGTCATCCCTAAATTGTATCTATTTTGGAGGGGTCCACAGATATCCCTTTGCTTGTGATGATATGGCCCACGAATGATACTTCCTTCAACCAAAACTCACACTTGCTGTACTTTTCATAGAGCTTCTCCTTGCACAAAGTCTCTAGTACAGTTTTTGAATGCTCCTCATGGTCCTCCTTGGTTTTGGAGTATATTAGAATATCATCTATAAAGACTACCACAAATTTTTCAGGGTAATCTCTAAAGACTCTATTCATCACATCCATGAATATTGTTGGAGCATTGGTGAGTCAAAAAGGCATTACTATGAATTCATAGTGCCCGTACCTTGTAAGAAAAGCAGTCTTGGGGACATCTTCTTTCTTCACCCTTACTTGATAATATCTCGACCGCAAGTCCACCTTGGAGAAGTATTGTGCTCCACGCAGCTGATCAAACAAGTCATCAATTATTGGGAGAGGATACTTGTTCTTTATCATTATTTTGTTAAGTTCACGATAATCGACGCAAAGCCGCATTGACCCATCCTTCTTCACGACGAAGAGGACTGGTGCACCCCATGGTGATGCACTTGGGCGTATAAACCCTTTATCCAGATTCTCCTGTAGTTGTTTCTTCAGCTCTTCAAGCTCAACAACAGCCATTCTATATGGAGTCTTGGATATTGGTAGCGCCCCAGGTATAAGTTCAATTGAGAACTCAACATCTCTTCTTGGAGGAAGACCAGGAAGTTCCTCGGGAAATACTTCAGCGAATTCCCTCACTATAGGCATTTATTCAAGGGTGTTTTCTTCCTTGGACTCAATCATCTGAGCCAGATATGCGTGCTCATAAGGCAGTAATATCCATTCTTGAGATGATGGAGCTAAAGGAGATTCATCTTCCTCCTGACACTTGTAAAGAATCGGGGGTTGATTCTCCATATGTAGTGTGATTTCCCTCTCCCGACAATTTATGTTGGCTCTATATAAGGAAATCCAATCCATGCCATGAATTGCATCAAATTCAACCCAAGGTAGTATGACGAGGTTCGCCGGGAAATTCAATCCACAGATTATAACAGGGGAGGACTTATATTCATTGGATGCAATGATTGCCCCATTTTCCGTACTCACCGACATCTTTACTTCCAGGATTTGTGGTGGTGCTGGGATTGTTCTACTAAACATTCGAGATATAAAAGAATGCATAGAACCTGAATCAAAAAGTACATTCTCTATTCTTGAATGAATAACTAGCGTACCTATCACCAATTCATTGTCGGGGTTCACTTCGGCCGAAGTGATGGCAAAAGCTCTTCCTTGCTGTCTTGGAGGTTGCTGGTTTCCTCCGATAAACCATGGATTAGGGCACTGATTCGCAAAATGACCCGGTTCTTTGCATTTGTCGCATTGAACAACGCGTTGAGGTTCGAACGGAGCATTGCACTCCTCTGTCGCAGCCGTGGGTCCTTCTTGCCAATAGTTAATAGCTAGGTTCCCTTCTCTTCCACACCTAAAGCATTTTCTCGTCCCCCTAAGGCAATTTCTAGGGTGCTTCTTTCCGCACTTTTGGAAAGTGGGGTGCTGGAACTTCTTAGCACCGTTGGATTTATCCATCGGACCACCAGCATTGAAGTCCACCTTCCGCTTCTTGTCCCCATGATACCCCTGTGATTCTTAGATCTCTATTTCAACCTTGAGGGCACATCAGACAATTTCCTCAAAGTTGTCGAAGTCACGGATCGCTAATGCTTTCCGCAACCTAGGCTTCATCCCACCAAAGAAGCGGTCAACCTTGCATTTGGGGGTAATGACAAAGCCGGAAGCGTATCGTGCAAGACTTGTGAAGTTTGCCTCGTACGCTCCCACAGATTATTCATCTTTCTGCTTGAGGGAAAGGAAGTCCCATTGCATCTTAAGACGGAGGGTGCGCAGAGAATATTTATCGAAAAACATCTTCCGAAATTCCTTCCATTCCAAAGCCTCGATATCCTCCTCAGGCTTCGTATTTTTGATCAACTTCCACCATTGATCAGCTTCACCCTCCATATGATAAGCCGCCAGGAGAACCTTCTCTTGTTCAGAACATTGAAGGATAGAGAAGATCTTTTCAATGGAGTTGATCCATTGCTCAGCGATCGTGGGATCATATGATCCACTAAAAGTAGGAGGCCTTTGTCTCATGAAGCTCTTGATAGCGACATGTTCTTTATTAGTGGGGGTTGAACGTTACTCTTGACCCGTGTTTCTATTCAAAACTTGAGTTAGCTGAGAGAGAAGCGTGACAAAGTTCGCGATTCCCGCTCCCATTGGATTAGGCATCTCATTAGTACAATCATCACACTGATCTTCACAACGGTTGTTAGCCCGAGTTCTACTATTACCGGCCATTGGCTGGAATAAAAGGAATGTTATGGGTAACACATAAAGGGTAATCCAAAGACAAAATTTAATGACTCATAAATAAACTTTAATCTTTTTAACTCATGAGTCTATAGGATTCAATCCAGGCTTTTCATGATCTTCCTTCTAACATATATTCTTAGGGGAATTCTTCCCTTAATAAGGGTTCATACTAAGATTGTGAATTTATCAAAACATATCCCTCGAGAGTGTCGTAACCAAGAGTGCAGCAAGGCCCGTTTTCGTGCACCAGTTCCCGTTCGAGTCTAGCTCAAAGCGGTGTTTTCGGGTTTTACCCCTAGGATACATCTGTGCTAGAGCCGCCTCTACCTGCTCGTATCCAGACAGGGATGTATTTTTTTGATAAACCACTTACATAGTATTTACCAAAACTTAGGGATGTTTTTATTATTCTTAGTCTTGTATCTAAGGCTTTACTAGGGTTTCCTAATCCCAAAAATAACTAAACCTATCCTCTGATACCAACTATGACAACCCTGCTTTTTATTAAAACTTAAGCATGCTTTATTACATAAAACTTAACTTGATACAAAAAAGAAGATCGAGAGGTTTAGTGTCTTTGGCGCTTAGGATCATTACATAAAAACTTTAAACTTGAAAACATCATCTTTATTGAAAACTTCCTTTACATGACCACTACATTCCTTCGTACTTAGCATTGCATGGGATAACCTGAGGACATACATAAGAAAAGGGTGAGCTATAAATCCCAATAAGGGAGTACACAATGAATAACATGAGGAGTACAATACATGTTAGGCAATAGGAACATCAATATAGAATTAGAGTAACATGAACATAATGGCATGATAAAGCATGATAACCATAACATGGAAATGTGGCAAAAACACTTAACATTGAATTAGCATGAGCCAAGGCTCATTGCACATGGAGCATGAGTAAACCCTCATTGCACTTGAAGCATGAGTAAAACAACGTTACAATTGAATTAGCATGAGTCAACACTCATTGCACATGACGTATCATGATACTATACTTTACCCAATGCATTGGAGTGCTATAAAGGGCTCACCCTTCTTACACATTTCATTTCATGCATAAGTGTGCCACATGGATCATAAAACATGGATTCATAAAACATAATCATTTATTCCACGATAAAGGAATGTGGAATTCATACATGAAACATTATAATCAATAAGTAAATGTACATAAAGGTGAATACCCTTGATGGAGAAATGGGCATGGTATTCACTACACAATGATATTGGCTTAGAAAATCGGTGTGATTTCGGCAGCGTAACGGTGTGACATAAGAATTCATAAAAATAGGTTGATGAGAGAGAAAGGGGTTCCTCATCATATTTACATGTAATGGACAGTAAGGAGGTCATATAGATACATGTCCCAACAATTGAAAAGGAATTTAGATTCATGATACAAAAGTATTGCTTGAATATAAAAGAGGAGAAAAAGGTTTCATTCGGAATTTCGGCATAGTAACGGGTGTACATGGGAGGCTTTTAATGAGAGAGAAAGAAGTCTCCCATCATTAAATCAATAAGAGGGAAGTATGGGAGAGGTGCGAAACCATACCCCAACATTCATAATTGAATTAAAAGGGCAACACAACTTAATGAAAATGACAAAAATGAAAAAGGAAGAAAAAAACCCTTACTTGGAAGTGTGCTTCCAAAGGCTAGAGAGAGGCTTGTGAGTGGCTTCTTGGGATCTTGGGGCACCTTGAGAGGATTCTAGAGAGAGTAGGGCAATGTTTGGACTAACTCCAAGGTCTTTGAGTGTTGAGGAAGTGGGAGCTTGGGTGGGGTTATATAGGAAAGGTGAGGGAATTCTTTATTATTTAGGTTTGGCACCCCTTATATTAAAATAATCCAAACCACAAACCATCCCATGGTATTTGCCCATGGTTTCTGGAAAAGGAAAGAGGAAAACAATATTTTACAAGGACAAGGTCCGAACTTATTAAAAAATTAGGGTTGCTTATGTGGAGGTCAGTCACACTCCCATGGAAATTAATTTAAAAAGACAAAGTGTTGAATAAGTCTTGAGGGCACCATTAATGATTTGAAAAGTAAGTCAAGAAAACCCAAAACCTCATTATTTTAATGATAAAACATATATTGGCCGAACATAAGGATTATGGTATTTTATTACATCACCATTGGGTCATTATGATGTCATAAAACACATTATATATTTAAATGGTATTTAATTTTTACCCAAAAATTTGACTGTCTCAGAAAATTATGAAAAATTCACTGTTGGATAATTTCGATGTCCTGATTCCAAAAATAATATTTATTTTATCTAAATAATTTTCTAAATATGTGAATTTTCACTTTTAAAATAAAAACCGATATTTATAAAAAAATTCATGGGTTTGGACAGAAATGGCTTTCAACCCTTAATAAAAATTTTAATTTCATTCATAAAATTATAAGATCATTTATACTTAATAAAAAATTAATTTAATATTAATAATAATATTTTATTAAAATATTATTTAATTCAAAAATCCTTTAATTTAATAAAATATAATTCTTAATTAAATAATAACTAAAAACACCATTTGTACTTTAAAAACTAATTACAATGTATCAAAAATGACTAGAAATTATATTCATTATTATATACAAAAAATAATGTACATGAACATGGTGCTACTTATTTGTTACATAACCCCTTAAAATAGCCGCATAAGACCTAAGGGTATGGTGTGCGATGGTGACAGACTCTTGGGGCGGCTCTGATAACATCGCTCGAGTGGTAATTTCAATCAACTTCCACTTTTCCCGTAGACGATCACGTTCGAGCTTGACTTGATAAAGCTCAGCTTGGGCATGGTCAAGGGAAAAGCCCAAAGATGCCACCTCTTTTCCGAGCTCTGACAAATGGGCTTCTTAAGGGGAAATTATACATGATGAGGCCATCGCTTCCTTTGTCTAAGTAGAAATGGGTTCGTTAAAGCCTTATATTTATACTACTCAGATGATCACTGTTCAATGGCTATAAAAGTAATGGTTACAAATCTTAACGTAAAACTAAAGAAGTTGACATCTTATAAAAACATTTTCCATAAAGAAACATTTAACTGGATCAAGAGGGATTTTATATTAATGAAACTTTGGGTCGTTACAGCCAAAACCAACCCAAATTTCCTCCCAAATTTCCTCTGTTCATCCTACAGGCCTTCCATTGGTCTTAAAGTAAACCTAAGAATCCCTTTTGATCAAATAAAAAGGAAGAACACGAATAAGAGTTAAATATTTCATCACCTCTTTCAAGTTTTTTTTCTTCCACTTCTTATTTATTTGTTTTTTCCATTATAAAATAATAACTCCAATATATTCTATATACTATGATTTTAATATAAATATTTTACAACCATATTTGTTATTCTATCCATCCAATAAATGACAAAGTCGCCATATATACGTACGTACGACTTACCATTTCCATGTTGTGGTGTAGTTTGTTATTCACACACTTCATTATTTTGGATGGGTATAATAATGAATATAACTATTGTAAATAATAAATATAACATTTTAATTATTCTGTATATATGATATACCATCCAATTACATACAATTTCACCATCAATATAACGATATTGTTGCTCGTGCGTATGTACAGATTACCGTCTCCATGACGTGATGAGATTCATTTCCACATTCACCATTCAACGATGATTATAAAAATATATATTATTAAAAAGTATGTAATATATGAAATAATAATGATACTAGATATATATATATATATATATGTATGTATGTATATACATACATATATCTTATTCACTTACTTCCGTTCAATACGATATGAAAACAGAAACAGTGTTTATGCGTACGTACGGCCTACCGTCTCCATAAACGGTGCCTCCAATTTCATGTATCTATTTATTATAAATATTTATATTCTAAATATATAAGATATATAAATCAATTTTTATATTCTTTACATATTTAAATCATGATTTAAATGATACTATCAAGAATAACAAGTTAAAACATGTACGATAAACAATGCGATTATTACCTGAAATGTAAGTTTAACATGGATATTATTATTAAATGGGTAGTATAAGGCCATAAATGTATCATGTATGATATAATAAATATAAATATGGTTCTGGTATTATGTAATAACATACTATGGTCATTATACAGGAGGTTAAACGTACCCTCAACTAAAGGAAAGTGCAAGGTAAGGGTTAATTTCTCAATCTATTTATTATTTAAGGTTGCTTTTACGTAAGTATCTACTGGGAAACATTTTTTATCCATGTCAATGTTTAATAAATGTATTTTCAAAGGGATTACTTTTAAAGGAATTTTTAATAAAAAATCATTTTAAATTTTTTACAGATTTATTCTTCTAAACATTTCTCATTAATGTACATGTTTTCAAAATGGTTTTAAGGATTTATTTATATGGACATGAGTGTTTTAAAATGTTAATTAATTTCAAAAGTTTTAAAGTGGTATGGGACACTTTTATTCAAAAATATATTTTAAAATAAATCCCTTATATTAATTTCAAAATATTTCATTAAAATGGGACATTTCTCTTAATGATTTTTACTGACCATTTTCAACTACGTCAACATCCTTTACAGGATATTATTCTTGATCGAGGTTGATTTATTATGATTAAAATATACTATATTGTATTGAAGGTTTTGATAAATTTTCTAATGTGGATTTAGAATTTTTATACCATTCATGGTTTATGAATAAAGTATTGACATTTCATATGCTAGTTTTAATACGAATGTTTATGTTATGTTTAAACCTTTTCATATGGGGAATGCATTGGACTTTGTAAGTGATGGGTGGAGCCTGCTATAGCTCCACAATGCATCAGTAGGTATCATGAGACAAACTAGTGTATTGGAACAAGTCCTTCACAAAATCGTAACTGTAGTCTTGGCACAAGGCCTTGACTATGTGTTTTTGAAGTCTGGCATTATGCATTTCATCATTATGAAAGTGGATATAGATATTGCGTGTTATTATTTGACTAGTAGACTATCCATGTGAATAATTAAATGTCATTATTTTATTTTATCCTTGCCATATTATGGTTAATTTTATGTTTAAAAGGTTGTTTTTAGTTTTATACATTTCTTTAACTATTTATGCTTTTTATGAAAGTTTCCACTACAGTTTTATCCTTACTAAGCATCTGAGCTCAACCCTTTCTATGTTTTATTTTTTCTAGGACGTGAAGAAGTATTTTATGGTTGACTTATAGGGATAGGCTCGGGATATAAGTGTGTTCAAAAACGGACAAAATGTTGTTGATGTTTTTAATTCATGATGTAATATAAAACTTATAAATGTATCTAGTACTTCTGATGCTGCTAAACAGATCTGTCTTTTGGGAAATGATTCCTTTTATCATGCCAATTTTATGTAATAGTGAACCGACTCTGGGTAACTAGGGTTAGGGAATTATAGTTGGTATCATACAAATTTTAACAATAAACTTGGAAATAGATTTAGAAAAACAATGTTTAGAGAACATTATCCTAATATAGACTTTGAGGATTAGTATAGAATAACATTCTAGAATTTTTGTAATGTAAAGATTTTTTGTATTTTCCCATAAATACATCCCTGTTTGGATACGAGTAGGTAGAGATAGCTCTGGAATAGATGTACCTAGGAGTGAATACTCTGACAAGGAGTTTTGGGCTTGACCCGGGGTATCCTGGTACATGACAATGGACATTGCTTCCCTCTATGTTATGACTCTCCTGGGGGATATGCTTAGGATAATTCACATTTTCATTACAATCCATCTTGATGGATTTAAGAGTAATAATTCCTCAAAGACAACGTTTTATGAGTATAGATTTTATTCATAATCATTTCAATTTAAATTAGGTATTTTAAAGGTTTGGAATTATGCATTGCGATTCATAAACTAACCCAGTGTATTCTATTGTATAGAAATCGTGCCCAGTATAAGGAATAAAAAATCCAGCAATATGAATGATTGAAATATTAAGAAGGATCATATCATTCATGTTATTAAGCCAAAATTTAAAAGGTAAATAGTTTCCCATGTATTCTCATATTATGAAGAAATAGTATCACGTGTTAATAAGATAAGTAAATAATTATCTGATTCCTATGACATTGAAGGGAATCAAGAAAAGAAATGGATGTAAGAGAGAAAGATGGATAAAGGGAAGAGGGAAAAGAAGGATTGTCCCATATGTGAAAACTGTGGAAATAATCACCTGGGTAAATTCTTGAAAATAATGGGAGTTTGTTATAAGTGTGGATAAAAAGAACACGAATTGCGTGACTGAATGGGTAAGAAAAAAGTTTCAAATGTACAATGTTTCATCTGTAAGGAGTTGGAACACTACGTGAATCAATTTCAAAATCATCAGAGTATACCCTAAATGCTGCTATTGGATAATAATCAAGTTATGATACTACCAAAGATGAAGTAGAATGATTAGAGTTCTTATGTTGTTATTAATGTATTGTGTAATTTGAGTATTGTATTACTGATATACATGTTATAAGAATTATAGAGTTTATAAGGATTATAGTGCATCATTATTTCATTAAGGACTTGAGATTTTGTGGAACCAAGAAAAGTGACACAATAAAAGGTTATTTTTTTGGAAAATATATGGTTAATTGAAAGATAAACCATAATATGGTTATGATACTGAGGTAGTGATTTTAAAATAATTTATTATTTATTTGGATAAATTATATTGGATATTCTTGACTACCTTGAAACAGATTAATGATTTCTATATTCCATCATTGTGGGAGATTACAACATTTTTGGATATAAGGATTATATCCATTATTCAATAATGTATAAGAATAATGAGTATAATCAATATGGTTTTATAGTAATTTAGGATGTTACCATGTTTTAAATGAATACATGATAAAGGTATTCACATGTTCTGACATGGAAAAAAGAATATTCATTGTTTTTACCTTCCATATAAATTTTGGACTGTGAATTTGGACAGAAGTATTTTGGGTATGTATAAAGGTTGGAATGGATTATGTTTGAAATTGGATACTATTATTAAAATTAAATCATTTTCTAAGATTATTTTTGTATTGTCATAAAAAGGACAACCCGAAGGTCAGGCGACAACCTGTCATGTCCGATAAGGCCGTCAGAATTGAACCCACAACAGGAAGGGAGACAAGGGTGGATCACCTACAACTGACATACGTGATGTCCTGGTTTATATAATATATAATTTTTTAAATCGTCTGACAAATGAATTAAAAATTCATTATTTTTGGAACCCAATACAAATAGGATAAATAGATTTTTTTGAATTATATTAATTTTTGAAGTTAAAGATGAGTTTGTAGTAGGAATTAATTGAAGGATGAAACTCTACTTGTCAACTATATTTTTATCTCTTATTCTATGAAAAAATTAATTCTTAAACATTAGGGAAGGGATCATAAAATCAAAAAAAAGTGTTATCCTAATACCTTATGTTTTTTTGAACTAACAATATTTTAAATCATCATAGATTGTTGGCTTTGAGGCCCTCAATTTTACACTTGTTTATGATTGATGACCTCAATCACAACTTATAAATATTTACGTTTTCCCTATAATTATGTGTCTCTAATTTCCACCAATGTTCACCTAATCAATATTATAATTTAATGGTAACTTTTTCATTCCCTTTCCCTCTTATTAAGACTAAATTTTATTTACCCAATTTCCAAAGGGGGTTTTCCACAAATGTATTTTTCTATTTTTAACATTTTATTATCAAACAAAAAATTCAAAATTTGAGGATGAAATTTATTGAAGGAGGGGAGAATGTAACACCCCAAGATTTTATAGTACATTATCTCATGAAAGTAATTCAATAGCTTGTTCTACACACAACACTGAGTTTGAGTGCACCACAACTTACCAATCACGCCATTCAAAAAGCGGTTATGAATAATATTAACTGAATTTTGAATCTTATATACTCTATATAATTTTAACATCCATATTATGTGTTTCTTAGACATAATATAAGAACAAATTCATTTTTTCAGATAAAAGAAGTATTTTTCAAAAAATGCATCTTCACCGACTTTTAATGGAGAACCATTTTTAAAACCAATATTGGATACTTTTATATATTTAATTTTATGAAATTAATTTCTTATTTATAATCGAGACATAAAAATTTAGTTAGGATAATGTTTTGGTACTTTTATGATAACTTTCATATTTTGACGCATAGTGAAAATACAATGTTTTAATTAAAAACAATATTTTAAATAAAATTATTTATAGTGTTAAATTATGAATTTTAAAGGTTTTGAAGTATAATTAGATTATATTTTAATCATTTAATACAATTGAGGTCATTATAAGTAATTTCACATTTAGAGTTGACATAAATACATGTCAATCATTTGATAATGTTTACTTTTATAAAACCCGCTTTTTAGTTTTGACAACGGGAATTAATTTTAAATTAATTAATGTGACTTATATATTTATAATTTTATAAAATAGACTTCATTTTTGAATTTTTAATATCAAAATTATCTTTGGGTGAAATTTTGATGAATATTGAAAAACACTGCGTTATTTTTTAAAACAGACTTTTTATTTAAATAATTATTTATTTTATTTAAATTTATTTTTAATAAAAATAGATATATAATACCTATAAAAGTTCAATGTAATTCATTAGAGTCATTTATTAATAAAATTAGATGTATTAAATTTTATTGAACTTATTAACCTCTTTTACCCACCTCCTGGGAGCATTTGCCAATTTACATAAAACATAATTTTACCATTTCCATGAGTTGAATTTCAAAACTTTAAGAGACACTGTTAATATCAGTATGTAAAATGTTGTTAAATAAGTTGAAAATAATTTTTTGTGAATAATAACTTTTGACTTTTATTTACCACAGTTAAAATTAAATAATGTAATTAAGGGTCAAAATGATATCATAATTACCCTAACACATGCCTTAATTATATTGGATAAGTATAATTCTACTCAAAAAAACCTTAGGAATAAAATATGACCCTATTTGGTCCACTTGGATTAGATTATGACATTTATTATTATTTTATTTAAAGAAGATTTAAAAGAGTAAAATTCAAAGTTTAATAACTAATCCATTTTTAACATAGGGTTACACACAATATAAATTTGACTATAAATATTAATTATAAATATAATTATATTTCTTACATAATGGTATTTTATTTATAATTTGAAGACATTAAATAATTTACTCTATTAATGAAACAATGATGATGTAGTAATTACATTATTAATGAAATATTAAAATTAATGATATTATAAATATCCAAATAAATGTAAAATGAGACTTCTGATGAATTACACTAATTTTATAGGTTAATATGACGTGTTAGGGTTGGTTAAATATGTTTTATTAGAAGTGATAAAGTTTTTATGACTTTCAAAAAAATAAATACAAAATAGTGTCAAAATTGACATAATTGGGGTTTTAAAATAAATACTATATTATTAATTGATATAATATTCTTAAAAATCTAATGTTTGGAAAAAAGACTTATATAAGGTTATATATATTAATAATGAACCAAATGTGGCTCTCTTGGCCTATTTTAGTAAGTTTATTAACCGTATAATATAAAGATACAAAGAGACATGGTAAATGACAAACTATTTAAGTAAGAGTTAAATCTAAAAGATAAGGTTAATATGGTGACCAAAACCTATATAAAATCCTATTTGTTGAATGTTTCTCAACCCATACCCACATTAGCCTATATATAAATCCTTTTTGAGCCATTAGAATCCAAAAATTATTTTATTATAAAATAATATTTAAATATTTTTCTAAAGTGACCGTCACCTCTCTTATAAAAGGTACTTCCCCTTCTCTTAATTTGACACCTCCAAAGCCATTTGTCCCAAACAAACCCTGACCAAATATACTCCCAACCTTCCTACCTTCATCATAGAGTCATTCCATTGGGTAATAAATCTAACCTATGGTTCCCTTTTTATCAAATCTAAAGGAAGCACCCAAAGAAGAGGTAAATATTTCATCACCTCTTTCATGTCCTTTTCTTCTTCCACTTGCACTTTCTTTGTTGTTTCCGTTATAAAATAATAACTCTATTATCTTTTGTATACTATTATGTTATTATAAATATTTTACAACCATATTCTTTATTCTATCCATCCTATAAATGAAAAAGTTACCGTACATGTGTAGGTACGACATACCGTCTCCACGTTGTGGTGTAATTTGTCATTCAAACACTTCATTATTTTGGATGGGTATAATAATGAATATTACTCATGTAAATTATAAATATAAAATTTTAATGATTATTTATATATGATATAATATCCAATTACGTAAGATTTCACCATCATTATAATGATATTGTCGCTCGTGCGTACGTACGGATTGCCGTTTCCACGACGTGATGAGATTCATTTCCACGTTCATCATTCAACGATGATTATAAAAATATATATTATTAAAAATTATGTAATATATGAAATAATAATGACACTGGATATAAATATATATATATATATATACTTATATCTTATTCACTTACTTCCGTTCAATATGACATGAAAACAGAAACAACATTATGTGTACGTACGACCTACTGTCTTCATAAACAGTACCCCCAATTTCATATATCTATATGTTAAAAATATTTATATTCTAAATATATATGATATATAAATAAAATATTATATTTTAAAAGTATTTAAATCCTGATTTAAATGATACGGTCAAGAATAACAAGTTAAAACACGTACGATAAAAAAAGCAATTATTACCTAAAATGTTAATTTAACATGGAAATCATTATTAAATGGGTAGTATAAAGTCATAAATGAATCAATTATGATATAATAAATATGAATACAGTTCTTGGTAAAATTTAATAACATACTATGTTCATTATACAAGAGGTTAAATGTACCCTCGACCAAAGGAAAGTGCAAGGTAAGGGTTAATTTCTCAATCTCTCTATTATATGAGATTGTTTTTACATAAGTATCTACTGGGACATATTTATTTTCAATGTCCATGTTTCATAAATGTGTTTTCAAAGGGATTATTTTTAATATTATTTTTACTAAAACATCATTTTAAATGTCTTAAAGATTTATTTTTCTAAACATTTCTCATTAATGTCCATGTTTTCAAAATGGTTTTAAGGATTTATTTATACGGACCTGAATGTTTTAAAATTTAAATTCCTTTAAAAAGTTTCAATATGGTATGGGACACTTTTATTCAAAAATATATTTTAAATTAATTCCTTTATATTAATTTTAAATTATTTCATTAAAAAGGGATATTTCTCTCAATGATTTTATCTGATCATTTTCAACTATGTCAACATCTTTTAAGGGATATTATTCTTGATCAAAGTTTATTTATTAAGATAAAAATCCTCTTTATTATATTGAAGGTTTTGTGAAATTTTTGACTATGGATATGTTATTTTAATACCTTTCATGGTTTATGGATAAAATATTGACATTTTTTATTCTAGTTTTAATACGAATGTTTCTGTTTTGTTTAAACCTTTTCATATGAGAAATGCATTTGACTTAGTAAGTAAAAAGTGGAGCCCAATATAGCTCCTCGATGAATCGGTAGGTCTCATTAGACAAACTATTGTTTTGGCACAAGGCCTTGACAAAATTTTATTTTTAATCTTGGCATAAGGCCTTGACTATGTGGTTATGAGGTCTAGAATTATGCATTCCATCATTATAAAAGTAGCAATTGATATTGCATGTGATTATTCGACTAGTATAATATCCATGTTAATAAGTAAATCTAATTATTTGATTATATCTTTTCTATATTTTTATGAAGTTTAAGATTAAATTTTTTTTAGTCTTATACATTTCCTTAAAGGTTTATGATTTTTTATAATGGTTTTCACTACATTGTTATCCTTACTGAGAATCTGATCTCACCCCTTTCTTTGTTTTATTTTTTCTAGGATGTGAAGAAGTATTTTATGGTTGACCTGCACGGGTAGGCTAAGGATATAAGTGTGTTCAAAAGGGGACAAAATGTTGTTGATGTTTTTATTTCCTGATGTAATTTAAAACTTATGAATGTATCTAGTACTTCTAAGGCTACTAAACTGATCAGTCTTTTGGGACATGATTCTTTATATCATGCCAATGTTATGTAATAATGCACCGACTCTGGGAAACTGGGGTTGGGGTGTTACAAAAATGTCACATGATATGTGTAATCAAGGTATGTGAGCATTTGGTGTCCTGGTAGAAGTTTGTTGGTGTCAAGATAATGATTTGATCGTCTTTGAGGATAGTAATGTCATTGTTTCTTGCTAGTCAATTATCATTCCAAGATCACATAACATTTTACCCTCCTCTTTAAATTTTAATTTCAATTTATTTTATTACCTACCATAATTATCAACTTTTTTATTATTCTTTTCTTTATTTATTTTGAACATTTTTTTTCTCCTAATTATTATAGAAATGCTAGAAAACCAAGGGGTTAATGTCAAAGGGAACTTGATGGCCGCACTAACAAAATAGGAACATCAATAATAAATTTATTGCACTAGAAACATTAAGGTTATCTATATTTAATTATCATCAATCTATATACTTGTCATTGTCAATATTTTCATTATGATAGGAATAAGCCAACAATTTTTTTTGTTTTAAAAAATATGGTTTTGTTATTATTCAATACATCTAGTTATTTAGGTGCTTTTAAAAATAATTATTAAACTACTATTAAGAAACATGATCAAATTAAATGTTGTAGATAGAACATAAAACATGATGTACAATATTCCTTTTATTTTTGAAGAAGTTATGAACTGAAATTCAATTTTCTGAAAACCAACGTGTTAATGTTCAAAGGAAATATTCTAAAATTAGAAAATGAAAATGGGTTGAATGAAGTTATATTTGATTTTGAAAAATCAACACTCTATTTATATATGCTCAAATATTTTTTTATGTTTTCATGTTTAATATATACTTCATTATGCACTTATTTTAAATTTTTAATCAATCTACCTTTTTTAAAATTTTTGAATCATATTAATCAAAATTCAGTTTCTTCTTTATCTCTGTTAATATTCATGTCATTAATCATTTTTAAAACTATTGATATATATTTTGTTTTTTTAATAAAACTTCATTTTCAGAATCCTATTTATATGTGGATTTAATAATTCAGTATAATGGTTTTAAACAAGAATCCCTTATAGAAATATATTTTTTCATAATATTTAATCTTGTGTTCATTTAATTAAATTACAATCTCAAATACTATTTTATCTATTAATATGTTCTATATTGCAGAAGAAACATTTGTAAAATTTTTATGATTATTTTTCCATTGAAATTGGAAATAACATTATCTGTTTAGATTTTTGATGCTTAGGAAGGAATGAAATTCAATATCCCTATTTATCCGCTTACATTACAATGAAAATGATGTCTGAAAAAATAGGAAACATTTTCCTTCTAAGTATGACTTCTATAAATATTTATTTCTGATATACCAATGATTTCTATACTTGTATTCCATTATTATGTAATATTTATTTATGATTAATATTTATTTAATATCCACATGAATTTTTATATAGTATATATATTTTTTTCGTATTTCTTCATGATCCCCTTATGAATATTTTTTTTTGTATTTTCGTTTTTCTATGTATTCATTTTTATGATTTTCTCACATCTTAGAATATGCTTGTACTTATGTATTTGTTCATGTAATGAAATAAAGAGAACCTAATTTCATGGTAAATGTCTTTATGATTATGCTTAATCATATGATTATTCTTATGCTTACAGTTAGTCTTATAAAAATACTAAAATACATACATAATTTCAAATATGATAATATATATATATATCATGGAATTTATAGTTTCTTTAGATTATGCTGAAAAAAGAACTATTTTAATTAAATAATGAAATAAATACATAATTTCCAACCCTCTAGTGAAAAATCACAGGCTTCTACTTATATTTTTAGATACAATATAATACACATATATTTTCAAAATTCCATTACTTATTCATATTCTTATGGGTTTATTATGCTTATGATTATTCTTAATATTCAATAAATATAGTAATACATACACATATTTCCTTAAACCCCATCTCTTTTTTTACTCTCAGTCTGTTCACCTTTAATTCATCTATTTGATGTTGAATGATTTTGATTCTCTTGTTTCCTTCAAGAGGAATTTGTTTATAATGCTTACAAGAAATTTGTTAAATTATGTTTTTTAATTTAGATCATCTAACCTTTTATAATTATTTCAAAACTCATTTTCATGTGTTTTATTAGTGGTTAATCAATATCCAATGGTCCCATTCTAGATTTACTATTTATTATTTTAATCTTATAACTCATAATCAAAACATTATAAGGGAGAAATAATGTATACTATTTTTTAAACCAGTATGTGTGATGTTACTTAATAGGGTTTGTTAGGGTTTCCAATACATGATGAATTTATATGTAATGAAGCTAGAAATGAATATGTAAATGGATACATAGGAAGACTAATTGGGTAATGGTTGTGTAATTGACCTTGACATGAAATATGGGACATTGAGACCTTGTTTTACATGTGTAATATTGAAGTTCTTTAAATGGTTGTTTAAAGGCTATAAAAATGTTTAAGAGGACTACATGATTTATTTTATGGGGGAAATCTTGTCAAATGTATGTTAAGATAGAATGTGTGATGTTCCTTAATCATGTTTCTTAATGTGTGATTTACATGCTGAATTTATATGTAATAAAACGAGATATTAATCCCTAAATGGTTACATATAAAAAATAATTGGGTAATGGTTGGGTAATTACCCATAACATGAAATATTGGATATTGAGACCCTGTTTTACCGAATTATAAGACTAGAATTATTTAAATTGATATCTAAATTATAAGAATTATTTTAAGAGTAATATGATATATATTTTAATGGGAAATCATGTCCAATGTATGTTAAACCAGAATGTGTGATGTTCCTAACGTAGTTATGTTAAGGTGTGAATTTTATGCTGAATTTAAATGTAGTGAAGCTGAAAATGAATCCTTAAATGGTTATATATGACGAATAATTTGGTTATGGTTGTTAAATTAAACATTACATGAAATATGGGAAATTGTGACTTTATTATTCCAAATTGTAAGATTGGTATTCTCTAAATGGTTTTCTAAATTTGAGGAAAATTTTGAAGAGGAATATGGTATTTATTTTAAGGGTGAAATCATGTCCAATTTATGTTCAACCAAAATGTGTGACGATGTTACTTAATCAGGTTTTTTAAGGTGTGAGTTTCATGATGAATTTATATTTCATGATGTTAGAAATGAAACCTTGAATGGTTACATAGGAAGAATAACTAGGTAATGGTTTAGTAAATAAACTTTGACATGAAATATTGGATATTGAGACCTTATTAGTGGTTCTTTATGTTTAATGGGTTGGAAAAATAATTATATTTAATATAGGTAATGGATTTTTATTTCCATGTTGATTTCACATTCTATATAAGGTGGGATAAATTAATAGCAATAGTTGTCATGGGTATGAAATGATGTCATATATGGTTTTGTAGTTATATATGAGAGGTTTTTCACAAAACATGTTGTGATATGCTTGATATATGGTAATGGTCACTTATAGGTGGCATATAGTGGGTTGATTTATATAGTTCCATAGTTTGGAATAATTGGTCATGAAGGTAATTATCCCTTTTGGGTTGAAGAAACTATAAGGTAGGTGCTTTCTATTTTAATCTCTTAAATATAACATTTTAAATCAATTAAATTGTTGTTTATTCATTAACATATAGATCATTTTGACTATTTGGGTTAATAGAAAATAATTTATGATAATATGAACTTAAATATCATTTTCAATAATATTTTTATCACATAATGCAATAGGAACCCCATTGCTTTGTTACATTCCATACCTTGTACATATCTTCAACATATATTAGGAACTGAAAATTCATATTAATCATTATCATCTATGCTTCATTTCATATGTAGTTCTTTTTCATCATGATGAACTGATAATGCCTCATGATAGTATCCTCTTCCTTCATGAAAGAAAAAATCATGTACAAAAATTTCCTTAACACCATGGTCACCTTCTCTCTTAGGATTTAGCAAGAATCCCCTTTCACTTTCACATATTCAACCATAATCATATATAGAATACACATGAAATTTTCGTCTATAATAAATATTTTCATGTCTTGTAACATAAGAACATTATTCATTAACTCAAATCAACCGTACTTTTCCATTAACTATGACTTCACAAGTGAAATATCCCCTTTACCTCCAATAATACTACTTTATTTTTATTATAAAAGAAATAAGGATTAGATATTTACAAAAACACAAGTAGGAAACTATGTGGTCTGAAATAGTGTAGCCTAAGGGAACCCCCCAGACTAGATGGACACCTTCAAGAGTAAAATATCCTAAATTAGAAAAACAAGTGACCATCGTAGATTAGGAGGCCCTAAATGCAAGGAAATATGAAACATTATTTATCCCACACCATGTTTGAAGGATTTACATGAAGTTGTTGATGAGTCACATGCACTTGAGGATATTTCAAGCTCCATTCCCTAGGTTGATACATTGGCCAAAAAAAAATTCTCTATTATTTTACAGTTTGTTTCCACTGCTTCCTGGTCAGTTTTATTGCAGATACAAAGTTCACGATCCATCATCATCATTCTAGCTCTAGCATAAAGAGAATATCCCTAACCAAGGTATGCATTGAAGATAATAACAATGGATACCCAAGTGTCGCATAAAATTACATCTCTACACATCATACATGTACCAAAAAATCCATCTCTGTTATGTTTTAATACATGCCTATGAGGATACCAACAAATCTACCACCCTTAGGGGGTGTTAGATGAAAAGTGGGAAGTACTGGTGTGGGGAATAAACCAGACCATAGGGGCCTCTGTCAAATTGAGAATGAGATAAGACATGTCAAGCACCAAAAACATAGTTGTAAAAACCAAGGACAACATGGAGCAAGTAACTCCCTCAAAGCGATCTTTATTTCTTGCCTCCCAATAACACTGACAGCCAACCATATGGTTACAATATCTTACCTTCCTCTCATGTTTCTTTCTCATCATCTTGAAACCACCTTGAGGGAAGGGATTCATTCTAAGACACATGAGAATGGAGACCAAAAAACTATCTAAACATAAACCACACCTCACGTTCCCAATTTCCATCAACAAATAATTACATTGGAGTTTCTTCATGAGGGACTTCAGAACAAATACACATAGATATTGGATAGATTCTAGTATGTTTTAATTTTTTATCATCAGAAAACACATTATTTCTAATGTTCCAAACTAAAAAAAGGTTAATTGGACAGAGATTTCTGTACACCAAAAGGAGTCCCACCAATTATCACACATGGTAGAAGAATCTATAATTATATGATACTTTCTGAAAATGCTCCCAATCAATTCCAAATAAAAACATATTTTTCTAGGTAAGAGAATATATCAATTAGATAAAAAATAGTGCACCGGATCTCATCCAGGACTACCTGAGTGAATCCTGGGTAAATATTAACTTACTTTAATGACATGTTCAGAGTTATAAATCCTAGAAAACCCAGGTTGGCACCTAAACAGTTATGATACCAAAAGGTGAGGTCACCCATTCTAACAATCTAGTAAGAATGATGGTGAATATGTTGAATATAGGGGTGTAATGAGAGCCACAATGGAGAGGAGGACATATTCAGAGTGTCTGAGATGCATTTGTATTTTTACACCATGAATTTTAACCATAGATTATTATTGAGTGAATTCCCAAATTGGAACACCACATAACGCCTCCTCAATTGGAGCCCCATGAGGTCTCATGAAAGAAGGAGAAACACAGGTCAAGACCATGTGAATTAATTTATGTGGTGACATACTTTTTACCTAAAGACATTATTTGAAACATATTCTTTTTCATATATAAGGAGGCAGAGACAATGAATTTCAACAAACCAACACCAACAACACCCAGAGAAAATCCCATTTGGTGATCATCTTTCTCTGATGACCATTTTTATTTCTCTTCATCTGTGATTCACTACTTTATAATTGAGTATTACTATTGATATCCCTTCTATTTATATGGAGTCTTTACCATGTACCTATTGATTTTAGTAGATCCATCTTTCTAGATTAGGTCCTGTGGTTTTTCCCTTTTTATATTTTCCACATAAAAATTTCTGGTGCCAACCTTTTATATTCAGCACATTTACTTTTGGTTCACTGCAGATCCTCTTTTATTTAGAGGGAAATACTTATTTCTGCTACGCGTTAGATTTTCTATTTTTTGCGCGCTCATTGCTTTGTCGTCTTTCCCAACATTTGGTATGAAAGGGTTTGGTTTTTTATTTCATATTTATTACGGAGGCCAGTTATAGTTGGATTATTTTTTGAATGGTACCAACTACCATATGTGGTGACTTAAAATGAAAGATCTTATTTTTTTCAAGAAAAATAATCTTCCAGTGTTTAGTTCCTAGTAAGAAGAAAGGATGTCAGATGGTGAATGAGAATTCGAGCATGAGATGGTTGTTGGCTTTATTCTCCAATGGTTCAAAGATAACATGAAGAACCACATTGTCAATATCTCTCACGCCTAAACTTTATGGGAGAAGCATGAGACGACCTCCACTTCCATGATAGAAAACAATAAAGTGTTTCTTCTCTAATAAATGATGAATTTTAGGTACAAAGAAGGTACCTCTATTTTTCACTACATAAGTAAATATCGGGGATTTTTTGATCAATTTTCTGGCATGGGTATCAATTTTGAATATGGGGTTTTAGATATTTTGTTTCTTAACACTTTACCTGATTTTTGGGGGACTTTACATGTTACTTTAACCAATTCATCTCCAAATGGTGCTATGGAATTTATTCTTGTCAAGTCTGATGTTTTAAATGAAGAGGTCCAGAGATAAACTTAGGAGAAATCTTCTTTCAAGGATTTTAGTCACAGAGAACAGGGAGAGAATCTAGGACTAGGGAAAGAGCAGTCGAGGTAAGATCAGAGGTAGAATCAAATCCAGATCGAAGCAGAGTGATTTTGAATTTCATCATTGTGGTATGAAGGGGAATGTTAAGAAGTTTTTTTATCAGCTAAAAAGCGCTAATAGAATAAATTAAATCCATAGAATAAAAATGGTGTTGGAGATGATCATGTTGCCGGCACTACAGGGGGTGATCTTGTTATTATTTTCAACTCTATTAATATTGCTTCTGATTATTCTTGTTGGGTTATTAACAATGGAACCTATTTTCACATGACTTAGAAGAAAAATTTCTTTACATCTTACAATCCATGTAATTTTGGGATTTTGAATAAGGGAAATGATGGTCATGCTGACGTTGTAGGTATCATGATTGTTTGTTTAGAGACCAGTATAGGAAGTAAGATGATTTTGAAGAATGTTTGACATGCACTATAGGTTCACTTGAATCTTCTTTCTACCAACATTCTTGATGATGAAGGGTTTATTCTTATTTTGGAGATTTCTAATATAATATTTCCAAGGGTTCTTTGATTTTGGCTCGAGGGAAGAAGCAATCGGGTTTGTACTGGACTATAGCTTCTATTTCTTATGATACTGCTTATGTTGTTGAGTGTAGTGTTTTATCCAAGTTATATAATAAGAGGCCCATTCACATCAGTGGGAAAGGTCTTGGTTGTTTGTAAAAGAGAAATCCTCTTCTATATTTCAAGAGTGTCAAATTGGACATGTGTGTTCACTGTATGGCTGGAAAATAGAGCAGAGTGGTTTTAATCAATCATCCTTTCCACAGGAAGTCACAGGTACTTGATATGATGTTTATGGCCCTTTGAAATCTAATACCTTTAGTGGAAGTCTTTATATTATAACATTTATTAGTGACTAATCACACATGATTTGGGTTTATGTTTTAATGCGAAAAGTTAGGTTCTATGTGTTTTTATGCAATTTCAGGTTTCTGTTGAGAGGGTGTCCGAAAAGAATTTGAAATATATTTGCACTAACAATGGGAGATATTATTGTGGTCCATTTGATTATTATTGTAGTAAGGAAGGTATTTGGAATCAGAATACACCTCCCAAGACACCTCAGATGAATGGTGTAGTTGAGAGGATGAACAAGGATTTGTTGGAAAGAGTTCGTTGTTTGATTTCAGAGGAAAAGTTATCAGGACAATTTTTTGATGAGGATTTACTTAGTACTGATTATATTATAATTTTATCACCTGTGATTTCTTTGTAGTCATAAACTCTTGACATTTTTTGGTAAGGAAAAGAGATCAGGTATGATCAGTTACATGTTTTTTTTTGTAAGGATTTTTTTCATGTTCCTAGAGATGAGAGATCCAAGCTGGATGGTAAGACACGCCATTGTATATTTATTGGATATGAACATGATGAGTTTGGATACAGGTTCTATGTTCCTATTTGGAAGAAACTTTTTAGAGTCCATGATGCGGTGTTTAAGGAGGGTCGTACTATTGTAGACATTGATAAGGGAGAAAAATCTACTTATCTAACTTTTGAGGGTTTTGTCAGTCTTGATCCATGTTTGGATTCTGATTTACTTCATATTGTTGATTATGATGATCATTTTGATGTAAAAAATGATTCTAAGGGTGAATGAGATGGATTTGATGTTGTCAATGGACATTTTTTCCGGATGATTCAGTTCCAAGGGTTATTAATGAACCCGCAGTTCCACTCCAAATGTCATCTCAGCATCACACCATTTCTAATCTATATTCACATGATGAGTATGTACTTCTCACTGAAGGGGGAGAACCAAAATATTTTGATTATGTAATGGATAGTGTATAGAAGGATAAATGGTTTGTGGCAATGGATGACGAAATGACATCATTTCATCAAAATCACACTTCTAAGTTGGTGAAGTTATTGACATGTAAGAGAGATTTGATAAATCAGTGGATTTATCCAATTAAAAATTTAGAAAACAATTTTCATTCATAATAAAAGGAAAGTCTAGTTGATAAAGTTTTCTATTAGAAGAAAGGTACTTCTTTTGATGTGATTTTATCACCTATTGTCAAAATGTCTTCTATTCGATTTGTTCTTGGTTTGGATTCATGTTTGGATCCACAGATTGAGTAGATGGATATGAAGATAGATTTCTTCCATATAGATTTAGGGGAGGAGATATATATGGAGAAAATATAAGGTTTTTTTGAAATAGGTAAATAAACTCATGTCTGCACGTTGAAGAAGAGTTTGTATGGTTTGAAGCAAGTTCCGAGGTAGTTGTATAAGAAGTTTGAATCTGTCATTTCTGATCAGGGTTCTAGGAAGACATCTTATGATCATTTTGTTTTTTTTTTCAGATATTTATTGATTATGACTTTATTATACTATTGATTTATGTTGATGATATTCTCATTGTTGGCCATGATACTTCTAGAATTGAAATATTGAAGAAGGATCCATGTCAGTCTTTTATGATGAAAGACTTTGCACTAACATGACAGACTCTTGGCATTATGATCTATCATGATAGGAAGGCCAAGAAATTGTGGTTATATCATGAGAGATACATTCAGAAGGTTATTCAGAGATTTTCTATGGATAAAGTGAATGTAATTAATACTCCTCTTGCTTTACATTTTAAGCTCATTATCAGTCAATCACCTTCTTCTAATGAAGAGAGAGAGGAGATGCCACACAAACCTTATTTATCTACCATTTGTTATTTGATGTATGCAACAATATGTACTAGACCTGATATGGATCATGCAGTTGGTGTGTTCAGTCAGTTTATTTCAAATCTGGGAAGAGAGCATTGGAGAAGAGTGAATTATATTTTTCATTATCTTCAGGGTACTTTTGATCTAAGATTGTATTTTAGAAAAAGTAAACCTAAGATTTTTGGCATTATAGATTCAGATAGGGTAGGAGACATTGATTTGAGTAATTCTTCTTTATGTTATTTGATCACTTTTGTAGGGGGATATGTATCTTGGAAGTCTAGATTGCAGAGATGTGTTGCTTTATCAACCACAGAGTCAATGTTTATTGCAGCTACAAAGGCGTGCAATGAATTTTTGTGGATGAAAAATTTTATTTGAGAGATCAATTTAAATCAGGATTGTTTTTTTTATTTTTTGATAGTTAGAGTGCTGTTTTTATGGGAATGAATTACACTTTTTAGGGTAGGTCGAAACATTTCAATGTTTTATATCATTGGGTCCAAATTGTCCATGATACGAGACACTTTGAGTTGGAAAATATCCACAATGTTGACAATGGGTCAGACATGTTGACTAAGAGTTTACCGAAGGGAAAATGTTAGACATATCGACTAATTGTAGGGTTCGTTCTGATTTCCACTTGTGTCGGAGGGGAAGTTTTTTGGCTTCCTTCCCTAATGGAACACCGTGTAACACCTCCTTAATTTGAGAACTACACAATCTCATAAAAGATGAAGAAATGCGGATCAAGGCAATGTGAATTAATTCACACAGTGACATAATTTTAACGTAGAGACATTATTTGACATAGTTTCTTTTCCCTATATAAAGAAGCAGTGGAAAGAAATTTCAACACACTACCACCAACAACACTAAGAGAAAATCCCATTTATTGATCACATTTCTTTGATGAAATTTTTTCTTCTCTTATTATTTGATTCACTACTTTATTATTGAGTATTACATTTGAGATCCCTTCCTTTTTGGGGAGACTCTACCATGTACCTCTTGATTTTAGTGGATCCCCTTTCTAGAAAAGGTCTTGTAGTTTTTACCTTTTTGGGTTTTCCATATAAACATTTCTAGTGTCAGAATTTTATATTCTTCAAACTTACTTTGGGTTTTCTACACATCAACTTTTATTTGGATAGAAGGATTATATTTATATTGCATGTTTTCTTTTCTATTGTTTCTATAATTGTTTCTTTGCCTCCTTTGCTAGAATGTACTCCCCTGGGAAACCTCTCATGAAAGCTTGGTGTGTAGCCCATCCATTTCTCCAAAAATATTCATGACATTAATACCTAACTTAGTTATCATCCTCACCATTCAAGACCATGAATCCCAATGTTGTTTTTCTTCCGAGTGTGAGTCCCAAATGAAAGCATCCAAGATATTTTTGATACCATATATGATGTTTTTTATAACCCTAATAAAAGAAAATATTTTCTTGAGAAATGATGGGAGGACACTATTTACTAGAGTAAATGGGACACTAATAGTTTAAAACATGTTTTTCTAGATGTTGACACATCCAATGATACTATGAACCACCCTGTTAAAGTGGTGAATTCATATTTTACCTTTTTATATTATAACACTAAAGTAATCAATCTAGAAGTTCCTCTTGGAAATTCCTAGAGTCATCTCCATATTGTTAACCCATCTCTCCAAGTAACGTGAGGAGATATAAACGATATTATTTTCATGATTAAATATTTTACCACTCCATTTTTAGTAATATTTTATTAGGTTGTCAATGCTGTGAATGGATATTCCACTGACATTGAAAAATATGATGGTGTCATCGTCATATATGAGATGAGAAACACCATGAAATTTCTACTTTCACATGTATAGAATAATGTCACCATCCTCAAGGATTTTTTTATGAACCTGAAAAAAATGTTTTTCATGAGAATAAACAGGCTTGGATAAATAGGCACTCCTTGTCTTTGACCCCTCACTGGTTTAACAATACCTCAGTTCCTCCCCATGAAGGACAAAGATAGATAGAAGGAGTTGAGAAACCTATACATAAGACCCCAAAATTAAGGAAAGAACCCCATGTGCATTATCACTTCAATATGAGGGAAAATTTTTTAAACTGGGTTTTTTATTTTTTTAACAAAATGGGATAGGGATGGCGGGGGATTTTAAAAAAATGTATAGAGATGCATGAACTCCGTTCACGTATATTCCTTCATCAAGAAGCGTGAACGTGGTTCACACATACTTTATAATGTTTATAAAGGATGCGTGAACCCCATTCATGCATCATACAAAAATTTTAAACAAAAAAGTTTTATTATTACTAATTAAATATATATAAATACCGATTAAAAAATCATGCAGATATCAACAAATACTAGTAAATATTAATAAATATTAATTAAATAATCAAATAAATAAATAAAATAGTAATAAATATAAACAAAATATATTTTTTATATTGATATATATTAATTATAAAATACTAATCATTAAGTAAAAATTAACAAATATTCAAAAATATTAATAAATATCAATTAAATAATAATAAATATTAAACTGATATTGAAAAATTTTAATATTTTTTTGCTGGTTGAGGGTGAAACCCTCTTATTAAGAATATAAATATTAGTTAAATACTAATGAATATAAAAAAATATTTATTAATTATTAATAAATGTTAAATAAATATTAATTAATATTAAAAATTATTATTAAATATTCATGAATAATAGATTTCCATTAAATAATTATTAATAAATATTCACGCTTCCTACATAATATTTAATTAAAATAATAATCATCAATATTTGTAAATACTAACTAAATATAAATACATATTAATTAAGAAATGATCAATATGTATAAAATATCAATAAATATAAATAAATACTAATACATATTAATTAAATAGTAAAAAATATTAAAAATATTGTTCATGATAATTTTGATCAACTAGTCTGATTCTTGGTGCACTTATTGATCGGTAGTATCAGTTCATACATAAGAAGGTGTCATCCATTATTTTACTATAAGTCTACGTGATTCATACTCTATCTAGAAAACAGTAGTATTTGATATGGGAAATAATGTTATCCTCTACCAAATGATCATGATTCCACATGAAATGAGAACTCATGCACTTACCACAAGGGCAATTCAATTTTATTTCAGGATGAAGATATTAAAAAAGATATGAATCTTTTATAAGAACAATAAACCTAAAAAACATGAAATCACATTAACAAATAGATAAAAAACATTCAACTTCAAAAATAATGATAAATGGACTTTGAGCGCAACCATACATGATATTTTCGTATGTCATTGATAAATACAATTACAACCCCTTTCTATTCTGTTTATTTTTTCTTAACAAAGAAAGAGAGATTTAGAAAAACATTCCTCTTTCAATAACATGATCCCTTGGAACATTATACAGTAATTTAGTTTGATTCTCATTTGATATACTAATTCTATATGTATTTTTATATTTTTTCATTTACCCCCCCCCCCTTATAGAAAATACTCATAAACATCTTCATAATGGTGGATCTTTTCAATAACAGTTTTCAATATATTCTAGTATAGATAATACATAAGAATTTATCTTCAAATTATGACATTCCTAATTTGTAAACTTATATAACATCACCAAGGATGATCTTCTTGAATATTTATTCTTCACGATACAAAAAATATGATCAAACCATGATGATATATTCTTTATACTTATTGTCTTGGATATACTAACACATTCATAAAATTATTCAATAATAACCCTCTTCCTACATCATAATAATATAAAAATTAAGAAACGATTAAGGAAATATAGTGGATCTTTTTTTTACTTCATAATGTGAATAGGAAGTTTGAGTTTTTTCTCAATGAGGTTGGTCCAGTTCTTCTATTATTCATGATTGTACATCTGAACATCTGTTCTAATTTATATTGTGTAGCAGGGATCTATTCACATTACATTCTGATTTTTGTGGAGACTTTTTTACTTATTATCCGTCATGGATGGTGCAATATTAACCCTCTTAAGGATTGTTTCTTATTCAATAAGAATATCAAAACAATTTTTATCACAATTTACACAATTGTTTCTCATGATGAAGGTATTTTGTCAGTAAAATACTATATTGAATATTGCGTACGAGTATAAATTGTGTCCTTTTATAAAGTCTGAATATGTATCTTCTTGAAATTGGCCAAATGAACATCTAATTCCATACATCTCATATTGTGATTTTTATGATCTTCAATCATAATCATATACTCTTCAAAATTATCCATTATTTTTTAAAATTTTTCTTCATGCAATTTAATTTTTTAAAACAAGGAATCATGTTCCGTGATCTTCTAGGATTTTACATCAAATGTCAAATCATTGAGATCAATAATATTTTTCTTGATTTCTTCAAGTTCATGTATCTTTTTATCTAAAGTCTACTTGAATCAAAAATAATTTATATTATTAATATTTATTAATGAATTTAATCATATTATTTTTATACATATATAGATAATAATACTAAGTAATAATACGAATAACATATAGAGATTATTCATTTTGGTAGATAATTTGATAATAGTAAGACACTTATTAAAAATAGAATATAACTCTATAAATTATAATAGTAAGTCACATAAAAAATGTATCATAAATCAGAAATGAACCTAATCTAAACCAATGTAGTGAATTCTCTTTTTTCCCCTAGACAGGTGTATACTAGATGGGTCTATTCCGTGTCTGTCTATGTCTGTGCTCTGGAATATGCTTCACATAATCATTAGAAGAAACCTCTACATCCATTATGTGATATGCGGTGGATGAAAATTCTCACTGTCTGTACGATGTCCTGCATCTATGGACAATGGATGTTGGATGAAACTCTCATCAATGTGGGAAGAATATGGCTTCTGTGCTGCAGATGTCTGTAAAAAAGCATCCAGCTCTGTCTAGTCAATGTTTTTATCTAACTATATTTGTTCCTAAGAATCTAGTGGAGAATTTCACTGATCATGCTGAAAACCCTCCTCCTGTGGAATAACAATATATGACTGATCATGCTGAACACCCACCTCAAGTGGAACTGTAACATCCATAACAGGGTCATCACCCCTGGTACATCTATATAATGATTAGTAGATTGATCAGGCTCTGCATCCTCCCCAACATGTGGTGGATCAAAACAAATACCATCATAAATCTCATCCATAATAGGATGTAACTTTTCTACAAGGCTTTGAAAATATATTGGGTCAAATGGGGATCTCTCTACTAGATCAGACATGTGAAGTAGATGAAAAATATGAGTATCCTAGGAAAAACGTTCTGTTATTAAGTAATATGAATAAAAAATATGTTTAACTGTGGAATAAATAATGCAATCCAACTCATGAAATCCCTATCGATGTCGTGCCAGAAATCTCACTGGGGACTTGCAGTACTAGGATGCATAATCCATCTGATCCACCACGTGAAAACGTATTTTCCTCACCCCTCACAACCGAGACTCCTGTCATCTTCCCCATAAATCAATACATCTATCATGGTATCTCCTTCAATCAAAATCTCTCTACCCTAAAATCTTCATGGAATGAAGTGGAAATAACTGACTGGGAAGACCCAGAATATTTTAAATGAATCCAAACTTCCACATAAATCTATTAGTCTGATTCCACTCGACTATATAAAATGAATCAATAGAACCCTACCGAAGCCACTAGATAGCATCACCATACAGTACAGTGTAAGACTCTGGATGATATAATCTATATAAGGAATCTATTTAATTGGAAAGAAAAATTTAATAATCAATTAATAAATAAATATATATACAATACTGAATAAATATTTAAGAATATAAACAGTAATCACTTACATCGTGTGGTTGAATGCTATACAACATAAGTCTGTAGGCATGGACGTCATATCTGGGGGAATCTGAATGTCGATTTGCCTGACTCCACCTATAGATAACATTGTTATATTTATATTTAAAAATAGAAAATTATACAATTATGTTATCCATTATAAGGAAGGAATTACATACCAATGTCCACACGGAGCCTCTTCTATAATATCTGCTGGCAATGGGGCATGATAATATAGAGCTAAATGAGGGATGTTCTCCCATAACCACATATGTAGATGAACCATGCATCCTATGATCTGTATATTATCTACCTGGAATGTGTTTCATAGCGCTCTATATGTATAATCTAGACAAGCAGACCCCCATCTACACTAGCCTGCCTAGTCCAAATCCTCAAAAAATGGTGAATACATGAGATGTACAAAAGTAGTGGAGTGATCAAAAAAATAATTCCATCGATCATCCTCAAAATATATGCACGTGAAAATCATAGCATGAAGATCACATCAACATCCTCAACTAAAAGTGTGAAGTGATAGTCTAATAAAGGCATACATATTCTACCACCGATTATGGTCCTCCCATTATCGTTGAACACTAAAGAAATTAGTCTATGAACAAGATTAGGATAATCTTCTCTAACTCATCCTATTAGAGCTGCACCATTGGTGGGGAGGCCCAATATAATGGCCAAATCATTCAAGGTAATAGTCATCAACCCCTCTCTAAAATGAAATATATGTGACCCTGGCCTCCATCTCTCTACAATCACATCTATGATATAATGATCGAGAAAGGTGAAGTATTGAATCGCTACACCATAGACTCTAGTGTGAAAAAGATAAGGTAAGATAGCAGGATGTTGTGTGGTATGATAGAAATGGTGAGATATACGTACACTCAATTGGGTCATAAGATGTACCTCTAAATGCAGTCATGATACATGAGTAGCCTGGGATGTGAGCAATGAAAAACCTATCATCTACACAAATGATATCATCATTACTTTTTTATAGTTAATTCAATAAAAATTTTAAACCTTTATTTAATAAAAACTAAAATAGGCAAAACAAAAATGACTGTGTTAAAATTTTAGATTTATTGTTGATTTGTTGTGTGTGGATTAGTGTCTTTGTTACATTGTGGATTTGTGGCCTTGGATGTTTGTGGATTAGTTTCTATGGTAGATTATAATATAGTGGTGAGGATTTAATGGATTAGTAAGGAAAATGTTTATGATATACATAATATGTGATGGAAAAAGTATTTCATCATTGATATAGTATTTTAGCCCCACCCCTATGATCAAACCCAAGGACTATAAGATCTTTAAATTCACTTCGTAAAGTTATGCTTCTTGTAGGGTAGAGACCTAATAGGTAAAGATTAATTTATTCTAATATTCTTAATATAAAGCAATTCTCACAACCAAATATCTGATTTCTTGCAGATCCACCACTTTAATAGCACTAAAAATGATGACAAAGGGGGAACCCTTTATCATTGCTAAAAAAGTGTTGTTAAAAGTACCCCTTGATCATCAGTTTTTTTATTATTGCTCTTAAATGGAATATTTTTTAAAAAAAATTAAAAGAAATATATTAATATATTAATATATAAATTTAAAAATCTATTTATATTTATATAAATACAATATATGTTTTATAAATATGTTTTAGAAAAGGGTAAATAAAACTTTAAACATAATATATAAGATATTCTGTAAAAAAACTGATGAAATAATTTAAAAAATATTTTTAAATAACAGTTTTTTTATTTTTATTAAATAGTAGTCATTTAATAACAATTTTAAAATAAAATAAAATAAACTAAAAGATCAAAAATAGGTTGAAAAAACAACTCAAACTTCAAATGACAATAACTTTTCATCTGGGTGTCCGTTTGAGCTCTACCACATATCAAATCGAATATTGCGATGAGATCTAAACCCCTATGATTAGGGGGAACCTGGTAAAGGTTTTTCAAGGAAAACAATTCCCAAAAGGCCTATAAAATTGTGTTTTTAGTAGATGTACCATGATTTTTTAACATTTGTTGGATTTTTAGGCTCATTTATGGGGGTCTTCTTCCTTTTTTTGGTGGGGTATAATTTTATTCAAAGGTCTTACATTCATATTAATATAATGGGTTTGATATTTTATAATTTTTCACAATGTACTGTTATTTATAATCAAATATATAACAATATATACATATTTTTTATATATTCACACCTTAAAATTTAATTTCATAAATAAATAATTAAACATATTTACATATAAAATATATTTATTAATACATATGCCTTATTTAAATACAAACTACCCTCCATTTTTTTTAAAATACAAAATATGAATATTTATATACCTATATAGTGTGTGTGTGTGTGGCTAAGTGTGTGTGTGTGTGTTTTAGCAAATAATATATATTATCTATATATTCTGATATATAAATTGAAATATTGATATATAATAATGTAAATATATATAAAAATATATATAAATATGTATAATTATACTTACAGATACACACATTTATATAATATATACATGTGTATGTTTATTGTATATATGCATGTATCTATGTATTTATTTATTTATAAATAAACAAACAAAAAGCATATTTTATAAATGTATTTAAAACCAATATTAAAAATATATAATAATATATGAATAAATATATAACTAAATATATATATTATTATATGAATAAATATATAGATAAAAAACATAACTATATATATATATATATTGATATAAATATATACAAATATACAAATATACAAATATATGTATATATATTAATATAACTATATATATATATTAATGTAAATATATTTTAATATATGAATACATATAACTATATATATATAAAGATATATTATTAAATGGTGAACAATGTAATATGGAGGAGTGGTAAAGTGCCCAACAAGGATTCAAGAGGTCTTGAGTTCGAATCTATGGAGAGGCATTGGCATACGCATAGGTGCAGGGGGGGCTAGCGCTGTTAATGGGCTTGGGAGAGCACTGTTATAGGCTGATTGGTAGGGGTGGGTGTGAGTGGGGGATTTCAATCACTTTTGAAGAGGGGGGGGGGGTGATCATTGTTGAAAGGGGGAGGCAGGCATTGTTTAAAGGGGTCTCCATTTTTTGGATTTTTTTAATTTTTTTAACATTTTTTGTGTTTTATCATCACTTTTTTAAAATCATCGATAAAAGGGGTCTTTAATCAGTGCTATGAAAAGCACTGATAATTACCCATTTTATCCATGCTTTTTTTTAGCATTAATAAAAGTGTCCTTTTATCAGTGATTTTTTTAGCACTAATAAAAGGGGTCTTTATCTGTGCTTTTTTAGTGCTAATGAAAGGGACCCCTTTATATTAGCTCAGATTAACAATGTTGTTAAAAGATTTTTCTTGTGCTGATAAAAGTTTTTTCTATAGCAGTGATGAAAAACCCACATTGGACACATGGAAGCATGATATATTCATTTTCATTAGATGTTTATTTTTTTAATAGTTTTAGTATCAACAAATTCTTTATGATAGAATCCTAAAATGAGAGAAACCAAAATTAAAACATGTCATAAATGGATCATGTCATAAATAAAAGTATTCAATACAGAAACTTCAACATAAAAAAAACAAAATATACATATTCATGATACAAAACATAGACTGGATCATGGATAAAAGGATGTGCAGCTCTGTCCTACCACTAGGGGACATCTATTATGAGTATGTCCTTATACATGACGAATACTACATCGTATTCTCAGATTCAAGTGAGGGGGTATAGGGGTATGAAATACTTATGTTTTTTTAAGAGGACACACAAGTCCTTACATATTTTGTGACATATGACTCATAGGTCATAAATTCTGAAAAATAAATTCAATTATTACAAATTACATAACCACATACACAAAATAAAACATGAAATTTCAATTATGCATTGGTCAGTCATCTTAGGATCAGTCATCACACAACTTACCATGTTTGTTGGTATAGTTATTATATTCTACATATTATAAAACATTAACTATTACTAGATGAAATATATATTAAATATATACACCTATTTTCCAAAAAATTAAATTTTCAATTTGTATGTGTATATATATATATTTATTAATAAAATATAATAAATTTAATTATAACTAATAAAATTTACATTTACATAACAACCATTTACAATAATTAAGACTTATGTTATTTGCAGTTTTATAAAATTGCATATATATATATATTTCATTATACTAATTTTCAAAATATAACTAAATTTATTTTATAATTATTGATTAAATATGTTATTAATAGTAAAAAAAGTAATATAATTTACACTTACATAAAAACCATTCATTAAAATAATATAAACTTATGTTATTTTCAATTTAATATAATTTTACATATATAATTGTTTTTTCATTTTTCTACTTTCCAATATTTAATTAATTATATTTCACACTTTACTACTTCGAATAATAATTATTTACACTTAATATAATTTCATATTGTTATTTATAAAAAATGTTTTTATACCATTAACAAAAAGATTATTCTATATATTTTTAATAAATTTAAACATGATACTTAATATTACTAAATTATATAGTGACTGTACAATATATTATAATTTAATTAATATTATTTTCTAATTTTTTACATCAAATAATACTTATATACACCTGTTATAATTTAAAATTATTCTTTATACAAAACTGTTTTTATACCATTGACAACAAAAAATTCGATATAATTTTTAATAAATTTAAATATGATAAATATAACTAATATAGTATTCATAAATTATACACCTTGTGTATAAAATATTATAATTTAAATAAATATTACTTTAAAAATAACATATTTTATAGCTTTTTAATTTTACAAAACATTCAATATGAATTCATACAGTATACACCCATTCAAAAATTTAGTCATACAAAAGACACTAATTTACACATCAAGCATCAATACATATGAAATAAATAAACCATACAAAAAAACATTGATTTCTACATATCATAAATCAAATTAACATACCATACAAATGAAATAAATAAAAACAATTAAGTAACTAAAAATTTAAATATAAAATTTATCTTTTTAAAAGCATCAAATATTTGTTAAGAAAGGAATTATGTAGGTATTTGAAGAAAAATCCAAATGAGAAGAATAATTTGGGGGGGGGGGTTCTCCCTTTTATATATTTTTCTAGGTAAGATGTGTGAACCCTGTTCACGCATCCTTCATCTCGTCTATGAAGGAAACATAAATTGGGTTCATGCATCTTCCACCAGGCCTAAGATGTGTGAACCCCATTCACACTTCTTTGGCATGGAGAGATACGTGAATGGTGCTCATGCATCTTTCATCATGTCTGCAAATGATGTTTTAAAGAGGTTCACACATATTCTGTTGCGCCTATGATATGGGAACCCCATCCATGCATCTCTAGTGGAAGAGAGATGTGTGTCACACCCAGTTTTTTATGTCATGGTTTTGATCAAGTTCATTTTCAATCCTGATCATTTTAATCTATTTTTTCTAATTTTAATATTTATTTTTGAAGTTTCATATATGTTTAATCATCCTACCATGGGTACCCCAAAGCTTTTCTGGGGTTTTTGGAGAAAATGGTGGTTACTTCAAGATTTGGTCCAAACCGTGAGCCAATTTCCAGATTTAAAAAAAATATAACACCTTATGTTTTCAAATTTTCACACATTAAACTTACCACTTAGACTATAATAATCTATTAAAACCACTATATCCATTTGGACACCTTAGAAACTCATAATCATGGTTTATTTGGGTTATTTATTCTGGTATTGATTTGCCCTATGAGCCCATTTCTAGTAAAAAAATATTTTTCCTTTATATCATATTAATTTTTTAATATTTTTCATTCATTCGAATTCTCACTGAATCCAAAAAAATCCTAGGCATACACCATATTACATTTTCCCTCATTGGACCTTATCTTCATCGGGTATTAGGGGGAACTTCCTCATGGTTTCTCAAATTGTCCAGATTTGAAAAGGTAATTTGTTTCTTTCATAAATCATTAATTTTTTACTCTATTCCCCCATATATTATTTCCCTAGTTCATCCATACCTAAGGATCCTCTACATTGAGTTACAATACATTCTCTTTCCTCCAAGGGTGAGGATAAAAGGGAAGATGTATAGTTCTCTAGTTATAAAGGTGTGTTTTCTTCTCTTTTCTCCTCTTTCATCTTCCTCCATCCATTATTTCTTGGATCTATCTTCCTCCCTGTCCATGAAAGACCTAGTTTTATGTTCTACCTTGATTTTTTATTTGGTTTTTGTTTTTTTTAGGCTGGTATTCATAGGTTTACTGTTTATAAATCCTCGGATGGTGATATCGGGTGTGGGTTTCCATTCCTCTAAGGATATGAGGTAGGTTTCCTATTGTACTTGACTTGTTTATTTAAGATTTATATTTTTCATTGTACTTTCACCCTTTAAAATTTCTGATTATTTTTTTATAATAGATCAATAATTTTATTTGTTGTGCAAAGTGGTGTTTATGCCTTTTTTTGCGAGAAATATTGTTGTTTTGTTATAAAAGTGCACACCAAGTGTTTTTTTAAATGTTCTATTATCTTTTGCACCTAGTTTGTGTTGTTAAGAACCTATTTATCCATTAAAATAAATTTTTAGGATGAAAATTTTGATTTATGACCTTTTAGTGTTAAATAGAATTGGTTTTATTAAATGTTTCATACCACATTTTAAGGAAAGTGCTCAGTTTTTTTGTGTTCTCACATTGATATAAAATAACTGGCTTCAATTATGAAAAATATTAGAATCATTTGAACAATTTTTTTTGGTTTCATTATGTGGGTTACAATATGGTTTTTCGTTTTATAATGAAATGATTATGGATTTTTAGGGTGTTTTGGCATGTGTTCCTGATAAATGGCTTGTTTTGCATCTCTATAGAAATGGATAGGTTTTGAATGTGTAAAATGAATTTTAAGGGGTTTATTTAAATGTTTTATTTATTAAAATTGTGTTTTTAGACCTATTTATGAATACTGGAATTGGTTCTTTTTCTAAATGTTGATTTTGTGATGAATGCTTAAAGGCCCATTTTATAACGACCCATACTATACATACATTGTTATTACTTCAGAATTGAAGCACATTTATTACAACATATAACAAAAGCAAGAAAGGACCATATAGGTAAAGTGTCTTTAGAAACTGGTAAACATAAACAACTGGTTCATAAAGCATCTACTTTGCCTCAAATTTATTTCATCATATCTAGAGTCCCTTTTTGGCATATTCTACTTAATAACCTTCTTCCTGACCTGGGGAAATAAAACATACAAAAGGGTGAGCTCAAATGCTCAGAAAGGGTATACAAAAGAAATATCAATCACATCATATACATAAGAACATAACTTTTGGAAATCTTATCCTGCAAAAGAGATCATAATATCATAACATGGGATAAATCATAGAAGTGAAATGTAATTCCAATAATCATAACATAAAACCTGAAACTTTGTGGCATACACACATAATCATAGAGAATCATTTCTTATTAGTCAAGACTCATTTCCAAGACTATCTTAGTGGACAAAGTCCATTTCTGAACCGAGTTGACTCCTCGTTTCAGTCCTGTTTCACTGAACCGGTATAACCTACCGTTACAGCCTTGTTTATCTCATGAGATATAAAATCTTTACCCAATGCATTGGAGGGAGATATAGGTCCCACCCATCTCATAATGATACCATTCTTATGTGTGCCACAAAATCATAAACCATACATCATAGCATAACCCATGTAATAAAAATGGGATTCTTAAACAACATGACATCATAAAACAATTCATATAAGATAAAGGAATTCAAAAAAATTTTTCCATCACAACATAATCAAATCCATGTAATAATAGGGATAGAAACAGAATCCAATATTATCTTAGATGGAAAATAATTTTGATAAAACACTTGAACTCCATTCTTGAGGAAAATATCCTTTCAACTTCAAAAACACTTTTCATTTCTTAACATGTCATAAAATTATAACGAAAAGAAGTTGATTAAAAATAAACTTGAAAACTTGTAAAGGAAGCTTATTGGAAATAATGTATTAAAAATCCATTCATGCTGTATAAGTTAAAAAAAACATTCTTCGTACTTTTGTCGGAAAAGTCAAAAAGTACCTCGTACGAAAAACAACAAAAGATTCCTTTCATATCCTTTACTAAAAACTCAATGAAGGGTAAAATTGGATTTAAACAATTGTAGGTGGATGGAAATAATATTACATATTGAGGAAACATGGATTTGGATGATAAAATACACCCCAATAAATACTAAAGTATAAACAATCTCAGATAAAAATGAGATTGTGATATTTCCCTTACCTTAGGTCCGACTTGCATTGAAAGTGTCCGAAACTCCTGTATAATGATTTAAATAATGTTATTGACTCATTCCAGAATCATACTTAATTTTATGATATCATATATGGTCATATTATTAGCTTCTTAGTAGTAATATTTCATTGCTACTTGTTATTCGGGTGTTTATAAATTTTTGTTCTTATGCGTGTTTTGTCGAATAAATTCTTATTCTTCTCTTTAGGTTATAGATACCTCATTTCAAGAATGGTATTAGTGTAATATATATCAAATTCATTCATTCAATTCATTTATATAATCATTATGAAATGAAGATCATGTAGAACGAGTCGCATCACATCGTGGAGACGGTATTCCGTACGTACGCACGAGTGATGATATCGTTCCTATGATCGTGGAATTGTATTGGAGTGTATTTATACTATTTCAGAATCAATATCACTTTATAATAGTCATATATAGTGATTATTTACACCATTATACCCATCCAAGTAATGTGGTGGTGTAATATAGATTACACCACGGCGTGGAGACGGTATTCCGTACGTACGCACGCGCAGTGATTTCATTTTCCGTAGGATGGATAGATGGTTAAATAGGGTTGTTTCATACTTATAATAACATATAAGTATATGAGTGATACTGATGTTATTACTTCATAATGAAACAACTAAAGAAGAAGAAGTTGAAGAAGAAAGAAATTGGAAAGGATCGGTAATGGATATTACCTCTTCTTTGAAGTGCTTCTTTGAGACCTCATTTTAGAGCACTAAAATTGGTCTTTGAAGAAGACCAGGACCTCTAGGATGTCTCTAGGGAAGTAGAGAGGATAAAATGGCAGGGGTTGGCCGAGCTTGAAGGCTCAAAGTGGTGTGAGGAAGAGAGGGAGGATGTGCCCTTTTATAAGGGAGGAGAGGGGCACCTTTGCAATAACTAAACATATTATTTTATTATAAAGTCCAGTTCGGTTTTAAATAGCTCCAAATTGATTTATTTCGAGGCTAAGGTAGGGATGGGTTGAAATCATCTCATCCAATAGAATTTATACAAGTTTAGGTTCCTATTTTAACCTTATCATTTAGATTTAACATTAATTTAAATAATTTTACTTTTACCGGGTCTTCTTGTGTCCTTATACTATAAGGTTAATAAACATACTATATCAAGACAAAAGAACCCCAAGTTGTTTATTATTAATATATATAACCTTATATAAGTCATTTGTCTGATCCTTATATTTTTAGGAATAAAATAACAATTAATAATATAATATTTGTTTAAAAAACTATTTTATGTCAATTTTGACACTATTTAGTAATTGATTTTTGTGAAACTAATAACAGAATGATAAATTCTAAAAAAGTTAATTAAATAAATACTAACATGTCATATTAACCTTGAAAATTAGTGGAAGTCATAAAAAGTCTCAAATTATATTTATTTGGGTATTTATAACATCAATTATGTCAATATTTAATTAATAAGATAATTACTCTATCATCGTTGTGTCATAAATAAATTAAATTATTTAATGTCTAAAAATTACAAATAAAATACCATTATGTAGGAACTCTTTTTATCTTTCTAATTAATATTTAAAGTCGAATTTATCTTATGTATAACCCCATATTAAAAATGATTTGGTTATTAAACTTTGATTTTAACTATTTTAACCCTTCTTTAAAAAAATTAATAATAAATGTCCTAATCTAATCCATGTGGGCCTAAATGGTCATATTTTATTCCTAAGTTTGTTTTTGGTCGAATTACACTTGTCCAATAGAATTAGGACATGTGTTAGGGTAATAATAATATCATTTCTACCCTTAATTACCCTATTTACTTTTAACCGTGGTAAAAAAAGTATAAAGTTACTATTCACAAAAAAATTATTTTCATCTCATTGAACCACATTTTACTTAATGACATCAACCATGTCTCTCAGATTTTTGAAATTCCACTCACAGAAGCGGTAAAATTAAGTTTTATGAAAAATTCAGTTTTTTTAACAGCCACTTAGTAGTTTCACTATTCATCAAAAATTGAAAGTTTTCAGAAAAATACCAAAATTTCAACCTTGGCTAATTTCGATATTCCGAGTTCAAAAATGAAGTCCATTTTGAAAAATAAAATTTAAAAATTTCAAAAATTGGTTATTACTATTCATAATAGCTAGTTTTAATAATATTTTAATAGCATATCATTGTTTAGTGAAACTTGGTATTGCGTACGACGCAAGCTATCGAGGAAGGCCGCGGTTGCGTGTAAAGCAAGCCAAGCTAGTGTTGTGTGTAGTGAAAGATTCCTTTGATGATTTATATAACATAAAAACAAAATATTTCACATAAAATCCTCGGGTGTTACATTCTACCCCCCATAAAATTAATTTCTCCCTCGAAATTCGTCACTTTGTAACAAACAGATGAGGATACCTCTCTCTCATCATATTATCAAGCTCCCATGTAGCTTCTTCTAATTGGTGGTTCCTCCATAAAACTTTCACCAATCGAGTGGTCTTGTTTCGTAGGACTTTTTCGCTACAATCCAGAATCTCTATTGGTTGTTCTTCATAAGAAAGATATTTCTCCAGCGGTACAACTTCTGAGCTAAGTACATGTGAAGGATCAGGTATGTACCTTCTCAGGAGAGATACATGGAACACATCATGAACTTGACAGAGATTCGGTGGAAGCTCCAATCGGTAAGCTACCTTCCCAAAACGATCCAGTATTTCGAAAGGACCAATATATCTAGGGCTCAACATCCACTTCTTTCCAAATCTCATGACTCTCTTCCAGGGAGATATATATAAGAACACTTTATCACCCACTTCAAACTCTAGGTCTTTTCTTCGGCTGTCGACATAACTTTTCTATCGACACTGAGCTGCTCATATGTGTTGTTTAATAGATCTGACCTTTTCTGCCATTTCATCAACGAGATCAGGTCCTAATAGCTTTCTTTCCCCAACTTCTGCCCAGAAATTTGGAGTCCTGCATTTCTTTCCATAGAGAGCTTCATAAGGAGCCATCTGAATACTGCAGTGAAAGCTATTATTATAAGAAATTTCCACCAAAGGTAGGTGTTGATCTCAACCACCTTTGAAATCCATAGAGCAAGCTCTCAACATATCTTCTAGAGTTTGAATTGTTCTCTCAGACTGACCGTCTGTCTGAGGATGATAGGCAGTGCTGAAACTTAACTTTGTATCCAGAGTATGCTGAAGATTTCGCCAGAACTTCAAGGTAAATCTCGGATCCCGATCATATATAATAGAAAGTGGCACTCCATGCAATCTTACCACTTCCTTTACATATATCCTGGAAAGCTGATCCAGAGAGAAATCCTCTCTAATAGCAATGAAGTGTGTAGACTTTGTAAGACAATCAACTATGACCCAGATAGCATTATTTCTTTTGGATGTTTTAGGAAGTCCTGTGACAAAGTCCATAGTGATGTTTTCCCATTTCCATTTGGGTATGGGTAATGGTTGTAACATCCCCTTAGACTTCTGTCTCTCAGCTTTAACTTGCTGACAAATCAAGCATCGAGAGACATATTCAGAAACATCTCTTTTCATGCCATCCCACCAGAAGTACTCTTTCAGGTCCCTATACATCTTCGTGCATCCAGGATTAATAGAGAATGAAGAACTATGAGCCTCATCCAGCTGCTCCTTCTTTAATTCGGGGATGGGAGGAACACAAACCCGATTCCTAAACTTTATTATCCCATCACAATCAAGGTTGAATTCAGGAACATTTCTCACCTACTTTTGTAACTCGACATCTTCTTTCTATGCCTCTTTAATCTTCACATGTATAGATGGTTGAACATTCATTTGAGAAAGATAAGATTTTTCCCCTTCCATTATAATTCCAAGATCCATTCTTTGTAAATCCATAAATATTGGATTTTTTGTGATCCTCATCATGGATAAACTGGCATGGTATTGTCGACTTAATGCATCTGCCACCTTGTTTGCTTTCCCAGGGTGGTAATGGATTGAGCAGTCATAATCCTTAATCAGCTCCAACCATCTTTTTTGGCGCATATTCAGCTCCTTTTGTGTGAAAATATACTTTAAACTTTTATGATCAGTATAAATATCACACCTTTCACCATAAAGGTAATGCCTCCAAATCATTAATGCAAAGATTACCGCAGCTAACTCCAAATCATGAGTTGGGTAATTTTTCTCATATATTTTCAACTTTTGTGAGGCATAATCTATCACCATATCATTTTGCATATGAACACACCCCAATCCCTTCTTGGATGCATCACTGTAGATCACAAACCTTTCTCCACTACAAGGCAGTGTGAGCACATGTGCACTGGATAACCTTCTTTTCAACTCCTTGAAATTCTCTTCACATTCCTCCGTCCAAACAAACTTAACTCCTTTCAGAGTCAACTTGGTGAGTGGATTAGATAATCGTGACAAAACTTTCACAAAACGTCGATAATATCCAGCCAAACCAAGAAAACTTCGGATCTCAGTCACTGTTGTTGGTCTCGACCATCTTTCGATAACCTCTGTTTTTGCTGGATCCACAGATATCCCCTCTTTTGAGATTATGTGACCCAAAAATGAATCTTTTTGAAGCCAAAATCAACACTTGGTAAATTTGGCATAAAGATTCTCTTTTCTCAGGGTCTTCAATATAATTCTCAAGTGATCTTCATATTCTTCCTTGCTCTTTGAATATACAAGAATATCATCTATAAAGACTACCACAAACTGATCAAGATAGTCTCTAAAGACTCTATTCATCAGATCCATGAAGATAGCAGGGGCATTATTAAGGCCAAATGGAATCACTATAATTTCATAGTGTCCATACCTTGTACGGAAAGTCGTCTTTGGTATATCCTCCCTTTTGACCCTTAATTTATGATAACCTGAATGAAGATCAATCTTGGAAAAGTATTGTGCTCCGCGTAGTTGGTCAAATAGGTCATCAATGCGTGGGAGATGATATTTGTTCTTGATAGTGATCTTGTTAAGTTCTCGATAATCAATGCAGAGTCTCATTGATCCATCTTTCTTCTTAACAAACAGAACAGTTGCTCCCCAAGGTGACACACTAGGGCGTATGAACCCCTTATCAAGATTCTATTGGAGTTGCTTCTTCAATTCTTGCAAATAAATTGGGGCCATTATATAAGGTGTATTTGAAATAGGTAAAGCACCCGGTACGAGTTCTATTGAAAACTCAACTTCACGATTCGGTGGAAGACTCGGTAATTCTTCCAGAAAGACATCATCAAAATCATGTACAATGGGCATATTCTTAATTGTGAGTTTCTCACCAACCATTTGAGATAAATAACCTTCATTTAGTGGAATCAAGACCCATAAGATGGAAGGAATTTCCACGGGAAGGTTATGCTCATCCTTGCATCGATAGACGATCATAGATTGATCTGGAATATGAAATGCGACTTCCCTTCTTTGGCAATTGATATGAGCTCCATGTAGCGAAATCCAATCCATGCCAAGAATCACATCAAATTCCACTATAGGAAGGATCACAAGATTTTCAAGAAGCACTTTCCCACAAACTTCAATCGGAGAAGAATTATAAACTTTTGATGTGACTGTTGTGCCATTAAGGGTTGTCACAGCTAACTCAACATCTAACTGTTGAGGTAATAAGGTGATATCCTTAGAAAATTCTTCAGAAATAAAGGATTGGATGGATCCAGAATCAAATAAAACATTTGCTACTTTAGAGTGGATGGTAAGTGTACCTTTCACCACATCGTTATCGTACTCCACATCGCTGATAGAAATTGCATGTGAATTTCCTTTGTCTTTATCCTTAAGAGTTTGTTGACGTCGACCATCATCATCAACCCTTGGATTTGGCCATTGATTGGCATAATTCCCCATCTCATTGCACTTGAAACATTGAAGTGTAGTAGGTTCATTTTGTGTATCACTTCCTTTGTTTTCATCATTATACATCTTCTTCCCATCATCGCGGCATTAAAATTCCAGATGACCTTCCTTTCCACATTTGAAACATTTACTTGTCCCTTTAAGACAACTCCCTCCATGTTTCTTTCCAAACTTTGTGCATAAGGGAAAGCTCATCTTTTTTTCAGTGTTCTCTTTAGATTTTCCTTTGAATTCCATTTTCCTCTTCTTATCAAACCCATATGACTGATGGGTTACTCCAATCTCCATCTCAACATTGAGAGCACATCGAACGATTTCCTCGTAGCTATTGAAGTCCCTTATGGCTAAGGCCCTTCTAATACTTGGTTTTAAGACACTAAAGAATCAATCGATCTTACTCTCAGGTTGGATAATAATACCAGAAGCGTACCTTGCATGTCTTGAAAAATTTGCTTCATAGGTACCAACAGATTCATCATCCTTTTGCTTCAGTTCAAGAAACTCTTTCTCCATCTTTGTTCGGAGAATACGAGGGAAGTACTTATTGAAAAATAAGTTCTTGAACTCGTCCCATTCCATGGACTCAATTTCATCCCTTTGCCTCATATTCTTAATAAGATTCCACCACTGATCAGCATCACCCTCCAAACGATACACTGCTAGGATGACTTTATCATGCTCAGAACATTGAAGAACTAAAAATATCTTTTTAGTAGTACTAATCCATTGTTCAGCTACTAATGGATCAGTAGACCCGCCGAATGAAGGCGGACGCTGTATCATGAAGGATTCAACAGAATGTTGCTCCTTCATTTGCTCATTTGGAAGTCCTGCATGATTCATATCTTGAGAAAGTTGTGTGAGCATGGCTATAAGATTTTGCATTCCAGCTCCCATAATGTTTGGTTGCTCAGGGGGACAATCATTGCATTGCCCGTCGCATTCCGCATTAACATGGTTCCTTCGGGTTCCAGCCATTGACTAAAACCAAGAAGAATAGTGTGAGCAACACTAATTATAATAGTAAAACCACATAATCAAGAATAAAATTTCACACTTAAGGTCTTATCCTAGGTTATTCATGGCCATTTATAAAACACTAAGATTGTGTTCTATGCTTAGACTTATCCTTAGGGTTCTTACTAAGTCTTTTACATCCTAGTTTCCAAAGGTTGACTATACCTTTCCTCTGATACCAACTATAAAGACCCATACTTTACATACATTGTTATTACTTCAGAATTGAAGCACACTTATTACAACATATAAAAAAACCAAGAAAGGACCGTATAGGTATAATGTCTTTAGAAACTGGGAAACATAAACAACTGGTTCATAAAGCATTTACTTTGCCTCCCATTTATTTCATCATATCTAGAGTCCCTTTTTGGAATATTATACTTAATAACCTTCTTCCTGACCTGGGGAAATAAAACATACAAAAGGGTGAGCTCAAATGCTCAGTAAGGGTAAACAAAAGAAATATCAATCACATCATATACATAAGAACATAACTTTTGGAAATCTTATCCTGCAAAAGAGATCATAATATCATAACATGGGATAAATCATAGAAGTGAAATGTAATCCCAATAATCATAACATAAAACCTGAAACTTTGTGTCATACACACATAATCATAGAGAATCATTTCTTATTAGTCAATACTCATTGACAAGACTATCTTAGTGGACAAAGTCCATTTTTGAACCGAGTTCACTCCTCGTTTCAGTCCTGTTTCACTGAACCGGTATAACCTACCGTTACAGCCATGTCTATCTCATGAGATATAAAATCTTTACCCAATGCATTGGAGGGAGATATAGGTCCCACCCATCTCATAATGATACCATTCTTATGTGTGCCACAAAATCATAAACCATACATCATAGCATAACCCATGTAATAAAAATGGGATTCTTAAACAAAATGACATCATTAAACAATTCATATAAGATAAAGGAATTCATAAAAATATTTCCATCACAACATAATCAAATCCATGTAATAATAGGGATAGAAACATAACCCAATATTATCTTAGATGGAAAATAATTTTGATAAAACACTTGAACTCCATTCTTGAGGAAAATATCCTTTCTACTTCAAAAACACTTTTCATTTCATAACATGTCATAAAATTATAATGAAAAGAAGTTGATTAAAAATAAACTATAAAACTTGTAAAGGAAGCTTCTTGGAAATAATTTTTAAAAAATCCATTCATCCTGTATATGTTAAAAAAAACATTCTTCGTACTTTTGTCAGAAAAGTCAAAAAGTACCTCGTACGAAAAACAACAAAAGATTCCTTTCATATCCTTTACTAAAAAATCAACAAAGGGTAAAATTGGATTTAAAAAATTGTAGGTGGATGGAAATAATATTACATATTGAGGAAACATGGATTTGGATGATAAAATACACCCCAGTAAATACTAAAGTATAAACAATCTCGGATAAAATTGAGATTGTGATATTTCCCTTAACTTAGGTCCGACTTACTTTGTAAGTGTCTAAACCTCCTGTATAATTATTTAAATAATGATATTGACTCATTCCAGAATCATACTTATTTTTATGATATCATATATGGTCATATTCTTAGCTTCATAGTAGTAATATTTCATTTCTACTTGTTATTCGGGTGTTTATAACTTTTTGTTCTTATGCGTGTTTTGTCGAATAAATTCTTATTCTTCTCTTTAGGTTATAGATACCTCATTTAAATAATGGTATTAGTGTAATATATATCGTATTCAATCATTCAATTCATTTATATAATCATTATGAAATTAAGATCATGTAGAACGAGTCGCATCACATTGGGGAGACGGTATTCCGTACGTACGCACGAGTGATGATATCATTCCTATGATCGTGGAATTGTATTGGAGTGTATGTATACTATTTCAGAATCAATATCACATTATAATAGTCATATATAGTCATTATTTACACCATTATACCCATCCAAGTAAGGTGGTGGTGGAAAATAGATTACACCACGACGTGGAGACGGTATTCCGTACGTACGCACACGCGGTGATTTCATTTTCCATAGGATGGATAGATGGTTAAATAGGGTTGTTTCATACTATTAATAACATATCAGTATATGAGTGATACTGATGTTATTACTTTATAATGATACAACTAAAGAAGAAGTTGAAGAAGAAAGAAATTGGAATGGATCGGTAATGGATATTACCTGTTCTTTGAAGTGCTTCTTTGAGACCTCATTTTAGGGCACTAAAATTGGTATTTGAAGAAGACCAGGACCTCTATGATGTCTCTAGGGAAGTGGATAGGAAAAAATGGTAGGGGTTGTCTGAGCTTTAAGGCTCAAAGTGGTGTGAGGAAGAGATGGAGGAGGTGCCCTTTTATAAGGGAGGACAGGGGCACCTTTGGAATAACTAAAATATTATTTTATTATAAAGTCATGTTCGGTTTTAAATAGCTCAAAATTGATTTATTTCGAGGCTAAGGTGGGGATGGGTCGAAATACTTTCATACAATATAATTTAGACAAGTTTAGGTTCCTATTTTAACCTTATCATTTAGATTTAACATTAATTTAAATAATTTTACTTTTACCATGTCTTCTTGGGTTCTTATAATATAAGGTTAATAAACTTACTATATCAAGCCAAACGAACCCCAAGTTGTTTATTATTAATATATATAACCTTATCTAGGTTATTTTGCAGAACCTTAGATTTTTAGGAATAAAATAACAATTAATAATATTATATTTGTTTTAAAAACTATTTTATGTCAATTTTGACACTATTTAGTAATTGATTTTTGTGAAAATAATAACAGAATGAAATGTTCAAAAAACGTTAATTAAATAAATACTAACATGTCATATTAACCTATAAAATTAGTGAAATTCCTAAAAAGTCTCAAATTATATTTATTTTCTTATTTATAACATCAATTATGTCAATATTTCATTAATAAGATAATTACTGCATCATCGTTGTGTCATAAATAAATTAAATTATTTAATGTCTAACAATTACAAATAAAATACAATTATGTAGGAAATATTTTTATCTTTCTAATGAATATTTATAGTCGAATTTATCTTATGTATAACCACATATTAAAAATGGTTTAGTTATTAAACTTTGATTTTAACTATTTTAACCCTTCTTTAAATAAATTAATAATAAATGTCCTAATCTAATCCAATTTGGCCTAAATAGTCATATTTTATTCCTAAGTTTGTTTTTGGTCGAATTATACTTGTCCAATAGAATTAGGACATGTGTTAGGGTAATAATAATATCATTTTTACCCTTAATTACCATATTTACTTTTAACCGTGGTAAAAAAAGTAAAAAGTTACTATTCACCAAAAAATTATTTTCATCTCATTGAACCACATTTTACATACTGAAATCAACCGTGTCTCTCGGATTTTTGAAATTCCACTCACAGAAGCAGTAAAATTAAATTTTATGAAAAATTCAGTTTTTTTTAACAGCCACTTAGTAGTTTCACTAATCATAAAAAATTGAAAGTTTTCAGAAAAATACCAAAATTTCACCCTAGGCTAATTTCGATATTCCAAGTTCAAAAATGAAGTCCATTTTGAAAAATAAAATTTATAAAATTTTAAAAATTGGTTATTACTATTCATAACGGCTAGTTTTAATAATATTTTAATATCATATCATTGTTTAGTGAAACTCGGTATTGCGTACGACGCAAGCTATCGAGGAAGGCCGCGGTTGCGTGTAAAGCAAGCCAAGCTAGTGTTGTGTGTTGTGAAAGATTCCTTTGATGATTTATATAACATAAAAACAAAATATTTCACATAAAAGTATCGGGTGTTACACGTTTGACATTTTTCTTATAAAACTAGTTTTCATGTGTATTACATGTTGTATCATTTGGTGTCATTTAATGATTCATGAAATTGATTTTTTAAATGGTGTTGGGGATGAAAAATTGGGTTTTATATTCTATTGGTGGGTGTTTTTCCTTAAAAGATAAATTTTAAATGGGTATTATGTGCAAAGCCTCGTTATACATTTTGAAATTGTTTTTTGAAAATTATATGTTGTTTATTGACCCATGAAGGATATGTGAAACATGGTTGGATTATTTTTGTTGAATGTATGATATGTAAATTAATGTTTCATGTGAAAAGTGTATGTTATAACATGTGGAACTTGATTAATCACAAAGAGGGAAACCCATGTATCTAGGTGGGAAAACGTATACTAGTATGCTAGTGATCCGGCATGGTTTCTTCCCTGTTTCACATAGAAATTTTGATGATCAAAATGCTATCTAAACTAAGATGATGATGTTGGGGACCACTAGGTCATGGGTATTATTCCCTACTAGTGGATCATGTATGAGAACAAATATTTGTTATGGTTACTTTTCACCAAGATATGAGGTACTTGGGGCCCACAGCTAACTAGTGCCTAGGGATGTTCCATTGTCTAGTGCTCATTGGATATATTATATATACCATCAGTATAAAGTGTATTTTTATGGAAAATTAATTATCATGTGTGTTTTATTTATATGTATAAATTCATTAAAAAATCCCTCTTAAAAAATTGATTTTATTTTGAAGTTTCATATATTTTGAAATTGTTCGAGCATTCATGTGTATAAAACATACAAGCTTTTATCTTATAACATCCATATAATGGAAAATTGTTTGGAAAACATACTTTTATATATTTTATTTCAAACCATAAATTTATTTTTATGTTATTTTAAATAAATTTTATTGGGAATATAATATCGGGCTAGCCTACTGAGTTTTAATACTCATGATTATATTCCTCTTCTTTTCTTAGCCCTTGTGTAGGTTTTAGATTGAGTTTGTCACCTTGAGAAACACTGGATCATTTTGTTAGAGAGTTCCAGATAGGATACATGGATTTATTTGGTCATCAGGTATGGGCCGTTTAGTTGTATTATTTAGTTGTACTTTCATTTTTGTCATATAAACGATTTTAGTTCAATTTTTAATATAGATATATATTGGGTTGTCCATTCTCTCTACCATTTTCCTTATTGTATATATTTTGGAAAATTCATTCTCTTGTATAATTGGTTGATGGCCTCGTTGATTATTTTCATCCTAGAGGATCAAGAACGCCTTTCGAGACTTGTCACAGAGTGGCCCAAGTGACTGGTTTAGGGTCGACTCGGGCTGGTTGGTGACAAAATGGTATCAAAGTAGGTTATCTCTTAGCGGGTCTTCCTTTTTAGAGAACCCATATTTTTTGGGGGATGTCAAGGTAGATAGAGTATGTTTTTTGGAACATGAGGGATAGGTTCAAGAAGTGCTTCATGAACTCTGGCTCGTTCTGAACTTCGTGTGTCCATGGCATGTCTAATTTTATTAGTTTCTTTGGTTCTTAGGGATTTTTGGTGATTGGTATATGACAAGGGGAGTCGGAATAATATCCTATATAAGCTCACGGGTCCGGGAAAACCATGTTTAGTTGGGTAATGGTCCTAAAAGGCTCTCCATGTTGGTAGTGTGTTTGATATATGGCCACCAACCATATGGTCAAGTCACCCACTAACACTAATTCCCTTTTGTGGGTCTCTTAGACCTTTCATGAATTCGATGTTTTGTTTTGAAAATCCTTGTGTGAGAATTGTGGAATTAGGTTTTCAATGCTTAATATAAGAATTTTTTGAGCATGATGTGGTTTTTTGACTCAAATTTTTTGGGAGAAAGTGTAATGATTTAATAGGAATGAATTTCCTTAATCTAAACTTGTGGTTTATTGAAATAAAATGGTTGGAAGGCATGCATTACTTTAAGATGATTTTGAATTTGTTTTCAAAATATGATGTTTTTGGTTGTTTAAGAGTGTATGAATCTGATGAGTTGGTTTTTCAAATTGGTTTTTAGTATTTTTGGTTTTATTAAAAATGTTTTTGGCCTTTGTGGCTACTAGATTAAGAAAAGAGACCTTGCCGAATTATTGAAAATGGGAAGTGCATGTTTGAATGGAATGATTGTTTTAGTAGTTGTTTGAAAATAAATTAAATGGGTTCTAAATAAAATGGTTCTTGAAAAATAATGGTTTGTTGAGATGATAAAAATTGTTTTGAATAAAGGGGGGGGGGGAGATTTTTTTGGAGACCTACGAGGTTTTATTTTCAAGCATAGTAAAATGATTTGTTGTGTGGAAATATGAAAATGGTTTTTAACATGGTGGTTAGTGTACCGATAAAAGGTACATGATTTTTGAAATGGGTTGATTGTTTTGCCCTGTAAAATGAGTTATTTTTTTTATCCTTTAATGTTTTCATGGGTTTTCACATACATGGTCTTGTATAAATATGTTGATGGATTCCTGTTATGGCATAGTGGTTGGGTGCCCGGGGTGGGACAAAAATGTGCATGTGAGTGAGACATGATGAAACACCATTGGTGAAAGTGAAAATCCACCAAGATAGTTTGTTTTTCAAAAGTTTTATAAGCTAAAAATTTGTTATGTTTTTGTCAACTGGTGTATAAGTGGGTTTCTTTTTCATGTTTTAGAAGTTTGGTTTATTTGGTATGTTACCTCGTGATTTGGAAGTGATACTCTTGGTGTGTCTTAAGATGATATCATGTCGCTGGATTTGTTTTGGAGCATTGTTCAGTGGGTATCTAAGAATATGTTGGATGTCCTGATGCGGCTATCGATGGTTCTCTATTTGTAATACTTCTAGTTGGTCAACATAAGGATTTGTTTCAAACATTAAATCCACCTCTTAGGATGATGACTCAACCCGTTTGATGGAATAGAGAGCTGTTTGGGTTGATATAAAGTGTTTCCCTATCATGATAATTCTTTTAGATATAGAAGTTGTGTTAAGTGATGTTGATGTGTTTCTCCATATTCCTAGTTCATTCTGCTCCTCGTTCAGAGTGAGAGAGAATGGTGATGTATCTATGAGTTCCTATTTAGATCAATGTGTGTTGTTGATAAAGTGAGTTTCATGTGGTGTTGTGATCATAAACTCCTGACTGTGGTGAAATATATGCTTCAAACATCAGGGCTCCAACCATAGGCCTTAGAGTAAAGCTTTTCATGCAATAAAGAAATCACCAGAGGTATGGAGAGCTCGACTAAGCTCATACCTTCACCGTTGTGGTAAGGTAGTTTTTATGTTTTTATTATATTTTCTCATCACTGTAATTTTCCTTTTTTTAAAAGAGCATGGAAGACTTACCCCTCATGTATTGTCTATGGTTATTCCTTCTTAGATGTGGTTTTCTAATAAATATAACTATGTGGACCACCAATGTGAATCTGTTGGGGTCTTGGTTTTACCTATTCATAGGTGGATGGTGTTGGGTGGTACCTCTATTTATTTTGTGGTTTCAGTGGACCAACGATTGGGTTCCCTTTCCTCCCCTCTCTGAGTGGTAGGGGTTTTGATCTGATCCGAATGTTTTAGCCCACTCCTTCTCCCCTCTATTTGGGACTGCGTGGTTTAAATGAACATATTATAACCCTATTATCTTGGGTTTTTAGGTTGTTGAGGGAGATTTTTGCTGAGACTATGAGGGTGAGGCCCGATTCTAGTTCATGTCGAAATCTTTTTTGTTCATTTCTAGTTGGTCTATAATGGTGGGGAGACCCTCTACAGGTCATAAAGATCATTCCTTTAAGCACTTTTTATATGGTAGTTGTGATTTAATGGTGGGGATCCCAGTATGGACTCCCCCCCCAAGCCATTGTCTTTCATGAGTGAACTTTGGTTTGGGTTATTTTTGGGTTTATTGGGAGAAGGCCCAACAATATGGTTCTTGGTTTGGTTGTGGGGGTGGTGGCTTGATCATTCTGTTGATTCTCAATAAGTAGTTATGAGTGTTGTTTAGTTTAGAAAATAGCCTTAAGTTCAATTGATTATGGATTATATATCCTTGAATTGATATGCTAGACCATGTTGATAACGAATCCTTAGGTTTTGATCTTTCAGCTTCAATGTTTCATGGATTTCCATGGACGAAAAGCTTTAATGGTGGGGAGAAATGTCACACCAAGTTTTTCATGTCTTTGTTTTGATCTGTTTCATTGGAAATACTGATCCTTTTATTTGGTTTTGGGTGAGATTAATGATTATTTTCAAGTTCCATATATGTATAAGCATCCCTCCATGGGTGCCCCATATCTTGTTTGGGGGGTTTTTGGAGAAAAGGGTGGTTTCTTCAAGATTTGGGCCAAACCATGAGCATGTTTCCATATTTAAAAACACATTTCATTTATTTTATAACTACTTCATTTTTAAAAAAATTCACTCATTACACATCCCACATGGCCTCCCCTGACCTATTCAAACCACCAGATCCACTTGTACCCCTTAAGAACTCATAATCATGGTAGATTTGGGTTATTTATTCAGGTATTGGGCCAGCCCGTGAGCCCATTTCCAGTTTTAATTTTTTTTTTGATATTCATTTTTTATATTTTTCAATCATTACACCTCTAAATAGAGACCAAAAATCCATGTCATACCACCATGTTCCATTTTACTTCTTTGGAACTCATCATCATCACTGATTAGGGTAAAATTCCTCATGGTTTCTCAAATCATTCAGATTTGAAAAGGAAAATTGTTTCTTTCATAAATCATTCATCTTTTAATATTTCCCCCCAAATATTCTTTCCCTAGTTATTTAAGACCAAATTAGCCTCTCCATTTAGTTCCTAGCCACTCCCTATCCTCTAAGGGTGGGGATCTAAGGGGAGATGAAGAGTTCTCTAGTTACCAAGGGGAGTTTCTGTCATGACCCGTCATTGAGGCCCATGTCGTGACTACCCCATGCCCGCCTTCCATAGGTCAGGGGCTGGAGACTAGCACCAAAGGCATAATTCTCGATAAAAAGGGAAGGAATTGCCTTTATAAAAGTAAACAACACATCAGAGTACACAATAGGAGAAAGAACACAGTGATACTGAATACAAAAGTATGTGCTGAAAGGTAAATGGGCCAGAATACAAACCCAACTGAAAGTACAGTAAAATGGAAAAGCTAGTACAACCGCAGTAAAAGAAAACATCAACCACCGAGTCGTCCTTCGGAAATCCCACCTAAAGGGTGGGTATAGATAGTCTCCTCAGCAACTCAGGTCCGTCTGTCAGCTCTGAGTATGTCTAACCATGTGGTCCACCTCCTGGTACCGTCCAACTCCACAAGCCTCAACCATGATTAGTGATATCTGTCGTCTGCATCCAATACAACGTTGTGCGGGAATAACCTATGCATGGGTGAGTACAACGATACTCAGTAGGGAACCTGAGACCCCCGAAGGTCTCCCAAAATCCACTAAGGATAAACTACAATGGAATGATACAATCACGAAGTATCAACTACCTTTACTTAGGTATATGCCCATACATATACCTAAGTCATCAATCCCTGTTCGGCTCCAAATTTCGGGCCAAGCACAACCTAGTCGACACAGGAAAGAAGTCAATCACATCGATGATAATGTTTGAAAGTCAAGACTTAGCTCACACAGGTATACATCTTTCTTAAAGTGATAGAGATGATCAGTTGATTCATATAAGATAGCGTACCTACGTAGGATACTACTCCAGCTAAGCTGTCAGACCCACGTAGGATACTAGACCAGCTACTTTTTCAGACCTAAGTAGGATACTACAACATAAGTCAAACTATCAGACCCACATAGGATACCAGAACAGTAATCATCGTCGTTGAAGCCACGGATGATTCCAGTATGGTTTTCATCATCGCCGAACCCATGGAGGATTCTAGTACGGTAATCGTTGTCACCGAACCCACAGAGGATTCCAGTACGATAGTCTTTGCAGTCTCAGCCAGCTCTAGGGTTCCCACACAAGCACGCTCGATTCTGGGAGGGTCCGCTCCTCGAACCAAGGGGGTAGATACATCAACTTTTACAAGGTCCAGAGTTGATGTATCCCAAAGTTCCATCCCGTCAAAAGGAACCTGACGCGACAGACGGCGCGTCAATCGGACACCCGTTCTGAATGATATTGGCTTTTTTGTTCCAGGGGCCCGGTTGGAAAACTGCTCATTCCAAACCCGACCATTTTCCAAAGTTGTCCATAACTCACTTAGAGTATCACAAAAAGGACCGCCTTGTCATAAGGTTCCCAGTGTTGTAGATGGCGTGTCGATCAGACGCACGGTCTTCAAGTTATTCACCTTTAAGTATAAAAGGACCCGACCTGTTAAGCCTAGTGGGCTGGCGGGATAGGTCAACCTAGTTTTGCGGGTCTGACCTGGTTGAGGGTCGAACCGGCCTGATGAATCGCCCAGCCCGGCCCGGAGCGGCGCGGCGCGGCCCGTCACGGCGTGGCCCAGCCCGGTAGGGCATGAACCGACTGACTGAGCGACTTATCCCGAGGGGGGGGGGGGGCTCCCTGCTTTCCCGAACCAGTGATGCCCAGTGGTGCCACCCTCCCAAACCGTTTGGCCAAAGCCGGTCGAGCTTCCTGGAACAAGCGGCCAGCTCGGGCGGGACGCAGTCCAGCTGCGCGACACCTTCAGGTGTCGCAGCTTCTTCACCCGGCCGGCTGACGAGACGGTCGGTTCGCCGCCGAAGCAGCCCGCAGATTGTTGTCTGTGGTATTCCGCAGCGTGGCACCCCTTATGGCACCACGTTCCTCCTTTAGCCTGGCCAGCTTTAGCCAGTCGGTTCTTCGTCGGCAGAGCGGCCCGCGGTTGCGGGCTGTGATTCCTCCTCACGTGGCTGGTGCGCGGCTGCCACCTTCAATCGTCGTCGCTTCGCGATTCCAAATAAAACTAGAAACATCAGAAGGTCTTCAGGCCATGTTTTTTCGGTCCACTCCCTCTGTGTAAGGTGATAACAGTCAGCCAATGTCAATTCTAAAATTTAACAAAGAATGAGGTACAATTTATTCACTCAAAGAATATACAAAACCCCGACCTCGATAATTGACGTCGCACGTTGTCGAGCCACGAAAGATGAGCGTCATGGTAGATGGAGTCATGGAGAACGACGTCACAGAGAACATACATCGATTCAGTGGACCTCAGAGTGTGTCCAAGTAGGAAGTGTCTTCTCCTCACTTGTTGTAGAGAAGAAGAAGGAAGGAACGTTGTCGTTTTTCGCAGAATCAACGTTCTTCTTCGAATAAGGTGTCGTTCTTCGCGGACGGAGGGAGCTCTTATATTTCTCTAGAGGTTCCCCAACAAATAATATTTTCTATGCAAATATCAAATAATATTTCCCCCACTTTAAAGAAATTACAACCAATTCCTAATAATTCAAAACTAGATTAACAAATTAATGATGTCTTTAATTAAAAGAGTTGGCACAAATTAATGGGTGAGAGGGGAGGAAGTGAAGAGTCACAATTAAAAGTGGAGTTGTCATAATAAATGCAAGGGGAATTAATTGGGGAGGTGAGGGAAGGTGAGGAGTTAGGGGTTTGTGTGGGACCCACCTAACAAATATCCCCTCATGGGAGGTTATGTGGGGGTGGGACCCACCAACAACCTCCCGCTTTTAGGATATAACTACCGGATATTAAATAAAATTGTGTTCCACAATTTTATTAATTTTATTATAAATCGCCAAAATTAACTTCCAACCTGCATAAAATGAAACTATGGTAAAGGTCTCCTTAAGTGAATACTGGCGCTACGAGTTCATCGATGTCCTCAAATTTCAATTCCGAGCAGCGGTTAAAAAGATAGAAAAACTCGCATGTACGTTTACTGAATGTACCTGAAAAAAACTTCATAAATTGATTCCAGGAACACCGGGCCTTGGAATCAAGTGCCGTCAGAACCCACAGACTTGTAAAATTCCAAACTATTTAAGAAAAAAATTTCTTTGAAATTTCGGGGTCTTTACATTACTCCCACCATAGGGATTTACGTCCCCGTAAAGCTACAACACACACTAGGAAAAAAAATGGAGGTACTGTGCTTGCATCTGAGCCTCCCAATCCCAAGTACTCTCCTGGAGGTTCACATGCTGCCAGCGAACGCACACCAGAGGTATTGACCGTCCATGAGGTACCCACTCCTGTCGATCCTCGATCTCCACCGGGACCTCCGCAAACGTCACCCCGTCATCGATTTCTAGCTCCTTGTGATCGATGATGTGGGTCGAGTTGTGCACATATCTCCTCAGCTTAGATATGTGGAAGACGTCATGCACCCAGTGCAACTGAGGTGGAAGGGCCAGGTGGTAAGCTACCTCACCTACTCTACTGAGGACCTGGAAAGGTCTGATGAAACACAGAGATAACTTATCGCCCCAACCAAATCTCCATAGACCCTATCAAGGTGACACCCGTAGGAAAACGTGGTTTCCATCATCGAACTCTAGTGTTCTCCGTCTCCTATCAGCATAGGACTTCTATCTGCTCTGTGCAGTCTTCATCCGCTCCTAGATGATCTGAACCTTCTCCGCCACAGCCTAAACCATCTCTAGCCCTACAAGTGCTGATTCCCCAGGGTCAGTCCAACACAGAGGTGATCTGCAAGGTCGGTCGTACAATACCTCGTATGTTTCTATCCCGATGGTGGAGTGGTAACTGTTGTTGTACACAAACTCCACCAAGGGTAGGTGATCCTCCCAGATATGACCAAAGCCAAGGACGCATGCATAGAGCATGTCCTTGATAGTCTGAATGGTCCTCTCAGTCTAACTGTCTGTCTGAGGATGGAAGGCAGTGCTCAAGCGAAGCTGTGTCCTAAAGGCCTCCTATAACCCCTTCCAAAGCTGGGAAGTGAATCGAGCATCTCGATCCAAAACGATAGTCGATGGCACACCATGAAGCTGTACGATCTCTTGAATATAGAGTTATCCAAAGCTCTTTAATGAGACCAGCTCTCTGATCAGTAAGAAGTGGGCCGACATGGTGAGTCGGTCTACGATCACCCAGATAGAAACATGACCTCTGGATGTACGTGGAAGCCCTGTCACGAAATCCATGGATATCCCATCCCACTTCCACTCTGGGACCTCTAAGGGTTGTACCAAGCCCACTGGTACCTGGTGCTCCGCCTTCACTTGCTGACAAGCGAGGCATCGAGAAACGAACTATACTACAACCTTTTTCAGACCCGGCCACCAGTACTCTCGTCTGAGGTCCTGGTACAACTTCTCCACTCCTGGATGCACCGCTAGAGGGGAAGTGTAAAATTCCCTCAGAAAATCCTCCTGCAGTGCAACTAGTACCATAGTACGTCCTCTAAAGAGGATGTCGTGCTCCCTTCTTTCAGAAAATCCATCAGGCGCCTGCCCTATGGATATTTGAGCACGTCGCGTATCACAGTCAACATCCCCACGTTGTGCCTCTCTGACTCGCTGAAGGAGTGGAAAAGTGACTATGAGAGACTTTAGAAATGCAGATCCATCTCTATCCACAAAGGATATCTGCAACGCGGCTAGCTGATATGTCTCCTCTCCTAGTAGATGAATGCCCGATCTCCTGCTGAGAGCATCAACTACAATGTTCTCCTTCCCAAGAGTATAAACTATCTCGAAGTAACAGTCCTGGAGGAACCCGAGCTATCTCCACTATCTCCGGTTCAATTCCTTCTACGGGAAGATGTACCTGAGACTCTGGTGGTCAGAATAGACTGTAAAGAACTCACCCATCAGATAGTTTTGCCACATCTTCAAGCTGAAGACCACTACTGCTAACTCAAGGTCATAGGTAGCGTAGTTCTGCTCGTGCTTCCTCAACTACTGTAAACTATAGGCGATCACTGCTCTCTCTTTCATCATTACACAACCGAGTTCGGTCCCTGATGCATCTCAATAAACTACGTACACAACTCCCTCCTCCGGTAACCACATGATGGGAGCACCGATCAACCTCTGCCTCAGCTCCTGAAAGCTCGGCTGACATCTATCTGACCACACGTAGGGTTTAACCTTCTCCATCAAAGCGTAAAGAGGTTCTGTAACTCTGGAGAAGTCTGGAACAAATCTCTTATAGTATCCAGCTAGACCCAGGATGCTCTGCACCTCCCTCACGCTCCTGGGTGGCTCCCAAGAAAGTATTGACTCGATCTTCATTGGATCTACTACAACTCCCACCTCCGAGATGATGTGTCCCGTGAAGTGTACCTCTCAAATCCATAACTGACACTTCGAGAGCCTACCATAAATCTGGTGCTCTCAGAGTGTATCCAGTACAACCCACAAGTGATAGTCATGCTCCTCCTCAGTAGTCGATAAAATCAGTATGTTGTCAATGAAGACTATGAAAAAATGATCGAGGTAAGGCTGGAAGATCCTGTTCATGAGACTCATGAACACTGCTGGAGCTTTGGTTACACCGAAGGTCATAACCAAGAACTCATAGTGGCCATACCGACACCTGAAGGCTGTTTTCTGAATTTCCTTGTCTCGAACTCTGAGCTGGTGATAGCCTGACCTAAGGTCTATCTTTGAGAACCAACATGCTCCCTCGATTTATTCAAAGAGGTTGTCAATCCTCAGGAGTGGGTACTTGTTCTTCACGGTCACCTGATTCAGTCAATGGTAGTCAACACATAGTCTCAAGATCTCATATGCATTCTTGGTGAATAAAATCCAAGAAGCCCAGGGTGAAACCCTAGGTCAGATGAATCCCTTTCCCTGCAAGTCCACCAACTGTACCTGCAGCTCACAAAGCTCAGCGGGAGCCATCCGATATGCTGGAGTGGATATCGATGATGTCCCGAGGTACTGGTCTATGTATAAGCCTACCTCTATGTGAGGAGGAAGTCCTAGAACATTTTCAAGAAAAACGTCTGCATAATGATCCACCACAACAGGAAAACTCGGACTCCGCACATCAACTGTTCCAAGGATGAGACTAGCCAACTGATGTGTGATCGGCTGCCCTCTCCTCTGCAAAGTCCATCTTACACTGCAAAGGCTCCTTTCTCTCTAGTGAAGGTGAAACTGCTCCCATCCATGCGGACACACCGAACCTTGTGCCTAATGCAGACGATCTGAGAATGGACTGTAGACAACCAGTCCATACCGAATATGACATCGTAAGGCCTCGACACTGCTACGAAGAAGATCCCAGCTAAAGCTCTCGCTTCCTAGAGTAAGCTCACACTGCCGGCACTAGTGCGTAATCGTCGAGTATGCTTCTGTAGGTGTCACTATCTGTAAGGATCGAGCCAACGGCTCTGTCAGAATCTTTGAGATCCAAACAAGGGTAGTGTCAATAAAAGAATGACTCTCACCTGTGTCTATAAGTACTGCAGCAAGGGTGGAGTAGAAACAGATAGTACCTCGAATCATCTCTAGTGCATCGTGGTCGTAGGCCTCGACTACCTAGAGCTGAGCCTGCATCTGTCCTCCATCTCCTTGTGGTCGGGGTGGACCTCCTGGTGGTGGTGGTGGTAGAGCCTAAAAATGTCTTCCACCACCCGCTACTCGGCCAGCTCCTCTACCTCATCTTCCTACTCCATGTGGACCACCATAGTCAAACCTCTGACATTTCCTAGGAGGTCCCTCCACTTTCTACTGATCATCTGCATGGAGGGTCGGGTAGTCCCGAGCCATGTGGCCCTACCCACCGTATGCATATCACTGCCTTCTCCTCGTATAGATGGATCCGTTTCAGGTTCCCCATACAACGAAACCTGTATCCTGAGGTCGATCTTCTGATGGCCTGGTCCTCTTGGGCCTCTGTGACATCTGTCTACTACCCGCTGCAGAAGAATCTGCTATGTGTCGCCCTGCAATGGGTCTCGCTGCTGGTGTCTTCTCAGTGAGAAAGCTATCCACAAGAAGGGCTCGCTCCAGCCCTCCTTCCTGTGTCGGAATGCTGAGGGAGATCATCGATGCCCTGATCTCATACCTCAATCCATACTCAAAGGTTCGGGCCCTGAAGAATGGGTCTCATACCATGTCTGTGGAGTAGCGCAAGAGATCAGTAAACCTCTCTCAGTACTGAGCTACTGTCATGTTTCCATGCCACAGGTGAAGTAACTCCTGAATCTGCACCGCACAAAGGGTGGCAGGAATAAACTACAAGTATAAGAGACCCTCGAAGTCTGTCCAAAGTAAAGATGCCTCATCATGCACATGGAGCATCAAGATCCACTATCTACCTACTTCTACATGCAGAAGACTCACGGAAAGGATCACCAAAAGGTCGGCTGGCATCCCTACCAATCTGAAGACTCTGAAAACAGCCTCCAGCCAATCCTCGACTGCCTGAGGGTCCATCTCTCCATAGAACCTGGGTGGCCTCTGTTGCTAAAACTCGTGCAATGTACTCAGGAGACATGCACTCTCTACTGCTGGGGAAGGTAGTATTAGTGGCTCAGTGGGTAGTGGTATTGCGGGTGCCTCCACTGTGATGGGGCCCTAAACGGAGGCCACGTCGCTCGGTGGGCTTCCATCTTGTACGTGACTCCAAACCCAAGCTAGCTGCATTCCTAGGGCCATCCTAAAAAGAAACAGGTGTGAAACAGTCAAAACAGCATACCTGGTGAGCTGACACAAAGTAATCACAAAGAAAAAATGTGAAACACACATGAAATTAGTGCTTTCATGCACTGAGTCAGATTTCTAGGGTCAGTGTCTTGGTGTATGGATACGTCGGTCGTCGTACCAACACTGGACAACCTGGACTGAAAACCACACTCAATACTCTTAACACTATTGCTTCACAGAAAGGAATGATCAGAGTCCTGAGTTCTGTGGTAGAATCGACTTATTTGATACCAATTTGTCACGACCCATCCTTGGGGCCCGTGCCGAGACTACCCCAAGCCTGCCTTCCATAGACCAGGGGCTGGCAACTAGCACCAAAGGCAAAATTCTTGATAAAAAGGGAAGGAATTGCCTTAATAAAAGTAAAAAACACATTAGAGTATGCAATAGAAGAAAGCACAAAGTGATACTGAATAGAAAAGTATGTGTTGAAAGGTAAATGGGCTAGAATACAAACCCAACTGAAAGTACAGTACAACAGAAAAGCTAGTATAACAGCAGTAAAGAAAAACAACAACCACTTGGTCGTCCTTCAGAAATCCAAACTGAAGGGTGGGTACAGATAGTCTCCTCAGCACCTCGGGTCAGTCCTTCAGCTCCAAGTAAGTCTCACCAAGTGGTCCACCTCCTGGTACTGTCCAGATCCACAAGCCTCAACCACGATCAGTGTTGTCTGTCATCTGCATCCAACACAACATAGTGTAGGCATAGCCCGTGCAGGGGTGAGTATAAAGATACTTAGTAAGGACCCCGAGACCCCCAAACGTCTCCCAGAATCCATGAAGGATAAAACAAAAAGGAAAGATACAATCACTAAGTATCAACTAACTCTACTTAGTTATATGACCATACATATACCTAAGTCATCAATCCCAGTTCAGCTCCATCTTTCGAGCCAAGCACAACCGAGTCCACATAAGAAAGAAGTCAATCACATCGATGATAATGTTTTAAAGTCAAGACTCATCTCACACAGGTATACATCTTTCGTAAAGTGATAGAGATGAGCATATGTATTCACTGATTCATCTATGTTGGCAGACCCATGTAGGTTACTCATCCATCTAAGCTGTTGGAACCACATAAGATACTAGACCTGCTACTCTGTTGGACCCACATAGGATACTAGAACATTAGTCAAACTGTCTGACCCATGTGGGATAGAAGAATAGTAATCATCGCCATCGAACCCACAGAGTATTTCGGTACTGTGGTCATCGTCACTGATCCCACATAGGATTCCAGTATGGTAATTGTCATCGCTGAACCCATGGAGGATTCCAGTACGGTAGTCGTTGCAGTCGCAGCCAGCTCTAGGTTTCCTGCACATAGCACGCTCAATTCCACGAGGGTTCACTCCTCGAGCCAAGCGGGGTCAATACATCAACTGTCACAAATTCCAGATTTGATGTATCTCGAAGTTCGGTCTTGTAAAAAGAAACTCAACGCGATAGAAAGCGCGTCAATCAGACGCCTGGTCTGAAAGATATTGGTTTTTCCATACCAGGTGCCCGGTTGAAAATATGCTCATTCCAAACTCGGCCGTTTTCCCAAGTCATCTAGAACTCACTTAGAGTATCACAAAAGGACCACCTCGTCGCAAGGATCCCAGTGCTATAGACGGCACGTTGATCAGTCATGCGGTCTTCAAGTTATTCACTTTTAAGTAAAAATGGCCCAGACCTGTTAACCCCAGTGGGCTGGCGGGTTGGGTCACCCAAGTTTTGGTGGTTCTGACCCGATAGAGGGTCAGACCGGCCCGTTGAATCACATGGCCCGACAGGCTGCGGCTCGACCGGCTGGCCAAGCGAATCAGCCCGAGGGGGCCGAGCGGTTCGGGGGTATAACAACCCATACTTTACATACATTGTTGATACTTAAAAATTGAATCATACTTATTACAACATATAACAAAACCACTAAAAGACCATATAGGTATAGTGTCTTTAGAAACTGTGAAACATAAACAACCGGTTCATAAATCATCAACTTTGCCTCCCACTTATTTCATCATATCTAGAGTCCCTTTTTGGAATATCCTACTTAATAACCTTCTTCCTGACCTGGGGAAAGAAAAAATACAAAAGGGTGAGCTCAAATGCTCAGTAAGGGTAAACAAAAGAAATATCAATCACATCGTATACACAAGCACATAACTTTTGGAAATCTTAACATGCAAAAGAGATCATAATTTCAAAACATGGGATAAATCATGGCAGTGAAATGTAATCACAATAATCATAACTTAAAACATGAAACTTTTTGGCATACACACATAATCATAGAGAATCATTTCTGGTTAGTCAAGAATCATTGCCAAGACTATCTTAGTGGACAAAGTCCCTTTCTTAACCGAGTCACCCTCGTTCCAGTCCTGTTTCACTGAACCGGTATAACCTACCGTTCCAGCCATGTCTATCTCATGAGATATAAAATCTTTACCCAATGCATTGGAGGGAGATATAGGTCCCACCCATCTCATAATGATACCATTCTTATGTGTGACAGAAAATCCTAAATCATACATCAATTATGTCAATATTTCATTAATAAGATAATTACTGCATCATCATTGTGTCATAAATAAATTAAATTATTTAATGTCTAAAAATTACAAATAAAATTCAATTATGTAGGAAATCTTTTTCGCTTTCTGATGAATATTTATAGTCGAATTTATCTTATGTATAACCCCATATTAAAAATGTTTTAGTAAATAAACTTTGATTTTAACTCTTTTAACCCTTCTTTAAATAAATTAATAATAAATGTCCTAATCTAATCCAAGTGGTCCTAAATGGTCATATTTTATTCCAAAGTTTATTTTTGTTCGAATTACACTTGTCCAATAGAATTAGGACATGTGTTAGGGTAATAATAATATCATTTCTACCCTTAATTACCCTATTTACTTTTAACCGTGGTAAAAAAAGTAAAAAGATACTATTCACCAAAAAATTATTTTCATCTCATTGAACCACATTTTACTTACTGACATTAACTGTGTCTCTCAGATTTTTGAAATTCCACTCACAGAAGCGGTAAAATTAAGTTTTATGAACAATTCAGTTTTTTTTAACTACCACTTAGTGGTTTCACTATTCATCAAAAATTGAAAGTTTTCAGAAAAATACCAAAAATTAGGCCTAAGCTATATTTGATGTTATGAACTAAAAAATGATTTATATTTTACCAAATTCAAAACATATCAGTTGCATTAATTAATTTAAAAATTAATTCCCGTCGTCAAAACAAATAGCGTGTTCTTAAGAAATAATAACTATCAAAAGATTGACACTTGTTTATGTCTGGTTTAAATGTGAAATTACATCCAATGACCAACATTGTATTAAATTGTAAAAATATATTCTAAATATACTTTAAAAGCACTCAAATTAATAATTTATCACTATTATTTATTTCGATTGAAAAAGTTGTTTTTAATTATAATTTAGAAATTTTCACTATTCATTAAAATATGAAAGTTATCCGAAAATCAGCAAAATTTCACCCTAAGCTAATTTCGATATTACGAATCCAAAAATTAATTCCATTTTGAAAAATAAAATTTACAAAATTTCAAAAAGTGGTTATTACTATTCATAATGGCTAGTTTTAATAATATTTTAATAGCATATTGTTGTTTAGTGAAACTCGTTATTTCGTACTACACACGCTATCAAGGAAGGTCGTGATTGCGTGTAATGCAAGGCAAGCCAAGGATGCGTGTTGTGCAAGATCCTTTTGGTGTAGCGTACAACAGAAGACATTAGTGAAATTAAAAAGAATATTTTTCATAAAATCATGGGCTGTTACATTCTACCCCCCTTAAAATGAATTTCTCCCTCGAAATTCGTCGGGGTTATAAATGGTTTACTATTAGAAAGTTTCTTTAATAGAAACCCACATCGTAAAAAGGAATACCAAAACCAATCTTTAAAAATGAAAGTATGAAACGTAACGGTTACCCAAATAAACTAATCACTGGGTTTCCACATAGGTGAAAATATGGATATGGAAGAAAAATCTAACCATCATGTTATGATATAGAGTGGTAGAGAACATGGCTATGGAAAAGCCAACAATCACAAATCCATAAATTTGTGACGATCTAAGGTACCATCTGATTAATCAGATATAAGAGCACTAGGAAAACATTTTTTGTTTTTAAGATCGTTTCCCTAAAGTTGAAGAATTTGAATTAGAATAAATACTTACTTTATTTTGGTACAATCTCACTGTTGTTCGTGCCTTGAACAATTACCACTTCATCTCTTAAATAAATGAAGTTGAATTTTTTATTCGTGAAGTGTTAGCAGATCATGTGATAGAATGACGGGTCATTCCATCTATCTCAAACAAAAGGTTAGCAAAAGTTATTAAATTTACATAAGTCATTCTATAGTGAGATTAATAATATATGGTTCCTAAAATGGACTTATAATCATATATCATTATTCTTAATATAATAAAACTAGTTTCTACTAAACAGGGACTTCCTGTAGGCCAGTGGTAGGCGATAAAGGCCAGTTGCACTTCGGTTGTGGGTTCGATTCCCACAGCCTTGTCCGACGTAATGGGTTGTCGCCCATCCTGCAGGTTGTCCTTTTTCTAAAGCTATATTACTATAACATCCCATCAATAATATTATCCTAACTTATGTCCAACATAATCCATTCTAATATTTAGGCTTATCTAAAATACTTCGGTCCAAGCTCATAGTATAAAGAAAATGATTACTTGAAATGTCACAGAATAATCACGTGAATTCCATCATTTATCCCCCATATATCATAAGATATATCTTGTTGGTCAAATTACAAACATGTGAATACCTTAATCATGTATTCTCTTGAAGAATGAATACCCATTGAACCTTAGTGAAAACATGAATGCAGTTAAAAGTTAACACTTTCCACATACCAAAATCCTCAAAATTCTATATACTCAAACCATGATATCACTTAGTCCTTATATCAATCATGAGATCATGAATACAATCAAACATCTCATTATCTTCTTATCCCTTCATTATGCTCATATCATCTGTTTACCAAAAATGTCTCAATCACTTTTCATGGTTACCGGTACCATAAAATTATTTAAAACCACAATAGACCAAAACATAAATATTCCAATATTCCACGATACTAAATACAACATTATTTTGGAATCCCATTACATAAACACTTAATCATTCAACCACATCGTTGTCATATTCAACATCGCCAATAGTGATCGCATGTGACTTCCCTTTATCCTTTGCCTTAAGTGGTTGCTCATGTTGATCATCAGTAACCCTTGGATTAGGGCATTTATTAGCATAATGCCCCATTTCCTTGCACTTGAAGCATTGAAGTGTTGGTGGTGCGTTCTCTGCAGTGTTTGCTTTATTCACATCATTAGAAACCCTTTTTCCATTACCTTGACACTCAGCTGCTCGATGACCTTCTTTTCCACACTTAAAACATTTTCTAGTCCCTTTAAGACAATCTCCACCATGCTTCTTTCCACACTTTAGTCATAAGGAAACATTCATCTTCTTTTCACCATTATTCTGAGATTTCTCCTTGAACTCCATCTTTCGTTTCTTGTCAAAACCATGAGATGGATATGTAACACCAAATTCAATTTCTACCTTGATAGCACAACACACAATTTCTTCATAGCTACTGAAGTCTCTTATAGCTATTGCCCTTCGAAGACTTGGTTTAAAGCCACTGAAAAATCGATCAACTTTACTTTCAGGTTGGATGATAATGCGAGATGCATACCTTGAAAGTCTTGTAAAATTCGCTTCGTATATACCAACAAATTCATCATCCTTTTTCTTTAGTTCAAGAAACTCCTTCTCTATCTTTGTTCGAAGAATACGAGGGAAGTACTTATTGAAAAATAAGTTCTTGAACTCGTCCCATTCCATGGACTCAATTTCATCCCTTTGCCTTGTATTCTTAATAAGAGTCCACCATTGATCAGCATCAGCTTCCAAACGATACACTGCTAAGATGACTTTATCATGTTCAGAACATTGAAGAACTGAAAATATCTTTTCAGTGGTACTGATCCATTGTTCAGCAACAAGTGGATCAAGAGACCCACTGAAAGAAGGTGGACGTTGCCTCATGAAGGACTCAATAGAATATTGTTCCCTTCTCTGCTCATTTGGAAGTCCAGAATGATTCATAGCTTGTGTAAGTATAGCAATAAGATTTTTCACTCCATCTCCCATAACATTTGTTTGTTCAGGAGGACAATCATTGCATTGTCCATTGCATTGATCAACACGGTTCCTTCGGGTTCCAGCCATCGTCTAAAACCCAAAAAGAATAGTGTGAGAGGCAAAAATCATGATAGGGAAAACAACATAATAAAGGGGGATTACCCTCAATATCTAAAATCTTAGGTTAAATTCTAATATCGTTAGCGTAATTCAAGGACTATAACCTATACGTATACTTAACCTTATAGACATCCCTAGACATACTGTAGAAATATCTCTAGGGATCTCACTAAAGTTCTCGCATCCTAGTTTCCAAAGGTTGACTAAACTTTTCCTCTAATACCAACTATAACGACCCATACTTTACATACATTGTTAATACTTCAAAATTGAAGCATACTTATTACAACATATAACAAAACCACAAAAGGACCGTATAGGTATAGTGTCATTAGAAACTGGGAAACATAAACAACTAGTTCATAAAGCATCAACTTTGCCTCCCACTTATTTCATCATATCTAGAGTCCCTTTTTTGAATATCCTACTTAATAACCTTCTTCCTGACCTGGGGAAAGAAAACATACAAAAGGGTGAGCTCAAATGCTCAGTAAGGGTAAACAAAATAAATATCAATCACATCGTATACACAAGCACATAACTTTTGGAAATCTTAACCTGCAAAAGAGATCATAATTTCATAACATTGGATACATCATGGCAGTGAAATGTAGTCACAATAATCATAACATAAAACATGAAACATTGTGGCATACACACATAATCATAGAGAATCATTTCTTGTTAGTCAAGACTCATTTCCAAGACTATCTTAGTGGACAAAGTCCCTTTCTGAACCGAGTCACCCTCGTTCCAGCCCTGTTTCACTGAACCGGTATAACCTACCGTTCCAGCCATGTCTATCTCATGAGATATAAAATATTTACCCAATTCATTGGAGGGAGATATAGGTCCCACCCATCTCATAATGATACCATTCTTATGCGTGCCACAAAATCAAAAATCATACATTAATTATGTCAATATTTCATTAATAAGATAATTACTGCATCATCGTTGTGTCATAAATAAATTAAATTATTTAATGTCTAAAAATTACAAATAGAATACAATTATGTAGGAAATATTTTTAGCTTTCTAATGAATATTTATAGACGAATTTATCTTATGTATAACCCCATATTAAAAATGTTTTAGTAAATAAACTTTGATTTTAACTCTTTTAATCCTTCTTTAAATAAATTAATAATAAATGTCCTAATCTAATCCAAGTGGGCCTAAATGGTAATATTTTATTCCTAAGTTTGTTTTTGGTCGAATTACACTTGTCCAATAGAATTAGGACATGTGTTAGGGTAATAATAATATCATTTCTACCCTTAATTACCCTATTTACTTTTAACCGTGGTAAAAAAAGTAAAAAGTTACTATTCACCAAAAAATTACTTTCATCTCATTGAACCACATTTTACTTAATGACATCAACCGTGTCTCTCGGATTTTTGAAATTCCACTCACAGAAGCGGTAAAATTATGTTTTATGAACAATTCAGTTTTTTTAACTACCACTTAGTGGTTTCACTATTCATAAAAAATTGAAAGTTTTCAGAAAAATACCAAAAATTAGGCCTAAGCTATATTTGATATTATGAACTAAAAAATGATTTCTATTTTACCAAATTAAAAACATGTCAATTGCATTAATTAATTTAAAAATTAATTCCCGTCGTCAAAACAAATAGCGTGTTCTTAAGAAATAATAACTATCAAAAGATTGACACTTGTTTATGTCTGGTTTAAATGTGAAATTACATCCAATGACCAAAATTGTATTAAATTGTCAAAATATATTCTAAATATAATTTAAAACCACTCAAATTAATAATTTATCACTATTAATTATTTTTATTAAAAAAGTTGTTTTTAATTAAAATTTAGTAATTTTCACTATTCATCAAAATATGAAAGTTATCCGAAAATCACCAAAATTTCGCCCTAAGCTAATTTCAATATTACGAATCAAAAAATGAATTCCATTTTGAAAAATAAAATTTAAAAAATTTCAAAAATTGGTTATTACTATTCATAATGGCTTGTTTTAATAATATTTTAATAGCATATTGTTGTTTAGTGAAACTCGTTATTGCGTACAACACATGCTATCGAGGAAGGTCGCGATTGCGTGTAATGAAAGGCAAGTCAAGGATGCGTGTTGTGCAAGATCCTTTTGGTGTAGCATAAAACACAAGACATTAGTGAAATTAAAAAGAATATTTTTCATAAAAGCTTGGGCTGTTATAGGGGGGGCTCCCAGCTTTCCCAAACTGGCCGGCCAAAGCCGGCCGGCCTTCCTGGCGCAGGCCGCCTACTTGGGCGGGTTGCGGTCCAGCTGCGCTACACCTTTGGGGGCTACGACTTCTTCATTCGGTTGGTTGACGAGCCAGCCGGTTCACCGCCGAAGTGACATGTCGATTGAGTGCCGTGGTCTTCCGCATCGCAGCGCATCATGTGGCGCCACAGTCCTCCTTCGTCTTGACCGGCTTTAGCTGGCCGATTTTTCATCAGGCGAGCGACCCGCAGTTGCAAGCCATGGTTCCTCCTCACACGCTCGGCGCTTGGCCGTCGCCTTCGATCGTCACCGCTTCCCGATTGAAAATAAAACAAGAAACGTCGGGGGGTCATCGGGCTGTGTTTGTTCAGCCCGCGCCCTCCGTGTTAGGCGGTAACAATCGGCCAATGTCAATTCCAAAAATTAACAAAGAATGAAGTATTATTTATTCACTTAAAGAATATACAAAACCCCTACCTTGATAATTGAATTCACACATCGTTGAGCCACAGAAGACGAGCACCGCGGTAGATGGCATCGCAGAGAACGCCATCGTAGAGAACAGACGTCGATTCTATGGATGTCGGGGTGCGTTCGAGGAGGAAACGACATCTCCTCACTTGTTGCAGATTAGAATAAGGAAGGTACGTCGTCGTTCTTCACGGAATCAACGTTCTTCATCTAAGAGGGTGTCGTTCTTCGTGGAAGTATGGAGCTCTTCTATTTCTCCAGAGGTTTCCCCAAAAATAATATTGGGTATGCAAATATCAAATTAGATTTCCCCCACTTTAAATAACTTCCAACCAATTCAAAATAATTCAGAACTAGATTAATTAATTAATGATGTCTTTAATTAAAAGAGTTGGCACAAATTAATGGGTGAGAGGGGAGGAAGTGAAGAGTCACAATTAAAAGATGAGTTTTCATAATAAATGCAAGGGGAATTAATTGGGGAGTTGAGGGAAGGTGAGGAGTTAGGTGTTCGTGTGGGCCCCACATCACAAATATCCTCTCATGGGAGGTTATGTGGGTGTGGGCCCCAGAAACAACCTCCCCCTTGTAGGATATAACTAGCGGATATAAAATAAAATTGTGTTCCATAATTTTATTTATTTTATTATAAATCCACAAAATTAACTTCCAACCCGCATAAAAGGCAACTACGGTACAGGTCCCTTTAAGTGAATACCAGCGCTGCGAGTTAATCAGTGTCCTCATATTTCAATTTTGAGCATCAGTTCAAAAGATAGAAAAACCCACATGTATGTTTACTAAACGTACCTGAAAAAAACCTCAGAAATTAATTCCGAGCACACCTGGCCTCGGAATCAAATGCCATCAGAAACCACAGACTCGTAAAATTCCAAAGTATTTAAAAAAATTTCCTTAAAATTTACAAGTCTTTACAATTTCCTTCTCCTTTCACACCTTCCTCCTCCTCCTTCTATTTTTTATTGGCTCTATCTTCCTCCCTGGTGATGAAAGACCTAGTTTTATTTTATAACATGATTTTTAATGGGGTTTTTGTTTGTTTGGGGCTGTTCTTCATAGGTTTAGGGGTTATAAACCCTTAAATGTTGATATTAGGTGTGTGTTTCCACTCCAATAAGGGTTTATGGTAGGTATCCAATTAAAATTATCTATTTTATTTAATATCAATCTTTTTCATAGTCTTTTTACACTCTAAATTTTTTATTATGGTTTTATGAGGTCTTAATAAATTTATATGGTGTGAAAACTGGTGTTTATGCCAGGTTTTGTGAAAATAATTGTTGTTTTGCTATAAAAGTGCACCCCAAGTATTTTATTAAATGTTCTGTTATCTTTTGTACCCGGTATGTGTTATTTAGAACCTTTTTGGCCATTTAAATAAATTTATAGGTTGCAAATTTTGTTTAATGACGTTTTTAGTGTTAAATAGAATTGGTTTCATTAAATGTTGCATGCACGTTTTCAGGAAAGTCCCCGATTTGAATTTTTTTGATAAAGTTGATATAAAATGAATTTTTTGGCTTATGAAAAATATTGTAATAATGTGAATATGTTTTTTCGGTTCATTATGTGGGTTGAAATCATGTTTAGGGTTTTATAACGAAATGAGTATGGGGTTTTAGGGTGTTTTGGCATGTGTTCCCATTAAATGGCTTGTTTAGCATCTATATAGAAATGGATGAGTTTTGAATGTGTAACCTGACTTTTTAAGTGATTTATGGAATTTTTTTGATTCTGAAAATTGTGTGTTTACACCTCTTTATGAATATTGGAATTGGTTCTTTTGATAAAATGTTGTTTTGTGATGAATTCTTAAAGGCCCTTTTGACATTTTTCTTATAATACTAGTTTTCGTGTATATTCCATGTTGTATCATTAGGGGTTGTTTTATGATTCATGAAATTTATTTATTAAATGGATTTTGGGATGAAAATTCTGGTTTGATAGGGTATTGGTGGGTGTTTGTCGTTAAAAGAGCATTTTTAAATTGGTTTTATGTTCAAATCCTCATTACACTTCTTGAAATTGTTTTATGAAAATTCAATGTGGTTTGTTGACCCGTGAAGGATATGTGAAACATTTTTGAGTTTTGATTTCTACATGTATGATTTTGAAATGAAATTTTCATGTGAAAATTTTATGTGATAACATTTAGAACTTGATTGGGCACAAAGAGGGAAACCCTTGTATCTAGGTGGGAGAAAAAGTACTTGTATGCTAGTGATCTAGAGTGGTTTCATCCCTGTTTCATACAATAAGTTTGATGATGACAATACTGAATAAAAAATGATGAAGATATTGGGAACCACTAGGTCGTGGTTATAGTTACCTACTAGTGGAACATGCACAATAACATATATTTTATATGGTTACATTTCATTGAAATACGAGGTACTAGGGGCCCACAGCTACCTAGTGCCTAGGGAGGTTCTTGTGACATGTGTTCATTGGATATATTGTATTCACCATCTTAATATGGTGTATTTGGCTATAAAATTCCATATCATCTGTTTTTTTATTTAAAATTTTTACTTTATTTAAAGCATCCCTCTTGAAAATTGTTTTCATTTTGAAGTTTCATATCATTGGAAATTGTTTTAGAATTCTTGTGTATAAAACATGCTAGATTTTTTCTGATAAATTTCAAAGCATGGAACCTTTTTTGGAAAAAATAATTTTATATATTGTATTTAATACATGAAACTGATGTTTCATTTATTTTAAAAGGAAGTGTAATGGGAAAATAATATTGGGATAACCTACTAAGTTTTAATACTCATTCTTATAGCCTTATTCTATTTTTAGCCCCTGTGTAGGTTTCATCATTAGTTTGGTTGCCTTGAATGACATTGGATTACTGTGTGAGAGAGTGGCCAGAGAAGTCACATGGTGTTAGTTGGCAATTATGATTAGTTGGTTTATCTAAATCGTTCATATGTACTTTCAGTTTTGTTGCATAAATGATGTTGATTCAATTTTTTATATAAATATGTATGGGGTTTTCCATTATTCTAATATTTTCCATATTGTTTATATTTGGGAAAAATTGATCCCTTGTATACTCTGTTGATTCCCTTAGTGGTTTTTGACATCCTGAGATGATTGAGAATACCTTTTGGGACTTATCCCGAAGTAGCCCGAGTGACCAGTTCAGGGTCGACTTGTGCTAGTTCAAGACAATGGGTGAACAGGGTTTACGCCTCTTCAGACCCATTTTTTAAAATATTAGGAACACCATCCCCTTTAGAAAATATTGTTTTCTTCAATAACCCATTAAAAAACTCTAAACATGAACTTCCACTCAATCCTCTCATAGGATTTATCCATATCCAACTTGATAACTACATTATATTCCATCACCTTTTGGTTGATGCCCCTAACCATCTCATGGTCAAATCCAATCACTCCTTGAATAATTATCCCTTTTATGAAACCATATTTTCATATGAACCCCTATCAGGTTAGAAGTATAAATTATTCTATTAACAATTCTAGTGACTATATTATATTTTATGTTAGAAATGATTATTAGATAATAGTTATTAAGAGAGGTAGGGTCTTGGATCTTATGTTAAAACACTAGTTTGGGGGGTCAAGATACACGGGGTGGTATCCACCGTAGAAATAATCCTGCACTTACTGGATAAAATAAATTCTAACATAATCCCATGAGGAAACATATAAAAATATATTGAAAAAATCTGGATTGGGGGAGCTATTTGGGTTGAGGAAATTCTCGGCTTCAAAGATCTTCTGCTCATCTGGTAATGACTCAAGGAAGGCGTTGACCCAAGAAGACACCATGCGAGGTATGACATCATGGAACTTGGATCTCCAACATGGGTATCCAAATTGCATGTGCTGACGTAGGCCAACAATAAGAGACTTAAAATAGTCATAAGACATATCCCCCACCATGTCATGATCATTAGTGAAACTTCCATCATCAAGAATTATATGTGGCTTAACGAGCCATCTTATTTCATTGATAAAAGCTTAAAATAACCACATGTTCCTATGCCCTTCCATGAGCCATCTAATTGTGGCTTTGTCATGTAATTAATTCTCTTTGTTCAGTAATGTATTATACAAAATATTCTTCTTGGTATCCTTGTCATTAATGATTGTTTCAAACCAGATTTTCTCTAACATGGATTCCATTCTATCAATCTATAAGCTAACAACATTCATGGCCTGGAAGCTAGAGGGTTAATTATTGACCTATGATAGAAGGCCACATTTAAGTCACCAAATATTTATATAAATATCTATCCAAAAATAATCTTGAATCGGATTCTTCCATGAATATTTCACCACATCATGACAACCAGGATTGGACGTCCAAATTAGGAGAAGAAGAATCACCCTCCACTCTCAACTATGGTTGAAAAACTACAAATAAAGGAGAGTGATATGAAAATAATCTAGCAATGTGGTTTTCCTTGGCATCTGAATAGAAAGTAATGTAATTAAGGTTTTCAGGCTACCGATCAAGGAATCACCACATTATATTATTCCCCTTCTAGTTTTTCAACCAAGTGAAGTGATCACGATGATAACCCATGTCCTCTAGATTAGTAAAAGACATAAATGAAAGAAAATATTAACCTAACATTCATGAAATTCCACCATGACCTTTCTTTTCATTACTATCTATGATCACATTAAAATCACCTCCCACTATCCATAGGAGGTCTCCTAGGTCATATCACTTCATATACTCCCATAAATTTTCTCCTCCAAACATGTCACATTTCATGTAGATGAAGCTAATGAATGAATAATACATTCCCATTCTATCCTTTTTAGTTATGAATTTATCAGAGGCGGGGAATAGTTCCATATAAATATTCTTTTCAAAGATTAATAATATTTTATGGTTTTAAGAGGCAACAAGGATGAAATCATGAACCCTGATTATATACAAAAACATTGATAGTTTAGAAGAATGATACTTGGGATATAGATTTTTTCTAAGAATTCATTAGAGTTGTATAGCTCACTTGATATAAAATCTATTTTAACCTTGGAACCAAAGCCTCAGGAATTCTATACGATAAATTAAATCCTAAGGTTATGTGATGTTTTGCATTATCATTTACTGGTGAGGGTATTATAGTGTTGACATCTATGTATTCTAGGGAGTCCTTTTAGGATCTGGTTTTCACACCAATCGGTGAGGGAAAATATATTTATTTCAATGTGAAGGAATGCGATTTTAGAATGTAAATGCAGGGAACAGATAAAAAGGTGACAGAATTGGAGAGGTGGATAGGAGAATAAATAGTAAGATCATCACGGTCTTGAAAGATGGGGAGAGAGGATTTGAGTGCGGAGGTAGCCATATTGGAACATACCACATGATATTTCAGATTGTAATATTTAGAAAAATCTAAAGTGCCTGGCATGTAGTATAACAATAAGGTCAAGATAGATGGAGGAAATATTAAAGAGGTGAATGAGGAATAAAGAGAGAGAATATCAGATGGATTTGAAGGTGTTGAATTAATATAAATAGCTTCAGGGGTGTGAATAACCCATAATAAAGATTGAGAAAGGTTGGATGGGATGGTATAGGAGGTGATATTGTTTAGGTTGTCAAACCAGGAAACAAATCCATCAAAGTAAAAGAGGTCCCCGAAGGGGCTCTATGCTGTGGGGGGGGGGAGGCATACATGGATTTCTTGTACACAACTATTGAATGGACCTGAATCTAAAATCTAATGTCAAAATGAGTTGGGGAAGAGGGGTATAATTTTTTCCACCAAGAGAATGAGGTGCCCGTATAGAAAATCCATATTCATGTGAAATCTCCTTGCAAAAATGTATAATCCTTGATTTTCATATCCTTAGTAATTTATAGAGTTTATATCACTCTAAAAGTGTATAATCTATCAAAAATATATAATAACATCATGTTCATATTTCTTTATTCATGTTATTCCATGACTAAACTTAACAAGATATCCATTATAGAAATGTATTCACATATATTATTTTAATATCAAGATGTTTTTTATTTTTCTATACAACACATTCATAATCTCCAGGATATCTCATGCAATTTTTGTATCCAATATAGTGATCATACTATATAAAATTAATATTAATTTCCTTACTAAGTTATTCTTCTGATTCATGATCTTAGACAACTATCTCACATAACATATCAATGTCATCAACATTTATATGAAGTGATCAAGTTGAATTATTATGTATTGGTATGTATGTCTTACCATTGAGTTTATTTTTACTATTTGATATCTGTGGGTGCGTTAGTTTATATTATATCATGAATGATTTAGTGAAAGTGACCAACTGATGGAATTATGCTTTAGTTAAAGTGACCAACATAATTGAATGTTTTTAAACACTTCCATGCAATGAATTTTCCAATAACACACTATATTGGTTAAAACATACCCATCAACATGTTCACTATTACTATTTAGAAACACCACCACTATATCATGGTGATGTGTTTTGATATATGTTTCATATGCAAATAATCATCCATTATCTCTTCTAAACGTGTCATTACTACCACAATGGTATTTTTACTAGTATTTTCATAATGTTTAGTAACTGTTAGTGCTTGGTGTAAGATTTTAATACAATCACCTCTCAAAAAGAGTATATAGATCACAAAAAATAGAATTTCAAGTGTCTTTGTTGTTATTTGAACTTGTGACACATTTGAAGTATGTATAGAAACACACATCAAATTTCAACATTATTTTAATGCACCAGGTAAGGGATTTAGTCTAATTAGAAGTGTCCTCATTATTTGATATTTATATGTAGAAGAAAATGTTGACTAAATTTCTAGGAATGTATAGTGTTTTTTTCGTACCAAATTTCAATCCACAACTTTCCATTATTTCTTGAACCAAAATTCATACAAGTAATATGTTTTTATTAGAGTACAATAATTCTATTTTATCATGAAAACCTTATTATAATATCCTTTCCACATAATAATAACTATTTGTATGCATTTTTATGTGTGTTTTGAATATATATATTTCAATTCTTAAATTGAACCATGATTTATAGAGATTTATTAATTGATTATGGGTTGTTATGTGAAGTTGTATAATGAAAAAGGTAGAGAAATATATCGATCGAGGTGATTGTTGAAAAAACAATTTCATATTTTCATCAAGAAAAGTGGTGTAGATGCTTTTATTTTAGACTGCACCATAAATCCAATAAACAATGAAATGTATGATATATTTAATCATGAAAATGTATATTTAAAATATAATTTCACCATAATAGATTAGTGAAATATTATCTCTATGATTTTATTAGCCTCAAAATATTTTTATCTTGCACTCCATTTTGCACACTATTTTTTATTAACATGTCTATTTAATATTTAGATTATATCATCATCCACTATATAATATTATTCTGAAAACATTTTCCACTAAGTCTATTATATCTATATTTTTTTGTATACTATATCTTTTGTATTTGAAAAATTAGTTAAACCCTATCTTTCTTTTTGTTGGTGTTAACAACTTTGTTTAATCTCACAATTCCAATCAATTTTAAAAACTCTAATGGATTGTTATTTTTATATGAATGTTATATTTATTTATTCCCACAAATTACATTATGCAATATGTGATACCATAATTCATAATGTAATTTTGTATATTATATTATTCATACTGATAAATATTTTGATGGTATATCAAAATACTCAAATACATAATTTTTTTCTCTTTGTTTTTTGAAAAATAATTATTGACCATTAAAAAAATGAAAAATATAGGCACAGGAAAAGACCTCTTTGAGAATCATGATATCTTTGAAATCATAACCCCGTTTATTTTTTTCAGTTAAAATAATAACCTTGTTCGGGGTTTTAGCATTAGAATTTGTAACTACAATGGATAGGCCATTGACTACTGTTTGGTTATTATAAGCTTCGTATGATTATAATTGTAATATACTGGTTTTTACTAAAATTAACATTATATTATAATCTTGAAAGATGAAAATATTATAAATATAATGTAGAGTTTGTTATTTAAAATAATAACCCCATTTGGGGTCTTAGAATTATAGATTGTAACTCTAATTCACATACACATATCATTGACTACTATGATTATATTCAAATTATGAAATCATTGATATAAATTTACAGTTTTTTCTATCTTGAAGGTATGTATACCTTAGTTTAATATTATTTTCATATATTTTTCATACCATATTTTAACATAACTTTTTTTAATATTCCATCTTATAGTGAAAAGATTGTATGAATATTTTATGAATTCCTTTTATGAAACCATATTTTATTATGAAGGTATGAATACCTTTATTCATAAAATATGAAGTAAAATATTATGTTACAAAGAACATAATTATGTTTTATGAAAATTTGGTGGAATTCATATAATATGAAGGTATGCATATAAAACGATTGGTGGTGTTTCTTTTGTTTACAATGGTAGGTTAGTCTGTGAAGGTATTCTGATAAATATGTTGTTTAGTTTGTCAACTTTAAATAAACTTATAATAAAAAATTTCAAAAACTAAAAAAACTATACATATCAATCTGAATATTCATTATCAATTTTTAGTTACTGATTCATGTATCATTTATCATGTACAGATGGTTTATTGAACAATTGGTGATATTTTTTCATTATCAATACATTTTATTGGAAACCCCTATTACATTTTAATTCTATTTTATATTATATTATGTAAATTCATTTTTCTATTTGATCATAGTTTATAATTTTTAAAATTTGTGTACTTTAATTTGATAAAAAACATAGGTGCCTATAATTTTAGTGCCAATAAAATAAAAAATAGGAACCATTTAAAATTCAAATAATTTCAGTACATTTGTTCATACGTGTACATATCTTTTGTCCATATAGGTTCATATTAAACTCTTTGGTTCTATTTGATCATAAAATTTTTACTTTTTTTTTATCAAAATACCTTTTAAAATATTTATTATTTTTATTTTCCAAGTAATATAGACCACAGGTCGTTTTTTATTGTAAAACTAACAAAACATATTCAGTGAAGATGATTCCCACTTCTAAATATTTTGTCATATAACTTCACACACATAATTAGAGTATATTTTTTCATGTAACTTTATCCACATAATTATAGTATGTTTTACATTGATATAGAAAAAAGATAAGTATACGCCATTCCAAACAATTAAATATTTCAATGCACTCAAATAACATAAATGATTATAGATTAATATAAATATAAATTAAAGTAAATATAACTAATACAAACAATACATTCAAAACAATCATAAAATATTTATATATTTCAAAAATTCACAGTCGTAAGATTTATGTGGTGTATACTACATTACATTTTATAGTCAGAATATTTATATGGTGTATACTATATTGATTTTCATTCATTATTATCACAGTTTATAGTCAATATAGACAATACATTCTGAACATTCTAAATCTTTTCGGATGTTTTGATAATGAAAAGTCATATGATTTCCATGGCCCATATTATATTCCAATATTATTAGGTTCTAGAAAAATATATCAAATTATTTTAAAAAATAATTTCATGATGGAAAAAATGTAAAATTTATTTTTCTATATTTTTTGTAAAATTTTTAGTTAGTTATGACAGTGGATCTCCACAATTATTCTGGGAAAATAGGTAATGTAATTCATATAAAAAACATACTTAGATAAAAGAGATATTTTCAATTAGGTAAGTATCTTCTATGATCTGTATTATATAATATATTTTTCGTTAAATTTTTTACAAATTTACATCTCTAAGATATAATAAAATGATAAGTTTTGGTTTCCAAATGAGTTCATTTTATTCAAGTAAAAAACACTCAAATTGATGTTAAATGTTCAAAATATATCATTTGAAACTAATGTAGATCAAGTAAGAAAATGCATTCAAGGTTCTCATTATTTTAATCAATGTTTAATAAAATTATTGATTTTGAATATTCCACAAACAAAATCCTCCACAAAAAATTAAAATAACTACATAGTAGAAACAATAATTTTTTTTCAGGATTTATATTGTAACACTACTCACAGACATATAATAAGTTTTTATATGTCACTTATTTACCATAATTTAATTATATGTGGTTTCTAATGAGGCATGTTTATGGAAAATATAATTCTATAATAGGCGAATAATGTCTATTTAGTCAGCGGTACATATTTCACTTTCCACTATTTTATAAATCTTTACACTAAATACAAGTTTAATGAATTATATTTCATTATATTAATTCATTAAATTATTATTAACACACATATCAATTGTTTTTAATTATGAAAAAACTATATTATATTCTGTAGTAAACAAATAAAAAGCATATAAGTGAAATGAAAAGTTGTTATCTATCAATAAATAGAATATTTTGTAACTAAACACTATTATATACTAACTACATATCATTTAGTGTATCCATAATAGTGTATGACTATACACTGTTATATACTAACTGAATATCATTTAGTGTCATATATACTCTTTTAGTATTTCTAATACACTTTGTAATAGTTTAATATATAAATGGTATAATATCATGATAGTGTATAATTGTGAAGTTGTCAATTATAGTGTTCATGTAAATTCACCTCACCAAAGAAATTGATATTATATAGTTCTAAAATTCATCTCACCCAAAAATGTTTTTTAGTTGAAAATGATATAATATTATGATACTGTACAATTGTGAATTTGTAAAGGGTAGTGTGTGATTGTAAATGAGAGTGTGTAGTTTTGTATATTCATTTTCATTTTCAATATGAATGATAGTGTGTGGTTATTCCATTGTACAATAAATATTATAAATTTTACAACTATTTCGATATCTTGGAATGACTTGGAATACTTGATATTGTGTAGAATCATTTTATTTCATCCATTTTATGCATCATAAAATGATGTTTCATTATTTAATGATACATTAAAGATATTCATATTGGTAATGAAAATAATTTAAATACTAAATTTTTTTGAGGAAGATTTACGTTATGAGTGGTGTTGTGTGCTATCTACATTAGCTAGAGGTTCAGAGTAAAAGTTTTTAATGGAATATAAAGGATATAGCCCCGATTTTAACCATGGAAGTATCTTTGAATTTCCAGGGTTAAACCATGGATTTATCGAGTACTATCCATGGTAAAACCATGGATATTGATGACATACTACTATGGTTTAAACCATGGGGTTAGGTCCCAATTTCAATGGTTAAACTTTGAATATATCAAGTAATAGCCATAGTTTAAAATGTAGTTATAGAGGACCTTATTCAATGCTTTTAACCAAGTACTTAGGATCGAATTTCCAAGGATAAACCATATTTGTAGTATGAAATATCATTGGTTTAAACCATATTAATAAATGACATATTTCTGTGGTTTAAACCATGGTAATAGGTAAGACTTATTGAAATGGATATAGTCGTCACACTTATGAAAACTATGAAAATACACTGTTGACAAAACATTTTTTCCTATATCCATAGTTTAAAATGATGAACATAGGTGAATTTTCTAGTTGTGACCTATTATAGTTGAGGAAATGGTATAGAATATTAGAGCCATTTAGTATCACATAAGAGTAGCTCTGAGTCAACAAAATAGTTATGATGAAAATGGTTAGAAAAATCTAGTGTTTGAAGTTGGTGAGATGGTTTTTCTGTGAATTTACCCATAGTATAAGGTTATTAGATTCAAGAAGAACGTCAAGAAATACCTAGGCATATACATCTTATTGAAATTCTTGATAGTATCAAGATGATAGCTTATAGATTGGTGCTTCCACAAAATATATCTAATGTTCATGATGTGTTCCCTATATATCTCTTGAGGAAGTAAGTACTTAATCCTTCAAATATATAGAACTTAGAAGTGATACAACTATAAAAAGAACTTTTTTATTAATAAAAATGGTTAGTCATTCTATATCATAGAGATAATGTTCTATGAAACAAGATGACTCTCTTGGCCAAATTTTTATAGAGAAACCACCAACTTGAGGAAGCTATATAGGAACCTAAGGACGTGACGATCAAAAATTTTCCCCATTTGTTTTTATCAGAGTGATTGATTTTGAAGTAAAAATAAATTTTATAGGGGGTAAAATGTAACACCATTATATTTTTTATGAAATATTTCTCTTTAAAAGATTTCAATTAATCAATAACTTATGTCACATGAAACAAAAAGTTTAGATGAACCGTGTAGATTATTTGTCTGGTATTGCCTAACCAATGGATTGGTGGCTATAAATATTAATAAATAAATTATAAAAAATTTATCGTATTCAAATTTATAAAATTAATTAATTAATTATAAAATGAATAGAATTTAAAACAAAAAATATTTGAATATAAAAGTGATGATTTTTCTGAAAAAATAGTTTTTTGTGTGAAATGAATTTTATACCTATAAATTAAATAAATCAATATTTTTGGATGATTTTAATTAAATTTATAAATTATTTACTTGATAAAATGTTTTAAACAATTGAAAAATATTTTTCTATGCATAAGATAAGAATAAAACCATTTTATACTTAAAAAAGTATTTTTCTAGAAAGAAATGTTTGTTGCATTTTGCACACATCCATCAAAATTAATTTAGGTCATTTATATATATTTAATTATATTTAAATAATTAAATATTTATAATAATGAAGATAAATTTTTTCAATATAGCCTATTTATTTTTGGTCAATGTGAATAGTAACCATGGTAAAATCTATCACCTCAGTAAATGGTAATTTGGGTTATTGTTGAATTCAAATATGTGACAGGGCCATAAAATTTTATCATAATTCTTATTGGAAGAATGTAACTGGTCCCTTTTAACCATACTATTTAATTTTATTATTTTAATGTACATTTTTCTAGGAAAATTACTTAGACATTATTTTAATCAAATATAGTTACAAAATACCAATCTCTTTTTTTTAATATCATTTATCGTTATAGAAAGGGGAAAATGAAATTTATAAAAAAATATAAGTGTAAATTATGATAATAATAAAATTATTTTCATTATTGTAATTTATTTTTTATTTTTATTAATTATATAATTACCTTAATTTATTATACAATACTAATGAAGTAATTCTCCAATTCAAAAAATATTACAAAGAATTTCAAAAATATTAAAAGAAATATAATTTGATTGATTTAATGTGTGCCAAAAATTATATATATGAGTATAACATATCAGTATTATGTTATAATATTATATTAAAATTACAACTTTTACTTTATATCCTTCTTTACAAATTATTTAAATAGAGACTAAATTGACAATAATAATATTTTATGAGAATAATATTTTATTAAATCACATTAACATCAAAAAAATATTAAAATATGAAGAAGGCTATATTATATTTTCAAATGGAATCCGTTGTGTATTTATAGGTCACTTGGAACGATTTTTCTTAAGATTGAATTAATTATATTTTAATAACTTACGAAATTCTAAGACTGCCCCAACCATTTCTTATAAAAGGCCACCTCTCCTTTCATTTCCTTATAATATATTGAGCCTTCTATATTAATCATTTTATGCCTAAAGTTCTTCTATAATTACCAATATAAATTTTAGAGTTTCTATTATTCTCAAAAGATAGAATCTATCATCCTTATGAGGAGATCCAAGGGAGTTCATTCCAAGAATTTGTGTTTAGAGTGATTTAGAAGCAAGGTGACCTTGATTTAATGGTTTTATTTCACAATCTCATCAATATCCAGGAAATTTTACAATAAGTCGCTATTGGGATAATTAATTTTTCTTTATCTTCCATATATATTTTTCCTAAAAAATATTAGAATGTTTTTAATATTATCCAATGATTACATAATATCTGTTATACCCATGTTTGACTTATTAAAAAATGGTTTAAATAGAATATTTTTGTTATTTTCCAAGAATTTTTATTTTTTTATTTTCCAACAAAAGTATGAAAGAAATGTTTTTTAACTTATACGACATGAAAAAAATTTAACGCCTTCATGAAACCTCAATGATATGAAACAATCTTTACAAGTTTACATGGTTATTTAAAAAATGGTTTCTTTATTTCAGTCACAGGTTTAGAATTTAAAAAGTGATTTCTAAATTATAAAGGAAATTTTCCTCAACATGTTTTAATGCTATTATAATGGTAATTCTATTCATAAAAAACATATCCATTGATTATAAATATGATTAAACAGGGTTATGATCCAAGGTTTATAACCTTACTATATCTATGGATAGTATATGCTCATGATAAAAATATGAAATGGTTATAAAACCCATTTCTATTCAAGAGTTCTCATATGATGAATTTTTTATATTACTATGGAAGATATATGTATAGTTTTAATCATTTTATGTTTGGGACCTATAATGAATTTGATTATGAGATGGGTGGTACCTATATCTCCCTCTAATTAATTTAGTAAAGTATTATATCCCATGATATAGTTATGGGAAATAAGTCAATTTTCTTGATCTAATATGGGAAACAAGTAGATGTGATTGATTTATTATGGGAAATAAGTCGATGTTATTGAACCAAAACTGGAAATAATTGTTTATTCCTGATATGATGGTCTTGGTAATTAAACATTACATTTAACATGGTTTCTATACTTATAATAATTCCACACAAATTTATGGCATGAACTTACGATTCGTGATTGAGTAATGATAAGTTCCCATTCTCATGATTTAGGACATTTGAAATTACAATGTTTTAGCCCATAACTCATCTTTATGATATTTATTAGATTGAGTATGAACTTTGTAATTTATGGTCATGATATTTTACCCTTATTCTTATATTATTAATTCATATGATCATTGATTGATATCTCCCATGTTTACCATTACTGATCATCTGAGCTCACTATTTTGTTATGTTCCGTTTCCCAAGATTACGAAGAAAATTTCTAGTAGGGTATACCAATAGAGAGTAATACAGAGTATTTTATTTATGGGATGTGTTGAATATATTTCATAAAATAATAACATTGTATATGTATTCTACAATTACTCTAAGCCTTTATGGTTCTAGAATGGGTCATATTGTTATGTATTGAATATTTATTTAAAAAAAGTTAATATTTATGTATGAAAAGCTTGGTATATTATAAGATCCTCTTGTATAATAATTAGAGATTTATTATTAATTTTTTAAATAAAAATAATCCTTGATATAATACCGTCAATGATTTATTTATTGTTTTTTATAACCCATTAATTAACAATTCTTTATTAAACACTATTCTATGAGATAACTACTTCATTTTTCATGTATGTTTTAGTTCAGAAGATATGGTTCTTATACTTTTATTATGGTCCCTCATCTCAAAAAATTGAATCATGACATAAATATCTTATATATTACTTATATTCATATTTATAGTTGTCTATAAAATCTATATATTGAAAAAATGAATTACACATTCATTGAGATGGTAGGTCATACATTGCATGAATACATTTTTTCATTTCCTAAAAGATGAAATAGAAGAAATAAAAATAATAATTAAACTTTAAAAAATCATAATTATATCATATAAATCAAATATTTTCATCAAATCTATCCTTATTACAATCCATGTCAAAATAAAATGAAAAATGAATCACAACACTTGGTGGAGGCGGTAATCCACGCGTATGCAAGAGTGACACTATCATTTCACTACTAATTGGAAGGAATGAAGGTTTATGTTTTATTAAAATTAAATAAGTATATATATTTCATAAATATCATATTTATAAACATTAAATCCATCATTATATCTATACATTACATAAAGTGATGGAAAATGAATTACATCAATTTGTGATGCAGTAGTCGACCATACACATGATTGATGGGTTCATTTCCCATATTATGGAAGAGAATATGTATATAAGTTATTATATTAACATAATAACATAAATTAATAGGGAATACACTGGTGTTATTATTTTATCATAGTTAGAGAGCATTTTAAGTAGTTAGAAGAAGAAATAAAAAAAAGATGCCTTGTTAATAACTATACCACTTCTTTGGTCAATCTATTTAGGTTTATACCAAAAGAATTCTAGGATTGTTTTTATGATAAAGAATGTATTATTAGTCATAGTGAGAGATTTAATTAATTTATTTGGGTGTGTATTTTCCAAATCAAGGGTATTTTTTGGTGTGAAGAAGATAGGAGAGGGGGTGCCCATTTTTAAGTTGGGGGAAGGACATAATTGGAATTTAGAGAAGAATTAATTGTACCCACATTTTTCAAATTAAAAGGAAAAATAGAAAATAGATTATTATAGAAGATTATATGATATAAGGTCAAAAAATGCAATGTAAATAATAATTATAGATGTTTTATTGGTCATTTTAACCATTATCTTTAAAGTTTTACCCATGGTAAACACATTTTAACTCAAACTGTGGTAATTGATTTCTAGTATATTTAATATTCATTATGACCAAAAATTAATATGAAATTATTATATAATTTTAATTATTATTAATCTAAATATATATTCTATTTCTAGAAATTTAATTTATAGTTGAGGCATAATTTATTTTAAAGTTAATATTAGAAATGTGATGAAAATTGTTTTTTCCAAAAGAAACATTTTTAGAAGTAAGAGAAGCTTTTATATCAAAATTTAACTTATGAATGATTAAACGGAAAATATTAGAATAATTATAATATAATTGAACTAATTTTAATTTCAAAACAAATTTAAAAAAATGGAACTTTGTGAATTTTTTGAATGAAAATAGTATTTTCAATAAAAATTAGTGTTTTCATTACTCATTGAAAATTTAATCTTTTAATAAAAATATAAAAAATTAAAAAAAAAGATAATTTTTCAGGATTATTTATAAATTGAATATAATTTTTCAAAATAAAATTTATTGAATAGGTAAAATTAATTTTACTATGTTTGAAAAATGTGACAAAATGGTATTTTGAAAAAGTTCAGTTTTTTAGAAAAAAGATAAATTTTCTTTCAAATGATCTTTATTTTTTTCTAATAAATTGATAAGAAATGAATTTGATTTATACATGATTAAAAATATATATTTTCTTAATTTAGTTAGTCATATTCATACCAGCTAATTTAAAATATATATTATAATGATTTAATATTTTACGGTTTATTTAGACTCAGGGCTTCATGTACCACAATCTATTGAAGAGATTAAATTTTTTAAAAGGAAATATATCATAAAGAATTGGAAGTTTATAATATAACCACTTGATGAATCATTAGGTGTCATTATACAAACATTTTTAGGTATTTGGGGTATGCCTTCCCAAATCAGCAAGATGTCCTGAATGTAGTATTAATGAAAAAGATAATTTCTTCACTATATCATTGATAGAAAAAATGATGTCTTGGATGAGGATTTTATGGTAAGATCAAGATGTATGAAATTTTTCATTCCATCACTAAAAATTCTATTATTTTTATGGATGTTATCTATTTATCTTCTTTACTATCGATGTTTATATTATTCTATTAGCTTTATTTGATTATTTATTTATCATTATTACTTATTACTACCAATATATTATTTCCATTTTATGTCATTATTTCGTTAGTTTTATGTTTCTCTTTACTGAGCATTTTATCTCACCCCTCATAATTTTTTAATTTCCCCAAGTTAAGAGGAAATGTATCGCACGTGATATGAATTGAATTATATCATTTGTGAGTTATATTTGGGAGATATTTAAGACTTATTATGTATAAAGCAGTTTTGTATACAGTGGAGAAAATGTTCATTAGTTACAAATAACATGGTTTTCTGAGTTATTGTTTTTTTCTTAATCCTCTAAATCTCTAATCATAATAGTATATTTGGGATGTAACATATGAAATAACCATTATTATTTTTTAATTAAGGATGGTAATATCCAATATTTAATAGTTATTATTTAATTGAGTAATTAAAGTGTGTGTTTATTGAAATGGGATTTAGATTACTGGTTCGAGGAATCATATTCTATGTATTTCTTGAATCTGGTTGGGTATTTTCTTCCAAATGATAATTTTTAAATAGTTAAGGATGATTCTATTTCCCTTAATATTAATACTTTGATAAAAAAATGTTATACCAACAATATTTGGAGGAGAATGTGCCTTCCATGTGGGATGTGTACATATTGTTTGGGGATGGTTTAGACTAAAAAATAAAGAATCCATAATTTTCAATTCATTTTTTATACATAAAAACCCATTTATTAATTTTTTGGTTTGAATTTTTTTTACAATGTCCAAAATATATATTCAAGAGGGTATTTAATTTTTCTCTGGATGGATCACACTATAGAGATCTATATTTCCTCCCATATATCCATTTCATCAATTAACCTATCATTTCATTTCCTCGCTTCAACTTGATGGTGTGTGGGTTTTTTCTTCTATTCCTTCAATATTTACATGTTTCCCTTATATTTTTGGTATGTTTCCTTTTACAATGGCTTCATCAAGCATCATTGAAACCATTATATGCCTTCTCTTTTTAAACTCTTTTTAGTCTCACACAAATGGTATTCCCTATATTAAGTCCCTCATTTCATTTTCATGTCCTCATGGTTCTTAGGTTTTATCTGGCATCTACCCCTATTGTTAGTTCTTCCTTACTTTTGGAAAATATAGATTCCAAACTACGGCAACACTTCCTGCCTTGATCATATTGAGTCCCCTATCTTTCTATATATATTGGTGTTTTTTATTAACCCTCCCATCAATGAGTTGTGTCAGCTTGATTTTGTCTCCCTGATATATCTAACTATTCATATTTTCTCTCTAGATAATTAGGGATTTAATGTTGATGATATCAGTTGGTTTGAAGTTAACACACCCTTTGATTTGTATTCTAATATGATTGTTAAAATTATGGTTGTCTAAATTGATACATGATGGCCTCAAATCTCATAATTCATTATCATGTGTGTCATAAAAAAGGGGAACATGGAGGAGTAAGTAAGTAATTTCACTACTATCTCTTTGGAATGGTTAATGATGATGAGGTTCAATAGATTGAAAGATACAAGCCCTTATATTTCTATTGTGTGCCACCAGAGAGAATGTAACATAGATTATGGTACTTTTTTGGGGTTGAAATAGATTTTTATTTGAAAAATTTTATCTTTTAAGTACTTTTTTATGATGTGTTCCTTTTTTATGTTTTTTGGTCACTTCTTTATATGGGAAAAAATATGGTTATTGTGGTCATTGGAGGTGTATACTGTCATTCTGATTTGGTTATGCATGTTTAGTGGTTTGATATAAGTCTTTTTGTTAGATTTATTTATAGTGTTTGGTGTTTTATATGTTCCTATTTTCAATTACAAATTGACTCTTCTAAATTTGAGGTCCCTAATGCATCTATTTCTGTCATTGAAGAATTGTTTTGGGATTTATTAGTTGAATTATATGGGTGACTTCAACAACTTATGATGTTATACTACAATTTATTTAATGGGATTTTTTTAAACGTATTTTAGATCTCACATCCATTGAGTAGAGTTTAAGGGAATAAAATATGCTCAATATATTTAATTTTGTAAAATTGGGTTAAAGTTGTATTTAATGGAATTTTTATGTACATTTATTTTTTTATCTAAATGAGTTAGTTTGGTCTTTAACTTTTTTTTACATAGTTCTCACTAAAAAAATATGACTCATTGATAATAGAGAAAATGGATTAGAGTGAATCATGATATTTCATAATGATTGGATAATAATTTGGTTGAAATTAAATGTAATTAGAATACAATGGGATAATATTATTTTTGACCTTCAATCAAGATAATAATTTAATTTATTAATCATTATTGATAATAAAATTTGAGAAATGTTTTAGATCATTGAATTGATGTATAGGGTGATATGATAGAAAAATATAAAATTATATTTTTTTAAACAGGTGTGGTTTAGTTTAATAGAAATAGTTTTGTTTCGAACCTTAACCAAACCACAAACCATAAGGTCTTATTTAACCTACACCACAAAACAATCCTCAAGGAAAAATCTCTATTTTTATTCAGTTTGGTTAGATTTTAGTATTTTTTTCTCACCCCTAATATCAAGTCTATTAGGGATGGATTCACTGTATAAGAGGGGATATGTCCCCAGGTAGGTCTACATGGTAAGCATGTATATGAGTAGGTAGTGTGTTAACCCTCTAGGGAAGATGAAAGTATTCAAACTATTGTTGAGTATGAGGGGTCATCCTTTAAAGATTCATTTTTTGGAATATTGAGATAATGGTTGATGAATATTTCCATGAGGGGACTAACTGTGATATCGATTCACAAGATGATATTGAATATTAGCTGGTATAATAGAAATAACATTTGGTATATAGTCTTTCAAAAGTGAACAATACAATAAAATTGGACTTGTCTTTGCATCCAAATTCCAGAAGGGGATTTTATATGGGTAGGGTCTTTCTGGAAACTCCAGTTAGCACACATCCTAGGTTCATATATGGAACTTTTAGGGCAGTCAAATATTCTTCTTTGAATGGTGCTGATTTAATCATCATGGACTCTCTTTAGAGAACTTATATATTTTCTTCTACTTCTAATGATTCATTTGTGCAGGATACTTCTCACCCAAACATTGTGGATACTACCTCTAAAAGGCCTCCTATAAATCATCCAAGATATGGAAATGAAGAAAAGGGATCTCATTTTAAGGTTATTACTCTCAAATTCTTTATGTTTCATGACTCAAAAAAAATCACTTTGAAAGGAAAAAAATAAATATTTAGATACTTTATTTAATGATGTTCTCATCAAAGAGGCAGATTCTAGTGATATTTTCTATCCTTAATGTCGGATAAAACCTAGATACATAGAAGACATCAAAATGTGTCTTTGTGTGTGAGTGTGTGTGTGTGTGAGTGGGGGGGGGTTATCATAAAATGACTCTCCAATATTATTCTAACGTCTATTACCTAAAAATCATTTTCATTCATATGGATTTACCTATAAAACCTTTATAAGAAGATGTATGTTATGTGTTTCTACTAGGATTTGTTGTTATTTTCTGTTATTCTAGATTTAAGATAGTTTTTCTTGTCTGGACCCTTATACTTCTATCTTTATTTTTTCTTCTATGATAAATTGGATTGACCCCAACATGTTTTATAAAGGAATATTTATTAGCATTAATAAATCCCTAATTAAACACACCATTATATGTTATTATCCTTTTAAAACTTTTAAAAGGAATCTCTTATCAGTACTGATAAATCCCTTTTCAACTTTTTAAACTAAACATCCCTTGTCTTTCAATATATCTTGTATTATATATATTTTTCAATGTGTGAATGGAGGTAAATGCATGATTGGATCATGGGTGATGGATTGGAGTATCCACCCAAAAAAGAAGACATGAGAATCTAACAATGAATTATGGGTAATTGATAAGAACACGAAACCATTAAAGGTGAAATTAAATATCATTATTTTTAGAAATTATTATTGTAAAGACCCGTAAAAATCAAGGGAAATTTGTTTTTCTTAATTTTCTTTGGGATTTTACAAGAATGCAGTTTCGGACGGTGCCTGATTCCGAGGTCCGGTGTGCTCGGCATCATTTTCCAAAGTTAGGCTCGGGTACATTTAGTGAATGAATGAGAGTGTTTTTATAACTTTTGAACCGGTGCTCAGAATTGAAATCCGAGGGCACCGATGAACTCGTAGCACCGGTAATTGCTTAGGAACACTTTTCCTGGAGTTGCGTTTGCTCGGGTATGGTTTTAAATTTTTTTTGGTTAAGTAAACGAATAAAATAAAAAAGGGCAACCAATTTATTTTATTTTAAGTTGTTTAACCTAAGCTATGTGGTTGAAGTGGGACCCACTATATCACACTCCACTAGGTAGGATATTTGTGGGGTGTGTCCCACACGAGCCCCACCTTTTCAACTTCCACAAAACCCCCCACCTTTATTTAGGTAACGCACTCGAACCCCCATTAAATGTACTTCAACTCTTGAGTTTAAATTGAATAATAAACACCACATTAATTGGGCAGTTTAAACTCCTCAATTAATTCAATTAATTGATTGATTCAACTTTTGAATTTCAAAACGTTTGGCGTGAGTAATAAAATAAGGAAACTCTTATTTTATTAGAGTTCTTCATTGTGCGAGAGGGCTTGGGAGAAATCACTCAAAGCCTTGAAGCACTCCTTCCTCGACAAAGAATGTGAAGAACGATAAGAACGCTAACCTCCAGCAAAGGTCGACAAGAACGTCGGATCTTCGGAGATCGACAGTGCGATGCCAACGAATCTTTTCTCTGCGACGCGACGACCCTCTCCTTCCACGACGCCTTCTTCTGTGACGTTTAATTCCGCGACGAACCGTTGTTCAACCTTTTCTTCGAGGTAGGGGGTTTGGTTTTTTTAAATTTGTGTGGATTATATCCTCGTCCCTTGATTAAGTTATTGATAGTCGTTGAGCCGTCTGTTATCGAAAAAAAAGGAGGAGGTCGGACCGCACGAACACAGGCGAACCTCCTCCCCCTTTTGTTGGTTGTGTTTGTTGCGGCACGAGCAAAGGCGGCGCGGTGCAACGGCACCGCATAGAAACAATGAAGAACGGGCGAAGAAGCGTTGTTCCGTTGTGCCGCGCCGCTGTGGCGTTTCAAAGGCTCTGAAGTTTGATTAATTTACAGCGGATCGACGGGTGACGAGGAAGCAGGCCGCAATGGCATTTTGAGTTCTTCGTAGTGAAGAGCTGGTCTCGGGAGGACCGCTGGCGAAGACGATAGGCAAAACGGACCACCAGAACATGTCCGATGGTCTGCAGAAGACCCCACCGGCGTGTCTCCGAAAAGGGCCGCCGCGGCTGAAGCCATGGCGGCAGGCGGCTGGTCCCACTGCCGCACGAGACCAAGGACGACGCGGCACCAAGCCGCGTCGCTGGCAGGGAGTGGCCCCCACGCGGGGGCCGCAACTTCTTTCACATAGGGAACAAAACCCCCCTGTTCCGCTCAGCCGGACAAACGAGCGGCTACGCGGCAGGCCAACCGGCCGGTTCGGGCCGACCCAGGGGGTCTCGGGCCGGGTTGGTCCGGGCCCGAACCCCCTATTTTCTGGCAGTTTTCGTTCAAACGCCCATAACATGGGCTATGGACCTGCGATCGATGCACCGTAAGTTGCGATGCGATCCATGGATCAAGACCGTCGTTTCGGTATATTACACTCAAGGTTTAGGAGGCCTTTGAGTACGGTCGGGTGGGTTCGGATACGAAACCAACCGGGTCCTCGGAGCAGAAACACTTATATCTTGAGTTCCAGACGTCCGATTGATGTTCCGTCGACTTTGTTGGATTCCTCGTGATGAGATGTAACTTTTGGAATACTTCTCCAGAGTTTTTGTTACAGTTGGATAGTGGTCGGGTTGGATTGTACCTGAAATCCAACCGGGCCCCTCGAACGGAAAAGCTGATAACTTTCAGACCAGACGTCTGTTTGACAAACCGTCAGTGGCATTGGTTATCACGTTGAGAAATGGTCCCTATGAGTATAACCTATGAGAGTTCGAGGTACAATTTAAATACGGCCTGGTTGGTTCGCTCACGAAACCAACCGGGCCCCGGGGACGAAAAGGCTAATAACTCACAGACCGGGCATCTGTTTGACGCGCCATCTGTTGCGTTGAGACCCCCTATGACGAGACGGTACTTTGAGATACTTATTCGTGGGACTTTGAGATACTTGGAGTATCGACCTGTAGCTCATGGAGCGGACCCTCCCGGAGATGAGCATACGGAGTACGGAGACCGTGTAGCAGGCTGAGACCTGACGACTGCTTGACCGACTCGACTTGGAGTGAGTTGACTAGCCTAGTAGACAGAGCACTACTTTGTTTGGGTGCAGACCCATGGAGGACAGAGAACTACTGAGCTTGGGTGTAGACCCGTGGTACTCGTCTATAGAGTACCTCTGTAGGCTATTAGGGGGTGTGCACTACTGTGTTTGGGTGGCAGACCCCGACGGGAAGCACTACTATGTTTGGGTGGCTGACCCGCGGTACTAGACATGAGGAGTATCTCAACAGTCTTAGGATAGTGAGCAGTACCTCGGAGTCGTGACAGGACCACTCTACACTCCAGAGATAGGGCTCTTCAGCAGTTACAGTTTCGATAATGAAAATCCTGGTTTGAGCTGAGTCTTTGAACTTTGTGTTTATCTCATGATTGAGATGGGCCACTTTATAACTTAGATATATGTATGGGCATACACTTGGGTAGTGTTTATCCATTGATTTCATAATTTTTATGTTTCCTCGTGATTGAGATGGGTTGCATGATAACTTAGGTATATGTATGGGCATATACCTAAGTAGTGGTTATCTATTGAGTTCTTCTTTGTGGTTATCCTTGTTAAATTTAGTGAGACCTTGAGGGTCTCGGGGTCCTTACTGATTATTGTTATACTCACCCTTGCACGATCTATGCCCACACCTCATTGTGTTGGTTGCAGACGTCGGGCAGTGCTGATAGAGGCCGAGTGTTCGAGGACTAGACGGTACACGGAGGTGGACCTCTTGATGAGTCAGTATTCGGAGGTGGACTTCACGATGAGACGATACTCAGAGGAGGTTGACGGGAAAGAGCGTTGTGGAGGCTATCTGTACCTACCTTTCAGGTAGGATCCATGGTGGACGATCCAGGAGCTACGCTATCTGTACCTACCCTTCAGTTAGGATCCGAGGAGGACGACCCAGGAGCTGCTTCCATTTTTCCTGGTGTTTGTCTTTTCTGTTGTACTTTTCTTCAGTTTTAGCATTAATTTCGATTGGGTTTGTATTCTAGACCATTTACTTTTTATCACTTCCTTTTGTACTTAGTGTTTTACTTCCGCTTGTACTCTGTGGTGTTTTGTTTACTTTTATAAAGGCAATGCCTTCCCAGTTATCGGGAATTACACCTTTGGTGCTAGTCGCCATCCCCTGGCCTTTGGAAGGCAGGCTTGGGGTAGTCATGGCACCAGCCCCGAGGACGGGTCGTGACAAATTGGTATCAGAGGAGTCGGTTCTACTGCATAACTTATAACTCTGATATTTTTTTCCTTTCTGTGAAGAAATTGTTTTTAAGGGTACCGAGTGTGGTTTTCAGTTCAGGGAGTCTAGTGTTGGCGCGGGCGGCCGACGTATCCATACACCAGGACCCTGAAAACTGATTTTCGACTTTGTCCACAAAAACACTGATTGCGTGTGCGTTTCCAGAAGTTTTTAAAAGTCATCTCAAACCAAGTCAGCTCACCAGGTATAAATTGATTGACAGTGTCACGTATGTTTCTTTCAGGATGCCTCTCCACGGACGATCATCTAGAGCCCCGAGAGATGTACGTACTGACAGCCTGCCGAGCGACGAGGCTTCGGTATAGGGCCCTCTTGCAGTTGAGGCACCCGCGGAGGCCCCAGAGGTACTACCACCTATTGGACCACTGATGCCACCATCCCTAGCTGTAGAGAGTGCACGTCGCTTGAGCGCACTACACGAGTTCCAGTGCCAGAGGCCACCCAGGTTCAGGGGAGAGACGGACCTGCAGGCGGCTGAGGATTGGCTGGAGGCTTTGGGGGAGTTTTCAAGATAGTGGGTACACCAGCAGACTTCATGGTGATCTTTGCTTCCAGCCTCCTTCAGGAAGCAGCTGAGAGATGGTGGAGCCACTTGTTCTAGTTTTGTGATGGATGACCTTCACTTGGGAAGACTTTGAGACCTTCTTCAGGGTGGAGTTCATACCAGTGACTCTATACCCTGAGCATGTTCAGGAGCTGCTGCCTTTTCCGCCTGTTTTTCCATCAGTAGCCTAGTCATCTGTAGGAAGTAGACAGATGATGCGAAGGTCCAGGAGGATGAGAGTAGCAGTTGGGCGATCTCGGGTTTTAGGATCGGTGGTGCAGGGAACCCGGGGTGGGGTCAGAGCCAGGCGTGCCAGAAACGGACAGTGTTACTCGTGCGATAGGAAGGGGAACATGGGACGTGACTGTCCGACCCCCCGCACAATTGATCCAAAGGCTTTAGAGGAGCCACCGAGACATAAGTAGTGGCGGGTGCTTGAGTAACAACCGAGCGGTGGACAAGGAAGTAGAGCTCTGGGGGCAGGTGGGCAGGAGCGGAACTAGTGGATTACTTTTGTTCTAGGTACATCTAGTTCCATGTTTCTGTTGTTTATGTGTCTTTGTACTATGAGATGCAGTAATAAAAAGACACTTATCTTTGTGATGTTTGCTTTCCTGTCCTTTTGTTTGGTTTATACTGAGAGGTCCCAGTTAAAACTATTGACTTAAAACTCACTTTCAAGATTTATACTAGAGGAGACCCAGTGACCTCACACTGATGCCGACAGTGTGACTCGACCCTTGGAGGCGAGAGTGACGGTTGGATCTCTTGGTAGTAGCGTCGAGGCCTTACGACATCATCCATGGCATGAATGCATCATTAATGTCAGGATTTACTATATTAGGAAAAGGGAGTGGTTCATCCAGGGGATGAGACTAAGTTTCTCTTTTCGTCGAAGGAGAAATCTTAGCAGCTCTTACAGATCGTAGGAAAAGAAGGTGCAGATCATCCAGGAGCGTATGAAGACTGCACAGTGCTGTAGAAATAGGAAACTGGTTCCAGTCTCAAAGACGTGGGTGTTGGAATGTTTTGAAAAGAGGAAATGTTAAGGACAGAGAAATATGCAGAGCAGCAGATGTGGAGGTAGATCTAGGAGAGAAGCATGAGGTGGTGTACATTTCAACATGCTACAACCACCCGCCTTAGCTGTCCCCGCCAGGCTCAGGGAGATGGAGGGCAGGGGAAGAGTGCGGCAGCATACGGTCAAGGATTGTGACCCAATGACTCCAAAAATGATTCAAGGGACAGTCTATGTACACTAATAGCTGCCGAAGTGACAGAAGTTAATACGAATCATTCTTTCCTTCCACAAATCTTGTCTCAGACCTACAGTTTCCGGTAAGCCGTAGACTAGACCCTCACGTCTGAAGATACCTTGGGAGGAGACTCGATAATCACACATATTCCAACAGTGTGGTCTGACCCTCGAGGCGAGAGTTTCGGTTGGAATCTCTTGGTGGCAGTGTCAAGGCCTTACGACGTTGGTCTTGGTGTGGATTGGATTCACAGTTCATGCTAATATTGACTGTATTAGGCAAAAAGGATGTGGTCTAACTACAACTTCGGAATGGGTTTCCTTGGTCGGTGAAAAGGAAACCCCAGGCAGCACCGGATAAATTCTTGCATATGAGGGTGTGGCCGATCACTCTTGAGTCGGTCAACCTTACCCTCATGGCAGCATGAGTTTTGAGTTCTAGTTCTAAACATGATTTGGAGGCCTCTTGAGTTCTAGGATGACGATCACGTCCTTATACGGGTCTCACATCGATGAGGTTTATGGAGATGTGGACAAGGTGGAAAGTTATCTCTGAGGTTCAGTGGACCTTTCTAGGTGCTAAGTAGGATAGGCAAGGTGGTTTACCGCTTGATCCATTCACCTCAGTTGCACCAGGTGCACGATGACTTCCATGTATCACAACTGAGGAGATACGAGCACGAACCTTCACATATCATCGACGTTGGGGAGCTGGACATTGGTGATGGGGTGACTTTTGCATGGTTCCAGTAGGAGTTGAGGATCGACAGAAGCGTTCCTACGAGGATGGTCGTTTCCTCTTCTACGCTTCCATTGGCAGCACAGGAACCTTCAGGTGAGCACATGGGAGCAGAAGGCTCAGAAGCGTGCTCTGTACCGCTTTTGTATCCATAGTTTGTGTTAAATCATTATGAGGATGTATAGACCTGAGGTGGGAGTAATGTAAAGACCCATAAAAATCAAGGGAATTTTTTTTTCTTAATTTCCTTTGGTATTTTATAAGAACACAGTTTCTAACAGTGCCTGATTCTGAGGCCCGGTGTGCCCAGAATCATTTTCTAAAGTTAGGCTCGGGTACGTTTAGTGAACGAACGAACGGGTTTCTCTAACTTTTGAACCGGTGCTCGGAATTAAAATCTGAGGGCACTGATGAACTCGCAGCGCTGATAATTTCTTAGGAACACCTTTTTCGGAGTTGCATTTTCTAGGGTGTGGTTTTAATTTTTTTTTGGGTTAAGTAAATGAAGAAAATAAAAATGTGCAACCAATTTATTTTATTTTAAGTTGTTTAACCTAAGTTAAGTGGTTGAAGTGGGACCCACTACATCCTACTCCACTAGGTAGGATATTTGTGGGGTGGGGCCCACACGAGCCCCACATTTTCAACTTCCACGAAACCCCCCACCTTTAATTAGGTAATGCACCCAAACCCCCATTAAATGTATGTCAACTCCTGCGTTTAAATTCAATAATAAATGCCTATTTTATTGGGCGCTTTAAACTCCTCAATTAATTCAATTAATTGATTGATTCAACTTTTGAATTTCAAAACGTTTGGTGTGAGTAATAAAATAAGGAAACTCTTATTTTATTAGAGTTGTTCGTTGTGCGAGAAGGCTTGGGAAAAATCACTCAATGCCTTGAAGCACTCCTTCCTCGACGAAGAACGTGAAGAACGCGAATAATGACAACCTCCGGCGTAGGTCGACAAGAACACCGGATCCTCGGAGATCGACGACGTGACGCCGATGAATCTTTTCTCCATGACGCGACGACCCTCTAATTTCATGATGTCTTCTTCCACGATGTTCTATTCCGTGAAGAACCTTCGTTGAACCTTTTTTTCAAGGTAGGGGGTTTGGTTTATTTAAGTTTGTGTGGATTATATCCTCAGCCCTTGATAAAGTTGTTGATAGTCATTGAGTCGTCTGTTATCGTAAAAACAGGAGGAGGTCGGACCGCACGATCATGGCCGACCCTCCTCTCCCTTTTGTTGGTTGTACTTGTTGCAGCACGAGCAAAGGCGGCGCGGTGCAACGACACCACCCGGAAACAATGAAGAACGGGCGAAGAAGCGTCGCGCCGTTGCGGCGTTTCGAAGGCTCCGAAGATTGATTAATTTACGGCAGATCGAGGGGTGACGAAGAAGCAGGCCGCAATGGCGTTTTGAGATTTTTGCAGTGAAGAGCCGGTCCCGGGAGGACTGCTGGCGTAGACGGCAGGCAAAACGGACCACCAGAATGCGTCTGGTGGTCCGCGGAAGACCCCGCCGGCGCGCCGCGCCGGCACGGCCTCTAGGAGGCGGCAGCGCCTGGCGCGCCTCCGGGAAGGGATGCCGCGGCTTCGCGGGACCGAGGACGACGTGGTGCCGGGCCGCGTCGCTGGAAGGCAGCGTCCCCTACGCGAGGGCCACAGCTTCTTTCACGGGGGGCAACCGCACCCCCTGTTCCGCTCAGCCGGACAGCCGAGGGGCGGCGCCAGCGCGGTAGGCCAATCGACCGGGCCGGCTGGTGCCCTATTGGGCTGGACCCAGACCCGGTGTGGGTCGACCGAGTTCGGGCCAACCCAGGGGGTCTTGGGTGGGGTCGGTCCAAGCCCGACCCCCTATTTTTGGGCAGTTTTCATTCAAACGCCCATAACATGGGCTACAGACCTCCGATCGATGCACCGTCAGTTGCGATGCAATCCTTGGATCGAGATAGTCATTTCGGTATATTACACTAAAGGTTTAGGAGGATTTTGAGTACGGCCGGGTGGGTTCAGATACGAAACCAATCGGGTCCTCGTAGCGGAAACACTTATATCTTGAGTTCCGGACGTCTGATTGACGTGCTGTTGACTTTGTTGGATTCCTATTGGTGAGACAGAACTTTTTGAATACTTATCTTGAGTTTTGGTTACAGATGGATAGTGGCTGGGTTGGATTTTACCCAAAATCCAACCGGGCCCCTGGAACGGAAAAGCTGATAACTTTCACTCCGGACGTCCATTTGACAAACTGTCAGCTGCATTGGTGATCACATTGAGAAATGGTCCCTATGAGTATAACCTATGAGAGTTTGGGTTACAGTTGATATATGGCCAGGTTGGTTCGCTCACGAAACCAACCGGGCCCCAGGGAAGAAAAGGCTAATAACTCACAGACTGGGCGTCCGTTTGACGCACCATCTATTGTGTTGAGACCCCCTATGATGAGACGGACCTTTGAGATACTTCTTCGTGGGACTTTGAGAAACTTGGAGTATCGACTTGTAGCTCAGGGAGCAGATCCTCCCGGAGACGAGCGTACGGAATACGGAGACCGTGTAGCCTGCTGAGACCTGACGACTGCTTGACCGACTCCACTTGGAGTGAGTCGACTAGCCCAGTGGATGGAGCACTACTTTGTTTGGGTGCAGACCCATGGCGGACGGAGCACTACTAAGCTTGGGTGCAGACCCGCGGTACTCTTCCGGAGAGTACCTCTATAGGCTATTAGGGGGTGTGCACTATTGTGTTTGGGTGGCATACCCCAGTGGGAAGCACTACTATGTTTGGGTGTTTGACCCGTGGTACTCGACAGGGGGAGTACCTCAGCAGTCTTAGGTTAGTGAGCAGTACCTCGGAGTCGTGACAGGACCACTGTACACTCCAGAGACGGGGCTCTTCAGCAGTTACGGTTTCGATAATGAAAATCCGGGTTTGAGCTGAGTATTTGACCTTTGTGTTTACCTCATGATTTAGATGGGTCACTTGATAACTTAGGTATATGTATGGGCATATTCCTGGGTAGTGGTTATCTGTTGATTTCATAATCTTTGTGTTTCTCATGATTGAGATGGGTTACTTGATAACTTAGGTATATGTATGTGCATATACCTAAGTAAAGGTTATCTGTTGAGATCTTCTTTGTGGTTATCCTTGATGTATTTTTTGAGACCTTGTCGGTCTCGGGGTCCCTACTGAGTATCGTTATACTCACCCCTGCATGGGCTATGCCTGCACCTCATTGTGTTGGTTGTAGACGTCGGGCAGCACTGACAGAGCCCAAGTGTTCGAGGACTGGACGGTACCTGGAGGTGGACCACTCAACGAGTCCGTATCCAGAGGTGGACTTCACGATGAGAAGATACTCAGAGGAGGTTGACGGGAAAGAGCGTTGCGGAGGCTATCTGTACCTACCCTTCAGGTAGGATCCATGGTGGATGATCCAGGAGCTGCACTATCTGTACCTACCCTTCAGGTAGTATCCAAGGAGGATGACCTAGGAGCTGCTTCCATTCTTCCAACTGTTTGTCTTTTGTATTGTACTTTTGTTCAGTTGTAGCTGTACTTTCGATTGGGTTTGTATTCTGGCCCATTTACTTTTCAGCACTTCCATTTATGTTTAGTTTTTTACTTCTTCTTGTACTCTGTGGTGTTTTGTTTACTTTTATAAAGGAAATTCCTTCCCAGTTATCGAGAATTACGCCTTTGGTGCTAGTCGCCAGCCCCTGGCCTATGGAAAGTAGGCTTGGGGTAGTCACAACACAGACCCCGAGGACGGGTCATGACAATTATGAATATATGAATACCCTTGAATACCTATCTAGGAAGATTGATGTGGGAAACCAATAAAATCATATGATTTTTAAAGTGATCCTCCATTCAAATAAAAGTGATACAAAATTATTATAATCCTTGTTTATAAAAGTTACAATGGTATTGAGGATTTGACTCCTTGATGTAGCTGAAAAATATTATGAAGGTATATTTCACAGACTTATATTTGGTTTATATTTGAGGATAATCTAGCCTACAATATGGTAAAAATATCCAAGGAGTACCAAGAATATTAACTACTATATTTTTTGTTTTTGTACTCTTGAATGATGTTTAAAGAAGGCCTGAGATGCTTAGAATTATGTAATATTTAAATTTAAATATTTTTAAATTTTACTACAGAATTAATTTTTTTGACAAGTCTAGAATAGAACATATGTGTCGTGCTGGCATACCTCGGTTTCATCATGCTTAAAATATGTTCCTTTCCCTTTAGTTTTTGAGTTAATTTTTTCTATGTATGTGTGACTGAGGGCCTACGTACATATGAACCTCAATAGATATTAAATAATTGGTAAAGGCATCCCATTGTAAGTGTCACTATAGGCTATATATGTGTTAATTTAACATATGTATTTGAGAAATAATATGAGAATAAGTGTCAAGGTGTTTATAATATTTACCATATACTAATCATAAGTGTATTTTAGCACTGAAAAAAATTTCATGTTTTCTCTTCATAAAAAAAATCATGTTTTCAAATTTAAATTTCATGAAGAAAAAGATAATTTATGATTATTTAAGAGATGTTATATAATAATTTAAACATCATAAACACTTTTAATTGTGTGTGATTCATGTGTTGAATGAAATGAGAGTTTGTCTTTGTCCATGGAATGAGAAGATCAAATTAATATAGAAAAAATGAGGTTCCAAAAATCTCTAATTTTGAGCAATGAATAATTTATGGATGCCTAGTCTTTAATATAATGTTCAAAAGAACATGATGATATTTAAAATCATGATACAAGAATGGTATGACTATATTCATTATTAATGATAATTAAAAAATAATTTTATGTGTTTTTATGAACAATGTAGTTAATGTTTAATTGATGCTTGTCAGTTAATCAAAGACTATATCATTGTGAGATGAGCCTCTATGAGTGTGAATCCAGAAAATAGAGGCTACTGATTTTTAGGAATTATCTTCTTCTAAATTATATTAAACTATTGAGATGAATTTAAAAGATATTTCTATTCATTCAGTGCCTACTACATTAGAAAAGAATGGGTATCCATCCAAAAAGCTGGTCTAGAATCTAAAATACAAGACTCAAGCAGAGTCTATATAGGTTTTAACTAGAATGTCTCATTCCATGAGAGAAATATCCATGCCATAGATTTGAAGCACTATTTGATCGTTTCATACAACTAGTAAAATTGAATAGTAGGAAATATGGAATATATTTAAGGAGATGAATCCATGGATACTATAGAATTACTAGAGATATATTCAACCAATAGAAAGAGGGATAAAATTAAAAATAAAATAAATAAGGCTATTTCTATAATACACCATTGAGTAAGGAATGGATAATGGTTGGAAAATGAAAATTGACATTTGTGATTGAGTATAAAACTTTTACACATGTATTTGTATTTCATATTAACTCATATATATTTACAATTATGGAAATATGAGAATATTCATGTGAAAAGGTTAGAATTCCTATACCAAAATTATGTGACCCTTGAGAAACAAAAAGCGGGGAAACAAAATGTAAAAAATAACATAAACTAAGAGATTTTAACTTACTATATAAATTAATTATTCTATTAAGGAAGAAGAGGTAGGATATTTTGAAATTTTTAGAGTGGAAGAGAGAAAAATGATACTATTATGAATCTGAGGATCATCTTCATATCAATGATGATGAAATAAGAAGTGCAATTTGACTATTATTAGGAGTTAAATTTATACATGCCAAAGATATGAAAATTATAAGAAGGATTATGTTAAGGATAGATCTATCTACTATCTAAGTTAAGATCATTTGGATAAATGTTTTTTGAATTTGAGTGAGGAAAGTAGATGATTATATTCTTTAGAAGTTTTTGATGTGGTGCTATAGTAGTTACTGAGTTCCAGTTATTTTTCATTAATATCTAATGAAATTTGAAGAATATATTGTTGAGTGGAAGTAAATAAATTTATATGTAGTAAATTAAATCATGTCATTGAGAAAAAGAGATGTTGAGATGACTTTGTTAGGATTTTATTGATTAATAGTTTAGAGGATATGTAATTTATTATGTTAGAATTTTTTATTGGTGCATAAGTCATATTAAAACTCAATTTTATCATGAGGTGAATATGATTGGATATTTATCAATAAGATAATTAATTTAGTTTATAGTGTTTATATATGATGAAAAATGTTCTTGATTTTAGAAATTTAAGCAAGAAATAACATATTGAAAATCTAGGTTTTTCACCATAGAAGTTGTTGGAAGAGTAATTTTTTCACTATAAAATAAATACTACACTGCAAAAGATATTGATACATCTTTTGGTGGATATATTAATTTCAAGGACTCAATAATTTAAAGAGGTAGCTATGACACACAAAATTTTGAGAATACATTTCATGTCTCTACAATATTGAGGAACTCTATTTCATAGATGAGTAGCCACATCACAATGGATGTCAATTGAGGTGCTTATTTAGTGGAAGTAATAAAAAATCGATATGGGGTGGAACATATTAAATTTTAGTGACACTAAATATTTGAAGGGTATTCTTTTGTAATTTATGTATCACATCTCATGTGGGTGGTCGACATTATAGGAGAGGTTTCCACACAGTAAATGTGTCTGAACATTTATTTCATTTCAAATAGAATTTAGAGGTATGCTGGACAAAAGTTCCATATTCATGAAATAATGTGTTTAGGTAGTTAAGAAATAAATATTTTTAACTAACATGGTATTCCAAAAAAGAGGATGTTATGATGTTAAGGGATAAAATACTAGAAGTTCGGTCATCCTTTAGAAATTAGCTTCATCTAAGAGGTTAGATAGTTATTTCATTATATAATAACAACCATTTTAAATTTTATAGTGAAGATTAAATAGAAGATGTTTTGATGGATTTTTTAATGTTTGGGATTTTAATTTGAATTTCAAATTCAAATATGATTTTTTCAAAAATGTGAAAATTATAAATATCTGGAAATTAAAAAAAATGTCTAAAAAAATTGGGAAGAGAGAGAATAAAAAGCATATAATAGAAGAAAATAAGTTTTAGATTTGTTCTAAATATATAAGATTAGGTGATTATCCAAAGTAGAAGAAAAAAATATGGGGAAGAAAATTGAAGAGGTTGTGTAGAAGTGTTTTCCATATAAATTGGGAAAGATATTGGTCCATGTGAAAGTGAAGAGGAAAAGTTATGCTTTATTTACTCCATGTAAGTAGATATTAAGTGAAAGAACTTAGCACACTCAATGAATTAGAGGAAGTCTATTTGGTTGAGGACACATCAATTTTTTTTAAATAAATAATTTATAAAGTTCCTTATATAGTGGTGTTTGGGATGCACTAAAGAATTGTCAAGAAACATGTAAGAATGATTTTAATGATCATAACCTGCTTTTTTTACTCACATGATGATTTTAGATGTTTCTGTGAACTTGGAGTAGTTCATATTACACAAAGGAATACCCTTCTCCAATTTATAGGTGAACCATGTAAATATACTCTATTCCCTCATGTTGGTGTTCATGGGGATGTTAATTCATATTATATCACTACACATTAATAAGTGCTTATTTTTTTAAGAAACTTAAAATGAATTTTATATAACTGATTCACCCCCCCCATTTAGCAATCTCCCATAGATCCTATTAGTAGATTATCACATATGTAAATTTCTGGTCAACTTACCAAAAGAGGAAAAATAAAAAACATATATATATAGTGGGATTCCATATAAGATATGTGAATCTACCAATATAGGGGGATCATGGTGCAAAGTTGTGACTGCAGTATAAAAATGCAAATGAAGTACAATGGGAAGCTGGCATGAGAATACATTTTAGATGAAAGAAAGTATACACTGTGGGACTCACTTTAATTATGGAAAGCACCAACAATTTTAATATTATAATAAACAATGTGTAAAATCCTTTGTTGGGGTGAATAACCAATCAAGACAAGGAGTAGGTCTTAGTATCAAAGCATGTAAAATTATTTTTTTGATAATTTATTTACCACACTATCTAGGTGAGGATGTGAGTAAAAAAAAGAGTAGGATCTTGAATTTATAAAATCTAGGATTTTGAATTCAAAAGAAAATAATTTTTAAAAATATATTATTAATTAATTTTCCTTGCAATGGTTTACCAGTCCTTTAGGCACTACAAGTGTTATCAGAGTAAGGTTCCCTCTAAAATGATCCAAATAAAGTGTTAATTAGAGGTCATTGAAAAAGAGTATCAGATCAAGGAGTCTCTCTCCCTTCCTACTAAATCAAGAACATGATTTTTCCCAAGACATTAAAAATAAGGATGAATATTGGAAAATAAGATTAAAAAATGATAAGAAGGGGAATGATCCACCACAATTTAAATTATTACAATGTGGTAAGTTCTCATCCAATAAATATATTGGCATAGATACGTTTGATTAAACAACTAAATGTAATTACATTGAGAAGAGTTTGAAGACATCCGAATAGATGAAGACTTCTACTCACATGTCAGAAATAATATGAATTAGCTTCATTATAAGGAAGTTAACTACATAATGAATGTTTTCAAGGACTTATTTGATGAAAATCATAGTTGGGGAAAAACTGACTCCATTGAAGAGGCATTATTGATGAAATTTAGATGATTCAACGCCCTCTAAAAATAAGTGATAGAAATGGGAGAAATAACCTCCCTTTGTATTGATAAATTTTTTCTTAATGATTAAAATTTTTAAATAATAATTTTTATGAAGGAAGTGTTTAAGGATACTTTACAATTTTATTTATGATTTCATGGATGTTTTGTTGGGAGTGAAGGAAAAACTATTAATGAACTTAAACATTCACTACAAGAGATAAATATGTTTTATGAATAACATTATAATAAGATATATGTACATTGGGAAGAGATATTGAAGTGATTTGAGGCTGAAAAAAATTCACTCAACATGAAGAGTTTAGTGTGAGAAGTAATGTTGAAAATATAGAATCTATACACACTAGACCTTTCCAAACAGGTAAGTAGAGAGTTGTTTCCACTTAGGTTTAAAATATGAATCTTCTTTCAAAAGAGATTCATTCTGGTTGTAAAGTGTTCTTGAGATTTTTTGGGTAAAAATATAGTTCATCATAGGGAATAAGCTCCCTCATAGTAATAAAAAAGATGCATTCACTAAAAATTGTATTTAGACACTGCAAGAAAAAAAGTAAATTTTTTCCATATATACAAGAAAGAAAATTCATGGAAAATCCACCCCATTATCAATAGTGGATGGCTGAAGATGTATGAGGATATGATCCCCAAATGAAGCTAAAAAAGTTTAGGTACTATCACAAAGTGTACAAGAGTGAAAATCTGTAGAGATTAAACTAACAAGAAAAAGATCAACACTTATTGGAAGTTGTTGGTGTTGTATGAAATTTGAACATGTGTAAATTGATTGGTAGAAGAATATGTTATTACGTAAAATAATTAGAATCTATAAATAATGGTATAGAGAGTTCATAAAAAGGAACAAACATACTCCAAATAATCAACCACCAAAAATGAATAAATATTTATTCATAAGAAATAGATTATAATCTCTTGATAATTTTTGTCAGATGTACCACATTGGTGGTTTTCTATGAATTATACTAGTATAACCATATTATGTATTATTTTTCAATTTAATATAAAATTGAACCATCACAAAACAAGATGTATGTTTAGAGAGATAGTATTTTACCCATTTTATATATGCATTTAAATTATCTAAACCCTCCCAGTTTATTAATCTCTGTCTATTTAAAATAATTTTGGATTTATGGCGTGTTATGGGATAAAATGTGAACATTGGTTAATTCTATAAATTAAATATTTTTCCAAAAATTCTATATTTCGATCATAAAAATTATGATATATATCAAATTTATATTATTAATTTTTTTCTAGGATTTTGATATTCATTTTTTTCAGCTTTTTCTTCTGGTACAAGAGCTTATTCAGAAATCTTAATGCCCAAAAAAACTAATAAAGATGAAAAAAAATCAGGGTAGATAGCATGGAACCAACCTCTATAACTAAAGCACAAATCTAGATACACACACATAATTAATGTGATTCCACTTTTAATTGTACTTGGGATCCTAGATTCATTTCAAAAATAAATTTCATAGAGTTATAAAATAATTAAGGTAACAATTTAATGATATACATTGAAGAAATTTTTTTGGAATTCTCTTATAGATAAAGTCATTCTGAATATTTATTTCATAAAAATTATATCCACTTATAATTATTGTGAAATTTAGAGAGAACACAGGAAATTCAATTTAGAGAATCCTATAAGAAGGGAATGTGGGTGGAATCAAAGCAAAGGTTCTCCAAGTATGATAAAACATCGTGGATAGATTTTAGAGGATGAGTTTTCTGCTTTTCTTTTTCTTGATTTCTTCATCTTAGTTTTGTAATGCCTTCTTCATCCCAATTAATCTCGATTACCCTTTCCATAGTGGGTTAATAATTTGAGTGATTTTGTAAGGGTATGTTTTCTATTTTGTAATGTCTGAGTTTATGTACTTTATTGAATAAAAAATAAATCTCTCTTTTAGAGCATTGTTTTCCATTCCATATAGTATTTTTTAATATCAACTGTGATATTATTTGGTTTCTAGTTCCTTTATTTATTTTCTCTTTGGTGAATGATCATTATCTCCCTCAACTAAGTTTTTCTTTATAAACAATGGAATAGACCAATCCTTAGGGGTGAAGTACTCTATGATGTTTAGTATGTGAGAGAGGTGTAATGGATGTTTTTAATTGTTTTGGATAAAAAGAAGCAATCTAGTATTTACCATGTAAATAGAGGATATTCAATGAAACATTCTAACACATGGAAGGAGAGTATACCAAACTTAGATCTTAGTAATTCTTTCTCTCACCATCACTATTTCACCAAGGAAGTGAGAGGAAATTGTCATGGAATATTACATTAATCCATATAGTAGAAGATATTGGAATAAAATAGAATGAAGATAACATTTCTATTATAAAACCAACCCTGTCTTGATGAGAATCCTCATATCATAGTCTGAAATCATTTTTATTTACAATTTTTTTATCATTTTTTTATTTAATTTCTTTTTATCTCATTCATTTGATTCCAAAACCTAACAAATTCAAAAAATGCACAGTTTTTTCCTCCAATTAAAAGTAAAAAAACTATTATGTTTGAACTCTTCTCTAGGAGACGTCCTATGGTTAATCAATTGACTACACTTAGGTAATATTAAAAATTGTGTTTCCATGGTCGATGATAGGAATGCACAAAACATGGTGCCATTTCTAGGATGGTGTTTCAACAATCTAATTATAAATATTTGACTCTTTTCAAATTATAAAAAAATTAAAAAAATCTCTTTTTACATGATGTTTTAAAATGATTTTTATTTAATTAATGGAATAATTACCCAAAATTGAAAGGACCAATTAATATTTCACCACTGTTGGTGAAGGATAGTGTTTATATTATTTTTTGTCATGTGAGGTTATTTTGGAAATAAAATAATAGGGTGAAAAGATTTAATGAATTCATAGTTGGCCTGATGTAGGACATGAAAAAATAATTTTTTTAAGTGATGAACCAGGATCTAACTTAGTTCTCCCATTACTTTATAGAATTTTATAAAGTGCCCATGGTATAAGAAAATTTCCCCATAGTCTTACCTGATTTTTTTTAAAGTCATTAATGAAATGGAGGAGCCTGACTACCTACCTCTATCTACTACTACTAAAATACAAGAGGTTATTTCCAATGTAGAAGATATTAGAATAGAACAAACTCAGGGAGATGATATTTTCTTAAACTCATTGTCTTCTAATTTTGTTGAAACCGAATTAAGTATCCCCTCTAAATGTTTTAGTTTTATAGATTTGATGAGATGTTTCGTTTTGGTGGAAGAGGTAGAAAAATAAGATGCACATGATGAGGAATATATGGAGATCCATGAACATGTTGAAAATTTAATAGAGGGAGTGTGTGGGGAGATCCCAATATATTTACCTATGGAGAATGAGATGCATTCTACTCGATTTAAAAGGGAATATTTTGATATTGAAGCTTCATGTTTTAATTTTGTTCAAATATAATTTCACTTTGGTATTTCCTTTGATTATACCACTGATGCCACATACTTTGATAAACCACTAGGGAATTAAAAAACGTTAAGTAAGTGGAACCCATGAAATATGTGGACTCATTCCTTATCCTAACCCCACCATAAAATATTTATTTCATTATCATAGAAGTGTATTTGAAAAAATATATCCATAGAGTCCTCAATAAAAAAAAAGTGCATCAAGGAAAAATTAATTTTTGTTGGCTCATGAGAAAGAAACTTCACTAACCATCATATTGACGATAACCGACTTGAACTACCCATATGAAGTCAGTCAAAATATAAGAGCCACTTGGGGGATTTAACCAAGATTTATCCATATTTTTCATTCTATTTCTATTTTTTTATTTAATAAATTTCTTGTTTTATATTTTCAATTTTTTCTTTTAGTTTTTCAGTATTCAACACTTAGGTACTTAACTCAACGTTATAATACCAATAAGTCAGGTTGTACCTATCCATAATTCTATAATTATTTATTTTATTAAATTAAAAATATGATTACATGTTAAAATCCACTTGAATGTATTGAGGAAATTTATTAATTTAAGTGTGGGGGATAGATCCTTTGTATTTTAGGATTTTTCAATTTTTTATTGAGTTTCTATTTTTTGAAAAATAAAAAAGAGTCTTTTTTAACATTTTGGGTGATTTTTTTTTCAATTTTATGGTGTTTTTGAAACTTTTGTTCTCAAATAATTATAACTTAAAGTTATTTTGAAACTAAATTTTATGAGTTAAACAAATTATTCCATGAAATTGAGCCAAAATTAATGCTAAAAATTATTTAGTTTCACATTCAAATATTTTTGTGAATTTTAGAAAATTTTCTTCGATTATTGAATCCCTTGAAATAATTCACTATGTTTATCTTTGAAATCACATTACTAGAAGGATTTTGAAATTTTTTTTCTTATTTTTTTACTTTCACCTCATTTCTTGAGAGAACCAATCAATGTTTTATTTAACCAGAATTTGATTTATTCCAATTAAATGTTGAGGGTTTTAGATACTTGTGTTTTAAATGATTGAAGAATTTATTTGGTTTTAAATAACCCTTTTTTAATAAATTCATTTTTATTCTATCCTAGAATATATATTTTATCCTTGTAGACCATATAATCTATGAAAATCTTGTTAGGTTAGCTTAATTACAAGCCAATTTTCCCTATCCAACCATCTCTTAAAGTGAAATTGCATGATACCGTTGAACTTAAGTATGAGGGAAGTTATATTGAATTTTGGTACTTAATTTAATGATACATTTGGTGGGAATAAAATATTTAACAGATAATTTTGATACTGAATAATTCATTCTGTTGAAATTTATTCCTTTCTAGAGCTTTCATGATAAAATAAGGTTTTCCTTTCTGGAGCTTCCAAAGGAAAAAGAAAGTTATTCTTATCTTGAACTTTTATGAATAATTATGATTTAGAAAATTGAAATTAATACTATTTAAAAGATAAATTGTGTAAACTTTCCAAGATATTTAATGATTATGGAGATTATTGTCTATAAATGGGGGAGAGGAGGAAACCATAATTGGGTGAAAATTTTAATCCTGTAATTTTTTTTAAAAAGATCCAAGCCCTCCTAATTCAGACTCATAATTTTTAACATCTAAATCATGCCAATATAATGCCCTAGAAAAATATTTAACATTACTCATGATAAATGCATGTCCTATAATCACATAGGTTATATATATTATAATTTATCAAGTCTTTGGAAGAGAAAATCCTTGTGGAATATTGACATTTGTGAGATGAGATAAAATTCATGTGAGGTAGGTTTTTTGTGTTCATGGTATGATAAATGAAGTGGAAATATATTAAATTGTCTAAATGGAGAACTTTAAATAAGTATTTTTTATAAGGGATGATATCTTTTTTGTTACTTGGTGTGGATTTGGTGGATCTAATGTGTATGTGTTTTGAATTTTATTTGATTTGATTTTTATGCTTACTTGTCAAGGATACCAAGTGATAAGAGTTTTGGAATTTATAGATCTTATATTTTACTCATTTTATATATTAATTTAAATTATTTAAACCCTCCAAGTTTTTAATTTGAGATTATTTACAACATTTTTTGATTTATGGTGTGTTTTGGGATAAAATATGAAAATTGGTTAATTCTAAAAAATAAATAGTTTTATGTAACATTATTATTTATAGAATAAAATTTTTAGTATATATTAAATTTATATTATTTTTTAATAGTATTCCTACATTAATTGGATTAAAATTTGTCTTCGAGGACATGAGATGATTTGAAAATCTAGAGGCTAGAAAAAATCAATGAAGTTAGAAAACCATCTAAGCAGATATCAAATATCCCACCTCTATAACTAAACAAAACTCAGGATACACACCTAAAATTGTTGTTATTAAACTTTTAATTTAAGTAGGACTCATAGATGATTTTTCAAAATAAATTTCATGGATTTAAAATATCATCAATGTGGTTATTTAATGATATTCATTGAAGAAACATTTTTGGAATTCTCAGCTAGAAAAATTCATACTAAATATTAATTCCATAACAACCAGTAGACAAATATAATTAAAGTAAAATTTAGAGATAATATATGAGATTTATTTTTTGTCACCATATAAAAAAGGGTATTGGGGTTAATTGAATAGGAGGTTTTCCAAATAGGAGGAAACATTCAGTGGAAAGATTCTAGAGGATAACTTTTCTTTTTTTCATTTTCTTTCTTTTTATATTATTAGTTTTGTAATTCCTTATTCATACCAATTAATCTTAATTACCCTTATAATAATGGGGTAAACATTTGAGTGATTTTATAAGGGTAGGTTTTATATTTTTAGACTCTTTAATTCAAAAACTTTATTGAAGAAAACATGATCTCTCTTATGTAATGTTGTCTTCAATTTTATATAGCAGTTTTATTATCAAGTGTGGTCATATTTTATTTTTTATTCTTTTATTTATTTTCACATTTTTAAAGTATAATTATCTACCTACACTAGGTTTTTCTTTATATACATTGGAATATACTGTGGTTTAGTGGTAAAGTATTTGATGATCATATACACGTGTGAGAGGGGTAATGTATATTATTAATTGTTTGAAATAAACAAGACCTGGTTAGGTATTGAACAAGTCAATAGAGGATATTCAATGCAATTTTATCAAACAAGGAAGAACAATATACCAAAATGAGATATTGGAAATTTTTTCTCTCACCATCACCATCTCATCATGTAAGTGAGAGGAAACGATCATGGAATATCACTTTAATCAAATTAGTAGAAGTGATTTGAATAAAATAGAACAAGGATAGCATTTAAATTGGAAGAACAACACTGACCTAATCACATTTCTCATATCATAGTTTTAAACTAATAGAATTTAAAATATATTTTCAATCAATTTCATAATTGATTTTTTTTTCTGAGTCATGTTTCTAAAACCAATCAAAATAAAAAAGTATACCATTTCTCTATATAAATAAATGTGATGAACTGTTATGTGTGAACTCTTATTTGGGAGACATACTAGATACAACAAATTGTTTTTCCACACCCCATGATAGGTATTTTTCATTAGTGAAGGTAGAGTATTTCCCTTTCATGGGAAAGAAACTAGTAAATAAGGATAAACATTATGCACATAAGAAGAAAGATAATAGTGTGTCTTAAAAGGGAAAATAAAATTATATTATAGTGAGAAAGGCTACATCTTATCCCATTGCAAGTTATTAATCAATCATATATCTAAATGGATAAAGAAAGATGAGAAAAAGGAATCTATTCCCAAGATAAATAATGTGATATGAGTAGTTTTTGACACCCCAATTTATGAGTTTGAGTGGTTTCCTAAGAAGGGTAACTCGTGGATGATAAAGGGTTGTGTGGAAGGTGTAAGATGATAGCCCATGTATCTAGAACATTTCATGATATTGATTCATGGTTAAAAGGATCTATAATTTGATATGTTAACATCACTAGTTACTCTTATTCCTAAATAAAATTCTATGAAGAAGAGGTTTACACTAATAAAGAAGGCTTAATATAAGAATAATAAATGTTTGATCATATGGCATGATCGGTAGGTAATGGTAAAAAAGATGGAACCAGATGAAAAAAGTGAGGTTTCTCTTTTTCTTATGTTAAGAATCCAATTATGGAAATTAAATAAGCTAAAAAAATGTGAAAACCATACTTCCCCAAACTAGATAGGTTTCGAAAACTAATAAGGAGGAATATATAAGGAGGGGATTAAACTTTAATGCTTTGAGGAAAAAATTTACATGGTTGAGGAGGAAGTATAAACCATAGTGATAAAATAATAAAGATTCTAAATAACCACTCATATTACCACACATTGGTTGTTGTACATGGAAAAATAGAATTTAAGGTTAATTTATAATAATGTTGATTCATCATGGTGTTTTTTTATGTTAGTATCATATATCAAGTAGTAATATAATTTCATGAAGTTTTCTTATGGAATAAAGCTACCATGGTTATGGAGTATAGTGAGAATCCTTAGAGGGGGTTATACAAAAGAAGTGAATCCTACATGAATTTTATTTTTTCACATAAATATAAAATCTAAATTGCTTAAAAAATAGTGAAGATGAGGAATATTTTTCACTCACCTAAATCTATTATTGTTTATTCTAATTCTAATAATCAAGGGGAGTAACTATCTATTTTTCTTTGGAAAATTTTAATTTTACTTGAACATTCTAATTTTTTAGGATGTTGAGTATAGGTTATTGAATTGTTTAAAAAATATTATTCCAAATCCTCAAAGTATTGTATTTTATGTTGGAACTACATTAAAATAAGTATTATAACACATTTATTAGTTTGTTAAAATCATTTTTTTCCAAACTAGGATAGCTTGTATATAATTATAGATGACTTAATCATTTCTCCATTATTAGAAATATGTGGTGACTTTAATCTTTCAAATGAAATAGTATATTTTTTGTGAGAAGAAGATTATATGGGATATAGTGGAAAACAAATTCATTCTATCTAATGATATTGAACTTTATGTTAGAGAATATTTTTCCCAATTTTCATTTATTTTAGAAAATTCTGAGTAATATCACATTGACTATTTATTAAAATGGGTGTTAACAGAAAAATCTAGATTGGAATATTTAAGTTATCTCATGACTTTATGAATCTTTTATTGTATATTTTATTCAATGTGTGAATGCATGTCAATATATGATTGGTACATGGGTGATTTATTAGAGTATTAATTTAGTAAAGAAGACATGATAAGTTGCCTATGATTTATGGGAAATGGAGGGTGAATAATACTATATGATATAAAGTTTTATAACTATGTGTTCTAAAAGGATTATGAAGCGATAAATACCCTTGAAGGTGTATGTACAGATTCAACTGGAAAACCCATAAAATTATATGATTAAAGAAGTTATATTTGTGTCATACACATGTAATATGATAGTAAGAGAAGCATTATGAAAAAAAATTAAAAATGAATAGAGGATTTGAATTATGTATCATGATAGAATAGATTCTAAAATTATTTTTCAAAATCTCATATAAGTTTTATTGTTAAAGAGAAGAAAGTCTAAAATATGGGGATACCATCCAATGAATACCCAAAATATAAGTAAATTAATTTATTGTTTATATACCCTTGGATGATGTTTTAAGAAGGCTTGATATTCTTGTAAGTTCCATAAATTAAAATTTTAGTATTGTGTAGTTTTATTATAGAATTCAGAAAAAAAATTAATATTTTGGAATCTAGTATACCTATTATTTTGGCCTCAATAGGTTTCATTATGAATCGTTATATGTGTGTTTCCTATAAACATAGGTGTAGATCTTTGTTGTGTAAGTTTTATCCTTAGTAGATGTCAAAATATTGTTAAATTAATTCCAAAATAAGTGTTATTGTAGTTATATTATGTGTCAATATAACTCTTATATATGTGTGTAGAGTTGAGCATAAGTTCCAAGTTTCTCATCATAACTATCAATAGTTGAAGGAAAGTTTAATGTCAAACTTAAGGAAATATTGATTTTCAATGAGATGAAAAACTCATGTTCCCATATTTAAATATTATGAAGACAAATATAATTTATAATTATTCAAGTTATATTTTTCAATGATTCATACATCACAAACCCATTGAATAGTAATACCTGAGATCCTAATGTAGAATATAAACACAATATCTCAAACTATCACACATTGTTAACTATAAAGAGACTTTATTCAGAATTATTTTTAAAATTTTAATTTATGAATGTTATATTTTTATGTTAATAAAATAAACATCATTTTTTAAATTATAATAATATTATTATTTTTATATGAGTTTTTTGTATTTTTCTAAAAAAATAATTTTTATGTGAATAGTGTAAAATACCAATTCTACTAATACTATGGATTTTATGCCACTATTATCATACGAGAAATATATTAAACCAATTTATTAAAAAATATGAATTTTATAATTTAAAATATTAATAATTTTTTTTCAAATATTTGAATGGTATTTTGGAACTAAAATAATATTTTTCCCAAAAAACGTTTAATATACTAAACATTTTCCATATTAAAAATAAATTTTAACAATTAAATAAATGAATCAGAAAAAATTTATTTCAAATATAGATTCCATAGGTCCAAATTATATATTAATTATCACCTAACTTTATTCAATGATATTATGTTTCCTTTGGAAAAAACTATTTACCATGATAAAAGATGAAATGGTAAAAGTAATAATTCAAGGGGTAAAGACCTTTAAACATGATAAAAAAATAACTATAATTGAGTGTATGAGGTGTGGATATACCTTATATCTTCCCAAATCCATTTTTTCCTATATTGTGATCGACTTTACATGGTTAAAAAGTTCTCCCTTTATATTAAGTTTAAATATTTACAAAAATGTCATTCTCACCACTTCTAAAAAGGGCCACTCACCACCCCTTCATGGAACTCCTAAAAATTCAGTTACATACTAAAAACCTGAAATTTTTTAATTCATATATAATACTATTTTTACTATCTTGAGCTTATGATCATATGATATTATCCTAATCCCTTCCTTTCCAAGGAATCCTCCAAGAGTTACTCAAATTTCTCAAAGTATGTTCAATATTTTTGCAAACCTATTTTCCTTTTATCTTTCCATTTATAAATTTCTTTTCCCTGATATTAAATGGTGAATTCAGTATTTATAGTATAATTAATTTTTTATATTTTTTAAATAAAAACTAAGCACCTTTTCTCCTTCCCTTTATAAAAACAAAACCTTCTTTCATGCGTTGGGCAGAATACCACCTCCACCACAAAACATGTTTTGTTTTCCCTCACCAATATAAAAAGATCAATATAACGAAGATATTAAAGGATATTAATTATTTTTATCATACTAATATGTATATTTTATGAGAAAGTTTATAGCCTATTAATGGATTGATCAAAAAATTATCATCATTAAATAAATGGTTTAAAATATGCTTACAAAAGGGATAATGTTTTATTCAAATTATGTAACGTTTTAATCTCCATTAATTATTATTATAATTACATAAAGTTAAAACATATAACGTTATTAAACACCAAATAAGATCATTATTATTTGAGTATAATGATATTACAACAAACCACCTTATAATCATTCATTTAATCAAGGTTTGTTCATGTTTGGGTCGGTTAAACAACCTAATTGAACAATCCTATGAATTTATGTCATGAATAGATATGGGAACACATTTAATAGTATAATATTAAGAAATGTGTAAATATTTATTAATTTTTGTCCTATATATATTATATCAATATTTAATTCTTTAATTAAGAAAACACATTTAGATCATCAAGAATTACTGAAACATAATTATTGTCGATTCCATCTTTAAGGATAAAGACTAAAAGATCATCAAGAATTACTGGAACATAATTATTTTCGATTCCATATGTAAGGATAATGTATCATTCATACCATTTCCTTAGTCTCATACAAATAAGAAATATTGAACCAAATTACTATCTTCCATGGATAATCTGAATCATTTATGATACCCCTGTCCCTATATTTCTTTGATAATAGTAGCACATATTAATTTTATAATACCAGAAAACAAACAAGTTGATTAAGGGTAGTTATTTTACATATAAAAATTATTAAATTGAATATGGAAGTATTTTAATTCATTATTTATAATTTTATAGATATCCTAGTTTTTTTCACAAGTGTTTCCTATAAGAATTGTATGAATGGTCTTGATGACTCTTATGGTAAATGCATTAGAAATAATTAGGTGATGGGTGGGCCCAAAATTATATATCCTCTTGATACATAAAAATTATTTAGGAGACAAAATAGGCTGGGTTATGGTGTATACCACTTCACATAATATGATAGTGTACATGAATAAGGCCAGGATAATATGTATTGATGTCTTGCAATATACATTCTATTAATATGAGATCAATGATTATTTTTATCCATATTTTAATTTATTATCAAGGATATTTATTTCCCTTTGTAAAATTGATTGTGGAATCATGTTGTTCATTTATTCATACCATATAACATATTCCATTCTTATGTTATAAAATATTCCAATGCATGATACTCCTTACTGACTATCTAAGCTCACCATTATTTGTCTTCCATTGCTTAGGAAACACAGAGGGGGTATATTTGTAATTTTAAGGATATTATGGAAGGTATAATAATGTTATTGATATATACTAAACTATTGGATCCTTTGGAAATAGATGTATTCTTTACAAATAATTTAATATAACTACTAGAGTTATGTTTCTATAGTCCATGACGTAACAATAATAGTGTGTGATTAAAGAATTAAATGAAATTCTAGTAGATCACCATTCATTGAAATTGAAGATCAACGTATGACAAAAATATGAGTTTTCAGAGTTCTAAAATTCTATGTAAAGGATAATATAAAGATCCTTGATATGTTATTTAATGTTAAGAAGATCATGATTATATTTATATCTATTATATAATAATGGTTTTATAAGATTCATTTTTCATGAAAATGAAAAATAAATATTATGGGGTTTGAAGAATAATATAGATGATGTTACATTAATGAATGGCTACCCATAAAATCTTATATCTTTATGATTTGAGCCTCTATGAGTGTGCATAGAGAAATAATAAATTTCTATCTAAAATAAGAGATTCGAAATGTGTCTATATAGGTTTTAAATATAAGTTATCATGTTGTAGGAAAAATATCCATGCCATAGATATGAAATTTTGGGTGATCTTTCCATATATATTAGAAGATTTTATATCATAATTTATGGAATATATTTGAGAAGATGAAGCTAAACCAACTTTAGATTTACTAATGGTATATTCAACCAAATGAGATAGAGAAATATGGATGAAAAAAGGGAAGTATATATCTATAATACACCTTTTACTAGAGAATGAACAATATCTGAAAAATGAAAAAAATGATATTTTATATCTGGTGGAACAAAAATATAGGGGAAACATATTGGGAAGAATATTGCGAACCAACAGCCCTGAAATTAAAGTATTGAAAACAATTTCTCTTATGGAAGAATAAGAATGGACTAATACATGTTATAATAAGGAATAGAGTAATTTTAAACTATAATGAGGTCAAATATCAACTATGCATCAAAGAGAAAGGAAGAATAAAAATAACCCAACCATCATTTTGAATTTATTTTGTGTGTAATGAAACTATAAAAAGAATAAGATGTAAGAATATAAAGAAATATCAATCTACTATCTATTTTATGATAATTTGGATTGTTAATTTTTGGGATTGAGTGAGACAACCAGATGATTAAACTCTATAGAAGATTGTGAAGATGAGTTATAGTAGTGACTGAGTGCTAGGTATTCTTTTTAATGATCTAATAGAAATCGAAGAAGATTTTATTGATTTGAAGGAGATTAGTTTTGATGGATTCATATACACCATGTGTAGACTATTGATAAAATTTCAATAATGGGAATAAAAAAACAGTTGAATATATATAGTGGGATGTCATAGAACCTGTTTGACATAGGGTATGCAGTGAGATCACTATAGGATGTTTTAAAGCCGGTGTGAAGATACTAAATATGTTCAGTGAGAATGTTGAAAGATAATTCCTATGAGATGTAAGGAAGTAGATATTGTTGTACTCATTGTAGGTGTGGAAATAACTAAACATTTTAATCTATAGTTAAATATAATAGTGAATACTTAATTATGGAACATAACTAATTAAGCATAGAATTATTTATCTGTACCAATCATTGTAAAAATATTTATTTTGTTCCCTTATTTACATCAATATTCAAGTGAGTCTATTAATAAAACCAATTGAGAGGTCAATACCTTAACAGGTCCATGAGGTTTTATTGAAAAGAAAACAATTTTTAAAAAGTTTCCGTTAATCTACCCTCTCTTATTGGTCAACCAATCATTTTGGTATTAAAAAAACTTATCAGATCATGAATTTATCCTCACAAAATTCCTTCTCTCTAAAAAACCAATCTTTATGGAATACAAATCCATTTTTTATTAAACTACCCTAAAAATTATTCTATGATATTTTGAACTTTTTCTAATGATTTATGATGTAATAATTCATTAGTTTTTCATAATTTGTTTATTTCTCTAATATTAACTTCATGAAAATCAATCTTTAATATTCAACTTTTTTCAAGCCTATGTTGTCTCAGGAGTTTTTATTAATCAAGTCCTAGGTGGGGTTATCATTTTCTAATTTATTTTTTCAATAGTTGTAATTTTTGATGTTTCTAATTCCCACCCATTTTCTAGACATCAAATATTATTATTTTTATTAATATTTCTTTATGTATCCAAAGATGTTCATAAATTGTGATTTTGAGTTAAAAAAGATTCAACTAATTTTATATTTTTGGATTTCAAGTAAGGTGGTGGCTTGAATCTCCATTTTTTCTATCATAGGTTCATGAAATCCATAGTGATTTCATACTATTTCTAAATGGGTATTGAGAAATACATTAAGATATATATATATATATCAATATAAATCTAAATTCATAGTTGATGTGATTAATAATAAAATAATATTTTAAAAAAATTATTTAAATATTTGATTAGTTTAACTGGTTGATATATTTATTACAATACCTGATTAAAACTAAACAAAATTATCTTTCACAGGTAATTCTTCTTAGTTAAAAAATAGTTATTACATCAAATTAAAAAGTTAGTTCATCATTTTCCTCATTATAAAATCACATTGTGCATGATGTTATATATATTTTGTGTTTAGGAAAATTTAAAATGTTTTCACATAACATATAATTTAATGAAAAATCATTTTGTAATGTTACAACTATTTTTTATGTCACTTAACTCACACAAATAATTAAATATTTAGGGAAACATGTTGGAATGGGGTATCCTGATCTATTTAGATGATTTTTTGGATGAATTATAGTGGGATAGATTGCACACTGACATGGAAATTTAGTAGTTAAGTCTTTGACATGGTTACAGTTGCATCTAAAATGTTATATAAAATGTAACTATATCTCCATGAACTTCCAGACACCAGAGAATTTAACACAATTGACTTACATTGCTATGGGAGGCATAGCTGCATCATGTTATTTATGATCTCATTAAAACTATGGTTTCTCTATGTATATGAAACTATTGACTTATATTGTAATTATGCCCCCAATTATAATGAATTTTTTCTTCTCTATAGATATAGGGATTATTTCCCAAACCACATAAATTTTTGTGTCCTATGATCTTCTTCTCATTTTGTTGTTTTTATTTAATTCACATATAAATCATTATGTCTCTATGTATCATGAAACTTTTCACAACCCATTTCCCTATTAATAATAAATAACTCAAATAAACACCAATGAGTGTATGATGTTGTGTACATCACCCTAGGTAAACAATCTAGACAAAGGGAGTATACATAATTCCTTTAAAAAAAAGGTTGATAGTATTTCATTCCCAAATATCGTATCATAGTGGGAACCTTGTGGGTGAAGATATTTCTAGAAGATATCTTGTTCAAATTTACATTACTAATTGGGTGAAGACCCACCTATACATTTACCTAATATTATAGAAAGTTTTCAACATGTTGAAACCAATAAATTTGTTCATAGCCATTTAAATCCATGAAGGGATGAATGTAAGATATTAAAAAAACATAATCAATAGTTTATAGGATTGTTTCGAGGCTGTATTTTTATGTAGGATTCTAAAAATTCGAATTAAATTTGGGAATGTCTTGGATGGATAGACATAATACCATTTTTACATGTATTATCTTATAAAGGTTATGTAATTAGTGGTTATGCATTCCATAAAAAGAACTGAATGAGTATAATATAATGCAAAATAATAGAGTCACTCGTATGGATAAAGGGATGCATGTATTTGGTAATAAGGATTTAAATATAATTTATAATTATAAGTCATTATTTTTTATCATAAAAAACATGGGAGTTAGATTATAAAATATTCCAGGTGATGATTTTTTGATGAAAATGGTTTGATAACGGGAGTGTAGTCAAAATAAATAAATTGGGATTCATGAAAGTAAATTTAAATACGGAAGGGAACAAGTATGATCCATTCATAATGGAATCACATGATTTACGAGTATTTTATAATCCAAATACTAAAAATAGAAAATTTTCAATTTTTCTTCTGTTGAATAAAAAAATTCAAGGAAAAATTAAAATTCCACTAAGGATGGTACTTTCAATGGGATTTCATAATAATTTCTTCATGGTCCTGATGTATATGGTTTCTTGTATTTAAAGGATACAAAAAGGGGGACTTATATTGTTGATAGAGGGTCCAAATCCATTCAACCTATAACAAAAAAAGAGTTAAATGAAAATGTTAATGTTTTCTAATATAAAATGAATTTTCTAATAATATTATGTGTTCACTAAAACATTTACATAATATAAATTAAATATTTTACTAATTTTTAAGATATTGGTTTTTCCCATGTTGATGGTGTCAACCCCAAAGAAAAATATATTAATAATGTTGGAACTAAGATACAATATATTGAAAATATTGAAATGAAGGATATGTTAGAAGGTTTACATCATAAAGTTGAATAAAGTAGGATAATTTTTTTAAAGACCCGTAAATTTCAAGGAAATTTTTTTCATAATTTTCTTTGGAATTTTACAAGAACGCAGTTTCTGACGGCGCCTGATTCCGAGGCCCGGTGTGCCCAGAATCATTTTCCGAAGTTTGGCTCGGGTACGTTCAGTGAACGGATGAGCGGGTTTTTCTAACTTTTGAACCGGTGCCCGAAATCGAATTCTGAGGGCACCGATGAAATCGCAGCGCCGATATTCGCTTACAAACGCCTCTTCCGGACTTGCGTTTGCTCGGGTGTGGTTTTTAATTTTTGGGCTTAAAGTTAAGAAATAAAATAATTTTGCGACAATTTTATTTTATTTCACTTAAGCTGCTTGGAAGCCACTTGAAGCCACTTAAAGGCGGCTTGAACTGAGTTGAACTGGATAGGATGCTATCCAGAAATATCCTACCCCCTTGGTAGGATATTTGTGAGGTGGGGCCCGCACGAGCCCCGCCGTTTCTTTCCGCTAAGAAACGCACCCATGAAAACCCGTCTTAATGAAAGTCAACTGACGCGTTTTCTAAATTCTTAACAGACCATTTAATTGGGCGGTTTATTTCGTGAATTAAATGGGCTGTTTCTTTCGTGAATTAAATGGCCTGTTTCTTACGTTGAATTAATTCAACGAATTAATTCAATCGTTTCTTAACCTGTTTTCGTGTGTTGGCATATTAATAAAATAAGACCAACCCAAAATCTTTTGAGAGGATCCTTGTTTCTTCTTGTCCCTCGCGAAGAACGCGAAGAACGCGAAGAACGCCGAACCCGGAAATCGACGACGCGACGCCTTGATCCGCATCGCCGACAACGTTCTTCTGCGACGTCTCTTCCTCCGCGACGGATCTTCGATCGACATCTTGAGGTAAGAATCTTGGACCTTCCTTTTTTATCTCCTTCGTGGTTCTTAACCAAAAACACGGATTTAATTAATTAAATTAAATCTGCTGTTTCATGGTGCGTTGAGTTCGCCGACTCAACACCGGATTCCGCGACGACGCGACGCCTCCCCGCGACGACGCGACGATCCCTCTCTTCCGCGACGAGCTTTTCCGCGAAGAACGCCCGCGCGCGAAGATCGACGAGGTAGGGATTTTATAATTTTGGAATACCCCTATTTTTATTCCCGTCAATGTTTCTTAAAGAAATTAAAGAACCGAATTGTGAACAATTTTAATCTTCTTAAAATTGTTATTTTTTTTCCCGTGTGGAATAAAATTCTCCCAGTTGTTTATCTCTAACGCGGAGGGTGCGTGCCAAACGAACACGACCCGACGACCCTCCGCCGTTCTTCGTTTTGTTCGGATTTGGCGGGCGACGACGGAAAGTGCCGCAACGGATGTTTGACGATTCCGCAGTAAAGAACGGATCCCGGGAGGAGCAATGGTGCAAACGGGAAGAGAATCGGACCACCGGAGCGATCCCGGTGGCCCGCGGAACTCGCCGGCGGCGCCGGCAGCCGGAGGCGGCGGCGCTCCGGCGCGCCGCCAGACGAGCCCGCCGCGGTTCACCAGCGCGGCCCCCGCGGGCCGCGGTTTCCTCAAGCCGTGGGTCAACGCCCGCGGCGCCTGGCACTCGGCCGCCCGGCCGAGCCGAGCCTGGCCGGTCCGACCGGCCGGGCCGGACCGGGCCAACCGGGTCGGGTCGGACCCGAGTCGGGTCGCCCGGTTCGGGCCGACCCAGAGGGGTCGGGCCGGGCCCGTACCCCCCCTTTCTTCGGACGTTTTCGTTCAAATGGCTGTATCCTGAGCTACGAGCCTCCGAACGATGCGCCGTCAGTGGCAACGCGATCCTTGGATCGAGACGGTCGTTTCGGTATACTATACTCAAGTTGCACCTTCCTTTTCGGGAGCCTACGTAGTTAAAACTTCGTATTTAAGCGTGCTTGGCCTAGAGCAGTGATCAGGATGGGTGACCTCCTGGAATGTTTTCCAGGGTGGGTGTGGGATGAAAAAGCCAATAACTCTCAGACCGGGCGTCCGATTGACGCGCCGTCTGTTGCGTTGAGTTCCTCTTGATGAGGCGGAACTTTTGGCATCCTCCGCCCGAGTTTTGGATGCAGATGGATAGTGGCCGGGTTGGATCGCATTGAAATCCAACCGGGCCCCTGGAACGGAAAAGCTGATATCTTCAGACTAGACGTCCGTTTGACGAACCGTCAGTGGCATTGATGATCACGTTGAAACACGGTCCCTATGAGTATACCCTGTGAGTGTTCGGGGTATATTTGAGTTACGGTCGGATTGGTTCCCTCACGAAACCAACCGGGCCCCTAGGACGAAAAGGCTAATAACTCACAGACCGGGCGTCCGATTGACGCGCCGTCTGTTGCGTTGAGACCCCTATGACGAGGTGGTCCTTCGACATACTTCCTTGTGGGACTTTGTGATACTTGGAGTATCGACCATTAGCTCTTGGAGTGGACCCTCTCGGAGACGAGCGGGCGGAGCACGGAGACCGTGTAGCTGACTGAGACCCGACGACTGCTGATCGAATGACTCTGTGTGCGACAAAGGTGCGCTTGGTTGTAGCGGCACATGGGAGCGCTTGGTTGTAGCGGCAGACCCACGACAGAGGTGTGCTTGGTTGGAGCGGCACATGGGAGCGCTTGGTTGTAGCGGCAGACCCACGACAGAGGTGCGCTTGGTTGTAGCGGCACATGGGAGCGCTTGGTTGTAGCGGCAGACCCACGACAGAGGTACGCTTGGTTGTAGCGGCACATGGGAGAACTTGGTTGTAGAGGCAGACCCACGACAGAGGTGCGCTTGGTTGTAGCGGCACATGGGAGCGCTTGGTTGTAGCGGCAGACCCACGACAGTGGTGTGCTTGGTTGTAGCGGCACATGGGAGCGCTTGGTGGTAGCGGCTGGCCCGCAATTCTCGATAGGTGGAGTGCTATAGCAGTCTTAAGTTAGTGGGCAGTACCTCGGAGTTGTGACAGGACCACTGTACACTCCAGAGACGGAGCTCTTCAGCAGTTACAGTTTCGATGATGAAAATCCTGGTTTGAGCTGAGACTTTTGACCTTGTGTTTGCCTCATGATTGAGATGAGTTACTTGATAACTTAGGTATATGTATGGGCATATATCTAAGTAGAGGTTATCTGTTGAGATCTTCTTGTGGTTATCTTTGTTGTTTTTAGTGAGACCTTGAGGGTCTCGGGGTCCCTACTGAGTATCATTATACTCACCCCTGCACGGGCTATGCCCGCACTACGTTGTGTTGGTTGCAGACGACGGACAGCGTTGATCGTGGCTGAGGCTTGCAGAGCAGGACGGTACCTGGAGGTGGACCACTGGGCGGGACGTTCTCGGAGCAGACGACGGGACCCGAGGAGCATTGGAGCCATCTGTACCCACCCTTCAGGTGGGATTTCTAGTGGACAGCTCGGTGTAGCGGCTTTTACTTTACAGTTGTTGTTTTCCCTTTCGAGTTGTACTTTACTTTCAGTTGGGTTTGTATACTGGCCCATTTACTTTTCCGCACTTCAGTTGTACTCTGTTTTTACTTAGTGTTTACTTTTCCGCTTGCTTACTCTGTGGTGCTTGTTTACTTTACAAAGGCAATGCCTTCCCTTTTTACCGGGATTTACTCCTTGGTGCTAGTCGCCAGCCCCTGGCCTATGGAAGGCGGGCTTGGGGTAGTCACGGCACGGGCCCCGAGGACGGGTCGTGACAAATTGGTATCAAAGGGGTCGGTTCTACCCTAGACTCTGATCTTTCTTCTATGTGAAGCAATAGTGTTTTGCGTATTGGGTGTGGTTATCAGTCCAGGGAGTCCAGTGTTGGTGCGGCGGCCGACGTATCCGTACACCAGGACCCTGACTTCTGATTTCCAACTTAATTCATGAAAACCTTGATTGCATGTGTGTTTCAAGTTTTCTTTGTGATTACTTGTGTCAGCTCACCAGGTATATTGTCCTGACCGTGGCACACTTGTTCCCTTTTCAGGATGGCCCCAAGACGACAGCCAGCTAGGATTCCGAGTGATGTGCGTGATGACAGCCCACCGAGCGTCGAGGACTCGGTACAGGGCCCTTTGACAGCTGAGGCACCGGCGGTACCTATACCCGCCGAGGCACCGATGCTACCAGCCCCAGCCGCTGGCGATGCACGTCGCCTTACTACACTGCATGAGTTCCAGCGCCAGCGACCGCCCAGGTTCCGCGGGGAGACGGACCCTCAGGCCGCCGAGGATTGGCTGGAGGCAGTTGTTCGGGTATTCAGATTAGTGAGGACACCAGCAGACCTCATGGTGATCCTCGCAGCGAGTCTCCTGCACGCGGCAGCAGGCAGATGGTGGAGCTTGATGCTCCAGGTGCACGACGAGGCGTCTCTCCTCCGGACGGACTTTGAGAGCATCTTCCGCTCTGAGTTCGTCCCAGCCACCCTCCGAGCGGTGCGCATCCAGGAGCTACTACAGCTGCGGTAGGGCAGCATGTCAGTGGCCCCGTACTCGGCGAGATTTACTGATCTCTCGCGCTACTCCACAGATATGGTACGGGACCCGTTCTTCCGGGCCCGGACCTTCGAGCAGGGACTGAGGCATGAGATCAGGGCTTCTATGATCTCCCTCAACATTCCGACTCAGGCAGGGGTGTTGGAGCGAGCCCTCTTAGTGGAGAGTTTCCTTGCTGAGCAGTTTCCAGCAGCAGGACCCACCACTTACCGGCATGCGGCAGAGTCTTCTGCAGCGGGCAGTAGACGGGTGACGCAGGGGTCCAAGAGGACTGGACCTACAGGTGGTCGCCAGCATGACTCTGGATCGTTTTCGCGAGGCACTCGGGGTGGTCAATGACTTGCCATGAGAGGGCAGTGTTACTCCTACAGCGGGGTTGGTCACATGGCTCGTGACTGTCCGACCCGCCATACGGATGACCAGCAGACGAACGAAGGACCCCCCAGGCAGAGGCAGAGGTTCGATCAGGGCGGGCCGCAAGGAGCAGGCAACCATGACAGGGGAGTTGGTCGTGCAGCAGGAGGTGGACGGCGCTTCGGGGTGTTGCCACCACCACCACCAGGCGGTCCACCCCGACCGCAGGGGACAGGAGGACATGGGAGAGCTCAGCTTCAGGCAGCTGAGGCCTACGATCATGGAGCTCCGAGAGCAGATGGACAGGAGCGGGACTAGCTCCAGACCTGGAGACTTTTATTCACGTTGCTTCTAGTTTTGTTGATGTGTGTTTGTAGATGCTTTGTGTCTTTGTACTTGAGCTGCAGTAATAAAAGACACCTTTTCTTGTGGCATTTACTTCCCTGTCCTCTCTTGTTTTGTTACAAAGAGGTTCCAGTTTTGACTGTTGACTTGACCCTCACTTGTGAGACATCTACTGGAGGAGACCCAGTTACCACACACTGATGCCGACAGTGTGACTCAACCCTTGGAGGCGAGAGTAACGGTTGGATCTCTTGGTAGTAGCGTTGAGGCCTTACGACGTCATCCTTGGTATGGATTAGTATCATCCATGTCGGGATTGACCGTATTAGGCGAAGAACGTGGTTCATCCAGGGGATGAGACCAGATTTCTCTTATCGGCAAGGAAGAAATCATAGCAGCTCTAGTGGGACCAGAGGTGGTCCGGGCCACGATAGAGAAGGTCCAGGTGAGCACATGGAGCGGAAGGCTCAGATGCGTGCTCAGTACCGCCTTTGTATCCCTAGTTTGTGTTGAAGCTTTACGGGGACGTAAAGCCCTGTGGTGGGAGTAATTTAAAGACCCGTAAATTTCAAGGAAATTTTTTTCTTAATTTTCTTTGGAATTTTACAAGAACGCAGTTTCTGACGGCGCCTGATTCCGAGGCCCGGTGTGCCCGGAATCATTTTCCGAAGTTTGGCTCGGGTACGTTCAGTGAACGGACGAGCGGGTTTTTCTAACTTTTGAACCGGTGCCCGAAATCGAATTCTGAGGGCACCGATGAAATCGCAGCGCCGATATTCGCTTAGAAACGCATCTTCCGGAGTTGCGTTTGCTCGGGTGTGGTTTTTAATTTTTGGGCTTAAAGTTAAGAAATAAAATAATTTTGCGACAATTTTATTTTATTTCACTTAAGCTGCTTGGAAGCCACTTGAAGCCACTTAAAGGCGGCTTGAACTGAGTTGAACTGGATAGGATGCTATCCAGAAATATCCTACCCCCTTGGTAGGATATTTGTGAGGTGGGGCCCACACGAGCCCCGCCGTTTCTTTCCGCTAAGAAACGCACCCGTGAAAACCCGTCTTAATGAAAGTCAACTGACGCGTTTTCTAAATTCTTAACAGACCATTTAATTGGGCGGTTTATTTCGTGAATTAAATGGGCTGTTTCTTTCGTGAATTAAATGGCCTGTTTCTTTCGTTGAATTAATTCAATCGTTTCTTAACCTGTTTTCGTGTGTTGGCATATTAATAAAATAAGACCAACCCAAAATCTTTTGAGAGGATCCTTGTTTCTTCTTGTCCCTCGCGAAGAACGCGAAGAACGTGAAGAACGCCGAACCCGGAAATCGACGACGCGACGCCTTGATCCGCATCGCCGACAACGTTCTTCTGCGACGTCTCTTCCTCCGCGACGGATCTTCGATCGACATCTTGAGGTAAGAATCTTGGACCTTCCTTTTTTATCTCCTTCGTGGTTCTTAACCAAAAACACGGATTTAATTAATTAAATTAAATCTGCTGTTTCATGGTGCGTTGAGTTCGCCGACTCAACACCGGATTCCGCGACGACGCGACGCCTCCCCGCGACGACGCGACGATCCCTCTCTTCCGCGACGAGCTTTTCCGCAAAGAACGCCCGCGCGCGAAGATCGACGAGGTAGGGATTTTATAATTTTGGAATACCCCTCTTTTTATTCCCGTCAATGTTTCTTAAAGAAATTAAAGAACCGAATTGTGAACAATTTTAATCTTCTTAAAATTGTTATTTTTTTTCCCGTGTGGAATAAAATTCTCCCGGTTGTTTATCTCTAACGCGGAGGGTGCGGGCCAAACGAACACGACCCGACGACCCTCCGCCGTTCTTCGTTTTGTGCGGATTTGGCGGGTGACGACGGAACGTGCCGCAGCGGATGTTTGACGATTCCGCAGTAAAGAACGGATCCCGGGAGGAGCAATGGCGCAGACGGGAAGAGAATCGGACCCTCGGAGCGATCCCGGTGGCCCGCGGAACTCGCCGGCGGCGCCGGCAGCCGGAGGCGGCGGCGCTCCGGCGCGCCGCCAGACGAGCCCGCCGCGGCTTCAGCCGCGGCGGCGGCGGCCAAAGGACCCGCGGCCGCGCGGGACGCGGCTCTGCCGCGTCCGCGGTTCACCAGCGCGGCCCACGCGGGCCACTGTTTCCTCAGGCCGTGGGTCAACGCCCGCGGCGCCTGGCACTCGGCCGCCCGGCCGAGCCGAGCCATGCCGGTCCGACCGGCCGGGCCGGACCGGGCCAACCGGGTCGGGTCGGACCCGAGTCGGGTCGCCCGGTTCGGGCCGACCCAGGGGGGTCGGGCCGGGCCCGTACCCCCCCTTTCTTCGGACGTTTTCGTTCAAATGGCTGTATCTTGAGCTACGGGCCTCCGAACGACGCGCCGTCAGTGGTAACGCGATCCTTGGATCGAGACGGTCGTTTCGGTATACTATACTCAAGGTGGACCTTCCTTTTCGGGAGCCTACGTAGTTAAAACTCCGTAGTTAAACGTGCTTGGCCTAGAGCAGTGATCAGGATGGGTGACCTCCTGGGAAGTTTTCCAGGGTGGGTGTGGGACGAAAAAGCCAATAACTCTCAGCCCGGGCGTCCGATTGACGCGCCGTCTGTTGCGTTCAGTTCCTCTTGATGAGACGGAAATTTTGGCATCCTCCGCCTGAGTTTTGGATGCAGATGGATAGTGGCCGGGTTGGATCGCATTGAAATCCAACCGGGCCCCTGGAACGGAAAAGATGATATCTTCAGACTAGACGTCCGTTTGACGAACCGTCAGTGGAATTGATGATCACGTTGAAAAACGGTCCCTATGAGTATACCCTGTGAGTGTTCGGGGTATATTTGAGTTACGGTCGGATTGGTTCCCTCACGAAACCAACCGGGCCCCTAGGACGAAAAGGCTAATAACTCACAGACCGGGCGTCCGATTGACGCGCCGTCTGTTGCGTTGAGACCCCTATGACGAGGTGGTCCTTCGACATACTTCCTTGCGGGACTTTGTGATACTTGGAGTATCGACCAGTAGCTCGTGGAGCGGACCCTCCCGGAGACGAGCGGGCGGAGCACGGAGACCGTGTAGCTGACTGAGACCCGACGACTGCTGATCGAATGACTCGGTGTGCGACAGAGGTGCTCTTGGTTGTAGCGGCACATGGGAGCGCTTGGTTGTAGCGGCAGACCCACGACAGAGGTGCGCTTGGTTGGAGCGGCACATGGGAGCGCTTGGTTGTAGCGGCAGACCCACGACAGAGGTGCGCTTGGTTGTAGCGGCACATGGGAGCGCTTGGTTGTAGCGGCAGACCCACGACAGAGGTGCGCTTGGTTGTAGCGGCACATGGGAGCGCTTGGTTGTAGCAGCAGACCCACGACAGAGGTGCGCTTGGTTGTAGCGGCACATGGGAGCGCTTGGTTGTAGCGGCAGACCCACGACAGTGGTGTGCTTGGTTGTAGCGGCACATGGGAGCGCTTGGTGGTAGCGGCTGGCCCGCAATACTCGATAGGTGGAGTGCTATAGCAGTCTTAAGTTAGTGGGCAGTACCTCGGTGTTGTGACAGGACCACTGTACACTCCAGAGACGGAGCTCTTCAGCAGTTACGGTTTCGATGATGAAAATCCTGGTTTGAGCTGAGACTTTTGACCTTTTGTTTGCCTCATGATTGAGATGGGTTACATGATAACTTAGGTATATGTATGGGCATATATCTAAGTAGAGGTTATCTGTTGAGATCTTCTTGTGGTTATCTTTGTTGGTTTTAGTGAGACCTTGAGGGTCTCGGGGTCCCTACTGAGTATCGTTATAATCACCCCTGCACGGGCTATGCCTGCACTACGTTGTGTTGGTTGCAGACGACGGACAGCGTTGATCGTGGCTGAGGCTTGCAGAGCAGGACGGTACCTGGAGGTGGACCACTGGGCGGGACGTGCTCGGAGCGGACGACGGGACCCGAGGAGCATTGGAGCCATCTGTACCCACCCTTCAGGTGGGATTTCTAGTGGACAGCTCGGTGTAGCGGCTTTTACTTTACAGTTGTTGTTTTCCCTTTCGAGTTGTACTTTACTTTCAGTTGGGTTTGTATACTGGCCCATTTACTTTTCCCCACTTCAGTTGTACTCTGTTTTTACTTAGTGTTTACTTTTCCGCTTGCTTACTCTGTGGTGCTTGTTTACTTTACAAAGGCAATGCCTTCCCTTTTTACCGGGATTTACGCCTTGGTGCTAGTCGCCAGCCCCTGGCCTATGGAAGGCGGGCTTGGGGTAGTCACGGCACGGGCCCCAAGGACGGGTCGTGACAATTTTAGTGTGATAGTATTAAATAAAATTATTATTGAAATAAGTAAAGATCTAAAATTCACGGTTGGATAGAATGAACAAATGAATAATTTTGACCATAACAAGTCCATTTTATTAGTTATATTGGGATTACTAATCAAAAAAAACCTACAGATTGATGTAGATATATGGAAGAATGTTATGCCTATATTGAAGAAAAAAATTAGGGAAGGAAAAAGGGAAAAATTATGATATACATTCTCAGTTTTACTAAAAAATAAATAAATAATCATTAATTCACTCTTTAGGCTCCCTTATAGAGAACATTTTTTTAGATTATTATTTAATTAAATTCATATTAATGGTCATTGTAAAGCATCATATATCATCTCAAACACTTTTATGACACGTCATCTTAGAGATGATACAAGGAATGTAAAATCCCACCCACAAGCTATATATGCACACCTTAATAACCAAGAAACATAAAATTATTTCATTATAATTCACTAGGAGTAATCGTTTTAGATATTTTATACATGGTAATATTTTATTTGACATTACATGTATTAATCACTTTTTTCTTAATTTTTAATTTATGAAATAGAAAAAAAGTGCAGAATATAATAATAATACATCAAAAACAACAAATCCTTATAATAAATCAATGATAGGGTATGGTTAACTTGAAAAAATGGTATGTTCTATAAATATATAATATATTTTTATGTGATATAAAACAACAACATGATTATGTTTTTTATATGAATATTGATGAATTACAATCCAAATCCATTGTTATCCCACAATATTTTCTATAGAAGGAGACCTTTGTAAATAAAAAAAGAAAATGGGATATAAAAACACACAATAACTATGGGAATCATGTCTATGTATGACATAAAATATTTTTTCCTGATTTAAATCAATATTACGTAACAATGAATACTAATTTTCCTATATTTTTTTATCTATTTTATAGAAAATATTCATTATCAATTATTCTTGATGAATGAATCTTTCAGTATCATTGATGAAACAAAAAAATATAAATTTCATATATGCAGGTTTTGGAGTGTCACCACAAGCTTATTTTTGAGGAAGAAAATACACAAGAGGATGAAGATATGAAAATGGAATATATTTGTGAAAAAATAGATTCTGTAAATGAAAAATTTACTTAATAGAATGTTGTATTATAATGGTTTATGAGAATAGATCAAGGAGAAAAAGAAACACACCTAAAACCACTACATGAAGTGACATCTACATATTTTATGTTTTCCATTCCCCTTAATGGCCAAAATTACGTAAGGTAATTAATTTTATCATAAAAATTTCCAATGAATATAAAATAAATAACTAATGATATAAATCTTGTATTATAATTTATATCTATCCACACACATCCACCACCTTGTTGTGAGTGGTAATGTGTACAATAGATAATGAGATATTCTACAAAATAAAAACAATAAAAGGATCACTTGAGATGTAGAATCCATTTAGATCATGATCCTCTTTCCAAGCTACATGTTCCCCATGATGATCTAGATGTTCACATGGTAAAATTTTCTTTTTTTAAAATTTCATAGAATGGTTGATAATATTAACAATATACTAAATGTAAATTATGTTTTTTAAATTAAAATTTATTTTTTATGTAAATTTTTTAGCAATTAATAAAAAAGATCCAAACTAAATAATGTTATTAAAGTCATATAAAAGAAGAAGAAATAAAATATTCAATCAAAATAATCTACACAATCAACCAATAAATGAAAAAACCTTCCTAGAGTACCATTAACAAACCAATTCAATTTCTAAAAATACTATATTTATATGTTCTAGAGGATACAATTTTCAAAGATAAAAGTATGCGTTATAGTAAATTTTAAGAACAAATGTATGGAGTGGAAATTGAATAAATGATTAGTTTGTGAGAGTTTAAATGAAATTTTCAAGAATGAATGGTTGGAATCCTCAATGGTGAATGTATATTGGAGGTATATTTTCATAATCTTTTTTTAGATAGTTGATCTACTATATTAATAACAATTAAATACTATTCATTTTTAAGGTGTATATGTTACATCTATGTAAATGGAAAACCCTATGAAGAAAAAATAGACTCATTAGTCATTATGTCACATATAGAAAAACAAGATGAATTAAATATAAAGTAAAATTCATTAAAATTGGTGCATATAGTTAGACTACTTGAAAATAAATTAATAGATTTCCGACTCTTCATAATACCTGATATGTAGGTGAAAATATCTATAATAAAATCATATAAAATATATTTTCAATTTTTTAATTACATATTACTTTTTGATTTTTAAGATACATTGGATACCAATTATAATCAGTTTGGACACATCAAATATATAGTTTTTTATCTAAAGCATGGATATCTAATGAATTAACCACAAATTATGTCATTTTTCAAATTTTAATACACTAAATTGAATATTTTAGAAATATACTTCAAATTATATGTCATATATTATGTTTTTAATAGAATTAAATTACGATATTGTTATGTTTAAATATCTTAAAAATCATGGTATGTGGAAGACTAGTGATCACAAGATGCCTTTGGATTTCTAAAAATAGATATGTTGAAAGTTATTCATAATAATATTTCACTATAAAAACATATATCAAATGCTATTATATGACTTTATCACTGAGAGGGGAAGGGGTGAATCAATGATCCTATTTTTTTATTACGAGTTACATATTTTGAAACAAATCCACATGAACTAGGAAAGGTTCTTGATCCACTCAAAAAAAAACACTCAACCATGCCTTATATTGAAAATTATGACATCAATCACATGATATATAAAATGATTGAAACCCAAGCCTTCTCATTTCCTCTTTAATAGTCCCCCTAACATTGATTCATCCACTCCTTCACAAATTTATTGAAAATAATGTATGAAAATACTGTTAATAAACCACTACTAGAATCCATTAAAATAACCAACATCTCTACAAAATATGATTCAATAAAGAATGTAATCACCAAGAGATGACTTCACCTTTTAATGCTCCAATTCCAAAAAATAATGGATAAAATATCTATATGAAAATTTTTTCATAAATAAATTAAAAAATAGATGTTGATTCTCAACTTATTGCTCTCGTAAATTCCACAATAATCTGAGTGGTCTGGTATTCATTTGTTTATATAGACATTCTTACTCATAATCTCTACATTATGTATATTCCTCTTTCTAAAATCCTCTTCTTCACAAATACGAAACACATCTTCTTAGAGTCTGTATCATATCAACTCAAGTAGGTGGTGACTATACCACCTCAAATAGAGGGTCTATGTGCTAAAAAAATGGACACATGCAATCTTCTTAATGGGATATAATAACTACCAAATAACTCCTCAATAATTTCCCATGAATGTTTCCATAACTGTATCCAAGAAATTTCTCATAGGCCTTCTCTATCATTATTTTAGCATGGAATAATTCTACAATTTTAAAAAAAATCATATTTTAATATCCTCCAATTTATTTTTTAATCATGTACTAAAACCAAAGTCAGTGACTATAGAATAATTCATGATCCATTCATGAATCATCATAATTAATTCCCCAATGTTACACATGTCACAACACAAAATTCCCTACACCATGGCCTAGTGAATAATAATTGAATTTTTTCCCTCAACACATAAAACACCATGAGTATGGTCTCCCATGTCTGACCAGTATTTCACGCCAAAAAAGCTATCTACTACGGATTCGTTAACCATGGGCATGGGTTTTGACGTTTTGGACATCCTGAATTATAGGTCATCACCTGTTGAACATAGTTTTCTTCACCGCTCAACCCCTATTTTAGGCATCTTCATTTCTCATAGGTAAACATCACAAGAAAAAAAGTTAACCATGGGCACGGTCTTCCCCATGCTAACCTTCTCAATCTCCATGTTATCATTGAAGTTAAACTATTATACCACTACTGTAATATCACGAGTTTTTATGAAGCTTTTTTTGAATAAATTAAATTTATTTGAAATATTGATTTGTATGCTACTCCAAGATAAAGCTTCATTATACTCTATAAAAATCTAATCTTGCACTACTCATAACATCGACTTATCTTGCATTACAAATAACACTATTTTCTTATGAAACAACATTTTATCACTATAGTTATTTTCTATAAGAAAACTATAACCTAGATATTAAAATTAGTAATATGACTAACAATAACTAATTTTTAAATTTTATTTGAATGGTTTCATATAAATAGAAAAATTTTATAATAAAATACATAATTTTTATTAAAGTCTTTATATCTTTGAAATTAATATTTTCTCAAAAGAAATTATTTATATGTCCTTCTGTGAAGAATAATAAAATAAATTTTACACATGTATGCACGATTCATTTTAAATTAATTTCTACCCCTTCTATAATTATAATTTTGAAAACTTGATTTGATATTTGGAATCAGTTTTATTTAATTTCTAATATAGGCCACTTAATTTTTGACTAAAGTTATTAGTGAAAGTATTTAAAAATAATTATATAGATTAATGTGGAAAAAAGTTTTCTTAGTGGTTAAACAGTATTCTAAGGGAAAAAATAACCAATAAAAATGTCTAAAATTTATTATTTTTCCATATTTCATCCATATCCTCCCTTTTCTATACAATTTACAATTATTGGAGTCACAGTATGTAAGGGAGACCTCTCAAAAGTGTTTACCTTTTTATAATTAAAAGAAATCCACTCATCCTACACTAATAAAAGGGAACTCACCTAACTCACTTCATGACATCTATCAACCCTTTAGATATACCAAACTTATTGATGAAATTATTTAAAATTAATTATAATGATTAATGTGAAAATGAGTTTACTTAGTGGCTAAAATTTATTCTAAGGGAAAAAATAACCTAACCACATGTCTAAAATCCATTAGTTGTCCATATTACAACCATATACTCCCTGTTATATAAAAGTTACCATTATTGGAGGCACATGATATAGGGAAGATGATTAAAAAGTGTTTACCTTTTTATACTTACAAGAAAGACACTCATCCTCCACTATAAAAACGGCACTCACCACACTCACTTAGTGACACTTATCAACCCATTAGATCTACCAAAACATTGCCTAATTTTCTCCCAAATTTCCCCCATTTATCCTAGAATCCCCACATTGTTCATAAATCTATCCTAGTAATCCCTTTGGCATAAACCAAAATGAGTTACCCAAAGAATAGGTAATATCATTCAACAAAAACTTTTGTTTTATTTTTTCTCCACCCCCACAATTATTATTATTAAATTATTATATAATAAACTTAGTATCCTAAATATACTCAGATGTAATTATATTAAGGTTTTTACCTACACTCACACACACTTCTATCAAATGGGATACATAATAATCGTTTGCGTGTAGGACAGACTACCTTCTTATGAACCGATATTGTTCATACTATTAGTACCATGATTAATAGTTGTTAAAAATGATGGAATTACTAAGTTTATTTTATATATATGATATCTTATATGTATTTATTCTTATCTAATTATTATATAACACATACTTTCATGATTTTCTTTTTTTTTATGAATACCATAACTTCATTTGTGGATGTGTGGACAACCACCAGCTCAAAGTAGTGTGATTCGCTCACGCTTTATATAAAATTTATTAGGGATAGATTTAATAAAATTATGTGTTATGATTAATCTAAAATAATTATAATATATATTTATATGAAAAATTTATTGTTCATTTTTTCAATATGACTTGAAAATGGAAGCAATGTTTATGAGTACGTACGCCCTACTATCTCTATGAACAATGTATTTTATTTTCTATTTAAATATTTTAATGAGTGTAATAAATAAATATTTTCTCAATATTTAATATATATATATATATATATCATGGTTTACATTATTAATTTAATAAAATATTGATATAATTAGGAGGAACAAAAATAAAAAGTCAAAACAAGTATGAAAAAAAGAAATTACTTCGAGAAATGTAACATTAACTTGTAAATGTTTCTAAATGTGTAATATAAATCCATAAGTAAATGATATATGGTATTATAGAAACGAATATTCTTCTGTGATAGATTTATAGTAAAACTATATTTATTATACAGGAGGATTAAATGAGTTCATTGAGAGTCAAAACACAAGGTAAGGGAATATAATCTCACTTTCATATATTCATGACATACATGCCATATTCACCATTCATTAATTTTATGTGATATATATAATGACCATGAATGTACTATATGATTAATATAACTAAATTTATGGGTATTTACATATCTATTTGATGATTTCTATTTCATGGGGTTATACAGTTCAAAAGTTACCAAATTGGTAAGGTAAGTTTGTCTAAACTTTCGTTCATTGAGACACATATTTTTTTATGCACCTATATTCTTTTACAAGGTGTATATACAATAATTTTATATTTTATATCATGAAACTTATTCTTTTCATGATATATTATACTTCATGTAATTTCATTCTCTCATGGGGATTTTGATTCAAAGTTACCAAAGTGGTACAATTTTATTGCAACAATCTCATCATTTATTAAAAATATTTACTATTGTGCATCTATTGAAGAAATATTAGGATATGCCCCTATAGAATTCTAATGATTTTTTATCCACAGTTTTTTCATTATATCTTCATGTATTGGTACGATTTTTCTACACATTGGAATATAATATAGTTAATAATGAGTTTTTATGAAAATATGACCTTATTTCCCTTTTTGGTTAGAAATATTTTTATTTAAAAAAATTATTAAAAAAAAATGTTTCTTAAAATTATTTTTTAAACACATTTTAAATGAAAAAGGATTTTAAGTTTTTTTATGGTTTTCAAAAATTCTAAATGTATTTTCATATCTATTTTCAAAGAAAAATATTTGTAATAGTTTTTTTAGGTTTTAAATTTTTTTTTCAAAGAAGAAATGTTATTTTTATCAATATTTTTTTTAAAAAAATTATGTCAAAATAATTTTCCATCTGATATGATATATTTTGGTGTTACTTATTCCATACTAATAATATGATCCATGGGTTGCATTCATATTATTTCAATGAATTGTTTATGTTTTGAAATCATGATATATATGAAACCCGTTTATAAATCACATGTAATACATTTATGAAACAAATTTATCTTTCATGGGTTATATGATTATGAAACCCACGTTTTTAATTTGTTATGATTTGATGAAATGATTATGAAACCATTCTATTTTCAACATGTTATGATATGATGACATGTTTATGATACTCAATTCATTTCATGGGTTATGATATGATTTTTTATGATATCATGGAAGATGAATTTATGATTTCATTATGAGATGTGTGGGAACTATATCTCCCTCCATTTAATTGTGAAAATATTTATATATCATGAGATAGAAATGGATGGAATGGGGAGTTAACTTGGTTTAGTAAAATCTTATGTCTATTAATATGGTCATGGGAATAAAACATGACATCTAAGATGGGTTGGGGAGTGAACCTATTCCCATAGGATGGCCTTAGAATTAAAACATGACTACCATGTAAATAATTTTTATATCATTATGTGTCTACCATAATTCTATGTCCTATTCATATGTTATGATTTCATGGATTATGATCTTGATTCCATTATTATTCATTTCTTATAAACTACCAACCATTTTTCCATGATTTGTATTTAAGATATTTGATATAAAAGGTATGATCTTCTAATGTTATGATCAGGTTCTCAAACCCTTATTATTAGAATTATGCTTACTTATATCCCTTTATTTACCCTTTCTGATCATCTAAGATCACCCATTTTTATGTTTCCTTTCCCTAGGATATGAAGATATGTATTATGTATGATGTTTCTAAGAAGGGTTCTAGTCATGGAGAACCTAGTGGTAGATAATATCGATCACTTATGTACTAGTGTTTATATTTCCCTATTTCCAAAGGAAATAAAATAATATGGTCTTTGGGAATGTTTTTGTGTAATGTATTAAGTATTACACAAAAATGATGTAATGACTATGTATAAAAATCATGTTTCACTATTTTTAGTATTAAATAAAATGTTTAATTATAATTTGGAAACTAATATGAGAAAAACATAGTGATAACCCTAAGGAAATTTCAATGGATAAGTTTAAAGTCAAGGAAAATAATAGAAAATTTCCTAGAATTTTGTAAAGGATAGAGTGGGTATTTTCCTAGATAAACATCCCATTATGAATACCACAAGTGGATGTGGCTATGTCACAGATGTACATATGTGTAACAACCCTAAAAATATATTGTGATAGAATCAGTCGGGAACTAGTGTGCGACAATAGGCCTTGCTTCACACATGGTTTGACACTCCAATGAATATGATTTGGAAATTCAAAAACTCTTCACAAGACATCATGAAAGATTTAAATAGAAGCTGACTATGAATAAACAAGGATAAAATACGGTGTCATAGTTCAATGAAGGATTAATAATTTAAGAATTATATAAGTAATTTCATGATTATGAGGTTTCCCACTATTATTATTTCTTCTAACTCTTTGTTTTCTGGTTTTAGTAAATAGATGGAACCCAAATAAACTATGTTAATACTGAGTGCGATAGACAATCCAATGATTTTTCTCTTGAGAATCCAAATATTATGTTGGCTGGAATGAAAAACCTAGTTTATATTATCACACAAATTTCTCATGAAATTAATCATTCTGAACTTCCAAATGATAAAATGTTGAAATAACACTATGTTGATTCTTCATGAGAAAACATACACGTTCTTTCAGTGGGTTTTCTGTTCAATTTTATTTTCAGAATAATGGATTGGTACCACTAGAATAATATTTTCCATTCTTTAGTGTTCAAAATATGTAAAAGTCATTTTTCTTATTTATTATTTAGAAGGTGAGTTGGGCCGATGGTGGACCTAATCAAGAATATGAGGTAGTAATATGACATTGAATCCATGGATTAGGATGGATTTAAAAACTTATTCATCAATAAGTACTTTACTCATGTTCTTCATACAAAAACGACAAAAGATTTTGTCAAGATAAAGTGATGGGATGATGAATCTAATGGTACTTATGAATCCAATTTTAAAATACATACAAGGTACTCATCAAGAATTATCATCCAACATGAATGTAAAGTTGAACGATTCTTCAGTGGATTAAAGACAAGTATCAAAAGATTGTTTTCAATAAGAGACTTTAGTAACTCTGAAGAGGTTGTGATTTGTTCAAACAAGGATGAAATGGAGGATAGAGTTATGTATCAATATCATGGGTTTGACAATAAATGAAAGATAGAGTTTAAATGAAAATATAAAGACAACGGAGAGAAGAATATGAGATTTCATTTATTCTCTATGTATGGGAATAATCATGTTGGAAATTATCTTAATGGGTCTAAAAAATGTTTCATGTGTACAAGGGAAGGTCATTAGTATTTTGATTTCTTATGTTATGGGAAGAAATTAACTAACAATTCCAATGGAGAGAAAGCTGCATAGAATGAACCTCCCCCATATTAGTGATTTAAGTGTATGGAGAATGGGAACTATGCTAACTAATTCCCAAACCACATGGTTAAAGATGATGGCCAATGTCAGCATCCTCTTAATTAGATGGAAAATGGGAATTACCATACGATCACTATTTTTGATGAGGGGTGTGATAACAACATGGTGAAATTCACACTTACTATCCAGTCTAGAAATTCCAAAGTATTTTTTAATTTTGGACCTACCCACTCCTTCATATCTAAAATGTATTCTAAGGGTATTATTATTTATCCTAAATGATTGGATTTGAAATTAGTAGTGAAAACACCTAACGGTATGATGATTGCATGCCATGACCATAATTCCTCTTCAATTGATAATGGTGGGAATGTGATTCATGTAAATCATTTCATTTTTTCTATGGTTATTGATGTCATATTAGGCATATATTTACTATATATACATAAATACCACATATATTTTCATTTAATTGAAGTTACATTTGATATTTCAAACCATAATATGATCTTATAACAATGTGATAATAAGTATGAACATTAAATGGTGATTTCATCTAGTATATGGGTATTAATACCCATTAAAAAAGCATGTTTATCTCAAATTGTTGGTGAGAAACATTTAATAGATTATATTATTATTGTATAGGAATTTTTGGATGTCTTTTCAAAAAAAATTTCAAGCTTTCCACCAAAATCTGAAGTTGAGTTCTCAATAGAACTAATACCTGGTTCCAAACCAATTTCAAATAGTCCTTATAGAATGGCCTTAGTTGATTTGAAGTAATAGAAGAATAAACTCCAAGAAAACATTGATAAGGTATTCATTTGAAAAATTGTGTCACCTTGGGGTGCACCTGTTCTTTTTTAAAAAAATAATGATTGATCAATGTGACTATGCATTGATTTTCTGAAGCTAAAAAATATAACAATTCAGAACATGTGTCATATTTTCTATATTTATGAATTGATTAACAAACTGTATAGAGCTCAATACTTTTCCATAATTTAACTTCATTTTGGATATCATTAATTAAGGGTTAATAATGAGGATTTACCCGAGATGGCATTCCATACAAGGTGTGAACTCTGTGAATACATAGTGATGCTTTTTGATCTTACTAATTCCCTATATATATTCATGTATTTTTTGAATAGAGTATTTATAGATTTCCATAATCATTTTTGGTAGTATTTATAGATTATATTATTACATATTCAAAGTTCAAGTAAGATAATAAAGATAACTTGGGAATTGTACTGAATAATCTAAGGAAGGATAAATTGTATGAAACATTTACATAGTGTGAATTTTGGATTAAAGAGGTTTTATTTTTTGAGTCATAAAATCTCAATAGAGGGTATACTAGTAGATCCATCGAAGACCAATGCTATTGAATTCTAGACTTGACTAGCCATAGTGATTGAGATGTGTAGTTTTCTTTGTTTGTCTAGATATTGATGATTCTTTGTGCGTAATTTATCACAACTATCTAATACACTCAACAATTTAACTCAAAAGGGTACCAAATTCCTCTATAAAGATGAATGTGAGGTATATTTCATGGAACTGAATAGAAGGTTAGTCATTGAACCTATTTTTATGTTACCCTATAGTAGAGAAGGGTTTTCAATCTATAGTGATGCATCCAAGAAGGTATTGGGATGTTTTGTTATGTAAAACAACATCGTTATATATTATACCTAATTATAATTGAATGTTAATGAGAAATATCACCCAAATTATGATTTGGATTTAGATGTGGTAAATTTTTCATTAAAGATATAGAAGTACTAACTTTATGATGAATATTTTTATATATATATATCAGTTGTAATTTTAATTATACAATCACACAAAAAGAGTTGAACATGCAATAGAGAATTTGGTTAGAGATAATAAATTATTATGAATTCTCAATAGATTACCAGCCCAAAAAAGAGAACAAGGTGGCTTATGCTTTGAGTCGAATTGATCATGCTTGCTTATCTAGGATGAGGATCAAAAAATATCTAATATTTCTAGATTTTTAAATGATGGACCTATAAATCCTTAAGGAAGGGGAAAAATATTATCTTTATAAATATAATCATCAACACTCTATCTAAGTGAATATTAATGAGGCAATGAAGGAAGTTGTAGAACTATAGAAGAAGGTCAGAAATGTTCACGAGTTTAACCTTGATCGGAATGGAATGATAAGGTTCATGAACCGTGTATGTGTTCATTCCATAAAATATTTGAAATAGATGTTATAAGAATATCATAACTATTTATTATCTATTCATACTAGAAGTACTAATTTTTATATATATTTGAAAGACTACTTCTGGTGGGATGACCTGAAGAGAGATATAACTATGTTTTCATCTCGATTCATGGTATGTCAGCATGTTAACAATGGAATAATAAATTATATGGGGATGTTTCATCCATTACCCATACCAGAATAGAAATATAAAAAAATCACCATGTATTTTTTCACTGGACTCCCAAAAATTTCCAAAGGAAATATTTCTATATGGTTGGTAGTGTATTTCCTTACTAATTCAGCTTACATTTTCACAATTATAGAAGCATTATATTTTTAATAGATTTCTAGAATACATCTTAAGTAAATGGTAAGGTTGCATATAGTTCCACATTCCATGGTATTTGATTGGGGTCTGATCTTTTCCTCAAAGTTTTGGTGATGTATTCAGCAATCCCTTGATACATAATTGAGTTTCAGCACTTCTTATCATAATCAAGTGTATGGCCCATCTAAAACAATAATTAAAAGCCTAGAGGATATGTTGATATGTTGTTCTCTATATTTCAAAGGTGTTTGGGATCAACACTTTACTCCAGTTGAGTTTTCATACAACAATAGATTTCACTGAATCATTTAGATGGGTCCTTATGAGGCGCAATATGGAAATAATAATAGAGCTCCAACGTGATGTAACTAATTTGGGGAAAGAAAGATATTGGGACCAAAAATATTTGAATAAATAATTAAGAAGGTTATAACCATTCAAGAACATATCAAGGAAGTTCAGTTTCAGTAGAAAATATAGGCTAATAATCATTGGAGTGATCTAGAATTTGATGTCAGTGATAAGGTGTTTCTATATATCTCTCCCAGGAAGAAGGTTTTGAGATTTAGAAGAAAGGGAAACCAATACCTAGGTATGTCTGTCCCTTTGAATTTCAAGGTTGATTTGTGATAGTAGCCTATCACATAGAGCTTCCACCAAAACTTCCACAATTCAATGAATTGTTCCATGTATCCCTATTATGGAATAAAATAACTAACCATTCACATGTACTAAAGTCAGAGGTCATACTGCTGGAGCATGGTATTTTTTATGAGGAATAACTAGTTAAAGTTATGGATCATAAAAGGAAAGTTCTATGAGATAAGACCACTCATCTAGTTAATGTTTCTTGTAGAAACCACCAGTTTGAGGAAGCTATGTGGGAACTTGAGGATATGATGAGGCATAAGTATCCTCATTTTTGTGTATCATAATGATGAATTCTGAGAGAGAAATTAATTTTATGGGTGGTATAATGTAACACCCCAAGTTCTTATGAACATTTGTCTGAAATAATCTTATTTGAAGTATTTAATTTCAATATAAAAATATTTAGAATGTTTTATACTCTACCCCAATTTAGGCTTTCACTACATGAAATACTGGTTTATCTTGATTTAAACCTAACACTGGGTTTCTACGAAACAACAATGTATTATTATAGTCATTTTAAACTAGAATATTATAACCTAGCCTTTAAAATTAGTAATATAGACAATAATAAAAACATTTAAATATTATTTATAATAGTATCATATAAATAAAACACATTTATAATAAAATACATAATTTTTGGTAAAGTCTTTATATGTTTCGAAGTACAATTTTATGAAACGAACTGCTTTTAATGTCTTTTGGTGAACAATATTAAAACTAATTTTCAAAAATTTTAGAAATTTAAAATGATAAAATGTTACTCCTTTTTGAATTCATAATTTAAAAATTATCTTAGAGTTATTTTTTTAATTTTTCTGAAATATTTCATTTTTGGAAGAATAGTGAAAATAATAAATTTTAATTGAAAACTAATTTTTAAAAGAATTTATTTATATAATTAAATTAGATTGTTATTTTGTTTCAAAGTATAATTAGATCAATTATTCATAAATTAATATATTTATGTTAATTATAAACCAATTCACATTGAAATTGTATATTAAAACATTTCAAACGTTTGAGCATTTTCATTTTAAAAATCTGCTTTCTCAACACATCTGTGAGATTAATTTTAAATTAGTTTCTGCCACTTATGTGATTATAATTTATAAAAATGGATTATAAATTTGGAATAATCATAATTTTTTTATTAATAATTCCAACCATGTTTTTTTCCAATATGATTAGTGAAAGTAATTAAAATTAATTACAATGATTAATGCAAAAACGAGTTTTCTTAGTGGTTAAACATTAAATTAAGAGGATAAATAAATCTTAAACATGTCCTAAATCACTTAGATATACATATTTAGACCATATCATACCATATATAGAAACCAGACCACTATTGGAGTAACATGATGTAAGGGAGACCTCTCAATAGTGTTTCACTACTGGAAATTCAGGCAATAGCCATGGTTTTAAACTGTGGCTATAGGTCCTCAAACCATGGATATATGTAATAGCCACGGCTTGAGAAACCGTGGCTAAGTTTGGCATGGCTATAGTCCTAGACTTATAGCCATAGTTCAAAACTGTGGATTTAGGTCTACATCCACGGTTCAAACCGTGGCTCTAGGTCGACAACCATGGTTCAAACCATGGTAATATCTCTATATCCACAGTATAGAACCATGTCTATACTAGAGGAGGGATACAGTTTATTGCCACGGTTTGAAACCGTGGAATTTGACCTTTAGCCACAGTTTGTAACTGTGGAAATAGACCTATAGCCACGGTTAAAAACTGTGGCTATAGTGTCTCGAAAACCATAAAAAAATAGCCACCCACCCCCCGTAGTAGCCCACCCTCCTTCACACCCCTCCCTCATGGACACTAGACATCCCCACCCTACATAAACCCCCTGGACAACCCCCATGCAAAGCTCCCCTCCTAGACATACCCTAACCCCCCCAAGTCATACCCTAGAAACCTCCCCCCAGACCCTGGACACCCCCAGACAGACCCTGAACACCCCCGAACAGAGCCTGGACACCCCCCCCCCCCCAAACGCACCCTGGAAACCCCATGGACAGACCCTAGACACCCCCCTGATTGACCCAGCACACCCCCAGACCCTGGACACCCCCCCCTTAGACAGACCCTGGACACCCCCCTGACAGACCCTGGACACCACCCGGACAGACCCTAGACACCCCCCAAACCCTGGACACCCCCAGACACTGGATAGTTCCCTTTGGACAGTCCAGACTTCCACTCCCCTAGAGGGCCACCCCCCACCATCCTGGACAGACCCTGGAACCCCCCCCCCCCAGAACATGGACACCCCCAGACCCCCCCCACTCCCCTGGACATGCCCCCTCCCACCCTCCTAGACAGACCCTAACCCCCGCAACCTAGACACCCCCAAGACCCTAGACAAAACCCCCTAGACACCACCCAGAAACTGGACACCCCACCCCTTGCACCCCCCTGCTTGTTACCCCCCTCCCCCTATCAGCGCCCTACCAGTCCCCTCCCCTGCTAATTCCCCCCTCCCCCTGCCAGTTACCCCCTCCCCCTACCAGTCCTTCCACCCCCCCAAACCTGGACACCCCCCAAAACCTGGACACCCCCCAGTCCCCCTGGACAGACCCCCCCTAGATAGACTCTGGATAAACCCCCTAGGAGAGACCCCACCAGACCCAAGACACCATCCAGAACCTGGACCCCCCTAGAAACGGTACACCCCACCCCTTACACCCCCTTTCCAGTTACCCCCCTACAAGTAACCTCCCCCTTGTTACTTTCCCCCTCCCCCTTCTAGTTCCCCCATCCCCCTGTCAGTCCTGCCCCCCCCCCCCCCCCCAAAAAAAACCTAGACACCCCCAGACCCCCTGGAACCCCCCCAGATAGACCCTATAAGAAAACTCTGTGAAGGAAAAAACTCTTATAGAAGAGACTAAAATTCTGGTTCTATAAACTGTATCCAATAATGAGCATGAGAAAGTAAAACTCAGTACTTTTCCATCTGATCAGGTACCCAACTCTATCCTCACAAAAAATGTTGAACCCACACTGTGTTGGAGGCATACAATATATCCACCTGTTCACATAAAAGGTAATTATTTCAGCTTAAGCACTACAACTAAGCACAATGTTTATCATTTTCTACATGCTGTGGTTGAACCCATCTACTCAGATATGATTTCTGGATAGCACAAAAAACCCTCCCTACTGACTTCTACTGCTACTCAAGAGATAATAAATGGGACCAGAAATCAGACAAATGGATTAGGTTCCCTTCCCTCTGTTCAAACAATGACACAATAAAATATCACCAAGGTTAATTTTCTTACTAAAGCCTTATAATCTTTTAAATATGTAAATGAGGACACACCTTCGATGCAAGTTCCTCTACAAATTTAGGATAACAGTGACTCTGGTGATCAGAAACAGTGTCCCATAGATGCTTTGGACAATGTCCAGGAACACTATGGAATATCTTCTTCTGCTTTGGAAGTGATTCTAGGTACGCTGCTTCCCATTTTTCCTCATTCAGCTACTCAAGATGTAGGAAAAGACTGTACTGATCCCTTGATTCAATGTAATTTGACCTCTATGGAATCAACTCTAAATACTTCTCACCCTAATCACATTAAATTTTTCAACAATACTAATGAGATGGAGACCACTGGTTGTCCTATAAATTCTGGGAGTCCTAATATTAGTCCAAAGTCTATTTAGGATAAGACACAAACCAAACACACTAACACTAATAAACATGATTCCATAACACCGGAACCTGTAAGACATACAAAAGCACTCCCTTGGTACAGGGCCCCTTGCTTATGTAGGTAGTTCTTAAATCCACCGGGCAGAGGCACCTTACATTAGTTCTGAACGATGTCAAACAACAGGATATAGATGCTTTAAAGGACCCAGGTACTCCTACTCCTCATTCTATTAATTTACCTTTTGATGGTGTTCAATATTTAGATAATAAGAACTATTCTGAACAGCCTGGTATTCTGTTAAATAACCAAAACACCACTTCTTTGATACTATGTAAAACACACAGAACAAACTCAATTAAGAATGATTCTAGAAATGAAACTACAAATAAGAACCCTGTCACTATAAACAACGAATAGGAACATACCACTAACAATAACATTTCTACAAACATTAGAAGGTCTTATAGAAATAAAGGCTCTGGAAAGAAGAAAAAAGGGAGTTCTAACTCCAAAAACCGGTTTAAATGAAGATTCTTTTTTGGAATTGTTAGGGTATTGCCAACTCTAACACATTCAATGTTCTAAAAATAATTGTTAACACTCACCATCCCATGTTATTTGCTATTACTGAACCAAAAATTTCATATTCTCATAAATAATCTCACTTGTGTCAACACAATTATATATTTACTGGTGCAATATCAAATACCTACAATGATGAATCTCTATGGATTTTTTCACACTCTTACAAAATGTTAACACCTTTAATGTCTCTGATCAAATCTTTACAAGAAATTTTAATACTGATGGCATGCACCTCTTCTGCTCTTTTGTCTATGAAAAAAATAGATACCAATAAAGGAGAACTCATTGGAATGACCTTTCTTACCTAAGCACTAATATTAATGACCCTTGGTTTATTCATAGAGAATTCAATTCCATTCTCAAATCAAGTGAGAAAATTGGACCTTCTCATGCCTCTATTTCCACAAGAGAATTTAAAGCCTCGATTGAAGAAAAAAATATAACTGAAATTAATCTCACTGATGTGAAAAACACTTGGTACAAAAAACAACACAACAGAGTGGTCACTTCCAAATTAGATAGAGCCTTCATGAATGTACATGCTTTAGAAAGAGGTTAAGAGTGCATTTTTTTCTCTAAATATTTAGAGCGTGGATGGTCCTGATGGGTTCAAAAATTAATTCTTTATGTTCTACTGGGACATAGTTCATGATGAGCTCATTTATTCTATGAGGGAGTTCTTTAACCATGCCTCAATAACCTATGGAATCAACTCCAATTTTATTGCCCTGATCCCAAATAAGGAAAATTTTGTGGATGTAAAGTATTTCAAACCTATTTCTATTGGGAAAACCTTCCCAAAAATCATTAGAAATATTATTGCAGGTGGGGTTGTTTTGCAGGTGGCAGAGGGATAGAACTTGGGGCTGTGACTGTTTTATAGGTGGTAGAGGGCTGGCATGAGTGTTTTTCAAGAGGCTGGGGGTGGTGGCTGGTGTGGTGGCTGGTACGAGATGGATTTCAGGTGGTTGGGGGATGGTGCATGATCCAAAGCAGGTGGTAGGGGGCTCTAATGCTGGTGGAATGGGGCTGGATGCAGGTACTGGGGGATGGTGTGGGCTAATTCGAAGGTGGAACGGGGCTGGTTGTAGGTGTTGGGGGATGTTGTGGGCTGATTCAAAGGTGGAAGGGCGGCTGTTGCGGGCTGGAATGCTGGTGGTAGCGGGCTTAAATGAAGGTAGAAGGGGGTTGGTGTGGGCTGGAAGTGGCTGGAGCAGGGCCAAATCATGGCATTACCGCAACGTGACCGCGGCGTGTTGGCCTGGTCCAGCGACATCCTCAGGGGAGCATCTTCCAACCAGGAGCGAAGAGAGCAGGGGGAGGTGGGGAAACATTCTGAAAGTTGCCTCGCAGGCATAAATTGTGATTAGTCAGTCTCAACATTGATCAAATTAATCATGGAATACATTCACTGTGAACCACCACAGGGTGTCGTCCTGGAGCAGGGCCAAAGCACGGCATTACCGCTGCGTGACCACAACGTGACCGCGGCATGACCGCGGCGTGATCGCGGCGTGACTACGGCGTGATCACAGAGTGACCGTGGCATGACTGCAGTATGTTGTCCCGGTCCAGCGACATCCGCAGGGCAACATCTTCTAGCCAAGAGTGAAGGGAGCGAGAGGAGGTGTGGCAACATTCCGTTCATTTCCCCGCTGGTAGAAATTGTGATTAGTCAGTCTCAACATTGATCACAAGACTCCTGGAATATTATCACTATAAACTGTCGTGGGGTGTCGTCCTAGAGTAGGGACAAATCATGGTGTGACCGCGGCTTGACTGTGGCATGTTGGCCTGGTCCAGCGACATCCGAAGGGCAGAATCTTCCAGCCAGTAGTGAAGGGGGCAAGAGGAGGCGGGGAAAAATTCCGGTCATCGCCCCACCGGAAGAAATTGTGATTAGTTAGTCTCAACATTCATCACAATACTCATGGAATACTGTCATTACGAACCGCCATAGGGTGTCGTCCTCGAGTAGGGCCAAATCACAGCGTGACCGTAGTGTGACAATGGTGTGACTATAGCGTGACCGCGGCGTGACCGCGGCGTGACCGCGGCGTGACCGCGGCTTGACCTCGGCGTGACCGCGACATATTGGCCCGATCCAGCGACATCCGTGGGGCAGCATCTTCCAGCCAGGAGTGAAAGGAGCAGGAGGAGGCGGGGAAACATTCCGACCGTCCCCCCTCCCCCTCCCCCCATCCCATCAGACATCCCCCTGCCCCCTACCCCCTACCGTATAGACCCCCCCTTGCCCCCTTCCCCCACCACCCATCCCCCTACCCCCTCAACCCACCCCTTCCCCCTACCCCCCTCGACCCACCCCATACCCCCTGCCCCCCGCACATGATCATTTTTCAGACTATGAGCTCCTAAACACAAATGGGGTTCTTCTTTAATAGGTTACATAGTCTTTATGGCCATATAATCCTCACCCTCTTTGGATTTTTCTCAGATGTTTTAGGTTTCTTGCTTACAAACCTTGAAAATATCTTAGTTGTTGTGGCACCTGATTTCTAAATAGAAAAATAAGTAGGAGACACTCATCCCTCCTTAGGCTTAGTTTTATCTGAAGCACAGGGGTGTTGTACCTGATGATCTTCAAAACATTCATAGAATTATACCCTGATTGTGTTTAAAAGACACTGTGACTAAAATATCCTCCTCACCTCCCCTTCATGTGTAAAAGGACCCTTGGTATCCTGTGAGTTACTAGCTAGAGATGCATGAAACACATGTTCCCCACCAAGATGAGTGCTAGATTAATCCTTGAATATACCAATGGACCTAGACTCTAGCAGTTCACTATGGAATTTCCTTAATGAAAATAGGAAGAAAAGTACTCCTCTTATGTTTCCTATTCAATGTGTTGTTTAACTTTGAACTGTTTTTCAGTAGAGAACCAAATAAACTCTAGTTGTTTCTTAGATAGTTCAAGCTCTACAAACAAAAAATAATGAATGAGATGTTTCCCTTTAAGTATCTTCTGATCGACCTAAAATATTTCCACGAATGTTGCTGAAAATATTAAGAAAATAAGGATTTTAAAAAGGGGAATGAAATCTGATAATCTAAATCCATTGAGATGAAAACCGAGAGTCTCTCATAGAGTGAACAATTAGGTTCCACTGGTAGAGGAAACATGGTTAACAGTTGAAAGAACGTGAATATTTGGACAAAGACAAAGCCACATCCACCACTTCATGCAACCTAAGAAAGAATCAATGAGAACTCATTTTAGTACACCTATGGTGGATCGATTCTTCTGTTAGAGAAGTAAAGAATTAGCAAATTTTAGGGAATAATGTTCGACTACTGGAAAACATTTGAAAAATACTGAAACATTCTGGTTAACCTGAATACTAGTGATCGATCTTGAAAGAAGTGATTTCAAAATTGATGCATGTCAATCCCTAGTAAAAAAGACATAGAAGAAGAAGGTAAATGAGACTTCAAGGTACCAAATAATAGATAAGGTAAAGGATGGGAAAATATGAAGGGAAGGAGTAGGCCCGAAGGCATCTCCAAAACCGTGAAACCTCAAGTCACCAGTGATTATTTGTAATGTTTCTCATGGATGAGAAATCGTATAGTGGATAGTTTGTAATGACTATGGATTTCTTTTTTGGGTTCTTAAAATTTAATTTTAGTGATTTATAATTAAAATTATTAACTTTTAATTGAAATTTTATGTTTTGGGTGGATGGATTTAGTAAAGGGGAAAAAATTATGTGGTGTTCCTAAAAAGCAGTAGATGGGGCCACCAGTTAGCTATTATAAAGCACCATGAACATATTAATAGTGATAGTGGGGGAGGGTTGGCTCTAGACTAACTACTTGATGGTTGATGTCATGTGATGACTAGAGGATTGGATGACCCCTGATATACCTAATTCGGTGAGGTTTGGAGATCTATCAATGTGTAGTAATACCTAGAGGAATACCCCATGGGATCATGAAAATCACAGGTTACATAACAAGTAATCTGACATTACTGGTACTATGGGACCCCGAGGCTGTGGAACTAGGATTTTGGTTGGATTTAAATATCACATTCCATGCGACATGGTCACAAAACATGGGACCCATCTTAAAAGTCTAACGGCACTTAAAGAGTGTCTTGGTTCAAACAACCGTTTTAATAAAAAGAGTGAAACCCCCTACAAGGATATAAAAAGGGTCAAGTAAGATGTGTGATTTATGACTAACAATGACATCAAGTATAAGGAAAACATCAATGCAATAATGTTAAGCAGGGTATACCACTGTGATTTTTCACAGACAGTGCACCTCCGTTGGAGGGGTTTTATTACAAAACCATGACTTATTTATCAAACCAAACAATTATCTTAACTAACACTTATTCAAGAATTTCAATTTAATATAAAAAATGAAAAATTAAGAAGGCAACTAAATGAAATTTTAAAACATTCTTGAATTAAAGAGGCTAGCAGAGGGACCCTATCTCAACCTCAAGGCGCGTTTGCTTTTGACGATGAAAACTCGAATCTTCCTTTTTTCCGCTTGCACGCATACCCAACTTCACATATATATAAGGACCCCTAGCCCCTATGTACATATTTTCATGTCCAAATACGCACAATGGGGTCCTTAGATATATGTTTATACTTGCATATACCCCTTTACACTTACACATGTATGAATTTTTCATATCCATATATAAGCATACCTAGCCCCAATATATATATTCATACTTCCATTAGTGAATATATATAAAGGAGGAAATTATATATGTATATTCCTACCTATGAATACACATGTAAGCCTTTGTCAACGGCGACTCGAATCAACCTCCACGAAATCCTAAACACACTGCAAAAATATAAGGAACCAAAAAATCACAAATGACCTAATTAAAATTGGGCCAAAGAATAAAAATAAAATAAACCTTACCCAAATCCGATGTCGGACTCATTGTCATCAATGGTGGTGGATATAAACGACCTCATCATAAGAAACCACCTATAAGAAAATAGTTGGAAAAATGAGATATAACGACTTTTTATATATATTTGATCAGTGTGTCAACTGTACATGATAAATGATACATGAATCCATAACCAACAATGAAAAAATAAAATTCATATTGATATGTACATACCAATAATAAATAACATGATTATTAATAAACCTATTTATTTTTCAAAAATAACCTTCAATTTCCTATTAAAAAATCAAAAATCACCAAAATATGGGAATAAAGTAAACTTCCATCATCACTTAAATGTGAAAAATAGAGATTAGACATTATTCTTAACCAAGAAAATCCATTCCTTTAACAAGAGTTAGTTGTTTTGATTTTTAACAATAATAAAATAAACCTTTTGTATATTTATTTCACTATATCATTGTTACAAAAGAACGTTCAATAAAAAGGTAGTTTAAAATACTTGTATATTTATGGTTATTATAATCCCCTAAAGTGATAGTATTGGGAAATGAGCAACATGGTAATCCTCTGGTGATAACAGTGGAATGATTCAATTATTTGACTCCTAATTTTTAAAAAATAAAAAACAGGTCTCCTGTTTTCATCAAAATCCTTTGTCGTTATAGCGACCTATAACTGATGCAAAATACACGCTCTCATAAATACTTGGCCAACCAAGGAATCTCCTTGCATTCACCAAGCATAGATCTACACCAATCACCCCTTTTAATACTTTATTAGAAAATAATTTCAATACAAAATTAAAAATACAATTACTCACCCAATTCTCAAGGGAACATCCCACCCCAAAAATGCTTCTCCATAGCTTTCACACATTCATGAGATGCTCACAACTAACTGCATTAAATTAAAAAAAAGCACAACATGCTTGTTAGTGAGACATTTTAATCAAAAACAAAAATTATCCAAAATTCATATCATAATTCATTATATAAACATTTTTCTACCAAACTTGTCAAGCTCAATAACTTCACCTTTTCGAATGCAGTCTCCCCCATTCATATTTTGTAAAGCTCACACACCATTTCCTTAAAAATATTCTACTGAATTGGCAGAAATTTTTCATTACCAATATTAAAGTCAAAATGACCGACAAGCAATTGGGAAAAATTATAACGAACCATTATCATAAGTGATCAGTGTTTTAAGCATTTTCAAAAGATGTTTTCAAATGAAGCCAAAATTATGTACATTCAAAACAAACAAAAATTGGACAGACTTGTTAAAAACCAAACTAGCTTGAATATGGGGTGCCTGGAACATTTCTTTTATAGTCGATTCAACCTCTCACATGCTCACAAAGGATTTTACTAAGTAGAAAACATGAAGCATATCCATTTAAAAATTATTTTCATTATAGGATGATTGATTGTTCCATGATGTCGTACCAGTACTGCTAAAAAATTTCTTTCATTAGTGTACTGATCTGACATGAAAAAGAAAGATGGCAGGAAATATTCAACTAGGTTAAGTAAAAAAAATAATGATAAACTCTCAGAAGAACATAAATTTTTATGATATTGCAATTGGAATAAAAAACAGTAAGTTCGGCTGTCTAAAATATGGTATTCTACTAACACGTTCAGTGTCACCAATAGTGTTAGAAGATTGAGAGAGTGACAGTTTCAAATGGTGGTCAAAAGGAACACTAACAGGTTTTAATACTTTAAAAACATGAGAATACAGGTAAAGCATGTTATTATTAATAGTAAAAACATGCATCAAATTTACTCTTGTTAAACCCATGTGGCAGGATGAATGTATCAAATTTCTTATACCACTGTCATGAAGCCTGTTTTAGGACTTTGATTGGTTTATTAAGTAGGAAGACTTGATTTGATTTAAATTCATTAGCAAAACCATGAGAAGGCTTCATGTACAGTTTCTCATCAAAATCACCATGTAAAAAAGTAGTTCAAACATCATGTTCTTTGATATGAAAGTCATGGTAAGCAGCAAAAGCAAGAAATAACCAAATGAATGAGTGTTTAACTACTAGAGAAAAAATTTCAGAATACTCAACTCCTTCACAAAGAAGGAATCCCTTGGCAACTAGCCTAACTTTATACTCAAGTAGACTGTCATGGTGTGGTACTCTTACCCTAATGATTTGGTTACACCCAAGTATGCATGCATGCTTCAGACCCGCTCAAGAATGCTTCCAAACCACTCAAGAATGTGAATATAATTATAGATTTTGGATTAGATGTAATAATTTTTTTAACTCTAGCCTTATGGACATAGCATTAAAAACATCAATAAAAATTTGGAAAACTAACCTGATGATAGAATTCAATAAACTTTGGGATGGAATGGTGAATCACAAAGCGAACACCAGGTTTATTGATACCTGAAATAATATTATGAGCACATGATTGTTAACTGCAAACAAGTAATAAAATCATTATCACCAGCACCCATTCCAAATGCAACTGTTGTTCATATTATATTAATCTCATCTTTTCTCCACTATTTCTGAACAAATTCCCTTCGAGCAGGATCCATGATACCATGGTAAAATGCTGCTTTGTGACTACATTCCTGAAATTTTAATATAATGTCTTAGCATCATAGGGAAATTATTTGGATTGTGATGTTATTAGGAGAGATTCATTGACTGTGGAGGTTATGGTTAGACCTCCATGAGGTAGATGGGGTCTAGGTTGTAATTCAACATGGGGAAGGAATACGGGAATGTCTTGAGTGATATAGTGGGTTCTAGATTCTTTGAGGGATTGGATTTTTGGATAATCCCCCTTGAGTGATGTGGTATATTTCAACTGATGAGATGAGACCAGATACTAGACATAAGGTTCTACCCTGAAACATTGGATATTTTTTATGTCTTCAAAATTATAATAACCATTTTTTTATTAATTAGATTATGTATATGGAACATGGGGATAAGCTACTATAATGGAACTAATGTAGGTATGGTCAGACATAATGGTTTTCTAGGTATCAAATTGACGTTCAACTAGTTCATGAAACATGTCGAATGTTTTGATTATTAGGTTAAATAATTATGATCTAGTGATAATGTTTATTTACAATAATTGTTTTCCTCATTAATACACATTAATATTTCAGTGTATATTATAGGTGAGTAGTGAGACCCTACAAATTAATACATTTACACCTTACACAAGAACCTCTGTGTGAATTTAGATGTGTTGTTACATTTAAGGTTTATCATAGGATGTACAATGGATATGGATTATTTCTATCGACATGGTTTTGGAGAATGGGATGGGATGAGCCAAGACCATGGCTTTAGATATAATTCTTTATTATTATTCCTTTTTAAATTCAAAATATGTGATTATTCTTTCATGTGATTAGTTTTGTTGTTTGGTTTTATTTTATATCCCATTTTATATAGAATCTTTATAGATTTATTATGAATACAATGATATTAATGATTTTTTTGGATGTGTTTATTTTTTATGTGGTTTTACTTAGATAATATGGATTATTCTCCCCAATAAATTTTTTAGGACATCACTTCCAGTCGAAAGCTGTTGACATTAGGAGAGGTGTGCCTGAGGTCATGAATCTGTGAATCAAAATATAAAATCATGACATTAGGGAATTGCACCTAAGTTGTTACCTTCTAAACTGAAAGGATTTATAGGAAAAAAATATATAATAACACTTACTGATAAATCATCAACAAATATTCTAATAATTGAATATTAAATCACTAGAAATTTCAGATGTAGAACCAAATCCACAAAATGAAAACTCTCACAATTTATTTTATTGACAATGAGGAAGAAATCCTCACATTAATTCATCAAACTGAGTCAAAATACATGGATATATTCACTCAATCGGAGTAAGAATTTAACGTGAAATGAATTAATGTAATGGAATAACAAGGAAATTTTTATTTCAGACATTTCATCCCATGTACATGGGAGAACAATGCTTCATTTTTATTTTTCTATATGATACATGAAGATTACAATAACTATAAATAATCACCTATGTAGATCACTAATCTTAAGTAATTATGAGACACCAATGAAATTGTTTGCATGCCTCTTTTGTTCTGTAGTAAATCCAGTCACCTAATTTCACTAATATTATGTAGTATTCTATGGATTGAACCAACCTCAAGTGGATTTAACCCTTAGGAAATTTTTTCCAACATTGTACAAGCCCATAAAATCCAAAACAATCGCTATTACCAATAATCATACTACATGAGACCCTAAGATGATCAAAATCTATGAAAGTTATTTCTAAAATAGTTATAATCAAAGAGGATCATCACCGGGAGGGGGTTTCCACATTGGAGGCGCACCGGAGAGGAGGTTGGGAGGCCACCAAGAAGCAGCGTCGGCCTGGGGAGGTAAAATGTCCCGCATTCTGTGGCAGCAGCGGACCGTCGGGGAAGTGGGGCCGTCAGGGAAGAAGGGTCGCATAGGTATCGTTGGGGGAGGAAGAAGGGTCGTGCGGGTATCTTTGGGGAAGAAGAGTCACGCGGACACTGTCAGGGGAGGATCGGGGGGAGAAGAGAGGGCGTCGTCCGGAAGAAGGGTCGCACAAATAGGGGACCGTGAAGATTTGAGGAAACCTGTTAATAGACCCTAATGCTATAAGTTTTATTTGACGTGTGGCTATAAATTAACTTATATCCATGGACTTTTGTAAGTGTATCAATAAATCAGTGACTATAAGTCATTTTCCTAGTAGTGTTTACTTGTTATATTTACAAGAATGTCACTCCTCATCCACTATAAAAAGAGAAACTCACCTCCCTTATTCACACCTATAAAGACCTTTTGATCAGAAAATAACTTCCCAAATATCCTAAATAATTCTCTTACATTATCTTTTAATCCTCAATTTTTGTAGAAATAAAACCAAGGAAACCATATGGTGCAAACCAAAAGGAGTTACCCAGAGAAAAAGAAACATCCTACAACAAGAACTTTTAATTTATTTCTTTTTCCCATCCCTAAATTATCCTTATTTAATTGTTATATAATAAAATCAGTATAATAATATATTTATATGTTTTAGTGTTATTTATTTGACCTACACTCATGAAGACTTCTAACAAATGGGAAACATAATCATCATTTGGGTGTACGATAGACTGCCGCCTTGTGAACCAATGTCATTTGTTTATCCATTTCCACCTTTAAATGTTGGGAATAATGATGTAATTAATGTTATTATTTGAAATATATAATATTTATGTTGTATTTTTTTTATATTATTAAAAAATGCACACCTTTAAGCTTTATATTTTTTGGTAATATGATAACATCGTTTGTGGATATGTGGACTACTACCTCCTCAAAATAATGTGATCCGTTCATAATCTACATGGAATGTATTAAAGATAGGTTTAATAAAAATATATGTTATGATAATTATTATTGAATTATAATATATATATATATATATACATGAATCATTTATATTTCATTCTTTCAATATGACAAGAAAATGGAAACAATGTTCATGCTTGCGTACGACCTAGTGTCTCCATGAAGAATATATTTTAGTTTAAATTTCAAAATTTTATATATTATTATAAATAAATATATACTGAATATATATTATATTAATATCATTTTATAAATTATTTATTTAATGAAATCACGATCTATGTAATATGACCAATAAGAAAAAGTCAAAACATGTATGAAAAGAAAAGATATTACTACCTGAAATGAAACATTAACAATGAATTGTTAAATAATAAGTAATATAAAGTAAAAAGTATATCATATATAGTATAATACAGATGAATATATTTCTTTGATATATTTATAATAAACCTATATTTTTTATAAAATATCTTTTAATGATTACGATGAGATTCATGACATAAGGTATGGGGATTTCATCTCACTTTCTTTTATTCACGAGACACAAGCCATATTCCCCACATTATTATTTTGTGTGGGGTTTATAATACAGATTAATTTATTATATTATTATTATCATTAAATTTACCATTATTTACTTATCCATTTTATGATATCTATTTTATGGGGTTATACAATTCAAAAGTTACCAAATAGGTAAGGTAAATTTGTCTCAATATGCCTTCTTTAGGAAACATGTTTTGTTATGCACCTAAATACTTTTATGAGGTGTATATACTTACATTTGACATATTATATAATGAGTCTCATTATTTTAATGATATTTTGAGCTTCATTTCATTTCGTTATCTCATGGTCATTATTACTCAAGGTTACCAATTGGTAGGAGTTTATTGCTAGAATCTCATCATTTATAATGACTATTTATAATTATTCTTCTATTGATAAAATATTGTGTTCCATATCACAAAAATTCTCATGATTTTAATATTCTTTGGGTATTCATGATATATTTTTGTATTGGTTCCATTTTTTCATTATTTTTACTTAATATAATTAAAAGAGTGTTTTTAAGAAAATATAACCATATTTCTCTCTTCGGCCATAAATATGTTTTATTCAGAAACCATGTTTTAAAAAATGTTTTCAATTTTTTATAAATTTATTAGAATTTTTTATATTTTTAAAATATTCTTTATATTCCTTTAAATCAATTTAAACAAATGGTTTACAAAAAGGTTTATTGTTTTAATTTTTTTTTAAAATATGAAAGAATATTTTTATAATTTTTTTAAATGATATTTCCAAAGTATTATAAATATGATATGATATATTTTATTGTTATGCATTCCTTATTGATAATATGATCCAAGGGTTCTATTAATATTCATTCTCTTAACGATTTATGTTTTCATGGCATGATGTATATGAAACCTATTTCTCTTTCATGGGTTATATTCCCATGAATCCCACTACTTTTCACATGTTATTCTTTGATAAAATGATTATGAAAACCATTATCTTTGGAACAGGTTATGATATGATGACATTTTTATGATACCCATTTCATTTCATGTGTTATTATAGGTTTTATGAACTTGTGGAAATTTTATGTATGATTTAATTATGAGAGGGGTCAGACCTATATCCCCCTCTAATTAATTGGGTAAATAATTATATCTCGTGAGATAGACAGGGATAGAATGAGGAGTGAAATCAGTTAATTAAATTAAATTTTTTTGTTAAGATGGTCTTGGGAGATAACCTTGACTATTAAGATGTTTTTGGGAGTGAACCAATTACACTAAGATAAATTCGACATTAAACCTTCAATACTTTGTAAATAATTTTTATATGCTTTTCTATTTACCATAATTCCATATATTATTATAATGTTATGATTTCATGGATTATGATCCAAATTCCCTTATGATTCATGTCTTAGTAATTTCAATCCTTTGAAATATGATTCATGTTTCTGATATTTGATATGCATGGTATGATCTTATAATGGTTTGATCATGTTCTGATGCTTGTATGATCATGATTATGCTTAAATGTCTCCCTTGTTTACCTTTAATTAGAAACTAAGATCACTCTTTTTTATTTTTCATTCCCCATGTTATGAAGATATGTATTATGTATGATTTTTATAATAATAAATCTTTTCATTTAGAACCTAGTGGGTGATAATGTTGGTCACTTATGTACAAGTGTTTAGGATTCCATGTTTCTGAAGGCGCTGAACTAATACTGTCTTTGGACATGTTTTTTATAATGTATTAAATATTAAAAAAATTATATAATTTATATGTACAAAAATATAGGTTCTCTATAATTATAATAATTATCCTCATAGTGGGATTAGCCATATTTCTCTATGGGTACCGGCAGAACTTGGTCCCTATCTAGGTTGCTTATTCTGAAAATATTTCTATTGCCAGGACTTTTTTATAGTCCTTTATTTCTCAAATATCTTTTTATATATCCACCATGAAAACCAATATGGTGTGTAATTTTCCTTGTTGGTAAATCCCAACACATCATGACTCATTCCAAGGAATTAACTTTCACCACAAATCGAAGAGTTTGTTCTTAAAACATCAAACCTTATTATAAAGAAATGCAACACATCCATCAACTAATCCAACATATCCATCACAATTCATTAGGAAATCTATTGGTCTCCCCCATTTTATTTTTTTAAAAATATCTTTCAAAAACCATATCCCCTTTATTAATTATGAAATTCAGTGGCTAAATAATAGGGTATTCGTATCTATTCTTCTCATACACATCATCCCCACCCGTATAAAATTTCATAATGAGGGAATCTATAACAAGGGCCCTTAGAGAATATCTTTTGTTCAATCAACTCTATGTCTATATATAATTACCCAATTTAGAAAATAATAGACATATAATCAAGGTTATCTAATATATCTATAAAATTTAATCATGTGATGACTTACTTACTTTTCTCAATAATAGGGTTTCTTCAAGAATATTTAACATGAATTTTTAGTATTCATCTCAACACACTATTAAAACAGTTCATGTGGATAAAATATAGATCTCAATTTATATTATATTTGATCAACCAAGAACTAATATTAAATATGTTAAAAATATTCATAATATGGAGTGAAATATTGATTCTTATATTGTATTTCAATTTTTTCCAATGTTTTCTAAAAATTATTGACTAAAAACTTATTCTCAAGAGAGATCCCAAATATGGAATGAATTATTATCCTCTTTGTCATAGAGAGGTACTCCATGAAAATATAATACCATTTGTCTTATTGAAATGATAACCTCAAACATCTACTTCAATTCCCTGCATGTTATCATGAGATATAAAAAATATTAAGAAAATAAGTTTGGACCTTTTTGTGCCTCAAGGGAAACATTTAACCTAAAAACCTCATCTCAACCAATGATATTATCTCCTACCAATTTAAAAAAATTTCATATGTGAACCATATTTTTTCACCTTTGGAATTAAAAAATAATCATTCCTTGTGATTGAAGTGTCTTTAAAACCTACCAATTTTGTCACATCTTTCACTCATCTTAAAATTATCACTTATTGGTGTCTTTTCAAAGACCGTATCCTCTTATTTCAAAAAACAATTATTTGTTTCATTATTCATCATCATAATCTCACAAAAAGTATCTCTTTTTTCTTAAATATTTCTTGGTAAAGACATATTCAACTAAAATGAGTAGGATTTCTATCCAAACCTTCCACAACACCAAAAATATCCCTTGAATTGATATTTTCCACACTAATTCTATATTTTTTAGAATGGTTTTTATGTTTTCATAATCATGACTTATTTTTATTATGGGGTTGTAATTTTCATGGCACATTATTTTATTTCTCATATGTAATGGTTTACCTCTAAAAATTTTTAGATTCACATTGGGAACCTACACCGATAAAAAAGTGATATATCCAATTAAATAGGCATGTGATTACCTTTTTTCATTGATTTATTCAACATGGTACGACTCACTTTTCATCCAATCCTCATTATCTTAATTAAAAATATATTTTAAATTTTTACCATATTCATTCATTTGATTAGATATCACCTTATTTTTTACCACATATTTTTATTATCTTTCTTGAGTTTTGAAATATTCTAAGGACAATATTCCATCTTACACTTGGATTCCCACTCATGTCTCATTATCTCTTATCCATCACCATCACTGATTGAAAAATGGGAAATTTTCTCCACATGAGAAAAGTGAGTGTCTTAATAGTTGGTATTGTTGGATGAACCATGATCCTTGCATAAATATATTCTTCTTTTGGTGCTTGATTTCCCCCTTTTCTTCTTATTTTTCTTCCTTTATATGATTTCTTATTCCTCATCTGATTTGGGTTCCTTAACCATACTGTTTTGGAAATAATTTCAATATGAATAATATTATTGAACTTAAATAATCCATGAAATTTATTACATGTTTTGCTTCTATTTTATATTTAAAAATCTCCTTGAAAAAGTGAGATACAATAATATTGATATCATCATTATATTTTGAATAACTGATTTATTAATCTTCTTTACTATTCCATTTTATCATGGAATCAATGTAAATATCTTCTTTAACATACTTATTGTAATATTGTGCCTTAATAATTTCATACAAAACAAGAATATTGTTTATTTAATATATTGAGAGATCTTCTCAATCATACAAAGATGATATCATGGGATCAAATTGATCCAAAAAGTTCCTCAAAAGCTACTTCAAAATATCAGAGTCATCAATTTTCTCATTGAATACATTAATATTTATAACTCTTAAATTTATCTGATTGAATTAGTTATAAAAATCCTTATATTTAGCCATCTTAATGTCCAAAAATAACCTCTACAAAAACTAGATATTAATATTCATCAGATTAATTTTCTTTCATAACTACACCTGAATTTATGCCAAATCAGCTTTGTGATTTAAGGAACCATCATCTTGGTGTAGACCTTCACTGACAAATAAATGAAAATATAATTTTTTCTTTCATATCCATCTCAATATTTATTTTATCTGCTCGGGTCATATGATAATTATTAGAAAAAGGTTGACAACTAACTATAGTAGTATCACGTACCTCAAGGCCACGTGAAATGAGGTAAGAAATAAATATATTCCTCCAAATATTCTAGTTTGTTACAATAAATATAGGAATTCTTATGATGTTTGAATAATTTTGAATCAAAATTACTCTAAATATTATCATAGATATTTTGAGGTAACCTACCAATTATACCACTTTTCAAGATCTAAATTGATCATTGAGTGGGGGAAATAGTGAACTAGTGATTCTCTATTTATTTTATGAGTTACTAAATTTGAAACTAAGCTACTTAAACTGGTGATTTTTTTGATCCAATCAACAGAAACTCTAAACCATGCCTTATATGTAGAAATAAAATATCAAGAACAAGATATTGATATGGTGTGAAACCCATTACTATTTATTTCCATTTAGATAGTCCCCCCCATTGTGAATTAATACTCTACATCAAAAATTCAATTACAAAAAAATATTCCACATGGTGTCCACACTCCACTCCTAGAATCCAATATATGATACAATATCTCAATAAAATATGATCCATATTGGAAAAATACTTTTGATCACTTAACCTATTTATGCTCCTCCTAAATGAATCAATAGACCAAGAGATATCTACATTAACTTTTTCTTAAATAAATTCAATAACCAATGTTGATACTCATCATTTTGGTCCTAAAACATCCACTAGAATTTAAATGATATGGTATTTATTAGTTCAAGAAGATTTTTCTTCTCACAAGATCCACTTCAGGCATGCTCCTTTTCATAAACTCCTATTATTCAAAAATTTAAAAAGTCCCTTCTTGGATTCTATATCCCATTCCCTCAAGCAGGTTATAATTCTCCTACCTCAAATATAGAGGCTATACACCCAAAAATAATTAAGGGATTTCATTTACATAATAGGATATAAATACTCCCCCTTAACTCCTCAATATGACCCCAAGTTCTCTTCCATTGTTTTAGAAAAGTAACTCCTCATGGGCCCACTCCCTCTTTACTGTAGTGTGGAATAATTCCACATTTATTATTATATATGTAATGATAAAATATTCTCTGATTGATACAGGAATCATTGAATAAAACAGAAGCCATTGATTATATAAGAATTTAAGATCTGTTCATGCATTGTCACTATTAATTCATTAACATTCCATGAATCCCAGTCTGACACACCTTAGACCACAACCTAATATAGAAATGTTAACTATTTTTCCTTTAACGTACTAAACACTATGAGTGTGTTCTCATATGTCTATCTTTTTTTCATGCCAAACTACCTATAGAAAATGAAATCATTCACCAATGGAATGGTACTGACCATTTTTCCACCAATAATTATAGGTCACCCCTATCAAAAACAACTTACTTTAGTGCTCAACAACTATTTTGGGTGTCATTATTTCTCATTGGTATACTTATCAAGAAACATAGCTTACACCATGGGTGTGTTCTAGCCTATTTTGACCTCCTCAAACTCTAGGTCATTTATATAGTGAAATTCCTACACCCTGAACTTCCCTATACAAGTTCTAGGATTATTATTTTCACACTATGGGGACCACCATGACATGATCCCTATCTTGGTTTCCCATTTTTGATATATTTCCATCACCACACCTTATGATATTAGCATGGACTACACCTGGATTATTCTACATCTTCACCACTTCCACCTATAGGGTGTGTCCCTTCCCATATTGGTAAATCTAAAAAAATAATGACTCATTGAAATGAATGATTATCCTCAATAACTCTATGATGGTCTTCTTTGGACTTCTATTATTATTTTCAATAAATCCAACACATATAACCAAATACATTTGAAAATAAAACAAAAAATGATATTTCTATCCATTATCAATATTTCTTCAGTATCCAAAAAAAATTAATGAATCCAATTTTGGTAATTATGATTGTAAATTTATGAAATCTATTATATTCCATACAAAAACTGACATACCTGAAGATTATTTTACAATGATAATTTCAATTTCATTTAAATTTTTTTATTTTATTATTATATATATTTTCCCGTCCTACCAAGACATTCAATGGTCCACATATGCTAAGTAGAATGTATATTTGTTTATAAATGAGTGGATAATTTGTATGGTTCTAGAATGTTTACAAACATCATGAATGAGAGATTTCCTATCATTTTTTTAATTTTTTTTATTCCATAGTGATCAGGAAGAGTTAGTTTTTCTAACTCTAATTTAGTTAATTATCCTATCACTTTATTTTGTTTTTATTTAGTTATTTTCATATCATTTTAATATAGTCCTTATTTATTTAATTTTTTTAAATACAATAACACGGTGATTGCTCATATAATTGTATTCAATAATTTTTTCCTTGATAGTGTAAAGAAGGGCTCTATATAGTGTTTTGGGTTCATGTTGAAGGATAAAATCATTTCTATTAAGAAAAATCATAAACTCAAAATTTAAATGATTAGTTAACATGAAATGGGATTATGATGTGGAATTGATATTATCTTTTAAGAAGGACCATAAATGTGGTATTTACTTTTTTTGTTCCCTTCATAGGAACAAAATGCTTCGAAAAAAATATATTCTTCACAAAGGTATTAGTAAGGATGGTTCAATGAGTCACCATTTAATGTTCTCTCTATAGAACTATTTGTTCATTATTTGTTTTGTTTATATTCATTAGTGATTCAATAAATTATTATTAGTACCATGACCTTTTAATAACATGTTAATGAGATAAATTCAGGTTTCTATGATGTTTGTTTTTGAATTTACTACAATATGTGATTTGGTCATCAAACTATCACTTTACACATTTCATCCTACTCACTTTGGGGTACTTGTATACATTTTAACCTACTACAACATGAGTTTATAATTTTTTTGACGCTATCCATCCCCTCAAAGTGATATTTTATCTTGCAAAGTGTGTCACATAGTGAAAACTATGAATATGTTCTTAGATTACCATGATACATTATGAAAATGATCTAAGATTAATTTTTATGTAAGGAATTAACTCTACATTAATCCAGCACAATGATGTGTCCAGTATGACTATAATTGTGTCTTTTCATTTAAATTGACATTTTAGTTGAAAAAAATATCACGTTATTAAAAATAATGAAATGTTTTTTTGATATTCATGATACTTTATAATAATGATTCATAATTTATTTATGTCATGTAGTAATAAATAATGCATCAATACGAAAGACATCGTGAGTTCAGTGTGATTCAAAGTAAATTATTTTATTATAAAAGTTATATTTTATCTCACAATTCACATAACATAGTAAAATATTTGAAAATGAACTCAAACTATCTTTATAAATTAAGTAAACAATTTTTTGATAATTTTTATGCATTGGAATCAACCATAGATCAATATAACACACTATGTGTCCCATGTGACAAAAAGTGCGTGTTTTCATTTAGAATTTACATTTTAGTTCAAAACATGCATCCCATAATAATAAAAAAATACATCTCTCAAATTTTCATTATATTATATGAAAATTATAAATAATTATTTTTTATGTAGAAGAGTTAACCTTATGTCAATATGGCACATATTGTGGAAAGTATAACTGAAACTCTGTGGTTTCATTTAAAATTTTCATTTTAGTTTAAAAAATATTTCACATACTCAAAAATAATCAAACATAATGAGATTATTTTGACAGTTTATAAAAATTATCCATAATTCATTTTTAATATATAAAAACTACGACACATCAATCTAAAAAATGGCACATCTAGTATGAATCAAGGTTCATGTTGTTAGTATAAAAGTATTATTTTATCTCAAAACATGTGTCACATAGTCACAAATGAGAAAATATTCTTAAATTGTATTGATATTTTGAAAAATTATTCATCATTATTTTTCGACATGTAGGAATCAATTTAATTACAATGTAACACAGTGTGTATTACGACATAAAGTATATTTTTAAAAAAATTCATTTCAGTTCAAAATGCATGTAGCATACTAAAAAATAAGAACAAATTCTCATATTATATTGATATTTTAGAAGAAATATTGATAAATCATTTGTTATGTATAGGATTTAACTATACGTAAATTTGAAATATGGTTTGGATGTTATGATTAAAAGTGAATGTTTTCATTTAAAAATACATTTTATATTGAAATATTTTAGAAAAAAATGGGGGAACCCCTAACCTAGGAAACTGGTTTTCCTATGAGATGACCAGAGGAATGTTCCTAATCACCATAGTCGGGATAAAATCAAAGAGGCATCAGATGTAAGAATGTAAGAATGATTTCACCCAAATAAATAATATTAATAACATGAAGTATAATTATGCCATAAATATAAGATGATTAATCTATACATTAGGCACCCACGCATAAATATAATAATAAAATAAAATTTAAATAATAAAAAACCACAATAAAAAAACTTAAAATTAATAAAATATTGTGGAAGAAGATGAATAAATACAATAGGAAGCTGATTTTATTAACATAACCATAACACAAAACAAAAACTATAATACTCGACCAAATCTCAATGTAATTCCAATTCACTATTCTCCCTCACAACCCACATGATAATTCCATATGTGATCTTTGTATAGAATTTGAACCATTATGAAACCACTCAGTTAGCACATACAGAGTGGTGTGAGAAGGATGTGAACTTAAACAACCCGGTCGAATTTCACTATAAAGCCCTTGATTTCCTTTTTCAAAACATTCCGAAAATTCATATCTGGAATAAAATAATTTAAAATACACTTTTCATCATTTTAATAAAGGGAACTCATGAATTTTTTCCAGAACATCTTTAATACCCAAATAAACTTATGAAACTTTTATAAACCCTTTTTATACATTTCATTTAAAATATTACTTTGAAATACCCTTTATAAACCTTTTTCTTAAAAGAAAAAACATTATAAGTACCTAAATAAAGAATCCAAAAACAATAATTGAGAAACTAAACCAAAATATAATGTGCATGATTGAACTAGAAAATGTGTATAAATGAAATCATGTAGGTTATTAATATGGATTTATATTAAAAATCATAAACTTTCATACTATATGAAAAAGGAAAGGTAAAGTGTATATAATCAAGGTTGGCTCCTAAAAATAAATGGGGGTGATCCTAGATGTGATCAATATTAATCATCCACCTACCTATTGATACCTTCACGGTCTATAAATAACATGATAATATCAACTTTCCTTACTCTTTTCACTCCCTTATAGCCTCTAATATCTTATTGGATATAGTCAATCTCATAAAGACTAGATAGTAACCATCTCTCAATCTCTCACTATGATACCTAGGATCTCCATGCTATATTAGTAGAGAGAAATTAATTATGTGTTCCTTGTTAATAACACACTAGTTAAAACACATAAGGAAAACCATAATCATTAAAAACTTCAACCCACCATAAAAAACACCCCTCACTAAATCCCACAGTTCATACTCAAATAAAGAATACAACAATAATCATATATATTATAAAACCAATACTAAACATAGATCTATAGGTCTATATATGTTGTATTTAGGCCTTTATAAAGGAATTCCATCTATGTAATGGGCCAACCTGTCCTTGAATTTTGAAATCAACAACATGTTTTAAAAAATATCCTTGAAAATCCATTTCCAAATCAACTTTATTTGAAATTACCCTTCTCATGTTTTAAGTAGGTCTTTGTTATCAAAACTAATAGTTATATATATAGTTAGGTACGTATATATATATATATACATGTATATATATATGTATACATATAATCTTATATATTTTTCAAAACATATATATAGGCCTTATTTGAGAAACATATAAAAATTGTGTGACACTTGAAAACACGTTTAAAACCAAAGAGGAAACCCCTCATTAAAACCAACCTTGATTTTGGTAACCATTAAATAATAAACCCCAATACTATTAAATAATTATAATATAACTATAAATATGTGAAAATATTACAAAACATTGGATTTATTCAAAACACACACACACTTCCATATAAAATGAATTCTAAAATTAAACCCCATATGACCCATGAAAATTCCATTAAAAATTGAATAAATACATTTTTAAATAACTACCCATTATAAAAAACATATAATAATTTAATAATATAAATAGAATACATAATTTCAGGTTAAAAAGTTTTAGAAAACATAATATTGTCAAGGGTTGTTAGGAAAAATAAAATATTATGGAACACATACCTAGGATAGGTGTAGATGATGTGAATCCATCAAGAGTAGAGAGAGGAGTGATTAAAAAGGAATAAACACACCCGAGTAACCAAATAAAAAAAATTAGATTTAGAACACATCTAGAGTTAAAATAATACTAATCCATAAAAATTGGAGGGGAAAAAATAAGAGAAGGAAGGGAGAGAAGAGATAAAGAGAGGAAAACACCATGAATTAATCCCCAAGAATAAGAGGAGGAAGATCATAAAATGATGTTATAAGAAATATGACTATACCCCTAGAATTTATAGATTAAGTCATATAAGATGGAGGAGAGGAAGGAGTTTATAGATTAAAATCATAGATGAGTATAATATAAAATTCAAAAAATTTAAAAACTAGGTATGTTCTGTTGTTTGGCAACACAGTTTCCAAAACAATGCACCAACTATGAAACCATTATAGGATACACTATGATACCCACATGGTTTCTTTTCACAATTATATAAACCATAATATAAGATTATGAAATATATCTATCAAAGCTATTGATACACATGCATAGTTACCGCATAGTTTTATACTAATCATTCTATAACGAAATTCCCTGTATTGAAACTTCAAAACCAAATAATTTATTGAAAAATGGTCCAAAAATAAAATAAAATAATAATTATCAATAAATAGAAAAATTTTAAAGGAAATTAAAGGTCGGTATGTGCAAATTCTCCCGACCATACCACTTTCTTCCCCTAGAAAATCAATAAATATAAATAAGGAAAATCATGGAAACATTACTCAAACCATAAATGAAGAAATTCCAAACACACTACATATAAATATTACAAAAATAAAATAAATTTACTCTCACATAGATACATCTCCAAAATTAATGGTCATGCCCAAAATTCAATGAAGAACCGAAAATTTGAGATTTACAGTACATCTCCCCACTATGATAAACTAGAACAAGAATAATCAACAAATCATTAATAACACAAAAGGATGACTATGAGATTCACACCTATAAAAATAAATCCAACATAAACTTAATGATAAAAGACTTAAACAGAACCACCTAATATAAATAACATCCATTGTTCCATAAACCATTATTTACACTCCAATTGAACATATGGAAAGGGACTTCCTAAAACATTAGCCACTAAAAAACAGATAGTAATAAAGAAACAATGAGGATAAATGAAAAGTAGAGAGAGAAAAAAGGAAACATCCTAAATCCATAGGACATATAGAGAGACTTATGTTATGACACCATGATCCACATAAATGTTATAAGGTGACTTGGACAGCTACAATGATAGCAGGCCTCTGGGTTTTCTATAAATATGGGGCATAGAATACACCAGATAACTATATTAGATAACATATTAAAGTGATCCTAAATTGATAGAGAAATTGAACAAGGAACATTAAAATATGGGACACCTCCCTTTATGGGATGCACCCCAGAAATAACCCTTTCCACCATGGCCCAACTTATCTCATCATGGAATAAATCCAAGTCAAATGATAATACTCTATAAACATGGTCTGAATAAAGGCATAATTTAAGAATCAAACATTCATCTAGTTTATAATCCATGAATTGATAAGAAGAATGATAATAAATGATATATTGAAGGGTGATAACAGATGGACTCTCAGGTAAGGTTATGACATCAAGAAATGTTTCACTCAACAACTCCAATGAAATATTGAGTAGGGCAATAAACTAGAATACCCTACACATGATCCTTAAGAGTTACTAACATGAGATAAACCCCAAAACATTGACTCATCATAACATATCAAGACTTAAATAGGAGTAATTATTTAAACAAAATTAGATCCCAAAACTAAACCAGTTATGCCAATCCCTAATAGAATGCACCATGTTTCTCAACACATCCAAATAAAAATAACCACAATTCAAACAATGACTAAAAATAAACCATTAAAACATTCAAAGATATAAAAACTCTTTAAAAATAATAAACAATTAAACTCATTTAAAAAATTCTTAAAAATATTCTTACATAAAATTTGGAAACTAGATTTCCTCTATTAAAAATGAGGTCTCATATAGAAACCACAAACCAAACCATCTCCCATTTTATATTTCATAAAATCTATGTTTATAATAATTCCCAAAATGTTTTTTAAAAAATAATCATCACATAATGATTATATTGGAATTTCACAACTCTATTACTAAAACCATTTTAAAAATATAAAACTTTCAATACACTTTATCCATTTTAATATACCTTATCATATACTTTAAAACTCCAAATTTAAAATTTTAAAATGTTTCATTGAAACCATTTTAAAAATATAACATATTTTTGTTAATTTTATTATATTTTAGAAAACCAATTATAAATTTCTTAACCCAATCTTTTATAACCCAAAAAAGTTTCCAAGCACACATAATTAACAAAATTTCAAATAACATTATAATATCATAAAACTATCTATAATTCATCTCAAACTACAATAAAATAAGACCTAAAGAAATATGAAAGAAAAAGGAATAAAAAGTGATAATTTTAATTGGGTTATTTGATGTATATAATTTTTACATAACATTTCACTAATCATTTTCCAACCAACAAAACATGTTTCTAAGAGATCATAGAACTATACACATGGTCACGGTATCTGTTTTCACGCCATGTGAGAAAACTATGTGCCCCTTATTCTTATCACATTTTTACTCCAAATCTTAAATTACAAAAAAAAAATCTTATAAACCACCCATAATAATTACAAACCAATAATTCAAAAAAATATTCATCAAGAAGAATAAAAAAATTTGGGAAAAAAAATTTAAATCATGAAATCCCTTGAGAAATTATGTTTTTTCACAAGAAATAGTGATCATCATCTCACACATTACCTACCTCCCAAGACCCAATACTCTTATCTCTTATCTATCAGATTTACTAAATAGAAAGGGAGATTCATAAAATAAAGACAGATAAGGAACCCAAGATCTGATACCATTTTTTCATGAACCAATGAGTGGCACCACAGACCTGGGCACCTGAGTTAGCATATGGCATCACCTGAGGTGTGTTACTGATCACCCCTAGTTGGTGAAAATTTGAAAGGAATCATATAAAATAATATGGAAAAAATTATCCCAACTAAATAATATCTATAAATCAAAAAAAAGCATTATTCCATGAATATGGCATGATGATCCCATACATTTCATGTCAACAAATAAATATAATATGAAAATAAAGTGGAATAAAGTACCCCAAGATTTATTGATTACGTTTTTATTCATTTTAATTTGTTTTAAAAATGATTAAATATATTGAAATAGTAATTTGTGTCTAATAATATTCATAGAATGTTTTTCATAATATTTGAGTTATCTTGATATTATTTTATAATATTTTGTGTGTGTTTCTGATAAATATGGAATGACGATATTGGTAGCAAAAAATTCTAACTAAGTAAATTCATATACTTGAGAAATGAGGGAGAAAATTCTATTACCTGGGAATATGAAATAAAATTATCTTATATTTTTTAGTGTTTAAGTTAATTTCGTTTCAACTAATAAGTTCATTAATGACATGAGTTAAATGAGTTTTCTGTACTTTAGTGAAGGTTGATCCACATAAGATATTTTCTCTATGTGAATGAATTTGTAGTAAAAGTAATTATATTATAGAGAAAATTAATAAGATGATTATCTTATGGTGGTAGTTGGTAATATGATTTACTTTGTAAATTCTCATGGAAAATAAGTTAATTGAGCTACATGGTATAAATTATCCCAAATATGATTCTTTACATTGTGAAAATCCAAGTTTCCTGAATTCTACTATTCTAAATAATTCATAAATCAGATGATACTCGAGTAATTTTTAGTCTCTTGAAGATCAAATTTTTAATTTTATTCAAGAAGAATAAAAAATTAGTGATCTTATTTAGTTAATAGCATGTTTTAATATAAAATTAATGAGATGATATCTAATCAAGATAAAGTGCATTTATTCAGTTTATCAAGAATTGTGTAGATGGAAATTTGATGATACTTTGAGAGAAAATAATTCATATAATAATGTGAAATATATATAGTGATTCAATATAAGATTTTTAAATGTCGTATATATTTTATTAGTTTAGTTTTGAATATTGGTTTTGCAACAAGTATTTCATTCATGTCGCATGCTGATAGAAAAAAATATAATTAGTAAATAATAATTTTTTCAAACAAAATATGAACAAGATGAAGATGATGGAAACTAAGAATATCCCAGTTGAATTATAAGAATTCAATATGGTTTTATACATGAGGTAGAAGATATATAAATTTATGAAATTTCCATAAGAATATGGGGGAAAACCATGATAGGCAGGATAAGACTTTTGAGAGATGGGGGACCATATCTCTTTAAACCCTTCAAATGTTTAGGGTTTTTCTCTCTCTCACTATGCTCTCTCACTACCCTCTCAATCCCATGGTGATCTACCATGTGCTTAGGCATTTGGATTCTCATCAGTTCATGATGCTGCAGATGACACAGCTTCCCCTTACACACAATCATCTCGTGGCTATGTGAAACAAGGATACACCCGAAGATATCTCCCGCAACCAATATTTATATTGGTCGAACCCAAGAGATTTCATTCTAGGATGCTTTAAAAGGATATGACCAAGGCAATGATTTCATGATGAATCCCCTTCTGGTAAAGCGACTAGATGACGGTGGTTATCTGGTCAAAGCAGACCCAGATTCCCTGCAACAACGCGCACAACTGTACAAATTCTTAGTGGTGGGTTGTATCTCCTACAACAAAGGTAACAACCATTTTCCACTTACTAAACTTCACTCATGTATTGCACATTGCGGGAATACTGAAAATTGGAAACAAATACCCATAGGAAAAGGATATTTTCACATACTGTAAAGATCACAAGATGATTTTGAAAGAGTATGGAAAAACTGGTAATCTCAACCTCAAGCTGGGTCTACTTAAGATTTCAGAGTGGGACTCCACATTTAATCATCACACACATAGAATCACTTTGGCACAAGTCTGGATCAAATTGGATGGACTTAACTAGTTTTTTTGGAACCTAAAAATTCTGAATGATATTGTATCCTTTATAGGAACCCCTCTTAAAATTGATCATAGGACCTTACATACTAACTTGGGTCTATTTTCCAGAGTAAAGGATTAAATAAACCTCGACTAAAAACATACCATCTCAATTAACTTCAATACCAATGATTACACAAACTAAAATTAGAGTGGAATATGAGTGAAAAGAACCATTTTGTGATCACTGTAAAATCATAGGGCATACCATCTTTAACTGTAGGGTGATTAAGAACTAGGTATTCCAACCATATGATAATTCATGGAAGGAAACAAAGAGATATAAAAAATACAAGGCCCATATGATAGACATGCCTGAAATATCCAAAAAAATATGAAGTTGGGGTCAAAAAAACACACAATTTGACACACATAGGAGATAGTCTAGGAACTAAATGGGTGGATGAAGTGGACGAAGAAGAAAATTATATTAATGATAAAATCCTCTCAATTGAAATTACAAACCTTTTCTTAGACACTATTAGAGTATAAAATGAGCAGAAAAATATTTCTAGCTATCAACATGAACTGTAAAAACATAATCTACAACATCTAATCTTGGATAGATGTCATTTTTCTTCTAATGAAATGAATAAACTAGTCTATAATACTAGTAATTACACCCAAAATAATGATGTCTCCACCAAAGAAAATGTTGTGGCTGACACTGCAGACCTTGACACCAAGCAGACCCAGATTACTACCACTTCTAACTTAGTTACTCAAAAGGACAATCAAGAAACCCCCCAGTATTCTCGCTCTATAGTGAAACCTGTCTCCATGGACCTAGAAGCTCGAGTAGGCATGAAAAAGATCCCAGCATCTATTTTACATGATAATTCAAATTCGGTTCTAGTACCCAATCATATGCCGGTTTATAATGTTCCCCCAGAGCAGAAGAAGAGTCTCTCTCAGAACACTGTCAAACAACAATTTTCATTGGATCCTCCAATCCCAGGTTCTTCTTCTCATCTTTCTTCTGCTTCTAAGGACCATTCCATGTTGTCTGAAAAACTGCATTATTATCAAAATGACTCTTGCACTAATTTTTTCTATATGAATTTTATTTCACTAAACTCATGAAACCTGACCACTACTAACCCATCACATATTTCTGCAAACAATTATGCATCTTCTATGGACAGTAGCCCGATTTTAACTACATTTGACACCATAATTGAAAAGAAGTATGGGACCAAATCACATGACCATAAACCAACTCCCTATCATGTGGCTCACACTTCCCCCCTTAACAGGGTTGCTCTATCTGAGTTACAAAATTCTGAGCAGACCCCTCATGCAAATAAGAAAACTAAGCCTACTTCTCAAGACAGTCCACCCATTGTTCTGTCTACTGATAGGCATAAGACTAAAGACTCCATAAAATAGAATCATACTACCATGCTACTATCCATAGATGATACAAAGTCTCTAGGTTCAAAGGATTCTATAGAAGAAACTATGACTACTCAATTAAAAGACCCTACAAATAAGAACAATTTCTTCTCTCACAATGCTCAGGATAAGACCACTAACACTGAGGTTGGAAGGTCTAATAGAAATAATTGATCTGGAAAAAAGAATAAAGGGAGTTCTAACTCTAAAATCTGATTTAAATGAAGATCCTTTTATGGAATTATTAGGGTATCGCCAATTCCGATGCCGTAAATTTTTTGAAAAGATTGATTAGCATGCACCATCCAATCCTTTTTGTTATTGATGATCCAAAAATAGATTTTTCCCCTAAATATTCTCACTTATGTAAAAATAATTATGTTTTTGCTGGTGCAGTCAATAACAATATTAAGGCTGATTCATTATGGATTTCTGATCATGTTTCTTTAAAGGAAGTTAGTGTTTTTAATATGTCTGATCAAGTTCTAACATGCACACTTACTATTGATGGTACTCACACATTATTTTCTTTTGTTTACGCTAAGAATAGATATCAAGAATGAAGAACTCTTTGGAATGACCTTTCTTATTCAGGCTCAAAAATCAATTCCCTTTGGTTTCTCATGGGAGAAATTAATGTTATTCTTAGCTCGAGTGAAAATATTGGAACATCCAACACTTCTATTTCTATGAGGGAATTCAAAACATTGATTGAAGACAATAACCTTATTGAAATTAGCCTCATTGGTGAAAAATAAACCTGGTATAGAAGACATTAAAATAAATTGGTCACCTCCAAATTAGATAGATCCTTTAAGAATGTCCCTGATTTAGACCAATGGGACACTATCTCCATTATTACTCTCTACAGATTCAACTCTGATCATCATCCTATCCTGGTTAACATATCATCTAAACACATGAAACCTCTTCTACCTTTCTGCTTCAATAATGTGTGGCTATCTAAGGATGAATGTAATCATGTCATCCAAAATTTATAGTCCTCAATGTCTCATAACAATGGGGCATTTTATTGAAACCTCAAACTAAAACACCTCAAAAAGATTCTCAAATCTTGGTTCAATTACAAAGACAAATAAATAAACAATTAAATTCTTCTTCTTGATAAGAATCTAAATGAAGTGAAAAACCAAAACACCAACTATAATCTCAACACTGATCCTAAGCATGAAATTGACAGTACATTCCAACTCAATTCCTTTCTCACTTTCCAGGAAAATATAAGAAATCAAGCATATAAAGTCAAATGGTTAACTAACAGGGACATAAATACCAAGTTCTACATCTCACTAAAAATAATTACGAACACCTACAGACCTATCACCTTTCTAAAAGATGGAGATATGATTCTTGACAATGAAGCTGACATTACTAATCATATAGTCTCTTAATATGAAACCCTCTTCAATGAATCTGATAATAACAAGGATGTCCTGCCTGAGGTAATTACATTAGTGATCACTAATAGAGACAATTCTTTACTTTTTAACCCACAGTTGGAGCATGAAATCAAAGACACTTTCATTAGTCTAAATCTTGATAGTGCCCCCGATCCTGATGGATTTAACAATGGTGTCTTCCAACACTATTTGGATGTGGTTCATATCGATGTTTGTAATATAGTTATGTCCTTTTTCACTAAGGGGGTGTTACTCAATGCTCTTAATGCTCAGTTCCTCAAAATAATACCTAAAGTTGAAAGCACCTCTGAAATTCTACTCTATAGACCCATTTCACTTATCAACACTCTCTTCAAAATCATCACCGAAATCATTTTTAATCAGTTGTCTTCCATTCCTAAAAAAATTGTCTCTTGGAATCAGTTTGTCTTTATAAGGGAATGAACCATTCAAGATTGTATATTCTTTCCTATGAGTGTATCAACAACTTGAATAATCCTAATAGAGGAGGCAATATATCTATTAAACTTGACATCAAAAGAGTTTATGACACCATGGATTAGAGCATTATCTTTAAAGTAATTTAATGTTTTCGTTTTATTACCTCCATTATCACTACTATCTTAACTATCTTAAACTTGGACACTATCTCCATATTGATCAATGGTGCTCCCAAAGGTTAATTTAAATGCACCAAAGGTGTTAGAAAAGATTATCCCATATCTATCATTCTCTTATCAATAGTAGAGGACTACCTCAATCGTCTGATCAATCAGCTGGTGGTCCAAAATAAACTAAAACCCATTCGTGTATGTAGGAATATAAAAAACCCCACACACCTCATTTATGCTGACAACATAATCCTTTTCCTCCAAGGTGACAAAATAAACATTATTAACCTCAATAATTCTTTATCTCTCTATGAAGACTTTTCTAGTCCAAAACAATTATAACAAGTCCTGCATCTTTTTTGGGAAGAACTTCCCACTCAATAGAAAATGTAACATCATCAGTGATTTGGGGCTGAAGGAACGCTTACTCACTTTCACTTACCTTGGTGTCCCCATATTCTAGGGTAAAACCAAATCCTACCACTTTGTGACTATTGTAGATAATGTTTGAAGACAACATTCTTCTGGGAAGGGTAAGGCTCTCTCTATGGCCGAAATAACTTGCCTTGTTAAATAAACTATTGTCTCTAAAATGGTCTACTCCATGATGGTATACAAATGGGCTATTATTCTTATCAAAAAAATGAACACATCTATTAAAAACTTCATATTGACTGGTAGTATTTTTGAAAGAAACCTTGTGATGGTCCCTTGGTCAAATTGTTGAGAACCCATTTATATTGGAGGAATTGGTATTAAAAATTTAATGTCCATTAACAATGATCTTCAAGCTTGGATCACTTGGAATCTTATTCAAAATAATTCTAGATCTATCACCTTCCTTAAGAATAGATTCCTCAAAAAACTTAATACTAGAAAGTTAACCTTCATTAATTACTCCATTTGGCCCACCCTCAAGCTCTCCTTCACTAACATTATGAATAATTTTAGATGGATGGTTTCTAGAGATTCCTCTATGAAATTTTGGCTAGACAATTAGACTGTAACGCCTCAAATCTTTATGATTCCTTCTGATCAGACTCCTGAAAATAAAAATAGTTCTTTCCAAGAAATTTTAAATTCTCAACATGATCATATTCCTAATCATATTTTGAATATTATTGAAAACAACCCTTTTGCTTACAACAATGATTTCTTAATTTGGGATCCTTCTCACAATGGTATTCTTACCTAAAAGCATTACTACAATCATACTTTCTGCAACAAAGATAGTGAATTTAGCTAGATTAAACACTTCAACAACCTTGGATAAATCCCTCAAGATTCAGTCTCATCTGGAGACTTGGTCACAACATAATTCCCACTAAGGGTTGTCTTTAATCATCTGGAATTAAGCTTTTCTCTAAATGTAAAATGTGTAACCAACACAGAGATGATTCTAACGACCTCTTTCTTTCTTGTTCTATAGTTGTTTCTCTTTGGAACTGTATTTTTGACATATTTGATTGTAGATTTTTTTTGACTCTATAAAAACACAATATAAGAAATCTGCAGAGATGGAGGGCTCACAGCAAATGAGGTATCTCTTTTTTACTGCAGTTTCTAAACATCACCACGTGATCTGGTATGATCGAATTATATTATTCCTAGAAACTACTCACTCAATCTTAATGTAGGTCAGATCTTATTCCTCATTTCCATAATAGATGCTACTCTATTAAAAAAGGTAATTGCCACAATTCCATGGATTTTTTGGAATCCTAAAATGTCTTCAGTTCAAGTGGAACTTGTTTCAGTCACATCATACTCTCAAGGTGTTTTGGCGATCACCTTTAACTGGATGGATCAAAATCAACATTGATGGTTCCTCCGAGGGAAATCTGAGTCCTACAAGATGTGGTGCTATCTTCAGGAACCATCTCAGCCATATTCTAGGTTGCTTAATGGGTCATTATGGTAATGCCACCTCCCTTGAAGATGAGATGTTGGGTTTGATTCATGAGATATAATTTTCCATGAGATTTGGTTGGAACAACCTTTGGATTGAAAGTGACTCAAAAATAATCATTCAATCTATTTGAAATAGTGTGACTCATCTTAATAGGCCAATTACCACCCATTGGATAAAATGAAACTGTTCACTCACCGATCTGAACTACATCATCACTCATGTCTATCGAGGAGGAAATATGGTGGTTGATGGCTTGGCCAACATGAGAGTTAATCAAAACATGACCTGGTGTGAAGACCTCCCTTCTTCTCTTATTCATTCCCATGTGAGAGATTGTAAAATGATCCCGTATTTTCATCTCTTGTAAACTTTCTTTTAACAAATTTTTTACCGTGGACACTTCGGTCAAGGAATCATCATTTTCAAGAAAATGGCGGAAACCCCAATATAATAGCTTTTAATTAGTACAGGTAAGGAAGATAAGGGAATATCAAAATTGATAAATAATTTTGGTACATTCCCATAGCAGGATTGAGACACCATACCATATAAAAAATTGGGTATATGAAAATGAATAATGGATTTAATGCACCATCTGACCAAAAAAATAATTTATTAAAGAAACAGGAGTTGTTGTTGGTGAAGAAAAATGGGATGATTTTGATTAGGATGATAGGGGGAAAGAGTTAAAAAAATTCTATTAATGTGAGTGAAAATGATATAATATTAAGAGAATATGAAGAAAAAATATCTAACGTGATTGTTAAAATCTGTTATAGCATGAGAATTCCCGAGAATCGATAATGAGTTTGAAGATTGAAGAACATATAATCATTTGATTCTACACTAAGTGAGAAAAAAATTCAATCTATTGAAGGATTAATGGGAATATAATCAAATGTTTGTAAGAAATTAGATTCTTATAATTTCATTCTCATCTTATTTAGATCATTCGCTAATTAGTGGGATATTGTTTAAATATTAGCAGGTTGCTATGTAAATTCAAATAGAATGATTATGAACTAGGATTCTGGATGATACATGGACTAACCACTTATATTTGATCTTTAAATTTAGTGGAGAATCCATGGATCAGTTGGAGTTAAACATGGTAATGAGTAAGAAACCACACTAGTTTCAACCTTATAAAAACTATATGTTCCATGTCATGTTTACATGTCCATTTCACATGACTAAGACTGAGTGAATATATTTAATGGATCATGTCTTAAAAAATCATTTGTTTATTTATAATAAAAAGAAATTAAAATGGAAAAAGCCACAAATTCATACCTCTCCCTTATGAGTTATTGAACAATTCATGGGGAATTTCAAGTGATATCGTAGCACTGAGGTTCCAATTGTCTGTGCAATGACCAAAAAGTATATGAAATAAATTTCTGTTATAATTATATAATTAGTCTCATTTTTTAATGTAGTATTTTATAATGAAATTTTACTACATGATATTATCAAAAACATTTTATATATTAATTTGAACATTAAATTTAGAAAATAAATATAGCTATAATTATTGAATGTATAATAATGGTTTAAAAAATATATTATAAGATATATATAATAGTAAAATTTGGATCTTCATGATCCCCCAGAATAATCACACTCGTGAATATTAAAAATTATTTAAAATATTAAAAATGAAATATTAATTACGAAAATGAAGATATATATATCATGGAGAGAAAATAGAATAAAATGTAGTATGGATGATATATGATGTGTTTATAGAATTTAGGAAGCCTATATAACCGTTACAATTATGACTTTTGGGATAGTAATCAGGTGGTTGGAATAGTAATCTAAGCATTATGAATAGTAACATGATCGTTATAATTGTAATATCACCTATTTAATTTTAATATAATAGTTAGTTATCTTATAAAACTAAAATATGAAAAATTATGTCATGATATAGGTAAATAAATGTATTAAAAATGACAAAAAATGTGTTTTTATTTTATAAAACTTATATTTTTTATTTTAATTTATATAAAAAATATAACGTTTTGAAATATAATTTCATTTCATAAAATGTGTTCATGAAGTAATATTGCATTTAATTATAATATTAATTTCATTTTATGAGACTGTAAATAATTTCTCAAAGGGTTAAGGAAATAATAATAATATTAAAATTGATTTTTTAAATAAATAATCATTTGATTTAAAAAATAAATTTTTCATACATAGAAACACATTATCATAAAATATGATTAATTTTTTGAATTTACCCCTAAAAATGTTTATGGGGAATTTTTTGTATTTTTCTAAAATAGATTGTTTTTTGGTGAATAGTGAAATATGATAAAATACGACATTTAGAATTACATCCCAAATTAATGAATTTATTGGTAATTAATGAGATTATAAACCATTATTTCAAACTAAAATTATTTAATTTTTAAAAAATTCAAATTAATCAACACTATATATAGTTTGGAGACAAATTAATAAACAAATTAATAGAATATTCAAAAAACACCACTCCCCCCTTATAAATACCACCCCTCACTACTCCTCACCTTTTTATATTAAAACTTCCTTACAATGAATATTTTATAAAACATTATCTTAATATATCTCCCCCACATCCCTATAATCCTTGATGTTAGGAAATAACAAATCCAAGGCGCCTTAATGGGAAGCCAAAGAGGAGATATCAAAAATAAAAGGTAATACCCTAAACTGAGAATTTTAATTTTTATTCCTCCTCATCCTCCAAAAAAATACATCCAACATTGAATAATGACTATAGTATCATATATATATATACACAATAATTTTATTTTGTTAATATAATATCCATAATCCAACTACTTTTCATATCATTCTAAAATGAAAATGTTGTTTAAAATATTGTTAGTTCACCACCTCTGTAAAAAAATGTACTTCATTTTTCTATACTTCCTACATTTATGGTTATAGAAATAATATTATGGTAAATAGGATAAGAATAATCATATTACAAATTATTTAGTTTTCAATAATTTATAATTAATCATTTAGTTAAATAAAATGAATCTAGTTTATGATGGATGGTAAAATAGCCTAAATGAACCAAAGATATAATAATTTTTTTTCACTAAATAAATAAGCAATATAATAATAACTCATATGTATAATTGAGAAAATATAATATTATAGGACATGAATATCATTTCATTACACTTATAAAACAATTCCATATGAACTCTCATAATTACCCCGAAATTAATCTAACATGGGAATCGGGAAATGAAAGACATTATGTTAATATAAATAGAAATGATATCTTAATTAAATAATTATAAAATAAACTAAATAAAATAAATAAATCATATATATTTTAATAAGGTTCAAAATCATCTATTTAATAAATCTAATTTTATTATTCTAGAGTTAAGGTGAGAGTGAAAAATAAATCCAAACATGAGGTAAGATATCTCTTTGAACAACCATATTTTCTATGGGTAACACTCTCTATTTATCTCTCTATTATTCTTATATAATTATTATATATTCTATATATATGTCCCACAAATATATACCTATTTTAATTAACCGTTACATAATGTAAATATAAAATTTTTAATAGTTTCCTTCTTTATTTCTTTCCTTACGCAGGGATCTTCTTTTTTTTCTTAACATATTTCATGTACCACTCAATGTCTTATTTTTAAACATCCAACTTTATAAAACACACTTTTTATTTTGAAAACCATTTTCAGTCCTTTCTATTTTTCTAGAAATTATTAATCTCTTACCCTCTTTAATTACTCTACCATTTTCTCTGAAACCCCATATAAGTAGTTCATTTCTAATGTTCCGTATCCACTTTTTTTCACGTGTTCATATAAATTGGACATCATTTTTCATGTGTTCTGATTGTATATAGCCTATAAATATACATTAATGATTTAATGACTTCCATTGCAGAAAAAGTTATTATACTCAATCTGATTAATCTATAAGATATGATTATGTATCCTATTTCTTTTCATGGGGAATTATTATGTTTGTGACTTATGTCTGATATCATTTTTTGTTACACATAATAATGTACATGTTATTCCAGATTCACCCAGATAGAGTTCCATTTTATTTGGTAATGTTTTTTTTCTTATGAGATGATATGTAAGGTATTAGGGATTAAAACTCATCCATTATGGGTCTTTTTCTACCATGTTAAGTTTTCTTGGAAGTGAACATTGCCCAAAGCATATATCATGTTTTATACTATTTTCAAATTATATTCAATCCATGAAATTATGATGACATCTTCATTATGTCACACCTCCATATGATTATTCATGGGCCTTTTATTTATGATATTGGTTATTTTAAATTAACTCAAATGTTAACCTTATTTATCATGGTTATGTTGGGCATGTATTGTCTCAACAATAATCAATAAATTATGATGATTTTGATGCTCACAAATACCCTTGATTGTTTTCTGATTATGTTTTCTTGAGTGAGTTTTCATGAATTTATATTCAGGTTAATGTAATTTAACATTATAAGAATTAATCTGGAAACACTTTCAAAACCCTACATTCAGTACATGAATGTATGGTATCAACCATACATTACGCTAAAAAGTTAACACTTCTATATGGTTTCAACCCTACGTTATGATAAATTGTTTTTCTTGGTTCATCATCCTTACATTTAGAGAATCTTTGAATGTATAGATCAATAACCTTACATTAGAAGTTAGGATTACTATTTATAATCCCTATGTTTGGGAATTTGAATGTATGGTTAATCATTGCTACATTTGGGATCATTCTTTAAAAAAGTGAATCTATAAATTATCATCCTTACACAAATTTGTATTCTATGTTAAGTGAATATGAAAGTGTGGTTAAGAAACCATACATTGGAAGGAACCCTATGGTACATGAAAGAACCATACTTTACCCGATGGAACCCTACTCTAAATAGTTCAACCGTATGTTGTGTTTACAACAGTGACATTTTTAAGACATGTTTTCAATAAGAGATTATTACAATGATCGAGTTATAATTAAAGACTACATTAAGGATCAATATGATTGTTTTACGGAACTGTATTCATTGGAGAAAATCACTCATATTTATATGGGAAATTACAACACCCTTGGTCAATTATAATATGATTTTTCGCGATCAATTAGGTTATTCTTTTGGATCTAGAATACCAAAGAAAGCTATATGTTCTATATGTCTCTTCAGAGTATATCATAAAATTCAAGTGTGTGATAAGTGATTCGAATATGTAACTATATTATTAATAATTTATTTTACATTATTTCTGAAAGGAAAGATAGATTCTAAATGAAGATACACTTCAGAGATATACATGATCAATCATTTACTACTATAAGATTACTACTTCTATTTAAGTTTCTACCTCACTGAAGATCATTTTGATGAAATAATCTCTTTATACTATTTCATTATTGAAGAAATTCATTTCTAAAGTATAAGATACAACATCTATCACTTGTTACTGTTATAACTATGAAAAACAAAATGAATTAACAAATCAAAATCTTTTGAATTATTGGAGTTTCAACTTCTTGTACTAAGTCATGGTGGAGTATAACATCCTTGATCTAAGTTATGGATAATAGGTATTATTTATAGAACCAAAATGTTTTGTTATTAGTCATTTTATAAAGGTTTCAAATCCCCGCACTATGTTGTGAATTCCTGGTCATACAATAAGAGGACCATTGTAGTAAAATTTACCATGATCGCAGAGAGTGTGATTGGTAGAGTGAACTATGGGATCATTAAGCCCCGAAGCACTATTAAAATATATATTCTTTATTTATGTTTATCCACAAAATATTCTTTTTTATAAAAAATAAAACACTTCTTATCTTCACAAGCCACAGTGGGTGTCAAAAGCCATAATTGTGGAGTTTTTTTGAAAAGACATAATTAAACCCCCACTTGTGTTACATTGTATATTCTGACCTAACAATTGGTATCAGCAGAGTTATTTTTTAGAAAATATATAAAATGAAAAAAGTATAAGGCTTATACAATTATGGAAAATGGTGGATCCGAGAGAAGGAATGTCAATTGTACGTGATCCATATTTTAATGGTAAAAATATGGATGTGGGAAATCATGAATGATTATCTATCTGAAAAATCATGGATTTAATGTCTACAAAAATATTTCTCCTTATAAGATTCCAAAGAACCCAAAAACATGGACCGCTAAAATAGAATTCGGGTATGATATCAATTCTAAAATAATGAATGCTATCAATTGTGGTGTTAGACCAGATGAATTCAATCGTGTATCAAAATTTTCAACTCCTTATGGGATTTTGTAAAGTATTTTAGTTTCTTATTAAATAATAGACAATGTTAGATAGATGATTTATGCTAAAAACTGATGTTTGGAACATTTAGAATGTTTGATGGAGAAAGCATCATACAAATGAATGGAAGGATTATAGAAAATATCAACAATATAACATCCATAAGAGAACCCATAAAACAATATGGGCAACCTTTGAATGTACTGATAGTACTAACCTTTAAATGGAATGGAATGTATTCTATAATTATATAATCATCACCTGTCAAAGATCTAATAATGAAATAAATAATTAGAACAATGATGATGTATGAAAAATAAATTCAAGATGAATCTGAAGATAATAAGATTATATCAATGAAGGAAAATAATGATATATAGGTTACATCTCAAAAGCATAACATAATAAAAAATCAAGAAGTCAAAGAAGAAAAATATTCATATCCACTATATTCTGAAATGGAACTAGCTTAGCTAGCCAAAAAGTTCATCAAATTTTACAAAAGGAAAAGAGGATTCAGAAAATACATCAGGAAGGATGTAAAAGAACTAAGTGAATTTCAATGTTATGAATGCAATAAATTCGGTCATATTAGACATGATTGTCTTCAATTTAATGATGAAAGAAAAAGGCTATAAAATATATATATAAAATACTAATTATGATCACCAAATAAAAAAGAAAAACGTATGATACATGGAGTGTATCTGAAGACTCCAACATCCCTTCAAAGTCTGATTCAGAAAAGGAGTAAGAAAATATAAAATCCAATATGTGATTCATGGTTGAAAAAGAAAAGGTAAAAACTTATTACTCTTCTGATTCAGATTCTGGTAGTTTCTCAAATGATAAATTGGAATCCTAATATTCTATGTTATAAAAATGATATGATTCTTTGTTAAAGAAAAAAATCCTTGAAAACATTCATAATGCTATTTTAGGTGAAAGATACAACATTCTAAAACAACATCAAGAGTTGATTAAAAAATTCAACTCATCTACCTCAAACTGTGTTGATCAGGAAAAAAGGATTAAATAATTGCATGATGAAGTAGAATACTATAAAAGTGTTTCTATTGTTTTTACTAAAGGAAAGAATATTTTATGTTAAATTCATTGAAAGAATGTCGTTAAAAGGGAAATATTTGGAATTTTAAGTAAGGGAGAAAAATCAAAAGTGTATAAAAATTATTCTGTTCCCATTTCAGAAAAATGGATCCTGTTAATACTGGTGAAAAAAGGACATTTCACTAATAAATACTGTTTAAAAAATCAAAAAATTAGTTTAATTAAAATATGCATTATTTCTAAATGTTTTTCTGATGATAAAGATATAAGTTATGGAAAAATAATGGTGATCTGGATTCCCATATCATTGATTGCAAACACTACTAGACCCACAAAGATATAAGAATTAAAACTAACATCGGTTTAATTACTTTTGCATGAAAGAGGCCACAAAAAAATCCACACAGTATATAGATAGTGGATATTCTACACATATGAGTGGAAACTCAAGTAACTTTCATAAACATACTCAAATAGATGGCGGACTATTCACTTTTGTTGACAATGGTAAAAGAAAATTTTCTGGAGAAGGAACTTTTAGAGATCCAAAGACTTTCTCAATCATCAAAGTACTATATGTGCACAGGCAAAAACAAATTTTGATAAATATCTCTCAACTCTGTTTTGATCTATTTTATGTTGATTTTTTAATAAATCATTCTTTTTGTTTAAAGATATGTTGCTTAATTCCAAACACCTAGAACTGAAAATGTGTATACTTTTGATCGAAATTACCTGTGTGAAAAAAAAGTGAATTATTTAACTACTTGGAAAAATGAATCATGGATTTGGCATTGAAGACTTGGAAATTTTAAAATATATTCTTTACATAAATTATTTATGAAATTATTATTTTTTGATTTTCCATGTCTTATGTTTGACAATGAAATATTCTATAATGCATGCCAAAGTGGAAATCAACACAAATATTTTTTCAAATATATTAAAAAAATTTATACATCTATTCCTTTAAAACTTATCCATATAGATTTGTTTGGACCATAAAAAATAGAAATTTTGGCTGGTAAATTATATGTTTATGTTTTAATAGATGATTATTATAGATTTATTTGGGTTTATTTTCTAAAAATCAAAAGTGATGTATTCACTATTTTTTAAATTTTTTTAAAATTGATCAAAATGAAAAAGTTTTAAAAATAATGTCATTGAGATGTGATCAAGGTAGAAAATTTGAGAATTAAGAATTCAATTCATTTTTCTCAAATAATTGTCTTAAACACACCCTCTCTACACCAAGAACACCTAATAATCGAATTATTTAATGGAGAAATATAACTATTCATGAAATGGAAAGGACATTTCTAAATAAACACATTCTTCTTACCTATTTTTGGGTAGAATCTATATGAACAACCTGTTATATCCTGAATATAGTCTTAATTTATCAAATTTTTAAAAAGACACACTATGAACTATGGAATAACATAAATACAAAAGTAAAATACTTTAATGTTTTTGGATGAAATGTGTATATCTTGAACACCAAGGATAATCTTGGTATGTTCGATAAAAAATATGATAAATTTTTTTAGGATATTATACTACCTATAGAGCCTATAGAGTGTTTAATAAAAAGTTATGGATTAGTGACAAATCAATTCATTTGATGTTTGAGGAAATCAATCCTTCCATTAAAGAAAAAAGATCAAACTGATGAAGTCACTGATCCATTTGACATCATGAGACTTCAAACCCTTAAAGATTATTTTTAAAATGATATTAATAAAATTCAGTCCAGTTTAGAAGAACATGAAACTAAAGAACCTGAAAGTGTTCTTCCTATAAAGTCTAGAAAACTACAGAACCATCCTTTAGAAACTGTTATAGGATACCTAGACATAGGTATTAGAACCATATGAAATGTAGAAAAACTAGCTAAATTATCTACCTTTGTATCACAGTTATAACCTATCACTATATAGAAATCCTTAGATGATGAGAGTGGATGTTAGCTATGAAAAAGAGCTAAATCAATTTAAGAGGAATGATGTTTGGGAACTAGTTGAGAGACCAACCAATTATCCAGTTATAGGAACCCAGTGGGTCTTTAGAAATAAAAAGGGAGATCAAGGGATCATTAAGATAAATAATTCTAGATTAGTATCAAAAGGATATAATCAGGTAAAAGGTATATATATCATGATGATACTTTTTCTCTAATAGATATATTGGAATAAATAATAATCCTTTTAGCCTTTGAAACTCATATGAATGTTAAATTATATCAAATGGATATTAAATCATTATTTTTTAGTGGTTATTTAAGGATGTAATTTTATGTAGAACAACCTCCTGATTTTGAAAATCCTTAAAAACCAAACAGTGTTTTTAAACTTCCTAAAGCTATTTATTGACTTAAATAAGCATATAGAGCTTGATATGACGGATTTAGTTCTTTTATTTTAAAAATGAATTTACTATTGGTTTGGAATACGCACCACTAATTGATAAAATAGTATTTTTTGATATTTTATTAGTAAAAATTTAGGTGGATGATGTTACTTTTGGTTAAAATAATAAAAAACATTGTAATTATTTAAAAAAATTAATGAAAAAATAATTTTAAATTATAATGATGGAAGAACTAAATTTATTCTTAGGATTTCAAATTTATCAAAAACATTATATAAATTTTTTAAATCAAATAAAATATATTATTGATTTACTAAAAACATTTAGACTTGAAAAAAGCCAAAATGCACAACTCCCATGTGTAACAATATAAAACATGATTTATATAATGCTAGAAAGTAGGTAAAAAATATGTTATATAGAGGTATTATTGGACATTTATTATAAAATATTTCATGTAGGCCAAACATTATGTTCTCCATATGTCATTGTGATAGATTTAAATCAAATCCAAAATTGTCCCATCTTACTGTTGTTAAAATAATTTTTAGATATTTAAAAGGAATTGTTCTTTAATATCTTCTTTACCACAAATATTTTTATTATAATTTAATATCATATTCACATTCTAATTTTTTATGTTTTATATTATAAAGAAAACAAACCTTAAGAACCTATCACTTTTAAGGAAAATATTTAGTTTCGGGGTATAGTAAGAAACAAGACTCAGTTTCCCTATAAAATACTGAAGTAGAATATGTATCTGTTAACAGTTTTTGTGCATAGGTATTGTGGATGAAAACACCCTAATAGAATTTGGACTAAATTTTAATAGTATATCTATTTTACGTGATAATACTAGTGCTATAAATATTTCAAAAAAAATACTATAAGTCATTCCTGAACTAAACAAATTGATATAAGGAATCATTTCCTAAGAGATAATGTTATTAAAAAATATATATCATTAGAATATGTTAATACCAAATATCAACTAGTTGATATTTTTACTAACCCACATCCCAATACATGTTTTTATTATATTAAGGGGGATTTAGGATTATTTAAATTTGAAATGAATGATTTATTTAAATTATTTTATTTTAATCTCTCTGTTTATATTTTGATTACAGTATATGTGGTATATAATCTTTTATCATCATTTATTTTATTTAGTTACATTTTAATTATATTTTATAAGATAATTTTTCAAAATAAATAAATTAATGAGTACATCCTCAATTGGTGTGAGAAAACCATTCACCTTCTCCATCTCTATTTCTCTTCTCTTACACATCCATTCAGTTTACATAGTATCACTCTCACCCTTTCGATTACCATTTTACAAAACCCTAAACCTTAAATCCATTCATTTTCAAAACCTTCAGATATGGAAACCACTCGAATATTCGAATATGCTAAGTTGGATGGTACTACTTATGAATTAGGTAAATCTCTCAATGTTCTCTAAGGAAAGTTAATCGATTTCGATTATTTAGACTCTAAAAATTATTCAATCAAGGAAGCAATGATATTTTACGGTCTAGTTTATAATTCTGGTGATGATAACATGCATTTACTATATGATATTGATGTAAAGTAGTTTTTTTTGGAAATGTTTTTTTAGTATCGTATTCTATAAAGATTATATTGTTGTTAAGATTAACGATACTTAATTTTCTCTCTCTTTTCGGGAAATGGATGATTTTATACATTGTACCCATAATGGGGGAGTTTTAGTTTGATTTAAGGAATATTTTTAATGGAAATATTTTTTCATAGTATGTTATGTTTTAATTGTTTTGAATGAAAAATATAAAAAAATTAATGACAAAAGAGATTACTCTTAATCACTGAGTAATGATGAAATTTATTCTATCATGAATTTTTAAGGACTATTTAGCTAGAGAATGTCCTATGTCCTAGAATGTATGTCATGTTTTTGTTTTTGAATCACATCAGTTCAATTTAAATTAGTTTATGATAAGGTATCTAAACCATTTCTTCCACAAGCATTCGAAGATGTGATATTATCCTTTTGGAATTATTATTTCCTTTTTTCTGTAAAGAAAAAGAAAAATTATTAATATGTTTTTTTGTAAATCATGTCATCACAACAACATTTTAAATGCTGGTATTGTTATGAAGTGAGGCTTTGTTTGGAGAAATTCTTGCAACAGCCTTCTTCGAGTTGATGCAGAATAACAATAAAGGATTCTGATAGCTGCTCAAGGGGAGAAAAAAATGATTCCATTGCATGGATTTTTTAGATAGAGGCCTGTTGAGGAGGCTAAATCTTGGATAGAATGAATTCTTGTTTGACGATTAAAAATAATAGTCGACATTACAGATACTCTGGATGAATCTTCTACTGGAGTTGAGTGTCAGAATCTAGTAGAAGAGAATGTTAAAAAAGAGACTTCTAGTCAAGAACATCAAATGTAAGATGTTCATGATCCTCAATCTCAGTTTATTGTTGTTCTAGATTCTGAAGCTACTAGAGGATCTTCCTTAACAGACATATCAATTGATAATTTAGAGGCAAGTTTTCCTTGATAGAAATTCAGAAGATGGAAAATATTCATGACACTAACACTAGTCTCTTGAATCACCTGATATGCATGTTTATGACTTAGTTATACAGTAAAATATATTGAAAGCCATGAACTTGTTTTATAGAGAACAATTTGAAGTTGATAAAAATTTGTTTGAAGAGTTTTAAAGTACTACATTGTCGTGATCAGAGTTTAAGTTTCAGAATCTCTATCTTAGGAAATTTAACGAAAATTTATTTCCATTTGATACCTTCAAGTGTTAATCAAAAACATTTCTATTGAGTTCAATTTATTGGGAGATAAATGTGTTAATAAGTCATATTTTGATGATTTCAAGTTGATGATATTCCATGAATTTGATTCTCTCAGGGAAATCAATCATACACCAACCTCCTCTCAACAGAAACCTATAGATTTGGTCAGAAGGATTGAATCAATTACTTCAGTGATGGATGATTTCAATGATAGGCCACACACTCTTTAGTGTGAGAGTACCCCATTAAGATTTCTGTTAGATAATCAATGAAATATGGTTAGTAAACTAACATAAAATGAATCATTGTTGGGATTAGTTATTAATCATGTTAAGGATAATTTGACTTCATTAATTTTATCAGAGGAAGCTGTGAATGAGTTTACGATGGTTAATTTTATTGATAATCTGAAGATTGGTAAATATTTAACGAATCTTCTTCAAAAGTGGTCATAAGTATTCAACAATCATTTCCAGAGTTTTATACTAAAACTCATTTAGATTAATGGTTATTTCTATGATAATCCTTATCCCGCTGCACCCACTGCCTTTAACGATTCTGATCATAGTACCTCATTTTGAATAAAAACATTCACTGGCTGTGGATTGTACCCTATTTTCAAAACATTTGAGTTCATTTTAAATTCAATTTCATTTGTTCTTATTAAGGTTTATTATATTTTATGTAAGTTCAATACTAAAACTAATAACAAGAAATTTATTTCACTTATCAGATTTTAAAACTATTTGTCTATACTTTAGTGATACAATAACTATGTTTTATATCATTTAATCTCTCAAAATGTCTTTTTTATATCTCAAAACGGGGGAGAATTTTTATAACAAAATTTCATTAGAAGAAAATATTTATATTATAAGTATCTATTTTATCTAAAGTAATAATGAGTAATAGAAATATAAAAATATTTTCTATATCTAATTTTTTTATGTTTATAAATCAAATATTTTCATTAAATTTTCTTATGGGTTTTGTGACCATAAAAAAGGGGGAGATTGTTGGGCATATATTTTTTCAACAATACTTATTAAATTAGGATGATTTTGATGCTCACAAATAGCCCTATTTTTTTTTCTAATGAAGGTTTATTTATTGAGTTTTCATGAATTTATATTTCTGTTAAAGAAATTTAATGTTACAAGAAATACTCTAGAAACATTGTTTTAAAACCCTATGTTCAGTTGATAAATGTATGGTATCCAACCAATATTAAAAAATAAATGTTAATGATTTCATATGGTATCAACCCTACATTATGAAAAATAGTTTTCATTTGTATTATCATCCTTACATTTGGAGAATCGTAAAATGTATATATGAACAACCCTACATTAGAATTTGATATTACTATTCATAAACCCAACATTTTGGAATTTGACTATATGATTATCAATGCTATGTTCGGGATATTGTGCTAAAAAGTTAGACATATTGATTATAATCCCTAATATAAATTCATTACCTACATTATGTGAATATTAATGTATATTTAAGAGACCATATGTTGGAAAGAACACTATGATATATGAAGGAACCCAATGCTACAAAGCTCAACCTATGTTGTGTTGACAATGGAGATGTTTTTAAGATGCATTTTTAATCTGAGATTGTTGAAACGATTGATTCAGAATTGAAGACCAATTCAAGGATCAATAAAACTATTTCAAAGAACCATATTAATTGGATGAAATAACTCTTATTCTTAATGGATCTTGTGACTCCCTAGGGCAATTGGATTTTGAATTTCCGGGGTCTATCAATCTACTGTTTTGGAACTGGAATACTGAAGAAATCTATATGCACTATATATTTTTTCAGAGTATATTTTCAAATTCATGTGTGTGATAATTTATTCTTATATGAAACTATATTATAAAAATTATCTTTTATAGTGTTGTTGCAATGAACAATTTATTCTTAAAGAATAAATAATTTAGAGATATACACGTTCAATCTTTTACAGTTGTAACATTACAACTATTTTTTAAGTTTCTACCTTATATAAGATAATTATGAAATAAGGATTGTTTCAGACATTTTCATTCGTGAAGATATTTTTCTCTAAAGAAAAGGATCCATCATCTGTTAGTTACTTCTATTACCACTGTGAAAACAACATGAATTAACAAATCAAAATCATCTGATTTTTTGAATTTCAACTGCTCGTACTCATTTGTGGTAGAGTATCAACTTCTCGATCTATGATATGGGTAATTGGTCTCTTTTATAGAACTAGAAGGCTTTATTGTTAATATTTTGGTAAAGGTGTCAACTGACTGTGCATAGTTGTGAATTAATGGTCATGTGATAAGAGGATTATTCTAGTGAATTTTACCAAGCTCACATAGAGATGGATTGGTAGAGTTTAATAGGGGATCTTTGTTCCCCAAAACAGTATAAAAAGTCGTGTTCTTTATTTCTATTTATCTGATGCATATTCCTTTCATATAGAATAAATTGCTTCCTATCTACATAAATCACAATGGGTGTCAAAAGCCAGAATTATGGAAGAATTTAGAAAACACAAAATTCTCCCCCCTCTCCTTATACTTTGTATATTCCGAACCAATATATTATTCCTTTTTAAGATTTATGGAGAATATTTCTTGTTTATGTATTCCCCAGTCTATCTAATTATATTTGAGGATATAAAAGTTATTTAAGAGATTATTATGGAGAATAAAATAAAGATTTGGAATTTAGTATCCTTTTGATGTATTATTAACCTATTTTCTAGAAGACATTTTTCCTATCAATACTTAAGATGTTTTTATAGGATATTAATGTTAAAAATACTTTAATAATATGTGTAAGAGTATTGGGTCACTACATTTATATCCTTGAATTTTTTTTATTAATGATAATATTAACTCATTTAATATAAGAGGTGTTCCAACCATTAATTAAAATAACAACCATGCATGGAAGAAGTTGATTCTTCCCTTTGTTTTATCCCTTGGCCTTGAATTGTTGATGTAAATGTTTTAACACTGAATGAAAAAATATTATAAAATGAATTTTACTGATAAAAGAAACATAAAGACTAATGGAAAGGTAAGAAACCCTATCCAAATTCGTTTACCTGACAAAGTCTACACTAGGGTGATAGGTTTACAGTATATGAATGAAATATGGGATAATTTTGAGAGAAAATTTGAAGGATCTGTTAAAGTAAAAAAAGTTAATCTAATAATATAGATAAGTTAATTTTAAGACATCATAATAATCAAGGGTGAAAATATATTTGTCTTCTTTAGAAGTTTGAATGAAATTGTTAGTAACATCATAATATTTGTGAGAATCTATAGTATTCTACTATTTCTAATAATTTTATGAGAAACCATTATGATAGGTTTAATCTAAATATTTTAGGTCTATAATATGGAGAGGATATATCCCTTGATGAAATTTATATAGCGATCATTGCAGATAAAATTAGAAAAGCTTGAGAATTTAGAGTGAAATACAAAGATGAAATGGAGTTTGAATCCATGAGGAAGATAAAAAACAAAAATGAAGAGGCAGAATCACAAAGTGGATTAAATGGTGAATATGATAAAGAATATAAACAAAAAATAATCATGTCACTTATCATCAGGAACTATAGGAATGGAAATGGAATGTAAAAATGTAAAATCCCACTCAAATGCTTCAATTTTAGTGATATTGGGAATTTTGTTACTAATTTTACAATGAATAAAAGTAGATAGTATGATTCTAATAAGGAGGACCCTCTAAATAATAGATGATGGAAGTTCAAAAAAGAAGCATCAAAATAAATTGAGAATAAGAATGAGTTTCCTAATAATAAACAGGATAAATATATAATGTAAAAAAATAAGAGGATAATGTTTATTATTGAATCCAAATATTTAAAAACATTTGTTACAAAAGTCAAAAAATTGGATTACATAATTAGATACAAGGAATAAGTTAATAGTGATGATGAAGAAGATGAATTTACTACTTAGAAAATATACTGAAATATAAACATAAATCATGCAGAGAGCAGAATATAAAATCCATGAAAGAAGTTAAAATCTTAAAGAAGGATGTGGAAAAGAAAAATAAGCACTATGAATGATTTTATATAATGTAATCTACAAATATTGTAGATATTTAAAACCAGAAGATGAAATTTGTAGAATGTAATAAAATTGTGATGGATTTTGAAGATAATAAAAAGTGAAATAAGAAGACATTTCCAAGAATCAATCCATATTTCTAGAGTCTAAAAGGCTATTTGAGAAGATAATATAAGGATATAATTAATCTATTAAGTCTAAGGTCAAGTCATTAGAATATGATTAAATTTATAATTCACCTTAATAGGTTAAATCCATATTTTTTATGTCTCATTATAAATCAATTTTACCTAACAGTGTAGGTTAAAATTAAAAATCTAGAAACGTATAGAACAAAAAGGATGAACATAAACTCTTATAAAACTAAAATGGAGAAAAACATATCTAAAAAACCTATATCTCTAAAGTAGAGGAAAGTATCATCATAGGTAGACTAATTGTGTTAATGTTATAGAAAGAAATCATATTACCATAGAAGATCAATATTTTGTGAGTACTATTGGTGATGTAACTTTTTTAGTCATAAAACATATTCATATAGGCATAAAATGTCTCTACTAGAGAAAAGGTATGATAAAATTGGGCATAATATTAATAATTTGAGGATAAATTCATAGAAAAAGAAATATTATTTCAAGGAATCTTTTTATTCACCCACATAAAATAACTTTGAATTATTAGATGAAATATATGAAAACGTGAATAATAGGTCAACTGAGATGAAGATTTCATTACCAGATTTCCAAGGCTACTTCTATATAAAGAAAAAGAGAAATTAAAATTAATTTCTAATCATAGTGAACTATCCTTTATTACAAAATTCCATTTTAAGGATAGAAAGTGAGGAAAGATAAGGATATTTGATACCTGTAATTCTTCACACAAGTGAGGTTATACAAAACTTCTGAAAACAATTAGAGGCCATGATATAAAAGTAGTGAATTCTAGATATAATAGTTCCTTAAGAATTAATGTTATTAGTTTAGGTGAGATTAATGAATATAAGCTAAATTTTAATGATTTTCTTTATGTTGAAGAGATTAATAATAATCTGTTGAGTGTGAAACAACTATGTGATAAAGGAAATAATGTTCCATTAAAGAAAAACTCATAGGACATATGTAAATAGAAAAATAGATGTATTATCACATATGGGTGAATAAAAAGTGGTAGTTTCTTCCAAATTGGTGATCCAACTAACTCAGAAGAAAGAGGAAAATGAATTATGGAACATGAGATGCACCCATTATAGTCAAAATATTCTATGTAAAATCTCAAAGACTTACATAGTAATTGACCTTCCACAAATAAAAATGCAAATAGTTTCAATATTTGAAACATAAAAAATGGGTAGTATTGTTCAATCAATACAGAAAATAGTGGATATACAATTAAAAATACCAATTTAACCCATTCATTCATATCTTGGTGGCCAATGAGGAATCAGTTTATTCAAGGTGATATTTATTTATTTACATTAAAAAAATATTGTACTCAAATTAATATATTTATGTTTATGAGGCATATGTATGAGGTGATTGACTTTTTAAAAACATTTAGAATACATGTTTAGGATGAAATGGTTCTGAATATTACAAATTTTAGAACATATATTTATAGGGAATATAAATAAAATGCATTAGAAAATTAGTTATTAAAGAATGGAATTAAAAATAAATTCAATACTCCATACACTCCTCAGTATAATGGAATAACTAAGAAAAAAAATATAATAATGGTTTAAATGGAAATGAAAATATTAATGGTTCACAAATATCCCACGTTTTCAGTAGATAATTTCTATTCACGACTTCCCATATTCTGAATATATGCTTTATGAGAGTTTAATGAAATTGAATATCTTACAAGGAATGATTATATAGAAAGAATAATATGAAATACTTAATTTTTTTTAGCATAAAATGTTTCATAAATACTAAAGGAATTAATATATTAAAATATGAATAAAATTTTGATGAAGGAATTTTCATGGTATACCATTTTAATGGAAGTGGGTACAAGTGTTGAAAAAAAGGATCCATAAACTCATTGAATTTTTTGATGTTAAATTTTTTATAACTAGTCAAATTCAAGAGGTATGAATGATACAATAAATAGTTATTTAGAGGATAATAGTGTATATATAAAGAACTCGCTTGTAAAACTATAAAACAATATGAACAATTTTGAAGTAGTTGATATGGATTGGACTTTTGATTATAATTATGTTACTAAAAAAAATAAAATGATGCATATGAGGCTAAATAGACTTGATGATACTGAAAATATAAATTTTAATTTAGAGGAACCCATCTAAACTAGAAGCAATATGAGATTTGAGACTTAAATTTCTCTTATTTTAAAATAATTTAACCAAAATTAATTTCATAGGTTGATAAACATTAAGAGTGGATTTGTTAAAAGTAAAATAGAGTTTAGTCAGGTAACTTGGCCACACATTATTGACATCGAGAGGTGAAATTATCTAAAAACATAACCTTATCCAATTTTTTTGTTCAAAAAAATTCTCATAGAAGATACGATTTGACTTGAGGAATCAATTGTTTTCTAAAGAGTTCTAAAATAGATTTTGGGTTCAATATAAAATTTTAATAGAGTTTCCAAATAAACAATAGGGTGTGATTGAATTAATCTTGGATTTATTGATGAAATTGTTGTTGTATTTCATTTTTTGTCAATATTCATAAATTTCTTGAATGGGGTATTTAATGTTGATGAGGTTTTTTGAATGTTCTTAGGAAGGTTTTAGTTTTACCAATATAATTTTAGATGGTTCTATGCGTGTTTGTGAGGAATTCGGAATCCATTCATTGGAAGTAAAAATTATTCATGAGTACATTCATACACTTGAGAATCAATTAATGAAATTATGATTTTTATTCCCATGTTAGAAAATTATCTTACAAAGGTCCATGTGTATGTTAACTGAGTTATATTGAGGATTTTTTATAGTGCATACATTATGTGAGTTTATGAAACTATATTAAAGGTTTGCCCACAGAATATATTTTTTCAATATGAATGAATGTTTGGTGAAAGGAATTATCCTAAAGGGATGCCACATATATGAATTATCTTAAAGATACTTTGCATATGATATTTACCTTTTTGAAGAAATTATTTTTATCCACTTATGTTAATTGAGTTACATAATGAAAATTGGACTTTGGATGGTGACTTACATTGTCAAAATAATATTTTCCAAATTATAATATTCTGAATAATTCATAAATAAAACAACTCTCAATCCATTACATAGTCATTAAAATATCAAATTTATAATATTATTCAAGTAAAATAAAAAATATGTGATCCTCTTTAGTGAAGAACAAGTTCTAACATTAAATTTTTATAATGATAAGTAATTAAACTGAAGTGAATTGATTCTATTTTTTAAGAATAATATAGTTGTAAATGTGATGATGCTTCGCTGGTCTATTATTCCTATAATCACATGAAATATGTGCAGTGATTCAAGATAATATTTCCAAATTTTGGAGATATTTTATTGAGATGTTTTTTGAAGATTGGTTGTGAAATAATGTCTTCCTTCACTGTGCATGTTGGAAGGAAAAAATATAATGAGTGATAACTACATCATTCATATATTCTATGAGAATTTTGAAGATGAATGAAAACTGATATTGACTAACTTGAAGTAGAATAATCTAATGGTATTGTATGTATAAGGTAGAAGATAATGAATGTTATGCTAAATCTGTTGGTTGTGCACTAAAATGGTGACAACTAAACTATTGTGGTTCCTGTGATGTTAAGGTGGACATCCATGTTTTGTTTTAACACACATGTCATGCATGTGTGGTGCAACATCACTCTTATATGATTTCATTAGTTATGAAAAAAATATTAAGTTATTTTATGGATGTTCAACATCATTATTTAAAGTATTCAACTAGAAATGAGAAATGGGTTATAGTCCCATAGGCTAAGTGGGATTTAGGTAGTTTTGGGGTGAGGTAGGTCCTTAAAAAATCAATTATTTCAAACAGTATTTTATAAAAAACCTGCATGGGAGTAAATCCTATGTGGTTAAACCCACACATATATGGGTAAACATATGGTATATTTTAAGAAAATATATATTAAATGAATGATATTTCTATTCCTTCATGCAAATCAAATAACAAATACCTAGTCCTACTCCATGTTACAAAGCCTCTAGGTTTTATTACCATACATACAGTTTCCCAAGTTTAAATACTCATTCATGCCTTCAATCATCCTCATTGTCTGCTACACCCACTCCATACTTGAAAATACTACCCCAGTTGCCTTATCTTTTTCTACATCCTCTCAACCAAACCTCATGCACTAGTCTTCCATGTCACGTTCCTCAGTCATCCATCTCCAATCTCATCATCACCCCACCATTTCTCAACCTAATCTCCTCATCTACACATGTTATCACCCTTATAGACTTACTATCACCCACCTTGGACACTATCACCTACCTTGACCTGCCCCTCAAAATTCTTGGACTATGGTGGACCACATTCCCTCAACCACATTCATCGCCATGAATTCTGTCAACATCACTTCCCCTTACCCATATTCTGATGGTCTTTAAGACTACATTTTCTATCCAATAGCCAATGTGGGCGGTGGAGTCCCTAAACTTTGAGACTAGTTCCTACTGGACATATAAGAGTTTGGTGGCTTGGTCAATGGATCACTAACCATCTTCAACTACCCGACCATTGCGTAGAGGTAGAGTTCCCTCACCTATTAGGTTTTTTAAATGTATTTTTCTCTTTATTGTACATTAAAATTTATAAGTATCTAAATAAGGCTTTTTAAATATATTAAAATTTTAAAAAATTATAATAATAATAAATAACTTGGGTTTCCCAAAGACTTTCCCACATCTATTGTGGTTTGGGGAGGTCTTGATATATCTTCTAGTTTAACATACAATGTTTATCAATCTAATTCCCATAAATTCTCCATCCCACATGATATTTTTACTCCCCACCAATTTGATCCATTTCATATTGCTATGTTCTATGAATTAACACTAACTGAATGAAATATATGAATGTCATATAATGGAAAGAAATCTATCATGTATGGATATAACTATTCATTTAATAAAGAGAATAAGGGATAGATATATAAGAAGATGAGATCCGATAATGCTTATATGACCATGGTTCATCTAATGATTTCATTCTAACCAAGACTCTCCTCCATTTCTGTATCTTTTTCATTACATTAAAAAGTTAGTAGCACCTCTTTGATCATTTTCGAGTCCTAAAAAATATTTCAGGGATCCATTGGTCAGTTCTCTACCCTCAGAGGAATGAACATTTTTTCTACTTCTCTACATGAACATTGTCAAAAAAACATTATCAATGAAACATGATGTAATTTTCTGATGTTTTGGTGCATTAGTTATGTTGGTTTATGCTCTGTTTTTTAATACATTTTAATATTTTACTCCTTGGATATATAACCATTTGAACTATGGAATGCTATAGTGACTTGGATGTATCAAATGATATTTAATGTATGAAGAAAAAAATATTATTAGGAGTTTATCTATGATTTAGAATCCCCTTATTAATAAACAAAACCAAAAACAAAGGCCCCCTTAAATTCAAAATGTATTACCTAAGTAAATTCCATAACAACCTATTGAAGTGGTTGAAATCAAAAAGAAAACATGTTTCCTAAACAAGATAATAAATAGAAAATTTAATAGTCTTAATACTCATAGACCATAGCTGGTGACCCTACTCTAACTGATGCAGAGATGGTCTCTCTATCATTGTTTGAGACCCCACGATGCAACTTCTTTAACCTGAACTTCATAATGATGGATTACAGTGAAAACCCCTTAGTCGAATTAAATTTCACCAAACATATAGATCTATGGTGTGACGTTTAATCTATGAATATATTATATAATAGTTAATTCACACTAGGTAATAAATCTATGTCCATTTTACTGTTGTGGAATAGCCACTTAGACCATGGATTGGTGACCCCAATTTTGGAAGTATGTTCACCAAACTCACACTAAGAGGCTTCCAAAAATTCTCAATCCCACTAGCCTTTACCCAAAAATAGTTCAACATTATATAAATGTAGAATAATAAGGAAACATGATTTTTATAAGAAACCAATAGCTCATGTTTTTACATAGAAGACCTATATTTTTAGAGGGTTATCCATTTTCCGAAAATTTAATGGGGTTGTCTATCTATCATTATGATCAAACTCATGTGAAGTGTTTTCAATCTCATAAAAATTTATTCCTCTACATGAGTTGGTCATGTTCATTATTTATATTATTAATATGGATCTATTTAAATATGTTTGAATTTTGTTTTTAAGTGAGTATCATAAATTTTTGGGTTGTGTAAATATTTACGAATTAATGTGGTTTGAACTCATTAATTTAGAGGTTGGGATAAGGGTTTGAAAACTAAAATTATAGAATTATGCATACAAGAAAATGAATAAAACGTGAAAATATATAGAATACATGTTGTTTAATAGTAATTAATGTAATAATATTATTATCTATATAAAATTGGTGAGATCTTAAAATAAAGAACCTTAAATACTATGTGTGAGATTCCTTCCAAAGAGGAACATGGTAAGACCTTTATAATCTACCATAGTGGGGTGCCCCAAGATTATGTTATGTATGGAAATAATGAAATGATTTATTCTATATTTTTAATCATTTATTTTCACGATATAGCGGGGTGACCCTAGATTATATAATGCCAACTTGTTTCTGATATCTTCTTTTGGGTTACACTAAGTTTGGAAACCCCATGCTTTAGGATAACAATGGAAAAAATATGAATATTATCTACATGGTGGATATAGATAAAAATTATGAACTCAACTATTAAGGAATAAAAACACATATTTGGATTAATCCCTTCTAAAATAACTGAAGTGATTAATTTTACACACTAATGAGGTCATTTCTTAGTGGAATATAGATCTTGGATTAATAAATAGATATAATGTGTGATCTATTTATTTTTAGTAGGAATACTATCATTAAAATTACTAAATTAAAACATATAAATCATGCCACTCACCCATTGATATGTAATTATTTTATATCTTGAAATACTTTACATTAATCTTTTTGAGATCATTAATAAGTATGAATTATAATATAGGAAAATATTGGTATCAAGAATTGAGTATTTATCTCAAGGAGTAAAATTTAGATGCCTTATATATAAAGGTATTGGAAATTAATACCATAAATTTTGACTCATGGGTATTGGATACCAAGTGTGAAACACACATTTTTGTTGAAAAACAATGCCACTGCCAAATCATTTTTAAAAATTTTTAAAATGAAACCACTATGTGGAAGAGTGGGATCCATTAAAGAAAAACTTCCAAATGTAATGACACCAAAAAAAAACAAACCATCCCAAATAAAATATAACTATAAACAAAAGCTAAAAAAATAACAAAATGAACATTCACAACCTCTAATTTTTTTCATCACATAATAAAATTATTGGCCCCTAGCCGAGGGGTTCCCATCGACATTTCTATGATAGATCATCTGTAATAAGATCCATCTTAATTTTTTAGTGAAGTCTGGGGGAAGGAGAAAATGATTTGACGTTGGCCTTTAGGGTCCACCTGGTCTTATTTATTAGCATTCACCAGGACCAATTAAGAATCCAGTAAGATGGTAGATGTATTTTTTTCTGTTGAAAAATTTTTCCCAATTGTATGGGAAAAAGAGGGGGGATAGTGGAAGATTACCTCTCAGAACACATTGGGTCTGAAGAAACCAAGGGCTCTAACTTCTGATAAGAATATTATTTTTAGTCCGGCTTAGATCCCACAACCTCTTTATTGGGAGCTGATTATTACTCATCATGGAAATTAGACCGATCATTTTCTATTTAAATTTTAATAGATGTATGCATAACATCCATATATTTATTTTTCATGATGGATCCCTTACTAGGATATCTGGTAACCAGTGGTCTGGGTAAATTAGGTTATTATTTCCAAGTCTTTATCCTCCCAACATGCTTGATGAAGCTCTCTCAGTCAATAATGGTCTTCTTTCCCTTAATGGAAAAGGTATGAAGGTAAAATTTATCTTGTTTTAGTTCCATTCTCTTAGTATATCATGTACTAGTGTCGGGATCCATATCATCTTTGAATCCAACCTTGTTCCCTCCCTAATAACTAACCCATTAATGTCCTATATCCTCAAAATTCCCTCTTTAGAGTGAAATTAGTTCACTATCACACAACACTGTAAACCTGTTAAGGGTTTCAACTCCAGTGGAGGTTCCCTTGAGTTGTGTTCTTGATTACCCCATTTCAATATTAAAATTATTGAAACTATATAGGACATAATTTCCCATTTCCTTCCAACCATAAAAACTCTATTTAGAAACTTATGTAATTACTATTGAACTTCCACGTCTGGTCTCAGGTGAATTGGATCCAAGTATCATAGCCATGGGGAGGGATTGAATCAATGATTCCATATAAGAAGGATGATTGAAATCGATTTGATCATTTCCCTCATGTGCCATGATATCTAAAAATAGTATTACCATTCCAATGGATTAAAAAATTTGATGTGTGAAATAAAAATTCATTGGATTCGATCAAGTAGAGGAACACTCCTATGATAACATATCTACATATAATTCCCTTGGAAGAAGTATTATAATTAATAAAGTGTCCATGACTCATAGATAAATGTCTATTTTTATTTTTAATCTCTCCCAATATCGATCCATAATAAATAAAAAGGTGGTTTGGATATGTCAAAATAAATATATATTTGGGGCTCAATGGGATAGAAGACTGCTTGGGATATGAGATACACAACCAAGAAGAGTCCAACTAGATTAAATAACATATGTAAAATTCATGTGTTTTGGATAGAGAGAGTCAAACCTGGAAAATGAATCCAAATATCTATGGTCATTGGATCAGGATTCATGGGAAAAGAAAAAAATCCATATAAGAAGGATTAAATAAAATAAGTTTATGGATAATGGTCTGCTGGACCAATCAAGTGTCGGGATTTCTTCAGAGAAAAAGAAAATCATCATTTATCGAGAATAAAGTAAATCAACCACCCCTCATTGATGGAGACCCCACTGTGTTGTTGTATATATATATATAAATGAAATTTTCTATATCATAGAGAATATTATAAATGGTTGATACATTCTAAATATGGATAATCCTATTTATAAAATTCAAAATTATAATTTCATGGATGATTTAAATCCCAACTACTTATAATATTGTCACTTTCGACATATAAAAGAGAAACATGCTCAAATACTCTATAGAGATGGATTAATGGACATATTCGATTATGAATCATTTGATACATGTAAATTTTGTTTATTAGATAAAATGACCAAAGTAAATTTTGGAAATAAATGTGAGAGGGTTAGTGGATTATCGGATCTCATACATAGTGATGTATGTGGACCAATGAGTACTCAATAATGTGTTGGTTTTAGGTAGTTTTTTGGTTTTACCAATTATTTTAGTTAGTATGGTTATGTGTTTCTAAAGAAAAATAAGTATGGAAATTTTGAAATGTTTATATAGTTTTATATCAATGTAAAAAATGAAGTATGAAGGACTATTAAAATTCTCTAATCGGATCATACTATTAAATACATTAGCCCAAAACATACTGATCATCTAAAAGATTTTGTAATTATTCCAGCACTCACTCATCCTAGATCACCACAATGTAATGGTGTTACTAAGAGAATGAGTTATAACTTATTGGACATCATTTGAATAATTCTGAGTCTATGTGACAATCATATTTAATTTTAGTGATATTCTTTAGAAACTATTGTATACTTATTAAACCCTGTCACATTTCAAATAATCATAGAGAAAAAATATGATATATGGTATAACAAAAATCTAATTTTTCATTTTATGAGGATTTAGGGTTTCTAAGAACTCACACAATGATGTGCATGTGATATGATAGGCTATAAATGAGAAAATAATTATTTGTTTTCCATCCTAAAGAGAATAAGGGATTTTATTTATACAAACCTACTGAACACAAATAATTTGAGGCTCTAGGTGATGATTTCCTGGAGATAAAACATATTCGTTGAGTATTTATTGGGTGGAAATTTTAACTTATATGTATTTATGAAAAAGAAACATAAAATAATACTAAGATGGAAGTTGGTATGATTCCACAAATAGTTGTGGAAGAAGAATAGATTCAAGTTAACAAAGATCCCCAAATTTCTAGTAGTAATCATTAAGAGTTGGTGAGATATGGATTTAATGTAGAAAATGGTGATATAGTATTGTTCATATGTGATGAACATACTACTTTTTGAGAATCCATTTAGTCTTTTGATTATGAGAAATGGTTAAAATTCTTGGAATCTAATATGGAATCTATATATACTAACCATATTTGTATCTTTGTGGACTCACCAAAAATGAAAAGAACTATAGTGTGATGTGATATTTCCATAATAAGACTAATATATATGGTAGAGTTTCAACCTATAAAGAAAGGATGATTCCAAAGGGTTACAAACAAATTCTTTGTATGATCTATGAATAAATCCTTTCAACTTTTTCTAAGTTAAATTCTATTCATATTTCTCTTCCTACAACAGAACATTGTGATTATTAGATATATCATATTGATGTCAAAACTGCTTTCCATAGTGAGAATATAGGAGGGGATGTGTATAAGATACATACAAAAGGTTTTCAAGTAAAAAATGAGTATGCTAATATTTTTTGGTCACAATGGTACATTTTTTAATCAAAGCAATATTCTTAGAGTTGGAATATCTATTTTGATAGTGAAAACCAAGATTATGGTTTCATTAGAACAAAAGAATTATTTTTTTGTATATAAATGGGTCAGAAGAAGTGTCATAGTGATTCTGATATTGTATATAGGTTACATAGTACTTATCATAAATGATATCCTGAAACTTAGTTATTTGAATATGTTGTTGGGTAAAAGTTTATAAATTAAATTTATGAGTGAAGTAGCTTACATAACATAAATGAATATTTATAGAGATAGATCTAATATGTTTATTAGACCGAGTCAAAAAACATATTTTTATAAAGTGATAAAGTGGTTTAGAAAATCGAAAATGGGTTCTTTAACAGTATTGAATTTATTGAATCATAAAAATATTCAGGATATTTATAAAGATAAAGATAAGATGGATAATATTTTTTATGAATATTCCATATAATCTATCATGTATTACATGTAATATAGTCTACTCTATTTCTCTTGAACTAAGAGAATAACTAGTAGATACCAATTCAATCCTTTTGATATTCAATGGTTTACTGTGAGAATATCCTGTAGTATTTAATAAGGTATATTGATATGTTTTTATTCTATGGATTATAGGATGAAATTTATCTAAATGGTTACATATGATCTTGATTCCAATATATCAAATATGATATGATATCTCCATCTAATTTCATGATTTTTCTAAATGGTGGGGATATTAGATAGAATAGTCCCAAGAAATTGACATTAGAAGACTGAAACAAAAGGTGGACTAAATCACTTCATTTGATGATATGAAGGTTTTTATTAGTATCAATATGTTAATTTATAATATTAGTTTGATTCCTAACATAAAGGTATAAATTGATATATATTGTGACAAAAATAGGGTTGTTTCTATGGCTAAGGAATGTAGGCCGCACTAAAGGTCCAAAAAACTCCTTTACAAATAACATCTCATATTGGAGTTCATTGAGAGGGGTATTGTAAGGATAAACTTGGTGGTAATAAAGGAAAATATAGTAGATTCATTAACTAAACCATTTCTATAAAAACAAGAAAATGGTTGTGTGGAATATATGGGCGAAACAAACATGTGATATTTTTTGTAATGATTATAATTATATAATGTTGTTATAATAGTGGAAATCTCCATTTATCATTTATTCATGTGTGTTGGAAATTATTTTACATGAACATTCAAATGATAATATCCCCTTAACAAAAAACATTCATTTGTACCTAATCAATTATGATTGTAAAATATTATTAGTTTTGATGATAAGATATGGTTCACATAAATATAATCTTGAATTTATTATAAAGAGATGTTTACAAGATATAGAAAATAGATTAATGATGAATTATGTAGAGACTTATTACTTGGATTTACCTAATAATGTATATCTCATGGAATATCATGTAGTCATCAATATACTTAGGGGTGTATTCATATTATCAATTATTCTTACCAGATGTTGTAGAGATACTTAGTATGAGAACCAGCATACTTTGAAACGCTACTTATGAATGATTGAAAATTTATTTTCTAACAAGAGGGTGGTTGGGTTTGTTTTTGATCATGTCATCAGTTAGAACACAACAAAGATGATAAATTTCCACTTATATGACAAGAAAATACATATAACACTTGATTAAATTTGACTATGGAAATGCATTACCATGATTAGTTAAGTCACATATGATGTTCTCAACTACATAGATTTGGGGAATATGATATACTCATCTATAAAATGAATAGAATTTTATATATTCATTAAATTGGTGAGTCCATTTATGGTAATCAACAATATATGTGTTAATAGTACTAGATTAATTCATTCATTGTCTAGTGGTCAATCGATGTCATGGAAAAATGGATTATATAGGTATACATATGATGTATGTGATATGCATTATATTGGAAATTTTATTATTGATATATGATTATGTTTTATAGAGATCAAACCAAACCCATTAGCATCTTTATTAGAGTTGATTCTTTTCTATAGTCTTATCATTTATTACATCTATTAAATGGATATTTTATATTTTTTTCAATGCTACTAGGTCCCATAGGGTTACACTATTAACCCCATGGATAAGAATTATGTTTTGGATTGAGTTTTTGATATAAAATAAAGAGAGTTTTATGAAGCTATACTCAAACAAGAAATTATGGATTCACAATGATTTGTGCAGTTATGAAAAAATACCTTATGAGATTTTAGTGAAAGTAGAATATTTTTGTATGTACACTGATTGACTTCCTTTATAATGTTATGTTGTAAGAGATGTAATGGTTGAAAACCACACTTCATTTTGATGTACATGAGACACATGTGTGGTGTTGTATGTTACACTCCATATATATTATTTCATTAGTTATAAAGAAAATATTTGTAGGTTATGAGCGCAGTAAAAGCATGGGAGGGATGGTGCCCAAATTTTCTTTTTGTCATTATTGATAATCAATTTGAGGTCTATTCCGATGAGAAATGTCATGACTAAGGGAATTGAATAAAATAAAAAGAAAGTGATAGAATATCATAGAACCAAGAGAGATTAGATCAACACATGTTGTTTACAATTACTTTAATTAAATAAGAATTACACCTAAGGTTATTATTTAATCATTGATACGTCTGGCCACTGATCTACAGTGTACTGCTGTTGTATTGTAGAATCCATGTGTAAAATTCCTCTAGAGTTGATCCACACATGTTCCATGAACCAACAAACATCACCAAAGGATTCTTTGGGTGATAGAATAGAATATCCTTACGCTTGAGTCATCGACCTTCAATCTCCTTGAGATCCGCATCCAAAGAATTCTCCTTGATCTAGTAGAAGACGATTGCTCTCGTTATTGAGGGAATTATTGGAGAAGAAATAACTATTTAGGTTGGGGGTATTTTTTCTCCGATTTTTTGTGGACACTGATTTTCTTAGCTTGAACTTGGACAATGAGAGAATAATATAACTAGGAATTTATATCACTAGGGTAATAATAAAATAATTTGCACTAATGCATTCAATTATTTCATTAATCCTAGGGAAACCCTAATGTTAAATAATGAAAGCAATATTATTATTTCCTGAATTGTTCTTAACTTGTGAGTTATAATTTAATATTTTTTAATCAAATATTATTCAATATTATTATATCTCAATAGACCATGAAAATTAGTCCACTAATCCTCCTCAATATTTTTCAAGACTTGAATAATGACTATTTATTTATTAAATAAATATAACTACATTGTTCGTTGATAAATAAATAAATATTATATTCACCTAATAGAAAATAAGTATTTATTATTTATTCCACCCATAATATATTCACTCTAATAACTAGTAACAAAATAAATGTGATCTGCCATACATGATAAATTATTAATCCATAACTGGAAATAATAATTATTCAACTTGTTAAATAACAAATTATTTAATATAGATTATTGTTAAATTTAATGTGTAACCCTCTAGGCCTCTTTCTCAGTGGCATTAGGTGGAGAAGCCTAAATTCCAAGGTTAGAATCTAGAAAAATGCAAAGGAATACATAAAGAAAGAAGTCAATTCCGCAATGACATGTCACCTCATATGATAGATTTCCATGTAATATAATCCCTTTATCATAATATCTATAATCAAATAGGTTACATTCCAGTTACATTAACCTATATTCTCAATATCTCGTTCTTTGAATTTCTAGAAATAGAACATTCCTATTTATCACCGTGGCCATGTATTAATTTAGGATATATCATTTCCATAAAAGGGATTGAGATATCCTTCCTTTTCATGAACACCTGTTGTCATGGATTTCATCAATACATCTAATTATGTGACTCTTAATACTCATTATTAATAATATTAATGTCTAAGGACCAATACACACTTTCTTATTTAAGAACATCCAATGAGACATAGAAATGTGGATTTTTTGCCAATGGGTTTTGTTCTCATAATACCCTCCTGGACATTACAAAGGGTGTACACCATGAGAAGATGCCTCAAAATCCTATGATTCTACACCAATTATTGTAACACCCCAATATTTTATAGTACATTATCTCATTAAAGTAATTCAATAGCTTGTGTTATACACGACACCGAGTTCGAGTGCACCACAACTTACCACACTAAATGTTCAAAAAGAAGTTATGGATAGTATTAACTGAATTTTGAATCTTATGTACAATATAAAATTTTAACATTCATATTATGTGTTTATTAGACATAATATATGAACAGATTCATTTTTTCAGATAAAAGAATTATTTTTAAAAAATGCAATTTTACCACCTTTTAATGGAGAACCCTTTTTAAATCCAATATTTGACATTTTTATATATTCAATTTGACAAAATAAACATCTTATTTAGAATCGAGACATAAAAATTTAATTTCGATAATGTTTTGGTGTTTTTATGAAAACTTTATTATTTGGGTTAATAGGGAAAACACTAAATTTTAATTGAAAACAACTTTTTTAATCAAAATAATTTATAGTGTTCAATTATACATTGGAATTGTTTGTAAGTATAATTAGATTGTATTTTTATCATTTAATACAACTTAGGTCCTTATAAGTAACTTCACCTTTAAACTTGACATAAATACATGTCAATCTTTTGATTGTTTTTAATTCATAAAAACCCGTTTTTGTTTTGATTTTCACAATAGGAATTAATATTAAATTAATAAATTCAACTTCTATGTTTTGAATTTGGTAAAATAGACATTATTTTTGAATTCATAATATCAAAATTAGCTTAAGTTGAATTTTTGGTATTTTTCTGAAAACTATTAATTTTTGATGAATAGTGGTAAACACTGCGTTTTTATTTAAAACCGACTTTTTTATTTAAATAATAATAATTATTATTTAGATTTATTTTAAGTAAAAATAGATATATAATACCTATATATGTTCAATTTATTTCATTGGAGTCATTTTATAATAAAATTATATGTATAAAATTCTATTGAAATTTTACCCTTTTTTACCCACTTTCTAGGCACGTTAGAAAATTTGCATTAAAATTAATTTTACTGCTTCTGTGAGTTGAATTTAAAAACTTTGAGAGACACGGTTGACATCAGTAAGTAAAATTTGGTTCAATAAGATGAAAATAATTTTTTTAATAGTAACTTTTGACTTTTATTTACCACGTTTAAAAGTAAATATGGTAATTACGGGTAAAAATGATATTATAATTACCCTAACACAAGTCCTAATTCAATCGGATAAGTATGATTCTACAAAAAACTACATTAGTAATAAAAAATGTCCCCATTTGGTCCACTTGGATATTATTAGGACATTTATTATTATTTAATTAAAGTAGAGTTAAAAGTATTAAATTCAATGTTTAATAACTAAACCATTTTTAATATTTGGATACACAAAATATAAATTCGACTATAAATATTCCTTAGAAATATAAAATATTTCCTAAATAATGGTATTTTATTTATAATTTTTAGACATTAAATAATTTAATTTATTTATGACACAATGATGATGCAATAATTACCTTATTAATGAATGAATCAAATAAATGGTATTATAAATATTAAAATAAATATAATTTCAAATTTTTTAGGACATAAAAGAATTTTATAGGTTAATATGACATGTTAGGGTTAATTTAATGTATTTTTTCTATGTAATAAAGTTGTGATGACTTTTAAAAAACCAAAAACCAAATAATTCCAAATCTCACATAAATTAATTTTTAAAACAAATACTATATTATTGGTTGATATAATATTCATAAATATCATAGGTCCATCCAAACAGATTAAATAATATTATATACATCATTAATGAACCACTTGAGGTTATATTGTAATGTTATTCTATGTTTATTAACTGTATAATATAAAAATACAAAGAGACGTGATAAATGTCAAACTGTTTAACTAAGAGTTAAATCTAAAATAAAAGGTTAATATGGTAACCGAAACCTATATAAAACCTATTGGTTGAAAGGTTTTTGAATTATCCCTACCTTATCCTTTAAATAATTCATTTTTTAGCCATTAAAAACACAAATGTATTTTATTATAAAATAATATTTCAATCTTTTCCTTAGGTGCCCCTCACCCCTATTATAAACAGGCACTTCTACTTTTCTAAAATTCACACCTTCAAAGCCATTTGGCTCAGCCAAAACCTACTGAAATATCCTCCCAACTTTCCTCCCATTATCCTAGATGCCTTAATTTGGTCATAAAGACATCCTACGGAGCACTTTTGATCAAATGAAAAAGAAGAACCCGAAGAAGAGGTAAATATTTTCATCACCTCTTTCAAGTTCTTTTCCTCTTCCACATTTTTTTCTTTGTTGTTTTTATTCTAAGACAATAACTTCAGTATCTTCTATATAATATGCTGTTATTATAAAAATGGTACTACCATTTTCATTACTCTATCTATCTTATTGATAACAAATTCACCATACGTGTGTACGTACAGATTACCGTCTCCACACCGTGGTGTAGTTTGTTATCTAAACACTTCATTATTTAGATGGGTATAATAATATTAATGACTAATATAAATAATAAATATAAAATTTTAATTATTATTTATAAATTATATACCATCCAATTACATATTATTTCACCATCAATATAATGATATTTTCGCTCGTGCATACGTACGGATTACCATCTCCACGACGCGATATGATTCATTTCCACGTTCACCATTCAACGATGATCATAAAAATATATATCTTTAATAATAAAGTAATATATTACATTATAATGCTACTGGATATATATATATATATATATATATATATATATATTTACTTATATATATCTTATTCACTTAGTTCCATTCAATGTGATATGAAAACTGAAAAAACGTTTATGCATACGTATGGTCTACCGTCTCTATAAACAGTGTTGTCCATTTCATATATATGTCTATTAAAAAAATTTATATTTTATTTATAAATCATGTTTTATATTCTGGATGTATTTATATCATGATCTAAGTGATACAATCAAGAGTAACAAGATAAAACACGTACGATAAAGAAAGTGATTATTACCTGAAATGTTAATTTAAAATGGAAATTATTATTAAATGGGTTGTATAATGTCATAAATGAATCATGTTTGATATCATAAATATTAATATGGTTCTGGTATATTTTTATAACATACTATGGTCTTTATATAGAAGGTTAAACGCACCTTTTACTAAAGGAAAGTTCAAGGTAAGGGTTAATTCCTCAATCTCATTATTATCAGAGATTTTTTTTATGTTGGTTTTTACTGGGACATAGTTTTTATCCATGTCAATGTTTCATAAAAGTGTTTTCAAATTGATTATTTTTAAGGGAATTTTTTACTAAAACATCATTTTAAATGTTTTAAATATTTATTCTTCTAAATCTCAAAATGGGTTTAAGGATTTATTTATATGGACATGATTGTTTTTAAAATGGTAATTACTTTCAAAAGTTTCTAAGTGGTATGGGATATATTGATTCAAAAATGTCTTTAAATATATTACATTATAAATTGTGTGGACTTTAAATGTCTCTATTAAAAGGGGATATTTCCCTCAAAGATTTTTACAAATCATTTTCATCTATATCAACATCCCTTAACGGATATTAAACTTGTTTAAAGTTGATTTGTTATGATACAAATCTTTGATATTGTATTGAAGTTTTTGTGATATGTTTGACTATGGATGTGTTATTTTTATACCATTCATGTTTTATAGATAAATTATTGACATTTCATATTCTAGTTTTAATATGAATGTTTATGTTATGTTTAAACATTTACTTATGAGGAATGCATTGGACTTAGTAAGTGACAGGTGGAGCCAACATGGCTCTTTGATGCATCGGTAGGTCTTATAAGACAAACTAGTGTCTTTTCACAGGGCCTTGAAAAAATTTTATTTTTATTCTTGGCACAAGGCCTTTATAGTGCAGTTATAATGTCTGGAAATATGCTTTCTATCATTACAAATTTTTCTATTGATATTGCATTTCGTTATTCGAATAGTAGAATATCCATGTGAATAATTAAATGACATTATTTTGATTTATAGTTTCTATATTATGATAAAGTTTAATTTTAAAATGATTTTGTTTTAGTCTTATAAATTACCTTAAAATTTTATTTTTATTTTTGAAATTTTCCCCTATATTGTTATCCTTACTGAGCATCTGTGCTCACCCCTTTCTATGTTTTATTTTTCCTAGGATGTAAAAAGTATATTATGACTTACCTGTATGGACATTCTAAGGGATATGAATGTGGTCAATGTAGAAAATTTTTTTGTTGTTTTTTATTTTATAATGTAATGTAATATTAATGTATGTAATCTATTTTCCAATACTGCTAAATTGATCTGTCTTTTGGGAATTGATTCCTTGTAATCATGCCAATGTATTAAAATAATGCACTGACTCTAGGCTAACTGGGGTTGGGGTGTTACACTGATAGTTTACATATTTTGTGTCCCTCAAATTATATCATCCATATATAGAAAATATATTCAAAAATTGTTTCATAAAACTTCTGGGTTCTCATCATATTAGGGATCTACTATAACCTTATAGTCAGATAGCTACTCTTTTGACATTATCACAAACAATTTCGTACATAAGATCAATCTTGATGTGATTATGAATGTATTAATATTTCACAAAATGAATATAATTTATCATAAATTACACAAGAAGTTGGTTCTACGGAAACAACTATAACATAATCCCACTTTTACTAGATCCATCTATTAATGTCCTTTAGTTCGCTATCTCTCACATGATAAACATGCTTTTGATGAGATATGACTTTAGTCAAGGGGTCTTCCACGTTCTCTTCTGTAGACACTATGATCACAACAACATCACCCCTTTGATAAAAATCCCTCAAGACGTGATACTTCCAAAGTATGTTCTTTTTCCATTGATGTGACCTTATCTCTTTTTCAAGATCCACCACTATAGTATTACCACAATAAAATGTGTTAGGGTCTCTACTTCTATGTTCCACATAAGGATCCTAGACATATTTTTCAGTATATATGGCTTCTTTGGTTTCATTAGAAGCCAATATGTACTCAAAATCTACTGTCTAATCAGTTGAAACTTTCTACTTTGAACTCTTCTAGGTCAAAAATCCTCCTTGAGATAGAAAACATATCCTAATTTTGACATCAAATCATTCTAATCAGTCCGAAAACCAGTATCATCATACCCTATGATGACAAGATCCCATTCATCTCTATACACTAGCAACACATCCTTAGTTTTTTTCAGATACATAAGGATAGTTATAATAGCTGTCCAATGTTGTTCACCTAGATCTTCTTGATATCTTCTTATCATTATCAATGCATGGGCAACACAAGTCTATTACATAACATAGAATACATAATTTATACTATCGTTGAAGCGTATGGGATCTTACTCATTCTATCATTATCCTCTAATGTATGGGGAAAACATTTCTTTGAAATATGTAAACCGTGTGTCACTGGATCTTATCCCCTATTGGATTATTTCATACTAAATCTATTTTGTATCTGTTCAATATATGTACTTTGGATTCTTCCAAGAAGGCTCTTGAATCTATCACGAATGATCTTTATCCATAGAATATAGGTGGCTACACCTAATTTCTCCATGGAGAAGAACATTTTCAATATGTCCTTATAAAATTGTATAATAGTAATGTCATTTACTATAATTAATATTTCATCAACATATACTACTAGGATAATGACTACATTACCTTTAAAACTTTTGTAAACACACGAATCACACACATTCTTAATGAAACCAAATTATTTTATGGATTCATAAAATCATATGTTCCATGACCTAGATGTTTACTTCAATCCATAAATGGATCTCCACAACTTGAAAATACTTTTAGCATCCCCTGGTGTCACAAACCCTTTTAGTTGTGTCATATAGAGATCTTCCTAAATGTTCTCATTAAAGAATTCATTTTTGCATCTATATGCCAAATCTCATAGTCATGGTAATCTAATATGTAAAATATGATTCTGATGGATTTAAACATGGAAAATAGTTAAAAGTTTTAATTGTAGTCAATTCCTTGATGATATTTAAACCCTTCATCCACTAGACTTGCTTTATAGGTACTTACTTTACCTTTCATGTCTAGTTTCCTCTTAAATACCCATTTACACCCAACAAGCTTTACATAAATTGACGCATTGACCAGAACCCAAACTTGGTTTTGATATGTGAAATCTATCTCAAAATTCATAGCTTATATCCATCTTGGAGATTGTGATCTATCTACATCATCGTTATAGGATTGAGTTTTATCATTTTCCAATAATAATGAGTCACCATCTTCCCTGATTAGAAAACCATAAATCTCTAGTTCCCTTACCCCTATTGAGCTCCTACATAGTACTAGTGTTTCAGGTACTACATCTTCCACAAGGACCTGGGGAACATGTTCTTGTACCAACACCTATGTATCATGAGCATCAAATTCATCGAATTTAATATTTCTCCCACTATACGTTTTGATTATGTTCTCTCTCTCAAAAAATATTTCTTGTCTTGAAATAGTCACTTTCTTGTATAAGGGGTTGTATAGGATGTTTCCATTTCTACCATTGGATAACATATAAAGATACACATTATTCCTTGGGGTTCTTGTTTTTTACCTGGGAAATCCTTTACAAATACCTCCCATCCACGTATATGTGTATGCAATAAAATGGGTCTCTTTCCACTCCATTGCTTAAAGGGAATTCCATTTTACTCTTTAATTGGTACTCGGTTTAATGTGTATGACACGGTTTGTACTGAATATCCCCAAAAGGATAACAGAAGAGCTGTATGGATCATCGTTGACCTTACCATATCCCACAAGGTAAGGTTCCTCCTTTTACTGACACCATTCCACTGTGGTGTATAAGGTGGAGTGGTTAGAGATAAAATCCCAAACACTCGTAAAATTTTTATGAACTCTTGGTTAAGATATTCTTCTACTTGATCCGATCGAATATTCTTTATCTTATTTTGAAGCTGATCCTCTAATTCATTCTTGAATTACTTTAATTTATCAAGGGAATTGGACTTACACTTTTTCAGGTATATATAACCATATCTACTCAAGTCATCAGTAAAAGTTATGAAGTAAGAATATCCACCTCTAGCCTCTATTGGAAATGGTCCACGCACATCTCTGTGTCTAATCCTATAATCTATATGGTCCTTTCACCATATCCCCCAAATGGTGGTTTTCCATTTTCATCAATAAATAAGGGTTACATAAATCAAGTGGTTTTAGCTCAGAAGAGTATAAATAGCCGTCTTGATAGAGCGTTTTCAAATGATTCTTGTTTATATGACCAAAATGGTGATGCGACAATTGGGTGTTAAATGAGTCATGTGAACATGATTTGTAATCAATTTCCAACAATTAGTTTTCTTAATTTAATATATACATACTGTTATATAAATATTCCATACCATAACATATGTTGTCCTTATAAAAAACAACTTTTATTTCCAAACATGAAAATAAAATCATATTTATTTAAAATTGATACATAGATTATTTTTTGGATTCAATAGGTACATAATAATAATCACATAAAACAAAAATAATTTCTATTTGAAATGAATGGTTTTATTTACTAATGGAATGATCATCCAACCTCGCACCATTAGCAACTCACATATCCACCTCTCCTATAGAAATTTTCTAAAATATACTTGGTTGCTGAATTTGAATGTAGATGTGAGAACCACAAGCTGTATCTAATACCCAATGTGTAGAAATGGAGAAATTTCACTCAATAACAAATGCACCTTTCGCTTCCCCTCTTCTTTGGGTGCAGTTCCTCTTCCAATGGCCTGGCTTTCCACATGTAAAACATACTACCATCTTTTCCTTTCCCTTACATTGGATCTTCTTCTTCTTAGTCTAATGGTGATTGGGGGCTTTAGAATATTTATAAATATTAGTCCCCTTTTCGTTTTCCTTCCTCTTACTATTCCAGATAAGGACCATGGGTTGGTCACACCCCATTTCCTTATCCTCTTGTCCAATCATGTTCATAAGTTACAGTATAATATTATCATTATTTGTCATAATATAATTCACTGTAAACTTGGTGAAGGTATTGGGTAGTGATTAAAGTATGAGATATATACACAAATAATCTGGGAATTTAATCCCTAAGATTTCCAGATGCCCAATGTAGACAATAAACATGACTACATGAGGCCCAACTAGTGCATACTCTCTAATATTCATTGAGAAAAAAGTGTTGGAGATCTCATACCTCTCTTGTCTCACCTTCTCTTGATAGTGATACTGAAGGTGAGACATAATTTTATAAGCATCCATATTATCATGTTTCTTCAATATATCATTGGAAATGGATGATAACATTAAGAACTGAATATCTATATAATCATTTAGATGTTTCTAATATAGAGAGAGCTCTTTATCACTCGCCTCATTTCTCAGCACAACTAGTAATGTATCTTCCAGCACATATAGTTTCCTTTCATGGTGAAGGATGAACCGTATGCACCTTTACAACTCATAGAAATTAGTTTTGGTGAGGAGTTTTTTCTTCTCATTTAAGGATCATAATGATATGTTTGATATCATTTTTTATGTTGTTTCAACAAATAATATGAGTAGATTTGTAATACTTTATATCATAAAAATTAGTCGAATAAATAAATAATATATTTATTAGTCTTCTACTATTTTATCGAAACCCAATAGCCCTCACCATTGGATTAAGAATATCCTATTGTTTGGACATTCAAGTGGAAAAGATCCATATTCCCCTTATCCTTACCCCGGCTGTGGTTGGTCAAGAAAATTGATAGGTTTCAGGTTGGCATTCCAAATGCCAACTGTATTAACTCACAATTCCTTAATCTGTTGACTAGACTCCTCAATCCTAGAATCATTAATTTATATTTCCTAAACCTTTCACTCTAAGTTACACCATTTCCTTCTATATCATTCAACCCTTGTTTTCAACCTAGTTAAGTCTACTGAAAACCATATGTTATAATTGCATGATTATTGAGAGCACCCCAACTTTGTCTGGTAAAGCACTTTGAACTATGGTTTGATTCTAACTGATGTATTGGAAGGCTATACCAACATAATATTTTATTGGGGTATTATATCTTTTATACATAAATTTCCCATTTTTATCTTTTCACATGTTTGTTAATATTAAGTGGTATATTCTTAAGTGATTAACCATGTCTTAGATAATATTTACGCATAAGCTAGTTTATTATAGTTTCATCTTGCATACTTGTTAATTCATTAATTATGAGATCAAAAAAATATATATATAAAGAATTTACCTTAAATATAAAAAAATAAAATAAAGGGTATGTTCATGAGCTTGTTATAATGGTTAGTTTATTTAGTGGCTGACAAACAAACCACTTACCTAGGGAAGAAACACCTGGAACCCTTTCTGGTTTTTGTTTATAACTTTCCACATGTCCACCTTTGTATCTCCATGGATGGTTTCACCTAGACTCCTAACTTGAAATACTTACACTATTTTTGGAGATCCATCCTTTACATATTAATTTAATGAGACATGGGTGAGGGTTAAAATAGATTTTACATAAGAGAAACCATTGTAACCCATGCCTTACATATTAATGGGGGAGAAGGCACACATGCCAACAATTTAATAAAATAAAATAGAATCAAAAAAATAAAAAGGTATAGTATAACTCATGCTCATCCACATGCATGAAAAAAAAATATTTAATAAAACTATAATTAAATTATTTAATAATTATAAACAACGATGTGACCCCTATGATTCCACTTGTAGGTTCCATGTGCAACTGAAGCATGGGAGTGATGGTACCCAACATTACTTTTTTCCATTATTGATAATAAATCTGAGGTCTACTCTGACAAAGAACAACATGTCCACAGTAATTGAATCAAAGAACAATTAAGAGACAGAAAAACTAGGAACCAAGAAAGAGTATATCAAAACATATTATTTAAAATTAATTTAATTAAATAAGAATTAACTCAATGGTTATTCCTTCTTCGGTGATGCGTCTGGCCACAGATTTGTAGTGTGATGCCATTGCATTGTAGAATCCAAGTGTAGAATTCCTATAGTGGTGATGAACATGTGTTCCATTAATCTATAAACTTCACTAAAGCATTATTAGGGTTCTAGCATAGAATAGTTTTTCAATTCCATCATCTGCCTTCGATATCCTTGATAACCACTTCCAAAGCTTTATGATTAATCTGATGGAGGAGGATTTCTATCGTCATTGAGAGTGCTCTTGGGGAAGAAAAAACTCTATAGGCTTGAGATATTTTTTCCCCAAATTGTTTTATACACTAACTTTATTTTCGTTCCCTTGTATAATGATGGAAAAATATAACTGAGAATTTATTTCACTGGGGTAAAAATAAAAAAAAATTCACAAGTGGATTTAATTATTTCATTAATCCTAGCAAAACCCCCATGTAAAATAATTTCAACAATAATATTATTTTCTAACATGTACATAACTTGTGAGTTATAACTAAATATTATTTAATAAAATAATATTCAATATTATTATTTCTCATTGAACTCTTAAAAATGGTTCTCCTATCCTCCTCAATATTTATCGCACCTTGAATAATGTCTATTTATTTATTAAATAAATATTACTACATTATTCACTGATAAATAAATAAATATTATATTCACCAAATAGAAAATTAATATTTATTAATTATTCCACCTAAAATATATTCTCTCGAATAAATAGAGATAGAAGAAATGTGATCAGGCATACATGAATAATTAATAAACTATGATTGGATATAATATTTTCTCAAATTGTTAAATAATAAATTATTTAACTGAGATTCTAGATACACTTACTGTGCAACCCCCTAGGCCTCATTATTATTGGAATTAGGTGGAGGATCCTAAGTCCAATGTTAGAATCTATAAACACTCCAAGACACCCATAGATAAAGAAGTTTATTTCACAACTATATGTCACCTCGTATGAACACATTCCTTGTAATATAATCCCTTTATCAAAATATCGCTAATAAAGTAGGTATCATGTGAGTTCCATAAACCTATATTCTTAATATCTATTTCTTGGATTTTTTGGAAATAGAACTTTCTTATTGATCACTATGGACAAGGATTTATTTTAACTATATCATCTCCAACAATGGGACTGAGATATTATCTTCTTTTAAAGAACAGAAGGGATAAATCATTTCTCATATTATTCATTAATGCAATAATACTTATGACACATCCAACATGTGATAAGGAATTTATTAATATTAAAAACCAAGAGTATAATTTATCATAAAGTAGAAAATAAACTGGTTCAAGGGAACCTACTCCAATAATATTTTTTCATTTATGGCTAGAACACCTCATTTATTCAAGTGTTCAATGAATGAACACCAACAAGATGAAATGAAATAATTCAATGAATTTTCACACAACCCATCACAAATATATGTAGCTATTCATTGAATTAAAAACATCAAGGATGTATATATAAGAGGATGTGATCCATTCCTATTTCTGTGATCAATTTTCTTATGAAGAATGCATTATAGACAAAGCTTTTTTACATTCTCATTTCTCTTTCATTTTTTTCACAAAGGCTCTATAACCCCTTAAACTATTCAATAGTCACCATGATGTGTTTTTAGGAACATTGGATGGTGTTCCCCCATATAGGTATGAATAATTCATCTACTTATCCTCATGATAGTTATCAACCTACCTCCATTGAAGAACATGCATATAATCTTCTAACATTCAAGTGTTTCTAGTGTGATATTTTATTCTCTATTCTTTGAATATGTCTACATGCATTATTCCTTGTAGATATTTCAATATTTGTTTAGGTTTTTTCCCCTTAAAATGGTTATAAGATTCATAAAATTGACAAATAATATTGTCACATTACATTAGATGGCTGGAAACAACATATTATTTACCAAATTTGGTATATTAAAAAGATTTTTGGGTTTCATGCATCATCTAATCTGAAATGTGATTTCTCGAAGTAGTAAATGGTGTGGATGATAAATATAAAAGGGAATAATTTGATTAAGATTAAATGGGGATAAATATTAAAATAAAATCTATAAATGTTGATGAAAAATTGAGATAAGAAGAAGAGTGTCTGAAGCGTGAAGATCTGAAGTGATTTTCACAATCTATTGTAGCTTGAGAATTATAGAGAATCAAATATAAGTTTGAGTAATAAAGAGAATATCATTATATGATTCTATACTGGGTGAGATTAATATTCTATATATGATTTATGTCTCAAGTGGATGATCATTAATAGTTGTTAAGAAACGATATTCTTAAGTTATATTTCTTATCTCATTCTAATCCTTATTTAACCATTGAGATGTTGTGTAAATATAAATGAGATATTGTTTGAATGCTAGTTGGATGATCATAAAATATGATTCGTGATGATACCTAGGAAAAAATCATGTATTTTATCTTATTATTTAATATAAATATCGTGGATTTATGGGATTCAAACACAATAAAGAGTTATAACCTACACTATACCTAAGCATTTTAAAAACTTATTTTTTCCTTGACAAGTTTTCATGTTAATTTCACATAGATATGGATGAAATATTATCTTGAGAGAATCATTTATTAACTATAAAGAAAGGTATATTTAAAATAAAAATAAATTGTAGATTACAAAAACCATTTATTCACGCCCCCCCCCCCCTCATGGTGTGAAAATTGTTAATTCAATTCATGGATATAAGTCAAACATGGAAAAAAAGAATAAACAACCAACTATAAATAAATAAAACACAACACAAGAATATTCATAGATATAAAAGAAAGTTGACATGACTAATATAACAATGAAAAAAAACAAAAAAAGAGAATATTCTACTACATTTCCTGGTAACTCCAAGTCACTATTCATCCCCACTACCAACACAACCACTCAATAAGAGACTTGAATAAAAAAACTGAAACTACAATAAAACCATCAAAACTATAGACACTGATTGGTAAATGTATGGTGTGATAAAAAAAATATCCCAGTAAAATTTCATTGAATATTATGTGATTTCCTTTTTCAAAACAATCTAGAAATACATGTTTGACATTAATTAAGTTAAACCATATTTTTCATGATTTTAAGAAAGATAACTCATAAAATTTTTCCAAAGCCTATTTAAAACCAAAATAAACTTTTGTAACATTTAATACCATTTTAAAACATTAATTTAAAATTTCCCTTTCAATTCATATTTAAAATGAAATTTCCTAAAAAAACACATTAAAGTACCCAAAAGAGAATCTAGAACAAATAAATGGGTATCTAAACCAAAATCTAATTTTAAGGTTTGAACTAGAATAAAAGTATAAATGAAATCATGTAGGTAAACATTAAAACTATCTGAAAATAATATTAAATAAATATTTTAAATAAAAAAGTAAAGTGTATTTTGTCATGGGTAGCTTCTAAACATCCAGTGTGATGATCATAGGCATGCTCAGGTGGAGATATTTTCCATCCTATTGATGCATTCCTATTCTATAACTAACTAGATTCTCTCTAATATAATCATCATTAGAACTCCCTATAACATATGATATTATATGGTATCTAGTGTATCTCCTTAGGAATAGATAATAACTACATATCAGTCTCTCACTATAAGACCTAGGATCAATATGATACTAGTAATTTATTGTGATGGAAGATTTTTTCCTTTTCAGACACACACTAGTAATAAAACATATGGAAAACCAAACTCTTCAAAAAAAATCAACCAACCCAAACACACAAAACTCACTCAATCATCCAACTATAACTCATATAATGAAAAAAATAATCATATCAATTTACTAACACATTCCAAATATAGATCCATGGGGATTTTGAAGAGGGAGTTTTTCATTACAAAAGGAACACCATTTACATAATGTTCCAACCAAGAATTAGATTTTTAATTTATTAAGATGTTTTTCAAAATTCATTTAAAAAACATCCAAATAAACTTATTTTTGAAATCCACTTTCTCAAGTTCCAAACACAACTCTGGTTTCCAAACTAATAGATATATATATATACATATATTGTGAGGTTTGTATATAAAAGAATATATATATACACACACATGTGTGTTTATATATGTATATATATGTGTGTGTGTGTGCACATATGATTACATATTTGAAAATACATGTATAAAAACCGTGTTTGAAAAATAAGTATGAAATCACATGAAACCTGAAAACACATTTTAAACCAAGAAGGAAACAAAAATTTTAAACCAACCAAGATTGTGGGAAATGTGAAATGATAAATATCGATGTCGTTAAATAATATAAAATCACTATAAACATATAAAATAGATAAAAACAATGCACTATTTAAAAATACACACACAATGAAATTTAAAATGATTTCCTAAACAAACCACCTCACTAACCATGAAGAATCCATGTAAAATTAAGGATACCCAATTTTAAGTACCAACTCATTTTTAGAACACATCATTGGAAATTAATAATATAAATAACATACATAATTTCAAGGGGAATGGGACTAGAAAATAAAAATCTTTCATGAGTTGTTAAAAAAAATAGAAGACCATGAAAACCGTAATTTAATTCAAATACAGATGACATGAATCCTTCAAAATAAAGGGGGATGAATGTTCAAAAATGAATTTATGTACCCTAAGAACCAAAACCATAAGATTATAGACATAAACCCCACCACAGCTTCATCCAAGACCAAAAAATAAAAAATTAAAAGAAGTAAAAATGATATGTAAGATAGAGAATAGAGAATGGGAGGCCATAACCATAAATAAATCACTAAGAGACAAAGGGGGAATCCCAAAATTTCAATGGTGAGGGAGTAAGAGGCCACCCATAGTGTGACTTAGTTTTTTCATGTGAGTGGGTGTAGAGGAAAGGTTTTAGGGATTACAAACATGGAGGTGTAGGATAGAAAAATACAAAAATTCAAGAACTAGGTAAGTAACATTATTTTTCCACATGGTTTAGCTGCAAGATTGGAAAAACCATATGCCAACCATGAAAAACAGATCTCTTAAATATAATACCATGCATACACAATTACTGCATGGTTTCTACTAACCATGTGCCAACCGGGGGACTAACACTGAGACTTAAAAATATATTTTATAAAAAATGGCATGAAACACAAGGAAAAACATAATTATTAATAAATAGATAAAATACTTAGGAATGCGAATGTTGGGGTTTGATAAAACACATGTCAAAAATATAAATTTGATCAAACAAAAACATTATGTATTAATAAATTATTAAAATGATCAATAATTTATTTTTTATGTGTATGAATAAACTACATTTCTATTCAACATTGGCTATAGCTGGTATGACTCAAAGATCATGTTTTCACTATAAAAAAAACATTTTATCCCACAATGTGCACCATATTTTCAAATCTAAATAAATATTTTTAAGAGATATTGATACTTATGGCCAATAATTCATCATTCATTTGGGATATGTAATAATCAACCACCCATTAATCCAAAAAACGGTGTGGTTGGCATGACTCAAAAGTGCATGTTTTCATTTAAAATTAACATTTTCATTCAAAGCGCACATCACTTATACAAAAAAAATTATAAAATTTTATATTTTCTCGATATTTTATAAAAATTATGGATAATTAATTTTCCAGGTTTATGACATAAGATCTTATAAATTTGAAACGTCGAGTGTCCAATGTGACCAAAATTGCATGTTATGATTTAAAAGTGACATTTTATTTCAAAACATGTGTCACATACTCAAAACAAATCAAACAAAATTTTATTGACTTGATAATTTATAACAATGAAATATAATTAATTCTTAAAATCAATGAATATATTGTACAACATTCCAAGACACAGTGTGACCGATATGAATAAAAGTGTGTGTTTTTAGTAATAATGTTTCAATTTATCTCACAACATGCATCAAAGAGTGAAAACTAAGAAAAAAACATGGACTAGCTTAATACTAGAAGACAGTGATCCATGATTTATTTTTTATGTCTATGAATTAACCACACATCAATTTGAGACTTGGTGTGGCTAGATTGATATAAATTGTATGTTTTTTGTTTAGAAGATCCATTTTAATCTAAAACACACATCACATACTCAAAACAAAGAAAATATCTTATATTTCCTTGATACTTTACAAAAAATTATCTGTGAATCATTAATGATTTGTATAAATTATCTAATGTAATTGTTAAATATTATGTGACCATTGTGAATGATAGTTCATTTATTCATTTTAAATTAATTTTTTCATTCACAACAATCATCATATACTAAAAACTAATAAAACACACTCATATTATCAAGATATTTTAAGAAAAATACCTATAATTTATTTTTGATATATATGAAATGATAACACGTCAATATAAAACATGGTGTGGATGGTATCAATTATGGTGTTAGATTTCATATAAAATGGTAATTTTAGTTCAAAACACATGTCACATATGGAAAAATAAGAAAACATGCTTGAATTATCACAAAACATTGGAAAAACAACCGATTTATCATTTTTGACATGTTTGAAGTGACCTCTTATCATTACAATTGAAATTTGTAAAGGATTATATAACATTTCAGTTATATTTTCTATTTTTTATAAACTATTATTAATGTAAACATTGATTTTATTACATGCACATGCCTTTTTTGAATAAGGTTGGGTTGATCTTTGTAGAAGGCATACTAAAAGAGTTTTATTTTTTTGTATTGGTTTTAATTATTATTATTTATTTAAATCAATGTAAATTTTTGTTATGAAATTATTTAACATAATATTCGAATTTTAATTATGGTACTATTTTAATTAAATTCATTTTTTTATTAGTAGTTACAGAGTGCTTTATATATAGCTTCTTTGATTCTGAAATAGGTAAAAATGTATTTTATCTACTCTAATAAAGAAAAAATAATGTTTCCCTTTTCAATTCTAAAGGGGTGAAGATAAAGACAACCTTTGTCAGTTTTTTTGCTCGGATAAGGATTTCATTTATCAATGTTTTTTAGTGATGATAGAGCTTTCACATTTTAATAACGATAGGCAAAAAAATGTTTTTTTAGTGCTGATAAAAACTATTTCTAGAGTTTTTAAAATCTTTATATTATTCTGTTAGGATTTTTTAGAATAATTTTTTGTAATGGTAAATTTTTTGATTATATGGTAGTAAATAGAGCTTCAAGATACACCTCCTCTACGCAGAAGGCTCATCATACCTTCAAATATTTCCTAGACCATCCATAGATCATCATTGGTATCTGATACCTCTTCCATGTAGTGGTGAAACATCATCCATTTAATCATGCATAGATTAATTCAAATACCGTATGTAACTCTACTTATCTAACACTTAGTTTCATCTTATCTTAACCCCACTCCCTACTTGAACTAGTGACAATTCCCCTTAGCATAATGGTGTGTTCTCCTAGGTAAGAAACCTTACATTTCTCAAGAAAGGTTCCCACACTCCAAGATCTACTCATTGGGATTGTAAAATTCCCAGATGACAAATCACACCCAACTAGAATAATATTAATGAAATAATGTGAGAAATAACATGTTTTGGTGGAGTCCCTATATCTACAGGATAAAGGGGGTTAGTTTTTATTTCCTTTATTATTTAGATAATAATTAGAGTATATCATGTTATAATTTATAAAAGTTATTTATTAATTTATTGAAAAAATACAATTTTTCAAGGAAGTAGTTTGGGTGGTTCATCTACCTGATGAAAACGTTAATGAATGTTGGTTATTTATTCTCCAAGGTCGTTTCAAACCAAAGATTCCTCCTATTTTGGATTCCATCTAAAATTATGCAGTTAATAGTTCTTCTATAATAATCACCTCTAGTTATGTTTATCCCATAGAAATCTCCCCCACTGGACCAATTTTGGATAAAATCTATACCATAGTATCCTTGTATACTTTCATCTCCTCTTTAGAAAAAACATTCACCATCATGCATTACACATTATCATTAGTTTGGATCTTATAAATTTTCAAAAACATTTCTTCTAACAACTTGAAGATCTAGAGATGTCACACGTCAATTTTTTTTACTCGTAATGAAATTTTGGGTTCTTACTAAAATGAAGAGTTCTTTGATTATCACAATAGTGAACATAATTATCCTCATCTACCCCACCTCTTATAGAATCTTCTTCATACATATTATCTCCTTGTAACCTTTAGTGATTACGATATACTCTAATTATATTGTAGATAAGGAAACGCACTTTTTAAATTAATTACTCCCACAAAATGGCTCCCCCATAAATTGATATCATGTTTCCAAAAATGGGTTTCCTTATGTCCGAAATGACCTGAGATTTTCGAATATTTGTATTCTAAATTAATAATCTATTTGATTCATTTTCCATAACAAACATCAAACTAAAACAATATGTTAAATAATTATTTTTATGAAAATTTAAGTAAAATAAAACCTTTTTTAAATAAAAAATAATATAATTAATTAGAAAATTCAATCAAATTATTATTTGAAACACTTAATGTTTTTAAAAGGTTTTTTTCAATAAAAGCTGTTCATATTCATATATATTGTATTTCAATTTTTTATTAGAATTTATTAATATCAAAATTTATAATTTTACAATATTAACATCATTTCTGTGTTCACATATCAATATTAACCTATTTTGAATTTTTTTAGATTTTTCAAAATTAAATGATTTTTTAGTGAAGAGTGAAAAAACCATTTTTTACAAACAATATAACATTATAATTATATAATAAATTCCTAAAATTGTTTAAAACCTTTTAATTGATCAAATATGTAATTAATAACTAGGATTATAAAATTTGAAAAAATACTACGTTGAATTCAGAAAACCAATGGTTAATATTTTTTGGGTTTAAGTGACATTTTCCAATATAAAATATTTTTTTATTTTAATTAATTATTTTTTTATTAAAAATTAGTATTTTATTTATTTTTAAGACACATAAATATTTTTTTAATGATAAATATTTTTATCATGAAAATAAAATACATTTATAATTTTATCCTATATATAAATTTAACCTTAGAAATGCATTTGTTTTAATAAAAATGGGGTTTTAGGCCTTACATGCACTAATGTTAAATATAATTTTTATAAAGAATATTAATTTTATCTAGAAAAATAAATTTTATATTTGGAATAATTAGTTTCAAATTATGTATAGAGGTAATTTTTTTATTCATTATGAGTAAATTACGTAATTATAAATAGTTACAATTGTAAAACCAAAAAGGGTGAAAGTGAAAATTCTAAGAGAAAAGAACATAAAAACAATTTGAAACATGTGTAAATATTAGTGGTTAATGGATCATCAAAATTATATTATCCACCAATCCATTTTTATCCATTTTTGGTCTTCTTGACACAAGAAACATGTGATCTCTTAATATTAAGTTAAAATATGAAAAAAATTCCATTCTCAGATCATTAATTTATGTCCCTATTCATTTTTATTGAGCTTCTTTTCACTAGATATTTTCTTAAGACCTCCACTTCCAAGGAGTCTTCTAAGTGAAATCTCACGCTCTTTACTTGAGCACCTTTTCCCCCCAAAAACTTTTATTTATTTTATTACATTAAAAATATATTTTTATAGTTCCCATATAATTAAATTAGTATTTTTTCATAATTTTATTCTTCATAAAAATAACTATTAACCATCTATAAACTTTTATTTTCAAAAAATGAAACTGTCATTCATGCGTTTAGCGAACTACCACCTCCATTAAGTAATGACTTCCATTGTTTCACCACTGACTCTCTTCATTAACTGTAAAAGTGAAACTATGGGAGAAATTTTATATCTGTAATATAATTATTATGATAAAGGTAAAAATTATAATCCCACTTATTTCCCTCTTATTCATTGATAAATGAGAATGTTAACAGTGTGTTTTGTAGAATACCATCTCTATGAAGAAAGACATGTCATTTTTCATCTTTTTTAATCAGTAAAATCTTTTAATATAAGATTCAACTCCTTAAAATTATTTAAATAATATATTTTTTCTTCTATAATAATGACATTATGAAAAAATAAAACCAATTTCACAATTATAATCATCCATTAACTATGGTATGATCATGCTTTGTATGGTAAAACCAATACATGGAAAAGGATATAGAATATTATCACGGATGGCTATGAGAACCTAATTAATGATAATATAGGATTCAATTAAGTAAATAATTTTTTGATTCTGGTTTTGAAATTTAACATCAATGTTAAAATCATTAATTAATATTCCAATGTTTGTTCATTAAAAATCACTTAAACATGCTCATCATCGATTTCATCTTTAATGACCGTAACTAAAACTACAATAGAATGAAATTATAACACTATAAATAATTTTAAAACATAAATATCAGTAACTTTTATGAAATTATTAATGATTAAATTTGGGATAATAATGAATAATAACACCACTAATATTAAACCAATACAAAATGATCATGATTACTCAATCTCAATATTGAAAGTAAATAATAACTATCTAATATATATGTAGAGAATAATTATAAATGAATTTTTTAAAAGTATATATATTTTAAAATGGTCCTGAAATATGTTATTATGATATTTATTTATTTTATACATGATATTAGAGTGCATTTGACTAATAAAAGAAACAATATAAGGGTTTCATGTCTCAAATTTTCATTAATTGAGATATATATATTATTATAAACCATGTTTTCTTTAGAATGGTGTACAAATATCCATATAATATTTTTATAATGATCTTATCAATATTCATATTATTTAATTTTTCATTTTCAATCATATACCTAAAGGGGGTTTGACTCAAAAGTTTGTAAGGTACAAAATGTTTTTGTCCCAAATTTAAATTCACGGGACAAATTTCTTAATGTTTACCATTATACCTTTAATATGGTGTGATTAACTCATAATGAATTTACATTAAAATATTTAAGGGATTTCAAATATTCACATAATTTTATATTTTTTATGAATATTGGTATAAAATAGTCTAATTTTCAAGGGGTTTGATTAAAATTCTACTCAAACTGTAAGGGATTCATTGATGATATTATTTTCAAATCAAGATTATTTTTGAAAGATAATACATCAGGTGAATTTTTTATTTCTAAAAAGACTCATCTTATTATAAATATATTTAGGGTGGTTTACATGTTAACTAAAAGTTTCATTTCCCATGAATTATATTTTACCCAAAATGATTCTTGTCATTAAAACCAACCCCATCTCTTCTTCTCGATTGGGAACATCCCATTTTACATGTTTGAATTAAATGTATTATTTTAAAAATTTCCTTATATATGGATAAATAAATTTTCATGGTAATTTATTCTACTTTAAATTATATATAATGTTTTAAATAAATTATTAACATTTTCTTTATTGGTCTTTTTCATCAAAATGTGAATGTTATCACTTTTTATTGTTTTTCATGTGAATACATCTTCCAACTAGCTTTGTAATTTTTTATGAATCTTTATATTAAACTTGTAATGGATTATAAAAGAAATTATTTTTCTCATAGTTTTAATAATCATTTTTTAAAAAATTATTCCAAAAGATTATGGATATTTACTATTTCAATTGTTATCATTTTTTAAACTAAAATTTTTTTATTTTCATCTATGTCATTGTTATTTGATGTATCTTATACTTGATGAAGGAATATTTAAAACTCATATCATCGAAATTATTTCTAAAGATGTATTATGATATATCATTCACTTTTGGAGGAATTATAGATCATTTCCTTTTTCTTTCAAAAGTGTATTCAGTGTATAACCATAATTTTCATTCTAATTTCATTCCTCTATAAATACCATATTTTGTAAATCCTTTTATTAAAATTTGTTTAACTAAATTCTATATATGAATTTATTAGAAAATTATTTTCATAACAATACACCGTTTTATAATATTGTTTAAATAACATATTCTTTATTATCCTTATGGAATTGTATTTACCTAAATGTTTCTTATTGTCTTTGGATAAAAATTTATTTTCCAGGGGTTTATCTGGTTACAATTATTGATGATTTCTTTAACTGATTCCATTTGAGAAGGATATAGAACACAATTTATTTCAATAAGTAATTTATTCTATAGAAATTGACTGATTTTCATCTGATATGTTTATGACACCCATTCTCTTTCCTTGGGATATTTATTATATAACAAGTGAATGAATTTAATTTGGAACACATATGTATGTATGTTGATGGGTGGGGTCCTATATCACCCTTCAAAACATTGTTTAGTAGTATATATACTATGATATATGTATCTTTGAGTATATATAAGTTTCCTGTAAGCATGGTCAGTAATGGTGTGGCTCATGATAGTAATGTTTCCATACACTAATATTTTTGTAATATATGAAGTAATGTAATGTTTTATGCTTATTCTTATTCTTATATTATGCAATCATTGCTCATTTTTGTTGAAACAATTTTCCAAACTCTTTTGATTAAAATATTATGTTACTCAATGAGTTTTACCATGATTTATGATATAATATTTTTTTGTATATAATATTTAGATATATCATCATTATAATCATATGACTATATTATTTTTACTTTGGATAATGATTGTTATCACTTGTTTTGACCCTTAATAGTAATTTATCCAACCAATTTATTATGTTTAAAATACCCTAGGATAAGAAGACGATTATAAATTATGATAAGTATAGATGTTGTCTATTATCGCTCATTTATAGAAAAAAATACAGAAGTATTGTTAAATAAATTAATTATATATAGTGTCCCCAAATACATTAAACCGTTGATTCATTGATTTGTGTGATTATTTATGAGATTTAAGGATTATTCATGTAAAATAATTAAATAAATGTGTTTATTTAGATTTGGTCTCCATAATTGGTATTAGATGAGGGTTTATATAACTTCAGAGTTTAGTATTTTATCATTAAAAGATAAATTTTCATGGGAGATAGTTATATTAAAACCTAGGATTAAGCATAAGTATAGGATAACACCTTAATTTTTTTATATTAGAGATTATTTGGTTCTCCTAAAAATATAATCCTCCTACACATACAAAAATTGGATGTTTCTTATGTTATTGATGTACTTAGGGTTAATAATCATGAGAGGAGTGTGTCTGGTATTAACTCATTATCACCTGGCGTATGACAAAGAGGCCTAACTATACACCTAGTATGAAAGTCTTGAGATATATGTTATGTTTAATTAACATTATAATTAAACATTATGTAGTATTTATTTATGATGTTAACTAATTATTTTAGAGAATCTAATAATAAAATTACCATAAATGATCAATGATTGAACAAAGAGAGTCATATGTTAACCTAAAAGTATCTTATGTTAAAAAAAGGTGTCATAGGGGAAGATATATTTGAATTGATGTTTTCATATTCATATTTTGGATAATATCACAATTTTTTTACTATTTCATTGATATAGGAACACGAAAATAATGTTCATAAAGGTATGTTTCTAGAAAAAAACTATGTCTTATGACCAAATAATATAACGTACATAACTGGTTGATAATTTTAGTATATGACTTTTAAAATGAAAATGTTATTTTAAAAGTCTTACCTATGGTAGAGTGATATTCATTGATGACATTATTGTATGTTTTAAAATATATGTGGATTATGTGAAACACCAGAGGATTTTATTATTTAGTTACTCTTTAATGGTTTGAAAAAAAAAATTTTAATTGTATAAATGTACTTGAAAATTGATTTTTTCCAAGGTTATGTTTTTTGGGGATAAATACAAAATAACATAAGATTAAGGGATGCATAAACAATTAGTTTTAAAACGATTACTAATTTTGAGAAAGTTCTCTAAGATATCATTATTATCCTTGGAAGGGATTATTGATTTAACAAAAAGTTATCCATGATATGTTTTGTGAAGTTTATCCCATTTTTGGGCTTTGGATATATATTTACTAGTGTTTGACATTATGAACTAGTAGATAATAGTATATAAGGGTTAAATATAGAGTTAATTTATAGAAGAATATTTTATTTCATTATTTTTTAATATCTTGGAGATTCATATGGTTTTGTAAATTTATATTTTTGAGTATTTAGGCTTATGGTAGACACAAGCATGGGTATATTATTAAAGAAAAGAATAATATTGTTTGACTAACGATAAATATCTTGATATAGCCTAAGAGTGTAAGATAGATATTATATTATAAGTTAAATCCTCAATAATAAATGTGTTAATAATACCCTCAAATACTTTCATTAGTGAGTAATATTTTAAATCGTGAGGATACAATTTATTTAAGGGGGTGGAATGTAAAAACTTGAGATTTTGGAATATTTTTTTTTTATAAATTAATTATATGTTTGATAGCTTACTCCACATGAAATGATGAACTGAAAGTCGCTAAACATAATTATTATTAAGAAAATATAATAATAATATAACCATTAATAAAAAAATATTACGATTAATAATAAAATACATAAAATGAATAGGTACACAAAAAGTTTTTGAATGGAATTTTTCTATAAAATCATATTATATATATATATATATATATTATAATATAAAAGATAAATTTATAAATATTATAATTTAAATTTAAAAAATTATGATTATTTTTTATCTTTACAAAATAAAATTAACCTAATGTAAATTATTTAGTTTTTTATGAAATAAATTATTTTCAAGTGAGTAGTGAGTTTTCTATTTTTACCAAAACCATACTTTTATAGTTATATAAGTATGACATATATTTTTATAAAACATTTTTATTGATCAAAGATTTATTTTATAATTAAACTATACATTTCAAAAAAAATACTATGTTGAATTTAAGAAACATGTGATTAATATTTCAAGGACATAAGTAATATTTTCCAATAATAATTGTTCATGATGTTTTCTCTAAACGAATTTTTATTTTGGTTGAACTTGGTTTTTAATTTCTATAAAATATACATAACATAATTTTTCTATAATAAACCAATTTTTATAATTAAAATCAAATACATGTATATTTTATCATATATATAAATTTAAATCTAAAACATACCATTTGTTTCCTAAAAATGGTGTTTTACCCGTTTCATGTGAAAATGTTAAAATTAATTTTTATTAAAAAATATTTTTTATTATAAAATGGATTTAATATTTTGAATATGTAGTTATATATTATGATATATGGTCCATTTTATGTATTTAAATTAAATTTAAATTAATCAGGTTAAAATTAGTTACCATGATAAAAAAAAGGGTATAGGTGAAAATTCTAAGAGTAAAGGACATAGAAACACATTTAAAATATGTTTTCAAAGGAATGGTTAATATATTTTTGACCTTATCGCATCACCCACTCCATTATTTTCCATTTTGTGTCTTATTAACATTTTATCTCAATATACTAAGTTAATATATATAAAAAATGTCATTCTTCCAACTTATATAAGGGGACTCTCAACACCCCTTCAAGACCACTCATTAAAATTGGTTTCCACCTAAAATGAATCCCATTGTGCTTTATTTATATGTATATTCCTTTTAATTAAGTTTATAGTAACAATATATTGTTTTAATACGTTCATTTACAAGGAGTTTCCCAAGGTAAAGCATAAGCTATCAATGTGAGTACCTTTTTAACCTAACTTATTTTATTTTCATTATTTACTTTAAAATATACAATTGTAATTCTTATATAATTACATCAATATTGATTTTATATTGAATTTTATTATCGCTATAAAATAATTATTATCCACATTTTTTCATTTCTATTATGAAAAATAAAAATATTATTCAAGTGTTATGCATACTACCACCCCCAAGAAGTGACAACATCTGTTTTTTCACAACCACCACTCTTCAATGATCATAGAAGTAAAATTGAGAAATAAATGTTATATGTGTTGTATAATAGTAATTATTAGGAGATAAATTATCTTCCACCTTATTTCCCTCTCATTATTTGAGAAATAAAAAAGTTAATCATGCATTATGCGAACTACCATCTCCATGATGTAACATATCTCATTTTTCATCAATTTTCTATCTTATTTATTAAACAATAGTAAAATATTATTGCACACCATAAAATTATTTTAATAATATCCTTATTCATCTATAATAATCATATTATTCTGTAATAAACAACATTAAAATTAGAATCATCCACTAATTATAGAATTCTAATGTTTGGGTTGGTCTAAAAATCTACATGATTAATCCTATAAAATAATATCATGGATGACTATTTTAATGTCCCAAAGAATTACCCAATTCTTATTGGAAATCCATATAACCTCATTCACACCTTACCATAAAAAAGATTCTATTGACTAGTAGTGAGGGTATAAAGTAAAATGGGTTGACTATATACTTGATAATCATATCATTCATAGGATAGTATAAAATAAATATAAACCAACTAAACACAGTAAAAATAACATGAATATATTATATAATTAATGGTATGTTAGTAAAACATTAAATAAAATAAGGGTCCCTGATGGTGTGGTTCAAACAAAGAGTTAGGAAATGGAAAAGTAAAAAAAATGTTGCAGCAATAGTCTGAAGTATGCCCTAACATCACCTCCAAATCCAATCAATCATCTTATTAGCTTCATACCTTCTGAGAACCATCCCTTCATTAGATCCCTATTTATAAAGTTTACATGAGAACTGGAATTTATATGCATGTTGTAAGTATAAATATATTTGGATAATCCCTAACATAAGTGCACAAGTATATTTATGTGCATGAAATGTTGGAAATGTAAATGTGCACCCAATAATACAATAAATCATGCACTGAGTGATCATACACTAGCTAAGACTCCACAAACCTCATCCATACTAGTTTCAGGGCCATGAAAGCTGAACACCACATATAGTCAATCTCTTGACCATGATAATTACAAGTGATTATAATTTCAATTAAGTACATGAGAATTTAACCTTTAAAGAAGAAAATCAAACCCACTTTTAAGGGTAATACTTCCCCATTATTCATGGTTACCTATTTTCCTATGAAGGTTAAAACACATTTCATGCCCATATAATAGAATATGTCTCATACATAGTTAAGTTACCCATTAGAAGATCACACCAACATATATGTATAATATTCCAAAGGTGATATGTAATTTCCCCATGCATGATATGATAATGAACTAACCATATTATGCCAATCCCTTAATAATAAGCCATGTCTCCCACATTTTCCCACTAAGGAGTTAACTAAGTCTTCTAGGGCCACATATCAACCTGAACACTAAGTCATAAATTCCAAAAAAAATGTATAAAACATAGAATTAAATAAAATAATTGAACAATATAAAAAAAAAGTATTTCTATAGGATATAAAATATGGCAAGATTAATAATCAACAAATAAAGGGAAAAATCCATAAACATTAAAAGGGTTAAATTCTATCCAAACATAAAATCCAAATGTTCCATATGTTTCCAAATAAAGGTCAATGATAATAAGGACATCCTACCTCAAGATTGAGGAATTCAAAATTAAATGTTTTCAAAAGATTCATCACTTGATTCATGTCTATTTATTAGTCAGCTCAAATTAATCAATATAGATTTCTTTAATTTATTTCTAATTATTTTATAATGACAATTTAAATATTTATATATGATTATAATTCCTCTCTATTGGGTAATTTCTAAATTATAGATTTAATATGTAACATGTGTTAATAATTAATTCTCAAATAATAATTATAATTTTTTTATGTGAAGATATTTAATATACCAAGAATAATCCTCACACAAGTATATGATAATTTCTTATCAGTCTTTGACTATTTCATGTTATTACTATTTAAGAATTATTTATAATTTCTCTATTATTATTATAAATGATGAAAATCACATATTTCTCAGGAAATAGGGTAAGATAAAACAAATATTACAACGTGGAATTACTCCCTGAAAAACACTATAGTCTGTAATAAATAAGATAGATGTGAGAGGGGATTCTGGTACATATGAATAGTAGAAGAAAAACATGAATTGATAGAATAAGACCTCTCAAATATTAGAAAAATCAATTCTTTAATTTCCAAAAATAAAATAATCTTCAAATTAAAATTAAGTGGAGGTCGATGTATTTTTAAAAAGAGTATATATCATTCTAGTTCAAAGTATTGAAACACCAAAATAAACTCCTTATTTAATTTCTTCATGAAGAAATTATTGAAAGTGGGGTGTTTAAGAACATCAAAAATATGAGTTATGAAATAAAACAATATAAAAGGATTATTTCCAAATGATTATAATAATTTGAAATTATGAATATTTTTTATAGGTTTGAGCTAGGAAGAAGAAAATGAAAACATGGTTAAAATTTAACTTTCCACAAAAGGGCACTATATAAGGGTAACATGATTATTCTATTAATCATATCATAGATGTCATGTGAGGATAATGAGTTTCACCATTACATAGTTCATTCACTCATACATACCCTCATATTGCACTAGATTAACCTAATTAATCCTTTATAAATTAGGGGATACACATATAAAGCACAAACCTAACATTATACAAAAAGGGTTTACCAAAACATCCCCATTGAAAGTTTTTGGTTAACATTAATCATCTCCTAAAAATCATTCCTTGTATATTTAGAAGGTATTTAACATTATGTGGGCCCTATTCTCTGTGTAAGGGTAAAAATAAATGAAAATTATTAATTTTTAACTTCGAGGACTTATAAATTATAGATGAAATTGAATCAAACAAATATTTAAAAAATAATAATATTACAATCCCCCCCCACAAACTAATATATTCTTATCCCTATGTAGTGTTTACATAGTAAATTATAAAATTCCTTAGTCCATTTAGCTCGTACATAAATTTTCCACTCTTAAGTATCTTTACGAATCCTTCTATACTATGAATGGAATCTAAAAGTGGAACCACCCATAATCATAATAGCTTCTCATTTCGGTATAATATACATATCAGTCACTCCAAAAATGATTCATAAGACTCCATCTCAATGTCCTCATAATTGATTAAATGTGTAAGAAGGGGCATGTATCTCAAAATCCATGAGATGTGGAAGACATCATGTATACCTCAGTATCATGGATGAAGATCCAAACAATAAGACACTATATCAACATGATTGGTAATATTTAATGATCCAAAACTTATTAGTGAGAACTTCACAAACATATATAACCGTCGATGCTCGAATAAAGAGTCACCTTCAAGAAAACCCAGTCACCGACAGTGAACTCCAAGGTTCACATCCTCTTGTCAGCATATAATCACTACCTTCTCTGAGTGGTTACTAACTAATTTCAGAATAACCTACTCTTTTAGAGGTCTCATGTATAATTCTTGGTCCCAAAATAGTTTTCTCACCTACCACATGAAAAAACAATTATTTGGGATAGGGTAGACTATAAGGATCTTCAAAATGTGTGATCTGAATAGAATTCTAGAATATACTATTGTATAAAACCTCAACCAAGGAAAAGTGATCATATTATGTTCTAATAAAGTCCAAGACATAAACCAATAGAATATCAAATAATATATGGATCATTATCTCTCATTATCCATAAGTTTTAGGATGATACATTGTACTAATATTTAGCTAGGTACCCAAATCCATATATAAATCTAGCCAAAACCATGAAATGAAACACACTTATCTCTCTAGTGTGGTTCTTAAAGGATCTTAATGTAGGTATACAATATCTTGAACATAAATCTTCCACAACTCATGTACTGATAGGGTCTCTTGAATAAATGATAAATTAGACACTTTTATCAACTGATCAACTACCACCCAAACGAAATAACCACTCCTTAGGTTTATGGTTTGTTCCATCATGAATTAAATCATCATTTCATCCAAATTATATATTGGTACCAAAATTTGATAAAGAAAACCAATATGACGTTGATTCTTGAACTTTACCCAATGTTAGGTAAGGAACCATGAAAGAAAACTAGTGATGTACCTCTTCATACTAGGCCACTAGACCTAACGACATATATAATGGTATATATTCATCAACCCTTTAACACACTATCCACTTTTAATATTAAGATTACATCATTATCTACACCCTCATTGAAGATTTAACAAAAAATCTACCATGGGTATATATCACATGATCATCATCTACATACCATCTCAAAAGAGAGACATCTCTTATCAAGAGTTCCTACATTAGTACACAATCAGTTTCTGACTCTTGGCTCACCTTCACATAGTCCACCAAACTGAAATGATAACCAAAGGTTAACATTTTAAAACTCCTTGATCCTTAGATGCATTAACAACCCACTCAACCCTCATACTCTGAAGATATTATTCCTCATATGAAGTAAAATATGTATGATCATGTGTATTTTTCATTTTCCTTCTAAGAGAATCTATAAAGGAATTAGCTTTCATTAGACCATAGGCAATATTGAAGTAAAATTTCTATAGATACTCCACCGAAAATATATTCCTTAGATTTTTGAACCCACTTAAGGAAGATATATCACAATCTATTATTTTTTTATATATGAAAACCCTCTCACTAAAGATACTATGTTGACAATATTTTAATGCATATTCCACTACTACAATATCTTGGTCAGACATTACACTCAGGGGGTTATAGTTAATGTAACCCATAAGAAACCACTTGTTCCCTATATATTAGTACAAATCTTATCCCAACACTTAATGTATAACAATACACTGTTAGTATGATTCCAAACTCTGGAAGGGTCAAAATTGAAAATGTCTTCAATATCTTCTTTATCTCTAGGAAGGCCTATTCACAATTATTAGACCACTCAAACATTATCCACCTCATATTATGATATGAAATTAGAGCTAAAAAATGGGAGAAGTCTTATATGAAGCATCTATAGTACCCCATAAGCCCAAGGAAACTCTTGATCTCAAACACATTCCCAGGGAAATTCCAATACATCACATCCTTAACCTTCTCTGAATCTGTAAAAATTTATTTTCAATAAGTCACATGCCCAAGGAATCAAAACACTTAAACAAATAAGTTACAATTCAAAATTTTTTGCATTCATATAGTGTTCTCTAATTTTTCCCAACTCAATCTCAAGGTGACTTTCATGCATGTATAAAATTTGGGAGTATATCCAGATATCAACCAAAAATAAAAAGATGAAGGAGGAAAAATATGGATTGAAAACCCTATTTATGAGATTCATGAACAATGATGCAGAATTTTTAAACCTATAATGAAATAAAGACACCAAAAAATTCTATATAACTCTTTAAAACTATGTTGTAAATATTTTATTATCCAACCCACAACTGATGGTAGCCAAAATGACGATTGATCACAAAGAAACATAAAACTTTCTATAAATAATTAACCCAACCATCAATACAGGGAAAATGGTATATATTCATCAGTGTCACATGATTCATATTTCTATATCCATTATGTATATTATACTAGTGTATAACTTCATGGAAATCAACATGTGATAACTCTAAGTTGATTTTCTCTATTTGATAAATATCTTCAACTCCCAATCCCCTATTTACACCTTTAACTTTTTAAACACATTGGGTACCATATGATATGGATTAATTGATGTTGGATGTGCTCTAGTATCACTATAAATATCAAAACCAATTCATCTATTTGGAGGAAGACTTGAAAAGTTTTTTTAGAAACCCATCCTAATAACAATCCACTACTAGAGGAAAATTAGAGGGGGAACTACTGATTTTACTATAATAGATAGGCCTAATACCTACACCATGATAGATCCAACCTGAATTTTGTTCCAATACAATCCTTCTAGCTTCCACATCCCCTCAATAGGTAATATAAACCTCTCCCCCTTAGGTAAAAAAGAAGGATAATCATCTCAGATAATATTCAATCTAAGCCTAATAGTGTGTAGGCTAGTCCATATAAAAATAACATCAAATATATTCATTTAAAGGATTGTGATGCCCCAAAAATTTCCATATCATGGAACTACTAAAATACATATATAAAGATTCACTATTCTCTTTCCTAGTGGAATATCATGAAAAATAAACTCCAAACATATATTGACCGATAAGATAATCCAATAATAACTTGAGTGGATAAGAAATAATGAGAATATCATGTATCAAATAAAAAAGTAGAGAGTATAGACGAAATAAATACAATATCTCTAACTACATAAGGTACCTCTCTATTGGCGTATAGAACCTCACACATCGCATTAACCCTTCCAATCTCTAGTTCATGACCCTACCTTTGTGGAGAATGACTTGTCTGAGTCACTAATATCTATACTTGTTGGGGTTGCTTCTAAAGACCTCTACCTACATCCTAATCAGTGCCTCTTGAATTGGGACAATTTATTTTAGAAAAAAATAACTAAATATGTACCATATTTCCACATCATTGACATTTATTATCTATGTGATATGATGTTCCCTCCATCCATAGTTCGAGAACCTGGTTGAACCTCCTTCTACAAAGGGAGTAGAAGAAGCCATACTCTGATTTTATTATCTACTACCCCATATTAACTCTCCATCATTCCTCTTTCTACCAATGAATTTTACACTAGATACTACACTTGGAATTCTTTCCATTAGCACACTTTAATATGGAAGAAAACCCCAAAGTTTTTCCTCCTCAATCCCCTTATCAATGGTTTTATAATTACGTAGAACGTGAGTATACGTCATCTGTTCAATTCCCCAAATTGGTTATCTAGGATCTGGAAGAAGGATAATTTCAAACATTCTAGAATTATATTTCTCATTACCATCTAATAATGCAGAAAAAATAGTAACTCTATGGAATGATCCAATTAAAAAGAAACTAACATCACCCCTTACTGAATCTCTATAAACTTCTAAGATTTGTACAAATTCATTGTTTCAAATAATAAATCCTTCAAGAAAATATCCTTTAATTCTTCCCAAGTAAGGTTCTCAAGTCTTCCTACAAATACCATGATTCTCCATGACCACCTGGTGTGTCCCTAAATAATAAATATTTCCAACTTTAATTTTATATCCCGGAGAGTATCTTCTAGAATGGAGAATCCCTCAAGGATAGAAATCTATCCTTTAGTATCATGAGGACACCCAGTTCCCTGGAATATTGGAGGATGCTAGAGAGGAATGTCTTAGGAATAATTGATCATCATACTCTATGTACCTCTACCCTAATCTAGTGTAATCTAAAAGTCTTTTAGATTGGGTAGGTTCACTATCTATAGAAATAGATTTGGTGTGGGGACATGCTCAGATGCATCCTACTACATATCTTATGGAAAAAATAGGTGTTTCATCCCAAGTAGGATAAATTTTCTGTATCTAATGTAACATTTTTTTGAAATTCAAAAAAAACAATCTGAATGACTATAAAACATTTATTACAATAACTTCTTAATATGTTTATAAGGTATACATTGGGAATTCCTATGATAAAAACTATCCTAGGGGAAATACACACATAAGGTATACGCCACCTATTTCTACCCAAGGCTCAAGCATATTCCTCCATACTGGCACATTAGTCACTGTCACATATATATTCAAAACATAGCATGATGCTGAAGTTCCCTTAAATAATTCCGAAATATATATATCATAATAGTAGAGAACATATATATATATAACCCAATAAATAATACAGTTACATCCGAAATAGATAGCATAAATCACGGAATTTAATTAAAAAGTATATAAATATATGAAATAATTATATATATATGTATATATATATTCCATGTGATCATATGTGCCTAATCATGTTGCATGAACACTCCCAAATACCATAAAACTATACGATTATTCACATCACAAGTAATTGGGAGGTCCATTACACATGAGTGGACCAAGCACAAATAGAATCAATTAACCATGTTTTACATAGCCTATCTCCATTCTACTATAACCCTAAATGATATGAAAGTTTCTTTAATCCACTGATGCCATTTTATAACACCCCAATACAAATTACCCAGTTTAAGCCAAAGAGCCACAAGACCTCACAAGTGTCTCCCTATAAGAAAGATGCTATTTGTTATCGAAGAGTGTAAAAAGTAAAAAGGGGATACTATAACCTTGGAAATCATTACTATCATATGATAGTATAATATAAATATAATTCAACCAGATATGTGAGAAAATAACGTGAATAGATTCTATAAAAGATTTCATGTCCGTCATACATAAAATAAAATAAGGAACCCCAATATGGTGGTTCAAACAAATTTTCAAGAAGCAAAATCATAAATAAATGAAATATTAATAGTCTGATGTATTCCGTAACACTACCTCATAATCTGAGCTTTTGTCACCTCATCTAATATCACGGAGCCATTACCCTTTACTAGATCCCGGGTTATGATGTGTAAAATTCACCAAGGCACCCATGAAGGGTATGAGTATAAACCTAAAACGAAACTATATATGAAACCTTAAAATATGTTCATAAGTATATGGAATTGTATGGAATGGCCGAAATGTAAATTCATGCCGAAAAATACAATCAATCTTTCACCGAGCGATCATGAAATAACGAAACCGCCATAAACTGAAACTATACCTGTTTCAGCTCTATACTAGATAAACACCATATATAAACTAATCCATGAATATGATCATGCCAAGTAATTCTATACACATTTAAGGAAAAGATAATTCTTCCATAAAGGGATAACACAATTCCCATCATTAAGTAAAATACCTCCCCATGATTCATGGTTACCTATTTTCCTATGATGGTATGCACACTTAACATGCTTGTATAGTTGAATCTAACTCATACATAAGTAAATTTACCACTAGTAGATAACACCAACATATAGAGACACTATTTTAAATGTGATATTATATTCCCCTGTGCATTCTATGAGAAGATTCCAACCATCTTAGGAAAAACCATCACCAATGAGTCATGTCACCCAAGATACCCCTTGAAGGTGTTGGATAAGTCTCTGGGGACCACCGTTAAACCTAAATACTAAAATAATGATCCCAATGGCTATGTAAAAAACCACACATAAAAAATAACTCAATAAGGTAAATTAAATAATAATATATAATTCCACATGATAATAAATATTGTACAAGTATTTCATAATATATCAAGGTTCACACCATCCATAAAAAAATATACTCAATTCTAGGTGCATACCTAGGACAAAAATGAAAAATTATTACAAATAAAGGACCAAGATGATATGGAATTCCTACCTCAATATTTCCACCATCATAATAAATGTTTTTCTAAGGAACTACCACTAGAATCACGTCTATGAATTAATCGATTAAAAATACTCCGTTTAATGACTCTAGAACACCATGAGAGGAGAGGGGTGAATCAGAAGGTCAAATATTTATTATAAAGAGATGGATCTTGTTCCCACATTGGTAGGAACCTATTAAACTAGTATAATGATAACAAGAAGTAGAAAAACAATCACATGAAAAAAATCAACACAACAATTTTACTTGGTTTTCCACCAAGGTCATGTCAAAGAAGAATACTCTAATAGTATGTTATTCAAACCTAAATCCATTAATCATTACTCATAGTGGAGTAAAAAGTATTTTACATAGTCAGTATATTACAAGAACACTTACATTACAATATTTTAGTGATAGATTACTTCGTCCCTTGGAACAATTCAATTAGATACCCCTAGCTCACTACCCTAATTGGAATATAAATATAGTTTAGGGAATTGTAGGTCCCTTAATCTTCATCAAAAGATGCATCCTAAATTATATATATATGTGTGTGTGTGCTTTTTTGAATTTATTTTTTTACCCATAGATATAATCCATTTTTTCACACACTGATAGTTTGTGAACTATTCCTCTGTGAACTGGCCGACTTCCTTCGTGAACCACGCTGCTCTGCATACAACCTCAATGTACCGCCTCTGCAAAATAACTCTACGTAACAATTTCATGTATTGATTTTTCTCCATGGAACAAATCCTCTTTAGGGAACTTTCTATTAAAAAATTTCTTCTAAGAACATCCTTACATGAACCATTTTCAGTTGCAGGCTTCAGTGCCCCGCAAACCCCCTTTCACAAACTGTCCCCGTAAACCACTACTCTTTATGTGGAATCCTCATCTGGAACCTATTCTCCTTCATGGTCTTGTCTTCTTGTGAAAAACTTATGTACTTCATCGAATTTATCTCATATTTCTTATCTAAGAGACCCATTTTAATGAAGGTATTAGTGCTCCTTATATAGAGAAATATATCCAAAGAATCCACTAATAATAGATTTTTCAAATCTTCAATTCAGTATGGCCTTCACCACATACAATTCATATTATATGAGCTACAGTTGTCTTGTGGACCATTTTCCTTATGCGGTCTACATACCAACTCTCTCCCTTCACAGCTTTACAAATCACCACCTCATTTTTTCAAATGAAGAGCCATTCCATGAACCATTTCCCTTCTGCATACTATGATCCTTCCTATGAACTATATGCACCCCCATTAAACATTTTTCATTCACAGTCTGTATACCATGATTCTATGAGGATGTCTCATTCTATGTAACTACTTTATCAATCTACAAACTATGTTTCACGGTCTTCAAACCATGCCGTATGGATCCCCTTTCATAAAACATTCCTTTTCCAAATGGATAAACTCCCAATTTTGAGGCCCAAAAATTTGGTAAACACTGGGAAACTATGCCACATTAAATACCTACTTCAACATATAAAAAAAATCTTGTCTTGAAAACTAATTGATCAACCTAAAGTGGATTGAAAAGAAACACAGACCAAACTTCATTTCCAACAACGAACACCCTTTGGTATAAAAATATCCCCCTCTGGTTTTCTTATAAATTTGTAGATAGATTCAAGGATGCACATTCAAAAATAAAAACCTAAGACATAAGAATAAACTCAAACAATAGCACTCTATGTCTATATAAGAAATTATCATTATAGAAAGCAATAGGGTAATCATGAATTGGATTATCCTATCTCGGAATGCTTTAATTATTTACAAGTAACCTATGACTATTTTCTCATAATGTGGAATTTTTTATCTATTCACATTCTACCACATGGTAACTCATTAAATTTCTCCCATAACAAGAAAAAAAATTCATAAAAAATTTCATTCTCCTCCTTTCAACATTCTCCATTCTTTGTAATATTGAATTTATCCATTATCCCCCATTGGAAATAAACCGAAAGACCCATATTTGAACATGGTAGAGCACAAAACACACTCCCCTTGGATCATATCACCCCCATAAACCTGCATCACCTTCCCAAACATATTAAAATAGTTCCTAAAACTTGGTAGAGGGGAAGTTTGTAACCTCCTCATGCCTGGGAAGGTGTCTGAACACTAATGTTAAACAATTGCATTTCGAACACATGTGCTGACAATGGCTTGGTTAGTATTTCATCCACTTGATCATCAGTTATAACATGACCCATTTTATTCATGCCTTGTTCAATATTTTCCTTAATAAATTGATATCTGATTTCAATGTGTTTCATATGGGAATTTTTAATAAGATTCTTTGTAAGATCAATCAAACTCTTGTTGTCACAGTGAATTATCATTGGATATTTCACATCATATCCAATATCAATTAATTGTTTCTTCATCCACAATAGTTGAGTGCAAGCCTCTCTAGAAGAAAAATATTCTACTTCAGATGTTATAATAAAAGTAATTTCCTATTTTTTACTCAACCAACCTACACATTTCTTTATAATAAAAAATGATCCACCAATTTTTGACTTTATATCAACCACATCTCCAGCCTAGTTAGCATTAGAAAATACCAATAGTTCATTATCTATTCTTACATCAATGTAAATTAAATAATTGTGAGTACCTTGACTGTACATCATGATTCGTTTAACTACCACCAAATGTTCTTCCTTCAGATTAATTTTAAAACGTGACACTAAGCATGTTTCGAAGAAAATATCTTGTTTTGTCAATTTTGGGTGTAGTAATCTTCTAATGATTCTCATATACATTGTGGGATATACAGATGTCTCATCCTTAAGTTTTTCTAGTTTTTTCCCAACCTCAATAAGATTTGACATTGGGTTGGAGTCATGCATATTGAAATTCTTTAGAAACTCTTTTTCGTACTTTTCCTATGAAATAAAAGTGTATTATTTCCTATTAATAAGTTATTGTCCTAAGAAATATGTGAGTTTACCAGTCATAGACACTTCAAATTCTATCTTCATGTGAGTAGAAAATTATTCCACTGATCCATGTATGCTTCCACCAAATATAATATCATTTACATATGCCAGTACCATTAATCGTTATTTCTGAGAATTCTTTACTTAATGTTTGTGATGCAATCATTTTTTAAATTCAATATTCTTCATATAATAATAATGTTGGGAATACCACACACGTTGTGCCTGCTTCAAACCATAGAGTGCCTTATTTAATATGAAAACCTTCATTTCATCATTATTAAAAATAAAACCCATAGGTTGTTTAATGTAGACTTATTATTCAAGATAGTAATTTAAAAAATACATTTTCACATCCATTTGATACAATTAGTATCCTATTGGAATTAATATGGAAATAAATAGTCAGATTCACTCTAGTCTATTCATTAGAGAAAATGTTTCTTCAATATGAACACCTTCTATATATGAATAGCCTTTACACACCCATCATTCCTTATTTCTGATCACATTTCCATGCTCATTAAATTTATTTTTGAAAATAAAATTCTTACCAATCACATTGTGGTTTTTAGTTCTCTTAAATAGATCCCATGTCTGGTTATTATTTATCTAACCCAGCTCTTAATTCATGTATTTAAATCATGATTCATCCTTTCCAGTTTCATTAAATGAGGATGGTTCCACAACTGATAGGAATGCTGATTGTGAATTATTTCTAATTATCCTTGTATGTGTGGGAGCTATCCAATCCCCAATGATGTTGAATTGATCAATTTTTAATCTTCAATTTCTCCTGTGAGGTTCATGGTAATTTTATTCATCCATGGATTCCTCTTCCAATTCTTTTTCTAAGTCAACATCATGATGTGATTCCTAAGAGTTTTCAATGCCTTTCTATGATTTTTTATTTGGATATATTCCATGTATATATTATTACTCATCCTCTATCACATCATCGTATAAAATCCTTATGGCATTTTTGGTTTTATCTTTAATGATATTCACATCATTGCTTTACACTATTTTTTCAAGATGATTATTGAAACATTTGTAGGATTTGTTAATCATTGAATATCTAAGAATATGCATTCATTTGAAACACGATGATACTTAACTTTATTTAAATCTTTGTTTTGGATAAAACATTTACTTTTGGAAACATGAAAATACTTCAAAGAGGTATTCCTACCATTCCACAACTCATATGATGACTTTGTTTCACCCATATAAAGACCTGTTCTGTTTTAAATATACACTGCATCTTGAACATACTCTTTCCAATAATGTTAATGGATATGACTATCAATCATAATAGTTCTAGCCATATTGTTCACATATTGATTTTTTACACTCAAAAACTAAATTTTAATGTCGGTTTCTCATAGTGGACACCCCATGTTGTATTCTATGCTTCTGCAAGTAATTTTCCAACTCAAGATATGTGTATTCTCATCTATTGTCAGATAGAAAAACATTGATTTTCTATCCAATGTCATTATTAGTAATTCAGAGATAATTGTTTATGTAATCAAGTACTTTTCATTTTCTATGTATATAAATATCACAATACATTGTACTATAATCATCCATGAAAAGGATGAAGTAACTTTCTCCATGAGTTCTGATAATATTTATTGGACCAGATTTGTGTGTATGGATGAGATCAATAATATTTGATTCCCTTTTATTCTTTGGCTGATATAAACTATAGACCAACATCCCTCATACGCAAGCATCGAAAGTCTTTTCTTATTCATGCTTCAGATTAGGGATATCCATGACTATATTTAGCATAAAAATATTTTCCATGTCTTGTTGATTGATGTTCCCCAAACATCGATGCCACAAGTTGTTTTCTTTTTCAAATGGCAGATATAAAATGTTTTCTTTACTGTTGACTTGATATAAGTTTCTACGTATTATGCAGCCTTTCATGAGAGAATTCCTTATTTTTTCCTTTACAATGAAGCCTTTTTGATTGAAAGTTACTATATGTCTTGAGTCAAAGAGTTTACTCACACAAAGAAGATTGTGATGCCACCCATCCACATAAAGAATTGCAGTCTTATTCATCTCTTTATTATCTATTTCGATGCTTCCATTTCCTTAGATCTTCAAAGCACCATTATTACCGAATCTCACTATTATATAAACCCTTTTCTAGAAATTACTTAATAGTTCTGCACTTCCTTTCATATTGGATGAGCATTCACTATTAAGAATCCAAGTGTTTCTTTTCTTTCTATCTTTAAGAGGTATTTCTTCAAGGTTGTATTTTTAAATTATCTTAATTTACTTCAATGAAATATTTCATTGAGTTAATGATAAATATGTATTTTAAGATATCTTTTTCATGCACACTTTTTCATCATACTCACAATGTTCTTCCAGAGAAGAAAACCTGTTTGTAAGAGAAAACCCATCTCGTTGGTGAGTTTTGACTTGTCTTGGAGTTCTATATGAATTTTCATGTCATTACTCTTCTTGAAATCAGTATCATTATGGATATTGTTAGAAAAATGAAAACAATATCCATAAAAAAAAATTCTTCTATATGAATTAGGATATGAATTCCCTCTCATTCATTGAATTCCTAGATCATCCTTATTCAAATAGATCCTTGCCTTCTCATAGTATTACATGGTATCCCCTAGATAACTACAGAATTGTAATTTCATAAGTGTAATTTTTTCTCACTTATATTCCTCCTCATGTAAACTACCATAAGAAGATTGTTTTTCTTCCTATCATATTAGAAAACTCAAGGATAATTTTTAGTTCTTATTTCAGTGTGATTTGAGACATTATTTGTTTGTACTTTAGGAGTCTTTACGATAAGTCCAACTATCATCGTGCCTTTATTTTGGCCCATTTTTTCTAATATTATCTGTTTTAGCATCACAACCACTTCCGATGTTTCCCATGTATGTGGGTCTTTGATCATTAAGATTTGTATCAACTCCAATTGAACCACACATAGCTCTCTCTAGATGTTTAGAATCTGATAACATTCCAAACCAAATTTTCTTCTTTGTTTCTTTTGAATGTTATTCACTTTCAAGATTACTCCTAAGAGTAATGATTTCTTCTTCAAGTCCCTTAATTGTTTTGGACTACTCCTCCATTATATATATGAGATAATATATGACTTTTTCCTATTATTCAATTCTATGAAATTGGTCAACTATATCTTCTGATCTTTCAAAATTTGTTGATTATTCCTTTACTATTTACTCAATTCAAACAATTTAATCTTCCTATAAATCAATATATTTGAATGACACTTCAAAAACTTCTCACCACTTCATTCATCTCTTAAATTCATTCTCAATAATACCAGAATAATCCATAATTAGAAACTTGATATCAGAATCAGTGGTCAACTGATTATATCTATCTTTATCTCTTACTAGTTCAGATTTTTCAACAGTATCCATCATGGAATCAAGGATTCCAGATTTAAATTCTTGTTATTCTTCCTCAAATAATTTATTTTCATCATCTTTTTCTTCAGAGACAAAACTCTTTCATCACAATTTATTTCTATATTTAATGTATCCCATTTTGAAAAAAAAATTCTGAGGTTTTTCATGTTTCTAGCTTCATATAATTCATCATAAAAAACAATCCAGAGGTAACTTGCCTTCAAATTTTCATTTCACCTTTTTGAATTTCTTGGTAATGAGAGAATGAAGTTTATTTTACTCATTATCTTCATCAACACTACATCAAAAAATTTCAGTTTTTTCTATGGCTTGGAATTCCATTTCCTAGTTAACTCAAGTCCATAAATATTCAAGGTTGACTCTCATTTTATATGCTACAAGACTACTCAGTAGATCATCCAAATAAAGTTTACAAAGATCTCTTTCCTCAAGGGTTGACACCTTTGAATTGTAAATAGGTATAAGTCCTCTCAATATTTTCTTTACAATATCTATTTCTTTTATTTGTTCACAAATTCTTCATATTTCTCTAACAACTTTATTAATTTGATTGAAAAAGGTATCTATATTATTATTAGGAATAATTTTAATATCATCAGACTAATTGTGAAAAACTTGTAATTTTTCCTTATTAATTTTTTTCACATTCATAAATATTCTTCAATTTTTTGCACATAGATTTTAGAGAATTAAAACTCTTAATGTTTAGATAAATTTGATCTGTCAGAGCTACAAGTAAGAAATTATGAGCTTTGGTATCTAAATCAACCATTTTCCTATTTGTGTCAGTCATAGAAAGTAATGTTGCATCAGTTACTAGAATTCCTTGAGAAGTTGAAAAGTGTAATTCCATTCTAGGATATCGTAGATGGGACCTCGTCCTATTTTTCCAAATCAATAATTTAATTCCATCAAAGAGGGTGACTCTGTTGACATTTACTTAATTCTCCATGATAGAAAAGAAATAATGATTTAACACTTGTAACCTTTACACTCTGATACCTCATAAAGGACCTTGGAACACCCTAAGAAGGGAGGGGTGAATTAGGGTGTTAAATATTTCTTATAATGAGATGTATCTTGATCCCACATTAGTAGGAACCCGTTAAAATTTTTTGATGAGAACAAGAAATAAAAAACAAACACATGTAATGAAGCGACACATCAATTTTACTTGGTTAAACACTAATGGATAGTCCAAGGACCATACACCGATATTATTTCTATCATACCAAAATCCACTAATCCTCACTCATTTTAGGGTAAAAATGATTCATCATAGTAACTCTATGCCGAACACACTACTTTTAAAATATTTTGGGATAACTCACTACATCTCTTGAAACACTTCTGTCTTCTCCCCCTAACTCACTGCCTTGAGAGGAATCCAAACATAGTTTATAAACTTGTAGGTCCCTTAATCTTCATTAAATAATGCATATTCAACATCATATAGATTATTTGTTGATTTCCTGATTTTACCCATATATATAATCAAACTTTCTACACATTTATAATTCACAAACTGTTCCACTATGAACTCTCCTACTTCATTCATGAACTACACTACTCCACATACCAACTTCGCATAATTCCTATGCAACCCGCCTCCGCGTACCGCTTTCACATACCTCTTATTATCCATAGACCAAATCCTCTTCCATGTACTATCTACCAGGAACCATCTTCTAAGAACTTACTTATGAGATCTATTTTCCTTTGTGGGCTTTAATTCCCCACAAAACCCATTTACAGACTGTCTCTGTGGACCAATTCTTTTTTCGCAAAAAACTCCTCGCAAACCTATTCTATTTCATGGAATTTTCTACCCACGAACCAATTCTAGACTTCACTGAATTCTTCCAGAATATACAATCAAAGAGTCTCATTTTTTTATGGGATTAGTTATCCTTATATAATAAAATAGATCGGCCAAATCCTATAATCCGATATTTCCAAAATCATCGATGTGGTAAGACCTTCACCGCATACCATGCATTTATTATGACACGCAGTTTACCCATGAACCATTTTCTCTACACGATATATCTAACTCCTTTATCCCTTTGTGGATTCAAAAATAACTACCTTATTTTCATAAATGACGAGCCATCATGAAATCCATTTTTCTTCCGCATACTTCAATCCTTAAACAAACCATATCTGTCCCAAAAACCTTTTTTCATTTTTGGTCTATGTACTATACTTCTATATGTAAATCCCATTCCGCGTAAATCCCTTATTGATCTAAAAATTGTGTTTTGTGGTCCGCAAACTAGTCTTTGCAAACTCCTTTGCATCAAACCTTCCATTTTCCAAAAGGAAAACTCCCAACATTAAGGCACACAAAATTTTTAAACACTGGGAAACTCTGCCACCATAAGCAGCTTCTTCAGCATGTATGGTAAGAATACTTTTCATAAAAACTTATTGATATACCAAATAGAAATTGGCAACAAAGACAAATCATAATCTATTTCTAGCAAATAACACCCTTGGGTCCAACACCTTTAGGTATTTCTTGAACCGATTACCAAATATTTTATAATTAATATATATAACATCTCATGAGATAACAATTTAAGTCCCTATAAAATTTTAAAATTTTCTATTTAATATATAATATGTTTTAAAATTTCCATTCTCAAAGAATAATTTTAAATTTCACAAGTGATAATTTTTAATATCTCCATAATAATCTCAAGATAAGTATATAATTATTTAATATAATTATTTGATAATTCTGAGTTACTACCTTTAAATAATATCTTATCATTTTTCTATAATGGTTAGTAATTATAAAACAAAAAAATCGTGAAATAAAATGAAGATAGAACAAACATTCTATCTTAGAACTTTTCCCCCATAAAAAACTGCACTTAAGAAAAAAAAGAGAGAGGGGGGGGGGGTTCTTCTACACATGGAAACTAGAAGAATAGCCTAGATTGTTCAAAGAAGAGCTCCCAAATATTCGAAAATTGAGTTATAGGATTCTTGATATCAAGATAATATCGAAACTAAAGGCAGTAAATATTTGGGTTTTTTTAAAATAATAAATGGTGTGTTAATTTATAGTATTAAAACCCCAAAATAAAATAATCATGTAATTTATTCATGATTTGATTCCTAAAAGAAGAGTTTGTAAAGAATTCAAAAATATTGGTTATGAAATTAAAGAAGTAAAAATAATTATATCCCCATGCATCTAAACATTAAAATAAAAAACTATTATAGTTTCAAGATGGTAAGATGAGAATTAAAACCATGGTCAGAATTTACCTTTAGGAAAAATAGTGTGTTGTATAGGTTTAACATGCTTTTACCCTCACACAACTCATAACACTCATTTGTGGGTAAAAGGTTTATCCATACAGTGGTCATGCGCTCATTCGTACACCTATAAGACTCTAGATTACTCTTACAGATTAGTTATTAATTTGAAGCTACCATTAGACAACTCAAACCTAACCTTATGCAGTGAATGTTGAACCTTACACACTGTTTAAAAATTCAAGGTTACCTTTACCTAGATTTTAAAAATAAGAATACATATATGTAGATGGTATTTAACCTTATATAGACTGTTTTATCAATTTAAGGGTAGAAAAAGTTTAAAATTATTACATGTTCACTTAATGGACTTATAAATCATAAACAAAATTGGTTCTAAATAACATTTAATACTAAAAATTTTACAGTTATTTCCCTCTAATGACTTATTGTCCTTGAGAAGGGTCTCTTGAATCCCTACTCAAATAGCCCCAGGTCATTGAGTTCATACATCAGATTCCTGATCCCAAATATCAAAATGAATCTATCCATGCTCCCAAATGAATATGAAAAGTGTCTTTTTAATTCCTCATAATACCTCCTCGTTCATATTTTTAAACCTTATCAAGTTCACCTAAAATGATGCATCATCCTCCATCTCAAATTCCTCATAGTTGATCATATGCATAGGATTAGGCATGTACATTAGAAGCTGAGAAACATTGAACACATCCTGAATACCTAGATATCTTGGAGAAAGATCCAAATGGCAGTCCACTATATTTATGTGCCCATTATTTTTGGATGGTCTAACAAATAAGGGTGTTTGTAACACCCCGAGATTTTATGAGAAATATTATTTTTAATTACTTTGTTCTCTTATGTTGTTCGCTACACCAAGATTATCATGTACTATACGCAACACCGTATTAGCTTACAGCATACGCAAAAACTATTCTAGGCTTGTGTTGCATGCCAGATCAACCTTCCTCGATAGTGTGGGTTTTACACAATACCAAGTTTCACTAAATAATATATTATTATAATATTATTATGAACTAGCCGTCATGAATATTAAAAACCGAATTTTTCTGAAAACGTTCAATTTATGATGAATAGTGAAAACACATGGTTACAATTTAAAAACCGAATTTTTATATAAACAAAAATTTATTTTATTTAAATTTATTTTAGGTCAAAATATATTCTTAATACCTATATAAGCTCAATGTAATCCATTGGAGTAATTTTATAATATTATAGATACATAAAAAATTTATTGAACTTTATACCGTCTTTTACCCACCTCCTAGGAGCATTTGCAATTGTACATAAAACATAATTTTACCACTTCTACGAGTTGAATTTCAAAAATACAAGATAAAGGGTTAATATCAAGGAGTAAAATGTGGTTCAATAAGTTAAAAAATATTTTTTGGTGAATAGTATCTTTTTACTTTTATTTTCCACAGTTAAAAGTAAATAGGGAAATTAAGGGTAAAGATGATATGATTATTACCATAACACATGTACTAATTCTATTTGATAAGTTTAATTTGACCAGAAACAACCTTAGGAAAAAAATATTTCTCTTTAGGTCCACTTGGATTACATTAGGACACTTATTATTATTTTATTTAAATAAGAGTTAAAAGAGTTAAAATCATTATTTAATAACTAAAACATTTTTAATATAGGATTATACATAAGATAAATTAGACTATAAATCTTTATTAGAGAGATACAAGTATTTACTACATAATGGTATTTTATTTATAATTTTTAGACCTTAAATAATTTAATTTATTTATGAGACAATGATGATGTAGTAATTACCTTATTAATGAAATATTAACATAATTGATGTTATAAATACCCAAATAAATGTAATTTGAGACTTTTCATGAATTAAAATAATTTTATAGGTTAATATGACATGTTTTTATTGATTTATTTATCTTTTTTTGAACTAATCTTGCTTTTATGAATTTAAAAAAAATCAATTACCAAATAGTGTCAAAATTGATATAAAATAGTTTTTAAACAAAATATTATTTTATTAATTGTTATTATTTTACTAAAAATATATATTTCGGCCAAGTGACATATATAAGGTTATAAATATTAATAATGATACACTTGGGGTTATTTTGGCTTGTTATATTAAATTTAGTAACCATATAGTGTAAGAAAACAAGAAGACACGGTAAAAGTTAAATTATTTTGCTTAGAGTTAAATCTAAATGATAAGGTTAAAATAGTAACTTAACTTTTATAAAACCTATTGGTTGAAAGGCTATCGACCCATACCCACATTAGCTTATAAATAAGTCACTTTGGAGCCATTATAAACAGAATATGACTTTATTATAAAACAATATTTTAATTTTTTCCTAAAGTGCCCCTCTCCTCCCTTATAAAAGGGCACATCCTCCCTCTTCTCTTCACAAACTTTTGAGCCGTCAAGCTCACAAATCCCCTTTCCATTTCCCTTATCAACTTCCCTAGAAACATTATAGAGGTTCATGTCTCCTCAAAATACCAACTCTAGTGCCTTAAAAGGATGCTTAAAAGAGGTGCGTCGAAAAAGAGGTAATCTATTCTACTGATTCTTTCAAGATTTCATTCTTCTTAAACTTCTTCTTATTTAGCTGCATCATTATAAAGTAATAACATCAGTATAAATAATATACTGATATGTTATTATAAATATTAAACAAACCCATTTTTCCTTCTATCCGTCCTACGGAAAATGAAATCACTGCGCGTGCGTACGTAAGGAATACCGTCGTCACGCCGTGGTGTAATTTGTTTTTCCACCACCACTATACTTGGATGGGTATAATGGTGTAAAGAATAACTATATATGGTTATTATAAAATCATAATAATTCTAAGATGTTATATCATCCACTCCAATTCAATTCAATAAATATGGGAACAATATCATCGCCTGTGCGTACGTACGGATTACCGTCTCCACGATGCAATGAGATTAATTATTCATGTTAACCATACAAAAATGATTATAAAGTATATATAATGAATAATAATTAAATATATGACATAATGAAGCTAATGGGTTTATGTATATATATATATATATTTTATCTACTTACTTCCATTCAAGTCAATAAGGAAAGGAAAACAGTGTTCGTGCGTACGTATGGCCTACCGTTTCCATGAACGGTGTATTTCATTTCATTCATCTATCTATTATATATATATATATAGAATATTTATGATATAAAAATCTTGATTTAAATTCTGTAAGTAAGTAAATCATGATAAAATTAATAATAATATCAAGAACAACAAGTCCAAACACGTACGATAAATAAAACGATTTTACCCAAAACACTGCTTTAGCATGGAATTTACAAAAGAACGGGTAATATAAAGTCATAAGTGAACCATATATGATATCATAACAATGAATATGATTCACTAATAATTCAATGACATTATTTAAATCATCATACAGGAGGTTCGGATACGTATGAATCATATTGGACCTAAGGTAAGGGATAATTATTCCAATCTCGTTCTTATCGGAGATTGTTTATTCGTAAGTATTTACTGGGGTTATGTTTATCACCTATATCCATGTTTTCTGAAAATTGTTTCATAAAATTATTACTATTCTTCCATATATTATTAAAGTCATTTTTACCATTTTCATACTTTTACCACAAGGTATGGAAGGAATCTTTCTTTTTTTACCATACGAGGTAATTTTTGACTTTTCCGACAAAAGTATGAGAAGAATGTTTTTTTAATTTATACAGAGTGAACGGATTTTTACGATTTAATAACACCTAATTTTCATGAATCTTCCTCTACAATATTTCATGATTATTTTCAACAAAATCGTTTTCTTTTAATAGTGAATGGAATTTTGTGAAAAGAAAATGATTTTTTAGAAGAAGGGATATTTTCTTCAAGAATTCATTTCAAGTGTTTTGTCAAAACTATTTTCCATCTAAGATGACATTATTTAGTATGATTATGTTTCAAGTATAATGTATCTATTATTTACTTTGTTTTATTCTTCTTATGATGAAATGATATCCATTTTTTTATATGGATCACGTTATGATGGGATGAGTTTTATGAAACCCATTTTATTCTTTGGGTTGTTATGAATGATGTATGTTAATTTTTTGGAACACGAAAAAATTATTTCATTATGAGATGGGTCGGACCTATATCTCCCTCCAATGAATTGGGTAAAGATTTATATCTCATGAGATATAAATGGATGTAATTGTAAGTTAATCTAGTTCAGTGATACAGGACTGGAACGAGGAGTGAACTCGATTCAGAAAGTGACTTTGTCCACAAAGATGGTCTTTGCAACAATGCCTTGGATACTCTGGAAAACCTATCATGTGAATAATGGGTTTCCACAATTACATGTTTTATTCTCATGCTATTTTATCATGATTGATGTTCCTTTATAATATATGCCTTACGTACTTCCAATATTTATGTCTTTTCTCATGATTTTGATGTTTAGATTTTATGTTTATGTTTTTTCTTTCAAATGTTTATGAATTGTTTTATGTTCTCTATGTCTACCCTTACTAAGAATTTGATCTCACCCTTTTTATGTTTTCTTATTCCCCAGGATATAAATAAAGGTTTTAGGAAAAAAGGGATGATCTTTATGGGAGATGTTGAAGATATTACACCACGATTAGAAGATTATGTTCAAAGTTTCCAAAGGCACTAAACTATTACGATCCTTTGGTGTCTGTTTCTGTTATTTATTAGGTATTATGCAAAAGTAATGTAATGTATATGTACATCAAGTACGGGTCTCTAAATTTGGTATCAGAAAAAAAGTTTAGGTAACCTTTTGAAACTAGTATGTGAAAACTTTAGTGAGATCCCTAGATATATTTATAAGGTATGTCTAGAGATTTTCCTAATGTTAAGTATAAGTATAGGTTATAGTCCTAGAAATAAGGTAACGATATTATAATAAAACCTAAGATGTTAGATATTGAAGGTACTCCCCCTTGATTATGATTTTTTCCTCTCACACTATTCTTTTTGGGTTTTAGACGATGGCTGGAATCCAAAGGAACCATATTGATCAATGTAATGGACAATGCAATGATTGTCCTCCTGAACAAACCAATGTTATTAGAGATGGAGTTCAAAATCTTATTTTTATACTTACACAAGCTATGAATCATTCTATTCTTCCAAATGAGTAGATAAGTGAACAATATTTTATTGAGTCCTTCATGAGGAAACATCCACCTTATTTCAATGGGTCTTCTGATCCACTTGTTGCTGAACAATGGATCAGTACCATTGAAAAGATATTTTTTATACATGGATATTCAGAACATGAAAAATTCATTTTAGCTATTTACTGTTTAGAAGGTGAAGAAGACCATTGGTGGACTGTAATTAAGAATACAAGTCCCCAAAATGAAATTGAATCCATGGAATGGAACGAGTTCAATAACTTGTTTTTCAATAAGTACATCCCTTGTATTCTTCAAACCAAGATAGAGAAGGAGTTCCTTGAGATTAAGCAAAATAATGATGAATCTGTTGGTATATACGAGGCGAATTTTGCAAGCATTGAAAGGTATATATATGGATTTATCATTCAACCTAAAAGTAAAGTTGATCGATTCTTAAGTGGCTTAAAATCAAGTCTTCGAAGTGCATTAGCTATAAGAGACTTCAGTAGCTATAATGAAATTTTGCGTTGTGATATCAAGGTAGAAATGTATGTTGGTGTTATATATACATCGCATGGTTTTGACAAGACAAAAAGGATGGAGTTCATGGAAAAATCTCAAAATAATGGTGAAAGAAAGACGAATGTTTCTTTATGTTCAATGTGTGGAAAGGAGCATGGTGGAGATTGTCTTAAAGGTACTAGAAACTATTTTAAGTGTGGAAAATAAGGTCATCGAGGAGCTGAGCGTCGAATTAATGGGAAAAAGGTAGCTAATGATGCGAATAGAGAAAAGACTACAGAGAATTCACCACTAACACTTCAATGCTACATGTGCAAGGAAATGGGGCATTATGCTAATCAATTCCCTAATCCATGGGTTAATGATGATCGACCTCAACAACCTGTTAAGGTAATGGAAAAAGGTAAGTCACATGCGATCACTATTTGCGATGTTGAATATGACGACAATGTGGTGGAATGATAAAGTGTTTATGTAATTGGATTCCAAAATAATGTTGTAGTATCGTGGAATATTTGAATATTTATGTATTGGTCTATTGGGGTTTTTAATAATTTTTTGGTACTAGTAACCATGAAAAGTGATTGAAATATTTTTGGAAAATAGATGATATTCACATAATGAATGGATAAGGATAAAATAATATTTTTTATAGTATTCATGAGCTCAAGACTAGTACAAGGACAAAGTGATATCATGGTTTGAGTATACAAAATTTTGGGATTTTGGTATGTGGAAAGATTTAAATTTTGACAGCATTCATGTTTTCACTAAGGTTCAATGGTTATTCATTTTTCAAGAGAATACACGATTATGGTATTCACATGTTTATAATGTAAACAAAAAGATATATCTTGTGATATGAGGGATAAATGATGGTATTCACGTTCTTGTTATATGAACTTTTTAGTAATCGTTCTCTTTATAATTTGAGTTTAGAAAGAAGTATTTTGGATAAGTCCTAAGGTTGGAATGGATTAAGTTGAACATCAAATAGTATTGTTTAAGGTTAGAACTTTTTTTTTGATTTTATTTCATGAATGTTATAATAGTATAGCTAAGAAAAGGTACAACCTGCATAATGGATGAAAACCCATCGCGTCGGGCAAGGTTGCGGGAATCGAACACACAACCGAAGTGCGACAGGTCTTTATCACCATCCACTGGCCAATAGAAAGTCCAAGGTTAGTAGAAACTAGTTTTATTTTATTAAGAGGTATGGTAGATGAATTATAAGTCCATTTTTGGAACCATATATGATTAATCTCACCATATATGGACTTATATATATTTAATAACTTTTGCTAACCTTAGATTTGAGACAGATGGAATGACCTATCATTCTATCACATGATCTGTTAACACTTCGCGAATGACAAATTCAACTTTATTTCTTCAAGAGATGAAGTGGAAATTGTTCAAGGCACGAACAATGGTGAGATTGTACCAAAATCAAGTAAGTATTTCTTTTAATTCAACAATTCTTCAACATCAGGGAAATGATCTTGAGAACTAAAAATGTTGTCCAATTAACCTCATTCCTGATGAATTATATGGTACCTTAAATCATCACAAATTTATGGCTTTGTGATTGATGGCCTTTTCATAGCCATGTTCTTTACCACTCTCTATTAGAACATGATGGTTATATTTCTCTTCCATATCCATATTTTCACCTATGTTGTCCTATGTGGAAACCCAGTGTTGAGTTACCTTGGGTACCGCTATAATTCTAACTTCCCTTTTTAAAATGAATTTTTACTATTACTTTTTACATTGTGGGTTTCTATGAATGAAACTTTCTACTTGTAAACCACGTATAACCCTGACGAATTTTGAGGGCGAAATGCATTTTAAGGGGGTAGAATGTAACACCCCGAGATTTTATGAGAAATATTATTTTTAGTTAATTTGATTTCTTGTGTTGTACGCTACACAATGATTTGATTTCACTATACGGAACACGTTATTAGCTTAAAATATATGCAAACACAATTCTAGGCTTGTGTTGCACGCCAGAGCAACCTTCCTCGATAGCATGTGTTGTACGCAATACCGAGTTTCACTAAACAATATATTATTATAATAATATTTTGAACTAGCCATTATGAATAGTAATACCCACTTTTTGTAATTCTATAAATTTTATATTTCAAAATGGACTTTGTTTTTGGATTCGTAATATCGAAATTAGCCTCATGTGAATTTTTTGTATTTTTCTGAAAACTTTCAATTTTTGATGAATAGTGAAAACAATGGGTTTTTACTTAAAAACAGACTTTTTATTTAAATAATAATTTATTTTATTTACATTTATTTTAGGCAAAAATAGATACATAATACCTATATAAGTTCCATGTAATCCATTTGAGTAATTTTATAATAATATAGATACATAAAAAATTTATTGAACTTTTTACCGTCTTTTAGCCACCTCCTAGGAGCATTTGAAATTGTACATAAAACATAATTTTACCGCTTCTGTGAGTTGAATTTTGAAAATCCGAGAGACACAGTTAATATCAAGGAGTGAAATGTGGTTCAATAAGATAAAAATAATTTTTGGTGAATAGTAACGTTTTACTTTTATTTTCCATGGTTAAAAGTAAATAGGGTAATTAAGGGTAAAAATGATATTATTATTACCCTAACACATGTCCTAATTCTATTGGATAAGTGTAATTCGACTAAAACCAACCTTAGGAATAAAATATTAACCTTTAGGTCCACTTGGATTAGATTAGGACACTTATTATTATTTTATTTAAAGAAAAGTTAAAAGAGTTAAAATCAATGTTTAATAACTAAAACATTTTTAATATAGGGTTATACATAAGATAAATTCGACTATAAATATTCATTAGAAAGATACAATTATTTCCTACATAATGGTATTTTGTTTATAATTTTTATACATTAAATAATTTAATTTATTTATGACACAATGATGATGCATTAATTACTTTATTAATGAAAGATTAACATAATTGATGTTATAAATACCCCAATAAATGTAATTTGAGACTTTTTAGGAATTAAACTAATTTGATAGGTTAATATGACATGTTAGTATGGATTTAATTAACGTTTTTTGAACTAATAATTCTTTTATGATTTTAGAAAAAATCCATTACCAACTGGAGTCAAAATTGACATAAAATACTTTTTAAAACAAATATTATATTAATAATTGTTATTCTAATACTAAAAATGTAAGGTTAATCCAAATGACTTAGATAATGCTATATATGTTAATAATTATCCATTTGGGGTTCTTTTGTCTTGTTATAGTAAATTGATTAACCATATAGTGTAAGAAAACAAGAAGACACCGTAAAGGTTAAATTATTTAACTTAGATTTAAATCTAAATGATAAGGTTAAAATAGTAACCTAAACTTGTATAAAACCTATTGGTTGAGATTATTTCGACCCATACCCACTTTAGCTTCTAAATAAGTCACTTTGGATCCATTATAAACTGAATATGAATTTATTATAAAATAATATTTTATGTTTTTCCTAAAGTGCCCCTCTCCTCTCTTATAAAAGGGAACCTCCTCCCTCTTCTCTTCACACAATTTTCAGCCTTCAAGCTGGGCCAAAACCTGACCATTTCCCTTCTCAACTTCCCTAGAAAAATTATAGAGGTTCTTTTCTCCTCAAAATACCAACTCTAGTGCCTTAAAAGGATGCTTAAAAGAGGTGTTTCGAAGAAGAGGTAATCTCTTCTACCGATTCTTACAAGTTTTCTTTCTTATTGAACATCTTATTCCTTAGTTGTGTTATTATAATTTAATTACATAATTATAACTAATATACTGATATGTTATTATAAATATTAAACAACCCCATTTCACCTTCTATCCATCATACAGAAAATGAAATCACCGCGCGTGCGTACGTACGGAATACCGTCTCCACGTCGTGGTATAATTTGTTTTTCCACCACCACATCACTTGGAAGGGTATAATGGTGTAAAGAATAACTATATATGGTTATAATAACATTATATGGATTCTGAGATATTATATCATCTACTCCAATTCCCTTCAATAATTATGGGAACGATATCATCGCTCGTGCGTACGTATGGATTTCTGTCTCCACGACGTGATGAGATTCATTCTCAATTTTAACCATTCAAGAATGATTATACATTATATATAATGAATAATAATGAAATATATGACATAATTAATCTAATTAATTTATGTATATATATATATTTCATCTACTTACTTCCATTCAAGTCAATAGGGAAAGGAAAACAAGGTTCATGCGTACGTACGCCCTACCGTCTCCATAAACAGTGTATTTCATTTCATTCATCTATCTATTATATATATATACTGAATATATATATGATATATAAATCATTATTTAAATTCTAGAAGTAAGTAAATCATGATATAAGTAATAATAATACCATGAACAACAACTCCAAACACATACGATAAATAAAACGAGTTTACCCAAAATGCTGCTTTAACATGGAATTTACAAAAGAACGGGTAATATAAAGTCATAATTGAAACATATATGATATCATAACAATTAATATGATTCTTTAATAAGTCAATGACATTATTTAAATCATTATATATGAGGTTCGGAAACATATGAAGCATATCATACCTAAGGTAAAGGATAATTATTCCAATCTCATTCTTATCCGAGATTGTTTATTCGTAAGTATTTACTGGGGTTATGTTTATCATCTATGTCCATGTTTTCTGAAAATGATTTCATAAAATGTTTAATATTATTTTATATATGTTTAAATCCATTTTTACCCTTTTCTTACTTGTACCATATGGTATGAAAGTAATCTTCCTTTTGTTTACCATACGATGTACTTTTTGACTTTTCCGAAAAAAGTACGAGGAAAATGTTTTTTTAACTTATACGGTGTGAATGGATTTATATGGTTCCATAAAGCCAAATTTTCATGAAGCTTCCTCTAAAATATTTCATCAGTACTTTCAACAATATCCTTTTCTATTAACGGTGAATGGCATTTTTTGAAATGAAAATGATTTTTTAGAAGAAAGGATATTTTACTCAAGAATTCATTTTAAGTGTTTTGTCAAAACTATTTTCCATCTAAGATGAAATTATTTAGAATGATTAAGTTTCAAGTATAATTTATCTGTTATTTACATGGTTTTATTCTTCTTATGAAGAAATGATATCCATTTGTTTTATATGGATTACATTATGATAGGATGATGTTTATAAAACCCATTTTATTCGTTGGGTTGTTATGAATGATGTATGTTTATTTTGTGGCACAAGAAAGAATGATTTTATTATGAGATGGGTGGGACCTATATCTCCCTCCAATGCATTGGGTAATGATTTATATCTCATGAGATAGACATGGATGGAACGATAAGTTAATCTGATATAGTGATACAGGACTGGAACGAGGAGTGAACTCGATTCAGAAAGGGACTTTGTCCACTAAGATGGTATTGGCAGCAATGACTTGGCTACTATGGAAATCATATCATATTATTAATGGATTTCCACAATTACATGTTTTATTCCCATTATATTTTATCATTATTGGTGTTCCTTTATGATATATGACTTACGTAATTCCAAGATTTATGTCATTTCTCATGATTTTGATGTTTAGATTTTATGTTCATTTTTTTTCTTTCAAATATTTATGAATTGTTTTATGTTCTCTATGTTTACCCCTACTGAGCATTTGAGCTCACCCTTTTTATGTTTTCTTTTCCCCAGGATATAAAGAATGGTTTTAGGTAAGAAAAAGAAAGGGAAGATCTTTATGGGAGATGTTGAAGATCTTTCACCAAGATTAGAAGATTATGTTTCATGTTTCCAAAAGCACTAAACAATTACAGTCCTTTGGTATCTATTTTTGTTATGTATTAGGTATTCCTCAAAAGTAATGTAATTTCTATGTACGTCAAGTATTGGTCTCTACGGTGTTATCTTTCCCTTCTTCTCCAATCTCTAATTACCTATTAGAGGTGTCACTTAAAATAAAATGAATCCTCCCAAAACAAACTGCAAGGTTCCCATCTCCAATTTTCATACATTAACTTCATGCTATGAGTGGTTACTGGCCACTTCCAATGTATATTCACTCTTTCATAGGTACCCTATACCATTATTGATCAGATAATTGATTACTCACCCACCTTATTCCAACACAGTAGTGAGAAACATGGTTGAAAATATGGATCCACAAAAGGTACCATTTGAATAGAATCCCTGAAAAATATAATTCCACACAAAAAAATAAAGGATAATTGATCATACCAAGCTTCAAAAAAGTCCCATACATATATTAATAAGATATATTTTACTAATTAGATCATCATTTCTGACTTTCCATCAGTTTGTGCATGATACTTCATACATAATTCCAGTTGGGTACCAAAATCCATATATAATCCATTAAAAAATCATTATATTAAATTAATTTATTTATTAGAAACAATCCTCAAAGGAGCTCTATGAAAATGAAAAATATCTTGTACCTACAACTCCCCAAACTCATCCACTAAAAGTTTCTATCATACCACTAAAAAATGAGCCAGTTTCATTAACTAATGAACTATCACCCAATAACATCACGTCTCTTCTAGGTGCTATGTATCCTAATCATAAATTTCATCTTCATGTTATTACAATTTTATATTGGTATTGAAAGTGAATTAATAAAACCAAAAGGAAAATGATGTGAATCATGTAACCTCTTAAATATATTTTTTTGTGAAACAATTCTAATGACACCCCCTTCATAACATAATACAAGATTTAACGTCGAATGTATGGGTATATCTTCATATACCCATGACACACTATCTACTTTGAAGTTTGAGAGCCTCTCATCACCAAATATTTAAAGCAATATGGAACAATAACTATTCCATCCATATAGATAATGTCGTTAATGTTTAAGGACTATCATGAAATAGAAACATCTCCCACAAAGAACTAATGAATCACTACACACTCAGGGTCTAACTCAAGGCTCGTTTTCATATGGTCCACCAAAGAGGGGATGATAATCAAACGAATTCATGTTATAAATCCATGAACCTAATATGAATTCATAATCCATTCAACCATAATACTCACTATACACTATTCCTCATACAAAACATGCTCTCTAGGATCTTGTATCTCTGGTATTTTTATACTAAGATAATATTCAATGAAGTTACCCTTCTATACAACATAGGCTATATTAGATTTAAATTCATGGTGATAATCCACCCAATGTCACTACCTAATATTGATATCCCATTGAGATATGATATATCACAAGCTCTTAGGGTTCGTGTAGATGAAAAACCTCTCACCAAAGAGATAGTGCTAGAAACACTTCATAACATACACCACTATTTCCAAATCCTATTTATGCATTAGGTAGTCCTACCCATGGTGTCATAGCTGATGTAAACCATAAGAAACCACATGATACCCCTATAACAATAGAACTCATAACCCAAAACCTAAGGAATCATTGTACACTTTGTATCCAATTCAATGCTATTGAAGGCTATAGTTGGGGTTTGTCTTAGTGGTAAGCACCCCTTAAATCTACATGAAAAATGGGGGTTCAAATCTCATTGGGCTTAGGTACTGTAGCGTACTATAGCAGCGGTGATATTGTAGCTACGATAGGCACTATAGCAGTGGAAGGTCACTGTAGCGGTGGCAGAGCACTGTAGTAGTGGTGGGTACTATGCAGTACTGTAGCAGCGCAGGTACTGTAGTAGTACTATTCACAGAATGGGATTTGGGCCAAAAAAATGGGCCTACGGGTCATGTAATGGGATAAATTCCCACTGGGCCTTCGGGCTTTGTAATGGGTCTCCCTCTACCTAGTTAAAGAGGTCGTTGCTTTGATTTAATAATAAATGAGGCTTTGGCCCCATCCTTTTAAAAAAATGCTATTGAAGTTTAAAAACTAGAACTTTCATCAATCTACTATTCGGCTTTAGGAAGACCTCTTCACACTGATTGAACCCCAAAATATTCACCCCCTTTATTTTTCTTCATTTTCATTGATGATTCAAAATGGTAAAAGTATAGGTTAAAGCATCAATAGTACCCCTTAAGCATAAGAAAAATATTGATCCCAAACATGTTTTAGGGATGTTCCCAAGACATCTCGACCTTTAATTTCTTTGGGTTTACTAAAATTATTACCTCATATATCACATTCTCAAGGAATTCCACCTCATGAATCTAGAAGTTTAACTTTATTAATTTTTACATATAAATGTTGTGATTAAAGTGTCCTCAATATAGTCTCAAGGTTCCTCTCATTAATTCCTAATGAATTATAGTATATCAAAATATCTTCCATGAATACAAGGATTAAAGAGTCAATATATGGATTGAAATCCAATTCATGTGATCCATGAACAATGATAGAGAAATTTTATACCCAAATAATTGACAAGATACTCATATTGTCTATATCTAGTCCAAAACATTTTCCATTGAATGTCCTCTTCTCCAACCCATAAATGATATATGCCTGTATGAAGATTGATCTTGGAGAACTACTGAGATTACTATAACTAATCAAACACACCATCAATCATAGTTAATGTTTATTTTTTTTCAATATCACTTGATTTAACTTCCTATAGGGCACATATATCCATAGAATACTATTTATCCTCATGGAAAACAACAATTGATCACCCCAATGTGATGTGATCAGTCTAATGAATCCCTTCATATCCAAATCCCTATATTCGCCATCCCTCAACATAGTTGGTTCCATATGATATGGAGGAACCAATATTGGTTGTTCCCTAGGAACAATATCACCCTCAATCTCAATTCCTCTTTCTATAAGAATACATGATAAGTTGCCTAGAAATAATTTCAAATAATGATCCACTACTAGAGGATAAGTAGAGGGGGTGCTACTGATTCCATTAAAATATCCAAGCCTACTACTTGAACAATGATATCTCCAAATAGACTCGGGTTTTGGTCCCATCTTGCTAGATTTCATATCCCATTCACCAGTCATTATGAACTTCTCTCCCTTAGGTAAATGAATTATACCCATCACCAGTAACAATTGATGTGAGCCTCATAGACTGTATGCCAATCCATATAAAAGACCACATCAAAGTTAGTTATCTTAAGGATCATAAATTCCTAGAAACTTCCATAACTTAAAGCCACTATTATAAACTCAATAAATATCTAAAGATGTTATAATTTTATTTTTATGGGTTTATCTAGAGGAAGTAACTCAAAAGAACTCTTGAATATTAAGTGAAGTATAATAATAATTTCAGAAGATATTAAATAATGAGAAGTACCATTATTAAACAAATTAATAGGTAGAATATAGGTAATTAAAATCATACCGTCAACTGTAGGAGGTCCCTCTCCCATGTAGTCTAGGACCTCATCCATTATATAAACCTTTATTGTCTCTATAGTATGAACTTTCCTTTGTGTTTCATGAATCATATGAGAAAATGATATCTATGGTGATTGGGTCATCTAATGAGGACCCATGCCTATACCCTGACCTATTACCATAGAATTTGGATGAGGTATCTTTGAAAAAATTCTTTTAATATGTCCCTTTTTTCACATTGGTGATTTTTTGTAGCTGACCTTGTACATGATGTAATAAGATGTTCCCTCTATCTACAGTTGTAACGCCTAGTTGAACCTCATCAAACATAGGGATTAGAATATTTATTAATTATCTCTACTGGTATGGTACCCTGTTGTACTTTCTTTTCCTTCCTTTTCCTACTATTTGAAGAGACACTAGCTTCTACATATGGATGTTTGGTATTCAATGCATTGTATGATAAATGAAAACCCATATTACTATCCCACACTAGCCCCTTCATAAATTCTACATTCTTACGTAGAACCTAATCATACAACATCAGGTCAATGCCTCTAACCCATAGTCTGAGATCTAAAGAAAGTTTAATAGTAAACATCATACCCTTCAATGTGTGATTCACAACCAAGAAAGGAACAAAACATGGTAATTATTTAAAAAAATCTGAGTAATAATAAATTGATATCCCCCATTTCTAAAGATCAATAAACTCTTGATATTGGTCTATATTCAGTGTGTTATTGGAAGAACTCATCAACGAAAAGATCCTTGAAATATTACCATGTAAGAATATCACATATGCCTACCCATCCCATGATACCTCACCACATCCCGGTGGATCCCTAAATAATAAATGTTATCATCTTTACTTTTCTATCCCCAGGACTCTCCCATAGGTTGAAGATTCCCTTGATGATATGACATGACCTAAAAGTTAATTTTTTATTATAAAACAATTTTATGGAAAAATTGTGAACCCTATAAGTACAGCTGAGAGCATCAAACATCGAAAAAGATGAAAACGTTGTTAAAGGAATACTTAAACCAAGAAGCTGCATCCTTCCTATATAATTTACATGAAATATCTCATACATGTTTAATCGGATCTTCCTTGATTCCATCTTCAAATTTATCTACCACCTTGTCCCATGCCCACAATAACTCTTCCACTGTTATCTTCTTAGCGTTGAATCCTATGGCCAGGATTAAATGTTTCTTGATGATGAAATCTTCTTCCTACTTGGTTACCTCCAGTTAAAACAATTTATCATTTATCCTCTCATCATCCTCCTTATATTCTTTAAGGAAAATGCACATCTCTAACTCCTCTTCCTCGGAGTGAATTTGAAGTTCCCATGTGTTTTCAATAATATTTGTCTCAGAAGCCCACTGTGATCCATCCATATTTATTAATTAAGATTCCCCAACATCAACCTCTTTTCCTGAAGACCGTTTAGCCATAGTTATATGGTAATCTTGAGCCATAACATCTTCCTGGAGCTGAGAAACTTTGTTCACACTAGCCTCCTTCCCTTGGGCATGATCTTTATAGAAACATCCTTTAAATGTGACACTCTCACTCAAAATTTTTACGTTTCCCCCCTTCATCTATTATATTTTATAAGATTCATCCTCAATTACATTGGTAAATCCTTTTTTATCTGACCTTGTCTCCAAAAGTCATGAAATATATGAATAATCCTTGGGACCTTTATATTTCCACCTCTTGATCACAATGCAACTGCTCGGGTCTATGTTCTATTTTTGTCCCTTCTTTCTTCTTGGGTTGTGGAGCCTTCAACTGGATCCTCCCTTTGAACAATCCTTTGAATGTTATCCATCACTCTCTCCACCCCACCGACTCTATCCCTAATAAACACTGTGATCCCTTTGAATCATGATCATGAGTATCATATTCCATCCCCTCAAAGAGATTATTAATCTTAATCAGAGACAGGGCCAACCTCTAGTTTTCCCTTCCCCCAACTTTCACCCACAAACATGGTTTTCCTGGTAGATCCTATATCTGGAAATTAATCCCTTTTTCATTCACTGTTTCCAGTCCATTTCCAATTCGAGTAGAATCAATGTAAGAAGGCTTGGTAGACTCAGATTGCATAGGATCTGTGTTACTGGTAACACCTAACCCTGGAACAGCCTGTTCAGCCATTTTACATCGTAACAAGTCATTTCTCGACCTATTGAAAATATCGTCCACCTTAGGATTGGTATTGGTTATCCTTATCTCCTTTTGGACGTTAGTATTGATTTTCTCCATGTAATTCAAATGGTTCACCGAGGAGAACTCTGGCATAAAAGATTGTCCAACAGACCATTTCCTGGGTCCCCGACGGAAAGATCAGTAAGAATTTCCTAACAGGTTATAGACTGAGAAAAACTTATTCCAGGATTCAAAAATAACCTCATATTTCCATCTAACTTCTTCCCCAACAATGATCCAAGCCCACTCCACTAGTGGTCTTGACTCATCGACTTCAACACAAATTCGTGGTGAGATCGGGTGACACAAAGCATTAGTCCGACCATCAGAGGACACAAATAGTCTTACCCTGTTATCCATCATGAATACAATGGAGGGATTTTGGATGGGAAACAAAATATTTGTGATCCTTACCTACAACTCAATCATTGGAGTATCACACTCCATGTGCAGGTTGAATGACCAGTGGAAGAGATAAAAGGGGCACTCTTGGCATACTCTCAGAGCACTGGAATAGGCAAGGATCAAATCTTTTTCAGATGTAATGTGAACTATTATGTGATGTTTGTCGAGGAGACCCATGACCACATGGTTAGGAAGACCCAAAGATCAAAAATTTACCTGTCAAAGGATTCAACCGAGGTCATGCATTGACTGAATCATGCCACCAAAGTAAGATGATGAAGAGATGAATACTCTGAAAACACAAAAGTTGAGAGCACAAGTTGTGGTGAGCCATTTTGATGATTTTGAACCTTCAAGATGATATTGATAGTTGGGAAAAAAGAAAGGTATTCCAGGTTAGAGAAGGGGAGGAAAGGAGGTAGACGAGTTGAAGGGAGAAGAAGAACTTCTCCCTGCTCTAGGGGAGGAGGAGGATGGTAGAGCCTCCGCCATCGACCAAGGGAATTATTGCTCATATGGATATCGAGAGACTAGTGAAGAGGGAGTTCATTTTTTCTCACACTCTAAGATATCCATCCTATTAAATAGAACGATGGGGACCACTAGTGCCCTATAATTTTGGTGGATAATGGAGATAAATGTCTGGATCTTGGTAAGACAATATCCTCTACATCCCCTTTCCATGAGTAGGTGAAATCTTGAATACTCTAAAAAGGGGTGGGTTCCCCACTTGTACCACTGGAGTAGGTGTGAGAGAACAAACAGGTGCATCTTATTACCTAGCCAATGGTGAAATTGGTGTGTAACCCCAAGAATGATCAATCTAAAATCTCCAATGTGACATTTTAATGAAATTCCAAATTAATATTTAAAATGTCCATAAAAATTTACTTACGAGAAAAACCTATGAATTTTATATGGTACACATAGGTAATTCCTATCGAAATACTTATTCTAGGAGATACCCGCACATAATTTATAACCCTATAGATTTCTCCTAAGGCTTAAGAATAGTCCTTCATACATACATATTAATCATACTCATATATATATATATACTACAAAACACAATAGCATGCTCAAGTTCAAAAAACTAATTCTATAAAAAATATATCACAATAACATAGAACATAGAAATATAACTAAATAAAGAATAAAGGTATATCCAAAAAAGACAACACAAATAAAGGAATTTAGTTAATTAACTACTCTAAAACACATAATATATATATATATGTGTGTGTGTGTGTGTGTGTGTAATGTGATCGAATTTACCTAATCATGATGCATGAATGAACCTAAATCTTATAAAACTATAATAGTAATCACATCATTGATAACATGGAGGTATGTTACACATGAGCTTTCCAAGAACATGGAAACATCCCTAAAGAAGATCCAAAAATCCTTTATTCTTTATACCAAAAGCCTAAAATAAAAATAAGAAATAAAAAATAGTGTTATGATACCATTTTTAAACACCAAAAAACGAATTAACTAGTTTAGGACGAAGATCCACATGACCTCATGCATGCCTCACAATACACAAGAGGTTATCAAGTAGTGGTGATGGTATAAATTAACATAGCGAGACTGTAACATAAATAATAATATCCATCAAAGGATATTATAACATAAATATAATTCAATACAACATATAATATATATAAAAAATAGATTAAATGATAAATAAATCTTTAGTCATACATGAAATAAAATAAGGACCCTTGATGTGGTGTCTCAAACTAAGAATCGAAAAGCAGAAAAGAAAATAAATAAAGTTGAAAAAATCTGAATAATTCCTTAACATCTCCTATGACTCTAAGAATATGTATCATAAACTCCCTTCATTAGGCCCTTTAGCATCAATGGAATCCTAGATATGAAGTCTTCATGGATACTAAGATTCTTATGAATGGTGTGAGTATAAACCTAATTTGACACCACCAATTCATCCTTAACATAAGCACACAAGTATATGGAAGTCTATAATATGATGGAAATGTAAATTAACACCCAATAGTACTATAAATTATACATTGATGTCTTGTGCGCTAACCAAGATACCATGAACCCCGACTTCACCTACTTTGGTTCCATGTAGAATGATCACTAATTATAGTCAATTGAATGAATTAGACCATGTTGTGTGATTTATTCCACCATTAATACTATGAAATTTACACCTTTTTGGAATGCAATAATGGCCACCTTTAAAGAAAATTCATACTCATGAATCATGGTTTCCTAGTTTCATGAAAATTCATGCACACATGCATGCCTATATTGTAACATCCTGACTTATGAGCAACTAAACAGTGCCTCAATCCATTGGGTCACATAGCCTCAAGTGTGCCACCCTGAAATCCAGAGGCTTCCAATTAACAGTGTGTATCGATGGTGGTACAGAGGGGAGACTATAACCTCATGTACAGAGTAGTACATCAGTTAAATAAATATATAAGAGACTTGAAGAAGCATAATAGTAACTGATAGCCTGAACATCAGAAGTAAAAAAATCTAGAATCACCTAAAAAATTTTATAATGTCTTGTATCTGTCAAAAGGAATAGAAAAACATGCATGTTAGAACAATATATTTAGTCATATCAAAAGAAAAAAATACCAAAAGTTATCTCTCTAATATAATTGCCAGTCCTAGATCAACCCTATGATTCCCCACTCCCATGATATAATCACTAAACCATCAATAACTGAGTTCATTCCCCTATCCCCACATACATCAACATAATATTCATATGTACAATCAGTATACCTGATAGTGTGAGAGATATTCTTTGTAGGCCACCACCAGTAGTTTCTATAAATATTCAGTTACTCTATAAAATTTGAGGAGTGTAAAAATATAATAATGTTAATCAATAATATAAATAGTAAAGGGTTAGTTATGGTTCCTAAAGGACAACATGATAACACTGCATGCTTTGACCCATGTATGGAAAACCTCCAAAAAGGGACACCGTTGACATATATGCATGAGTTTATATATATGTATGTATGTATGTATGAATATATATGAGCACTATATATGTGAAAAAATTTGTAGCCATATATACACATATGTAGTGTTGTCCAGGACCCGAGGCATAACTCAGACGTTGATGTCTTGTCACTAGATTTTTATAAGTCATAAGGGACACCATGTCCATGTATCACAAGTGAAAGGGATTCCACACATGAGTATCATAGTATAAGAAAACCATTACCAAGTATAACAGTATAAAGACTCCATCCCACATATCAAAATAATGTTAGGGACACCATGCCTATATATCACAACTGTATAAGGGATGCCATGCCTCCATATCACAACAGTGTAAGGGACACCATGCCCGTATATCAAAATAGTGTATGGGATTCCATGACAATATATCAAAATAGTGTAAGATATTCCATTCCTATATATCACAAATTTATAAGGGACACCATGTTTGTATATCACAATAGTATAAGGGACACCATGCTTGTATATAACAACTATGTAAGGGATTCCATGTTCATATTTCACAATAGTGTGACAATTCTACAAATTTAGGAATATCCAATAGATATGTCTTAGTTCATTAGCATTCCTATTTAATAGGGGAATAACCATTATCCTATTTAGGTTTGTATTATGGCCATACCACTCATTTCTATTCAATTCATCATACTTATGAAAATTTGGAGTCACACCAAAACCATATAGAAAATGGGTTTGTCATGAAAGTATTTATAATATCATAGGAAATTACATGTGCTTACCTTAGGGGGAGGAAATAGATGATGAGGTCCTATCCCAACATGAATAATGGGGTACTAGGTTATTTCTATTAAGGATATTAAATTAAATATTGTTTATTTTTATTTTAAGGCAACACATGGGGAATCTAGCATGCAGGATCACAACGAATATTATAAAATATAAATACATGAAGGATATGTACTAGACCAAAAAATTTATTCCTATAGAAGAACACTAATCCATTATCGAATTTTTATTTTTTCTAGAATGAATGAAAATTAAAAAATTGATTAATTCTCTAGGATTAGGGAAAATGAGATCACACAAAAATAACATTGTTAATAGGAAAAATAATTAAGAAAGGAACCTAATGAGTAAAGTAATTAATGAGTGGAATCCAACAATATGAATAGATCTTGATTTTAAGTATAGATGAAGAAACAAGAGAAAATATTAGTTGTATTCCATGGGAGGAGGAGCTATCAACGTGAAATAGGGGGAGTCTTCAGTCTTCTAGGAGAGAAAAATAAATAGGTTGGTATTTTATGGTTGTGAGTGAAAAAAAGAAATTTCTGAAAAATTTAAGGGGTCTTATTTTTCCTCGCATTTTTTCCAAACCATGCAAAAACTATGTGCCTAGATCTGCCCCAATACCCACTCACATGTCCATGGTTCATGATCAGATAGATCGTGCATCGAATATGTGTTTTCCCTCTACTAAAAATAATGAATAAAATTCACAATCATGAAGAATGGGTAACATGGTTAAAAAACAATGTGGGCCTCTATTTTTTAGCAAAACATCTTTTATAATTTGTTCCAACCATGTGGACAGGTTGAAATAGTTTCTACTAATAATGTGGCCCAACAATTTCTCCCACTAGTTGGGGTTTTAGGCCCCAAACAATCCCTATACACCCTCATTTTCTCTAAGACACCACTATGAATTTTTTTAAGAATAAAAGGGTTCTTACTAAAAATAATAATTCACACCTCCAAGAAAATCCAAGGTCTTATAGCCTTCCCCCATTAAAGCAACCCATCCATGAGTTTCCCTACAAAGGGAGGTGAAACTTCATATGAGAATAACTCCATCCACTGAGCTTGTACACTGATCTCCCATTACCATGTCTCTTCTTATACATGGTTGTAATTCCATTACACCAATACTAAAGGAACTAACCTACCCTAAAGAGCCTCAAATCTCCAATCAATTATGTGAATGGGATATTCATTAAAATAAGAATCTATTTAAAATTAAACACCCTAAAAATAAATAGTATGTTTTGGGTTTTCATGGTAACATCGAAGATGTGAAATTTTGAAGACATCATGCATGCAATGATACCATTAAGGTAATAGAAACTTACAATATAATAGCCCGACTCTATATAACATCCCAAAAAGCTCAAAAAAATGAGGCAAAAACTTCCCTTTAATCTGTATCCATCTATGCCCATGTATGATTGATACTTACAAGAAAATATGCTCCCTGACCTCAAACTCCATAGGTCATCGATGATGATAAACATACAGTTTGTGTCTAGACTGAGTAGTAGAGATACATTTTTTAACTAATTTCACCTACAATCAAGTCTCCTACATGAGATGAGGACCTAGTAGTACTACCTCACCTAAATCAAGGCAACACATCAATGGATATAATGGATTACCATACAAGGCCTCATATGGAGTTATCTAAGATACTTCCTGAATGATTTTATTATAATAAAAATTAACATGAGGTATTTGTTTCTCTGAAGAAAATATGAAATCAAGGACACATGCTAGAATAATTTCTTCTAGTACAAATTTCATCCATTTTAATTGACCATCAATTAGGTGGTGAAAGGATTTGATCAAATGTACCTACATACACAAATCTCTCTGTAATCCCAACAAAACATGTCAATGTGAAATTAGAATCCCTATAAGAAATTATAGTATGAGGGGAACCTTGTAAGTGTATATTTTGATGAACATATAATCTTGCCAACTCATCAACCTAGAATTTCTCCTTAAAAGGATATAAGTGGTATACGTTATTTAGTCAATCCACAATAACCCAAATCACACCACCACCTTGAGGTGACCTCTGTAAAATAGTCCCAAAATCCATCACGACATCATCTCATTTACATTTTGGGGTTAGAAATGGTTGTAACAATCCAGTGACCCATTGGTGTTCCACCATCACTTGATGATAGGTGGAATACCTAGTGATAAAACTCGTTATCTAACATTTCATCCCAGTCCACCAATACAGGTAGTGCATATCACGATACATCTTAGAGGTACCTAGGTGCACTGCCCACTAAGAAGAATGGTATTCTAGAATTAGATCTTATCAAACATATATAGGAACCCATATATTCCCATATCTATGTAGGATGTTATCCCCATTGATGGACCAATCCATAGGTGGGTCGTCACTATAAATACATTACCATAGGACCAGACCATTAGGATTTGAAAACTTCCTTCTCTTCATCCTATCCAGGAGAGAAGAGGAAACTGCAAAGGCTGTAATAAATTGCTACTAATGACACTATTGAAACTCGAGTTCAATATTATAATATATTTCCATCATCTTCCATTAATAAATGGCTCCATGAATGTCTTGTTCTTGAGTATTTTGGTTCAGGACATCAGCTACAACATTTTCCTTTCTAAGCATATAGGAAAGTTAAAAGACAATATAATGAAGGTATTCAACCCATCTTCAATATCTGAGATTAAAGTCATGTTTTGAAAAGATATATTTAAATTTCTTTTGGAATTTATACTTCACAAAGTGCTTTCTCATGAGATAATTCCTCCAAAAATGCAAGGCATTAACAATTGATGCAAGCTTGAGGTCGTGCATGAGGGTCTTACACTTGTGAGGTGTCAATAGAAGATACTCATATGAAATGAATATATCATTATGAATTAATACTTTAATCATACCTATGGACGATGAATCAAAAAATACTATATATATTTTACCAGGATCTGGAAGAATTTGAATCAACACAGAATAAAGACATCCTTTTAATTCATGAAAGGCCCTCTCACATGATATAGACCATAAGAACACCACACAATTCTCAGTTAGACTGAAAATAGGTGTGTAAATATGTGATAATTCCTATATGATGTACCTTTAATATTCATACATCCCAAAGAAACTATGTATATAAAACATGTTCTTAAGATAATCCCAGGAAACAATAACACTCATTTTCTCTGGGGCAACTAATACTCTATATTCTGTGGTAATACAACCCAATAAGTGAAACATGACAATCAAAAAGTGGAAATTCATGAGCATAAAATATAATTGTTGGTATATCTGGATACTGAATACAATATAATTATTTTTTTCATAGTCTTGATGAGTATTAGAATACACCACAATTTTTTCCACAAAAACCATGATGAAGTAATCCAACTAGTGGATGAAAAAATCATTAATCAGATACAAGAAAATGATCGGGGTGTTCGTGAGAATGAACAGAATAACCATATACTCATAAATACCATACCTAAAAAAGAACATTGTACAAATTATATCAGAAGTTATAACATGCACCTAGTGATATACTGACCTAAAATTGATATTCGAGAAACCCCTTTCTTCTCTGGTCATCTGTACAAGGAAAGGGATATGTATTCTTTATATTATGATAATTCAACTTCTGATAATCCACACAAATCCTTAGATTTATTCCACCTTCTGAGTGAAAAGGACTGGTGAACCCCAAGGTGAAGTTCTATTCTATATAAAATCCTTTTCTTCCAAATCCTCTAGCTACCACTTGAGATCTTGCGACTCAGTAGTATCCCTCATATAAGGAGAAATAGATACTAGGGAAAATCCTAGAACTATCTCAATGGAAAACACTACCTATCACATTGGAGATAGTCTGAAGAAGTATTTAGGGAATACATCACAGAAATAGGCTCCCACAAGGGGGAAATTATCATGATGTAAGCCATGATTATCTTCATAAAGGCTAGAAATCTGGCATGTCATGCTACTCTACCCACAACATTATGGTCTACATGCATGGACATCCCACTCACCCTTATGAAGATAGCTACTAAAATTTGTAATGTTAATGATACCCTATGGTAATATAAATCCACATAGGCCTGAAAGGGAACAATCCAGTCCATCACAAGAATGACATTAAATAATGTCATCTAGAGGGTGAATAGGTCCCATAAGAAAGTATGGTTTCCTAATTCAAGGGGACATTACTTTCATTAGTGCACACATTCTGATAGAATCCATAATAGATCATCATGTGTAATAATTTCATAAAAATAATAAATATCATGAACATGGTTTTTCACTTTATCCATAGATATAAATTAATGTGAAGTACCTATATCGAAAAAGGTAGACACGATAGTAGAGGCTACTAGAATAATACCTTGAGCATTAGATGCCCTGACACCTTTCTCCTTATGAATAGGCTGCAATGAATAAATATAGATAATTCCATGTCCTTATGCTAAAACCTAACTACCATGAGTGGGTACTCTTTATTGGGACTATATATCTGAATCCTAACTACATTGGCAACAACCTCTTTATCAGCTTGTTTTATTGGTAGTACTCTAGTAACCATCCGGGAAAGGTTATCTTGATACTGATCTCGAAAGTGGAGTTAATATAGATCCTATTTTACAAGGAAAAGATGGTAATATATTGTAAAAATAATTAATATATCCCAACATTCCACAACCTCATCACTTGATGGGGACTCTAGGTCACTAGGGCTTCTTATGCCCTAGCTTTCCTTATTGGTGAAAAAACACAAAATTATTAGTGGGTTTCACCTGGATGTTACGGATCCTACATGTATTATCGAAGAATATTTTTTGGACACTTGTCAACCACTTCCCCATCTCATTTTTGAACTGCCTTGTATCATCCCAAGCTTTTATATAAGGTCAAACTCATCATCTGTTTTGAATTTTTTGAGTTTGTTCAGTATACCAACTCTTTTCTTGTTTATAAGAATTTAATTCTTATATTTTCTTTGACACAAGGTATTTATTCTATATGATTCTTAATTATCAGTAAGTTTATCATGGTTTTGGATGAGTTTAAGGTGCAAAAAAGCCCAAAATACCATGTTTCTGGGTTGCATAGAGTGGGGTGAACTATTTGAAAAAACTATATAGCCACCCCAGAGAAATTGTGTTGCCCTCAAATTCTAATAAACATAGGTTTTTCAACTTCTGTTGGAGGGGGTTCATGGTCATGAATCACCTCATCAATTCTTCTTAGAGGTGATTCGCATGGTTTCCTTATAGATTGGAAAAGTGTGCGGGTCAATCGTTTGAGGTACACGTTTCGGAAGTGGTTGTCACAGAGTTAGTTCACTATTATCCAAACCATGAGACCCAACAATTCACTTCCTTTGAAGAGTAAAATTTACCTTTTATCCCCTCCCTTAATTTAGGTTATTTTATCCTCTCATATCCTCCAAATTTTATGTACTATAAGGTATTCCTTCCATTTTCTCCATCTCCATGGTTTGGAGCTGATCATCACATTTGAACTCTACTTCGTGATCTATCATGTGCATTGGAAAAATGTCAATAATATATTAAATCTTATTGATTCTCTTTCCTTTTTTTATTTCTTTATATAGAGTTCTAAATTAATACAATATGTTTTACCCTATTTTCATAAATTTCATCTAAAATACTGATTTCTTAAAAATCTACTGATGTTAAAGGCTATGATTGGAAGAGAATACATCTACCAATGAAAGGTATGTGGTTCTTATCATTCGTTGAGATTTTATGTGTGTTTTGGGGTGTGGATTTGAGTATGCCGTTGGGTAGTTTGACTAAGATGGTAATATTCTAATGGTTTTTGTTAATTAATTAATTAAACCCATGAGATGACTATGGGCATGTTCAATCAAGTCTATAAGTCATTTGAGCCTAGTGAGAGACTTCAGAACCTATGTAGACTTGGTCAAGGAATGTTATTTATTTATTTTGAGTTTTTTTAAACTAATTATATTGATTTTTGAGGTCTATGGGAACTAAATTGGCTTGTCCTAGGGATTAAGATGGAATTTTATTTCCTTCTTAAGATGGTAAAATCATTATGATGGGATTAGACTAAGGAATTTAAGGGATTTTGATAATCGGTTGGGTGACATGGTCGTAGAGATTAGGTGATGATATCTCAAGTCTCCAGGAGATGTTTCTGTTAGGTTGGATAATGTTTACCCTTAGATTGAGTGACACAGTCATAGAGGAATAAGATGTTGAATGATGCGGATTAGGGACTTATTTTCCTATTGTTATCTACCCATGTTAGTCAATGCATCATTTGGAGTCATGTTCAAAAAATATGACTAAAATGATGAGGTGGTATTGACAATTCGTGTGCATAGAGGCCTATAATAGATGTGTATTACGATGATTTTTAGTGCTTCTTGGTGTAGAAATACTTGGGGATTGTGAGGATCCACCAATAGATGGTGATGAGACTATCTGTTGGGTGATGGGGATCACTATGCATGGGTCTGTTGGGCCAATACTATTTAGAAGCACAAACATATTCATTCCTTTAAATGTAAGCTATGAATCTAACGAAGATTTCTACATAGAGGAAATATATTGTTATGCCTCAAACATCCGGATTTGAGCTGATGTGGTTTCTTCGGGACTGAGGTATGAGAGAACTTGTACGTTATTTGGGAATACCTTCAGGATGTTAGAATGTTTATAGACATGATGTGTCATTTAGTATGTGGTGATAAGTTATTTTTTTAGATGTGAAACCTGAAGGGTCACATTGATTTAATTACATCAGGGGATGACTTGGGCTTAGGTTAAGGATCCTCGCCTCTACGTTATTCCAATGTTGGCTAATGCTGGTGATCTCTCCATTATAACTATTGGTCATAAGGGAAGTACATAATTATTATTCCTGTGTATTGTTCTAGTATATTTAAATTTTAGTACACACCTATGAAATCATAGATGTGCAATAGGAGCACATTTGTGGTGTTCTATTGAGATTCTTTCTCACACCCTACAAAATCCCTTTGAGACATGTGTATATGTTATGTATTTATGTTCAGGTAAAGAATTATGATTAAGAGATGGATCTTAGTGTTAGACCATTTAGAATGGATTAAAGGAAAAAGATGGTGGGTTCTTCCCTATATAGATTTTATTTTTTAGTTATCTCTTTGTATCTGCATGCAATCATATATATGTACTGAGGTCTACCATTGGCAAACCTCTTTCTCATTTTTTCTATGATTTTATATATATGCATGTTATGTTTAGTATCTAAAAACTATATATATATATAGATGTTTTAATTCTATAAATGGTTTATTTTGAGATATCATATATTATTTCATCTCCTTCTATTTCATCGGTTTCCTCAAAATGTGGGTTTCTGGTCCAGTGTATTACAGTCTTTCTTTTCAAGTACAAAATATTTATATAGACAATTATTATATCATATCCCTAGGGTATTGTCTCCCCACTGTCACCAATTTAAACCCTAACTACTATTCAAAAGCTTTAGCCATGTTGGGAGGTACACTTAAGGAAGAGTGGCACTTGGTTCAGACCACTAATGGAGTGGAAAACTATGTCAGGGCACTAAAAATGGTATTAGAGAAGTTCATGACTGGGACACAGAAGCATTTTATGAATTTCTTCTAATTGTATCAATTGTTTATTTCCTTTATATTTTTTAATATTTGTTCTATGGTAGACTTGAGATTAGGATGTTTCTAGTTTTTTTTTCTAGAAAAACATTTTGGGTGATTATTACCCCATGCATAGGGGACGAACCATGTTTCTAGTGGTGGGAATTGTATTCCCCTAATATATGGATCATTTTATTTTGACCTTGGGTGGTTCACTTGGGTATGGTTGTTAGGTATTATGACATGCGACCCTTGATCTATTATGGTAAGATATGATCCTTGGACCCCTGATTAGGTATAGAAAGGGTTATTTAGTATGATTTTGATAGGATCATAGGAATTTATTGGTACATGCATTTACCATGATATAATGATTTCTGATATGTGATATAAACGATCTTGAAACATATAGGAGTAGTCATGGATAATTATATGGGGTGATGTTGATCACTAGGTTGGGTGATGAGGTTGTCAGATTGAGGTGACATGGTTCACCATGATGGTCATGGCCAAAGTAATATGGGTGTGAGTGACATAAAATGTTAATAAAGGAAGCTAATCAGTGTTTTTATAACTATCTTCTTTTTGGTGTAAATTTACTCAGCTACCTCTGACTGATACATGACTCTAGACTCTAATGTGGGTATGCAAGAGGCCATGAGGCCAGATTTAAATGTTATACTTGGATCAGAAATGGGTGGGTAAGGGGCCTTGAGGCCAGATGTTGTGTGAAAGGGTTGCAATTATGAAGAGTAAGGGTATTGAGATTGAAATGGCAATTTTTTTCACTCCCTATCTACATTATATATAATATTATGGATGTCTGGCCAATATATTAGTATTCAATGGGATTTCACCTAGGTGAACTCCAATGGAGTCTCAGGAGAGTGATGTTTTTGAGTAGTTTGAGAAATAAAAGGTTAAGGCCCACTGAGGGTTGGGATGAATCCCCGGAGGATTAAGAAGAGCATGAATCATAGGTACATGCTCAGGTGAATGCTCTAGTGTACCCATATAAGCCACTAGGTTTGAAAACTTTTTGGGTCGTGGCATGATGAGTAGCTTAGAGAGAGTCTGGTACCCACCATCTAGGGGAATTAAAGGAGAGATTAGCGAGTGGAGCCTTCCATGGTATATCTATCTAGAGATTTCTAGTCATATTACCCACTACTATTTCATAGTGAGGGTGGACCACTGATATATGAAAAATGGATCAAGTCGATGAATATGTTCTTCGATCAGCTTGATATACCCCTAGGCCAGTGGGTGAAGCTGGTGACATACATGCTCAAAAGACATCCCAGGTGATGATGGGATAGTCTGGTCCTAGTAGGAAGACATGAGGGGTGATCTTATAAGGACATCGAGGCAAGGTTCTTTGATCACTTATTCTCTTGGATGCCGAGGGTGGAGAGATATCAAGATATCTTGCACCTAGATTTGGGTGACATGTCTTTCATGGAATATGCAATGATGTTCACTGAGTTTTCTCTCTTTGTACCTTGTATGGTGTGTGATGAAACCTAGGGGGTGAGACATTTTGAGTATGGTTTAAGAAATTTCATTTGGGTGTAGGTAAAAATATTTCGGTTGGAATCCTTATTTATGGTAGTGAATCGGGCCATCATAGATGAGAGAAATAGTATAGAACAATATTATTCAATTCAAGTGACAATTTAATTGATGTTAGTGGTGACATTTGATCTATTTAGAAGTAAGGCCAATAGGTGTTTCGGCAGGGCAGTCTGGGAAAGGACCTAGGAAGACAATTGAGAAGTGGGTCTTTGATGGTGTACTTATATTGTAGGTAGCCAGGTCATGTGAAGATGATGTTTGATTGGGGCACTGAAGGAGTGTTGATCATGTATTCAAGTTATGAATCTCAAGAGGTTTTGTCAGAACCCTTCTTAGAAATATGGATTTCAGGGAATGGGGAAGAAATAGGGTTATAAGAACATACTGGGAGTCGTTCCAGGTGATGGAAGATGAGATTCAGCTATATGCATTAGTTGTGGTAGAGATAGTGGGACCCATTAATGGGGTTAGTGGTAAGTGGATGGTAAAACACAGCTAGGAGACCAGTATTCACGTATTCAGGATTCGTACTAGGTAAATTACATGTACCTACAAGGGTTAAAGAAGGCTAGTGAGCCAATGAAGATCAGAGGTTTGTCTTTGGTAACCATGATTCTTTTTTTTATTTTTCCCTTGACCTTGTGTCGGAATGTTTGTTTTGGATTTTTTAGGTCCACAAGATGTATCTATGGACTAACCAAAAACTATTTAGTAGGTTTGAATAAGCTCATACTTTATATATATATATTGGGAGTGTGGCCTCGAGATCTTCTATAAGAACTATTATAGGAATGTCTTGGAATGTGTGTAGCAATTTGGGCAATGATATGAAGTAGGACTTGTTTGAGGGGTGAGGCATCAGAACTAATTTCGAGAATATGATAAGATGTAGGGCCTCATAGGTGTAATGTGTGTCCTGGACACAAGGCAATAATATGACAAGGTGCAGGAAATGATCAGTGTCAGGTAGGACACAGGGGAAAATAATGAGGTGTAGGAGTGATGATGTATCATCTAAGGACATTGAGTCTAGCGATGGATGATAGACCATTGGTTATTTAGGTTTGGGTTGGGATGTGCCCATGGTATGTAACTCCTAAGGTGGGGAGACCTTATGTTAGTTGACCTATGCTTTTAAGATCGGGGTGACCGGGGTGAGGTGAGAGATATGGGTATGTTCGGTACCATATCATATTTATGTTTGATAGCTCAAGGACGAGCTATGTTAAGCTGGGGAGATTTTAACATCCCAGCTTTTTTGAGTGGGTTGAATTCCTCACCCATTTTCAATTTTCAGAGTTTGGTTGGTATAGAAACTCTATTATTTTCTATCATTATTTAATTCTGAAAGTTTATTTGACCCAAGGAATTTTTTTAGATGAGTCTTAATGATCGATAGGAGTGTTGGGTTTTTTTTTTGGATTTTAGGATCTTCAGAATATAGAATTCCATGTTTTCAGGGTGTGCAAACTAGAGAGCATGCTTTGGAAAAACTGTGTGGTGCCTAAAGAGAAACCATGTGGACCTCTAGGTCTACTGGAAATATTTTTTTCAAACAATCCTATAAGGGGTTCATGGCCATGAGACACCTCTATAGTTTTTATTATAGGTCATTGGAATGGTTTCCACACTATTTGAAAAACCATGTAGGATAACCATGCGAGGTACCCCACTAGGAAGTGGGTGTCACACGGTCGGCGTGTGGTTAGAAAGACCATGAAATCCGACAATGTGCCACATTTAATGGGTCAAAATTACCTTTTTCTCCTCCATCTATTTAGTTTATTTTCTCTTCTCATCTCCTCCAAACCAAAGGCACAGTAGGGGTGGCTCTCCCTTTTCCTCCTCCCCTTGGGTTTGAGTTGTTCTTATCATCCGAGCTCTGTCTCTTTACATGTCAGGTGATTTGGAACCATTTCATTATGATCATCAAACTAATTTTTTCTCTTTCAATTTTATCTCTCTATACATAGTTCTAAATCCCTGAGAGCTATTTTAACCTATTTTTAGGGTGTTCATCTAAAATGAAAATTTCTTGCAAATTGTATTTAGTTAGACTCTAAGATCATATGATCGTGCATCTACCAACATGAGTTATGTGGCTCTTATCATTGTTTATTATTTCGTGAATGTTTTGCATGTTTTGATTTGAGTACTCCATTGCTTAGTCTAAATGAGACTCTAATATTTTAATGGTTTCATTTTAATTAATTAACTGATCCCATCAGATGCCTATGGGAATGCTCAATAAAGTTAATAAGTGGTTTGAGAGTAGTGACAGATTTTTTCCCGTTGGAAGACTAGGTTTTTGAGTGTTAATTTTTTAATTTTAGTTGTTTTAAATTAAATATATTGATTATTGAGTTCCATGGGAACTAGATGACCTTGGGAAAAGTATTGGTATTTTGTTGATCATCTCATTTGATAGGACATGATTGTCAAGTTGGGAATGGCCCAAGGAATTTGTGTGATGTTGATTACCGGTTGGGTGACTTGGTCGTCAGGATGAGGTGATTATGTCATCGGGATATGGGAAAGGATTGTGTGATATTGGATGGTATTTACCATTACATTTAGTGAAATAGTATTAGGGGAATTAGGTGTTGGATGATGTGGATTGGGTACTTATTTGGTGATTTCTACTCGCCATTTCGACCAATGCACCATTTAGAGTCATGTGAACATAGTAGGACTTAGATGATGAGGTTGTATTGACCACTAATGTTGGTAGAGGCCACTGATAGTTGTGGATTATGATGATGTTTTGAGGTTATTTACATAAAAATCCATGGGGATAATGAGGAACCATCATATGATGGTGATGAGACCGTCAGTTGGGGGATGGGGCTCACCGTACATGAGATCATTGGGCTAGGACTATTTGGGAGGAGAGACATCACAGTTACATGGGATGTCAACTATTGAGCTAGAAATGATTATTACTTGGAGGATAGATATTTATCTACCTCCGATGTTGATATTGGATATGGTGGGGTCTCTTCAAATATGAGGTCCATGTGAATATATATGTGATTATGGAATGCCTTCGGGATGTCAGATTTTGTATGGACATGAGATTTTGGTAAGAATGAGGTTTCTGGTGATTTTGTTAGGGGTGGAATCTGAAGGTTCACTTGGACGAAATTACATCAGGGGATGGATATATCATTGTGTTAAGATCCTCTCTTATATTAGTTTTTGGCATTGGATAAAGCATGTGATCACTCCCTTTGGATATTGAGCATAAGGGAAGTATGTTATTATTATGAATGTGTGATATACTACTATATTTAATTTTTATTACACACTTGATAATCATAGATGTAAGATATAAACATATTGGATGTATCCTACTAATATTCTTTCTCACACCCTTCCCTGGCCCTTCAGGATTTGTGTAGAAATTATGTATTTTCATTTAGGTAAAGGTCTTGAATCAAGAGATAGTTCTTAGTGTTGAACCATTTTCATGGGTGAAAGGAAACAGAGCGTGTGTTCATTCCTATGCTACAATTTGTTTTTCATTATATATTAGTGTGTTATTATATATACATACTGATGGATACCTATATGTATGACCTGATATTTACGCATGCTATTTTTAGTATCTACAAATGGTTTTTTGACATTTTTTAATTTGGAAAAAGATTTATTTTTAGATATTGGATGTTTTGGCTTCTGTTGTTACTGTATGTATTTCCTCCATAGGTGGGTTATTGGTCCAATGTCTTATGGCCTTTATTTTATACTACTTTATATTTATATGTACTATTATTATATTATAAATAGAGGGTTTAGTCTCCCCACTATCACCACTTTACTGTGTTACTACTAGTCGGTAGCCTTTGGTGTGCTAGGAGGCAGGCTTAAGGCCCTATTTCAGTCAGTCCAGAGCACTATTTGAGTAGTAAACCTAGTTAGGGCTCTACATGGACTATCCCACACCACTAACATCCCTCGTGTTTCACTTGTTCATGAGATCTTAGTTCACTATATAAATCATGGTATTCAATAAGAAAATGTTCACTTGAGATAAAATATGTTTCTAAGGTCATCCTCAAATCATTTTTCTTTTAATGGATCATCATGTAATGCCCTGACCCCAGTTACCCAAATTCGGTGCATTATTTGTATATATTGGCATGATTATAAGAAATCATGTCCAGAAAAACTGATCAGTTTAGCAGCCTTGGAAAATAGATTACATACATGAACATTACATTACACCTTAAAAAATAAAACCCAACAGAAATGATTCATTGAGAACACCATTAATCCCCTAGCTTAACCCTTTTATCAATAATAATACACTTTTTGGAATCCTGGGAAAATAAAACATAGGAAGGTGGTGATCTCAAATGCTCAGTAAGGGTTAGCAATACTGCAGAAGATAACATAAACATTAGGCATGATGAATAATATAAAACATATTCCTTTACAAATAATAAACATGAACAATTTATGGCAAAAATATGAGATGAGTAAATAATGTCATAATAAAACATAGTCATTGGTATTCTACTAGTCTAATAACCACATGAACCATCAATAATATTTTCATAATGAGGGAATATATAATGCGGGACATTCTGAAACATTTTTTCAAGGCCATGGACGAGATGTCTAAAAATGATTTAGGCCTTGGCCAAAACCACATATCAGAATTAGGAAAGGCCTCAGACAACTCCATGTCTAATTTTTTTATAAGACCTACCGATTCCCCGAGAATCTATAGTGGGTTTCACCTGTCACTTAATAAGTACAATACATTCCTCATATTTTATTAAAGATTATTTCTACACCCAACATAACCAAGGCACAGATTATTATAAAAAAAGTTTACAGAAGTCTGAAATATGAGATCATATTACAATATTTTCATGAAAATAAAGTAAAACAGCCGGGAGGTCTTCAAACCAGGTAATGACTTTATTTAAACCCATGTTTTCTAGTCCATCTACAACCATGTTTGATTCTCGATAAACATGCGTGATTATATAGTTTAGATCGATAAACAAACAGATGTAGTCCGTCCAATGGGAAGTAATTGGCCATGCAAGATGTATAATTCCATTCCAAATTGCCTGCACAATGGTAGTTGAATCACTTTCAATCTAGAGATTGTCCCAAACAATACATTTGGAGAAGGGAATAATACTAATTAAACTCATCTTCTCAGCTTAAAGTGAGATGGAAATTCCACAGCTACCCATGAAGCATCCAAGGATCTGACCGAGGTGATTTGTGAAGATAGGATTGTAACCTATAGGGCCTGGATTGCCTTTGGAGGAACCCTCAATATTAACTTTAATATATCTAGGGAGTGGAGCTTTCCAGAACACTTATAGAGTATGATGAGGTTGACAATAATTTCCATTAATCTGAAGATGTCGCAGGATTTCAAAAGTCATGCACAGTGTTGTGGTAATGACCAATTTGCATCAAAGTGGCTTCCCGTATGGCAATGAGGATCCGCATCCGACCTAAGTTTTGATTGAGTGAGTAATTGTTATGAAGAATAGCATTCTGATCATACCAGATTACATGATAGAGTTCAGAAACCATAGCTAGGAATAGGTTCTTGATTTTCTGAGAGCCGTCCATTTTGGCACATTTTTTTCGCTGAGTCATAACGGAGTCATGAACCAACCATCTACAACCAAATATTTCAAGAGTATAGTTCCAATGAAAATTAGCGGTGGCACAATAGAGAAAAATATGATTAGCATCTTCTTTGTGTTGATTAGAGAGTTTTAATTTCTAATAGAGTTGGATTCCAAAAGATTAAAGACAACTCTCTGTGGGAACTCTGTTGTGAGCAAGCTTCTAGATGAGATTGAATCTTGAAGGATTTATCCAAGGCTTGTGAAAATGTTTTATCCACATGAAGTCACTATTTGAGTCACAAAAGTAATGATTTTAATAATTTTTAGAGTTTAGCATGACAGGTTCCAAAATTAAGAAATCATTTTTACTATAAAAAGATTAGTTTTCAATGATATTCAGAATATTTTCAAGGAGATGGTCATAATGAGAGTTTAGAATATCTATAATCAATCAATTAGTATTCTCAAGGGTTTGATTAAGAGAAATCATAGTAATTAAGTTCTTTCCAGTCCAGTTATCTAACTAGAATTTCATGGAGGATTCCGTGGAGACAATCCATCTAGAAATATTCATAATATTGGAGTATGAAAGCCTTATGGATGGCCAGATATAGGATTCAATGAAATTTGAGTTTCCAGTCTAATGTTTTTCAAGAAATATATTTTTGAGGAAAGTAATAGATTTAGAATTATTATGATGAATGTTTCAAGTGAGTCTGGCTTGAAGTGCTTCATTAAAATACTTAATATTTTTTATGTAGATGCTACCTTTTTCAATAAGTCTTCAACAAGTTGACCAGGGAACAGTCACAAGCTTTCTTTCAAGAGTGCTTCCAGACCAAATGAAATTTTTTATAGCAATGTTCATTTTTTTATATGACTAATCGACCATTTATATACCATCATAGAGAAAACCATCTTAGAGTAAATGGTGAATTAGACCAGGAAAATCCTACCCACCATAGAGAGAGATTTACCTTTCTAAGAAGATATATGTATTAGAACTTGGTCAAATATTGTGTCAAAGTGGCAAGATTTGGGTCTTCCCAAAAACATTTATATTAAAACAAGCATATGAAATGTCAACAAATTAACCCTAAACCATGAATGGTATAAAAATAACACATCCACAGTAAAATATATCACCTAACCTTAAATACAATATGGAATATTTGTATCACAATAAATCAACCTCCATCAAGAATAATATCTTGTAAATGATGTTGACATAGTTAAAAATGATCAGTAGAAATCATTGAGAGAAATATCCCTTTTTCATGAAATCATTTAAAAGTCACATAATTTATAAAGAAATTCATTTAAAAGATAGTTTTGACTCAAAGTATACCATACCACTTTGAAACTTATAGAAGTAATTAACATTTTAAAACATTTATGTCCATATAAATAAATCCTTAACCATTTTGAAAACATGGGCATTAATGAGAAATGTTTTGAAGAATAAATCATAAAAACATTTAAAATGATATTTTAGTGAAAAATTACCTTAAAATAATCCTTTTGAGAACTCTTTTTTGAATTAAGTACATTGATAATAAATCTGTCCCAGTAGATACTTACGTAAAAATAACCTCGGATAATAAAGATATTGTTAAATTAACACTTACCTTTCACTTTCCTTTAGTTGAGGGTATGTTTAACCTATGGTATAATGAAAATTTTATATTATTAAATTATACCAGAACCATATCCATATTTATTATATCACATGTGATTCATTTATGACTTTATACTACCCATTTAATAATTATTTCATGTTAAATTAACATTTTGGGTTATAATAACTTTTTTATCGTACGTGTTTTAACTTGTTATTCTTGATCGTATCATTTAGATCATGATTTACATAATTCCAGAATATAACACATGATTTATATATCATATATATTTAGAATATAAATATGTATGATATATAGATATATGAAATGGGAGACACCATTTATGGAGACGGTATGCCGTACGTACGCATAAACGATGTTTCTGTTTCATATCGTATTGAATGGAAGTAAGTGAATAAGATATGTGTAAGTATATATATATATATATATATATATATACAAAGTATCATTATTATGTCATATATAAAGTACTTATTAATAATATATATTTTTATAATCATTGTTGAATGGTGAATGTGGAAATGAATATCATCACGTCGTGGAGATGGTAATCCGTACGTACGCACGAGTCACAATATCAGTATATTGATTGTAAAATCATATGTAATTGGATGTTATATCATATATACCGAATCGTTAACATGTTATATTTATTATTTACATCAGTTATACTCATTATTATACCCATCTAAATAATGAAGTGTTCGAATAACAAACTACATCATGACGTGGAGACGGTAAGTCGTGCGTACGCACATATGGTGACTTTGTCATTTATAGGATTGATAAAATAAAAAATATGGTTGTACCATATTTATAATAACATCAAATTATGTATTAGGTACTGGAGTTATTATTTTTTATGGAAATAACAAAGAAAGAGTAAGTGGAAGACAAAAAGAACTTCAACGATGGTGGTGAAATTCTTACCTCTTCTTCGGGTATTTCCTTTTGAGTTGATCAAAAGGGCTCCATAGGTTAGATTTATGATCAATGTAAGGACTATAGGATGATTTTAGGGATGTTGGGATGATATTAGGGTAGGTTTTGGCTGATCTAAATGGCTTTGGAGGTGTGATTCCGAGAGAAGGGGAAGTACCCTTTTATAAGAGAGGTAAGGGTCACTTTAGGAAAAGCTTGAAATATTATTTTATAATAAATTAATATTCGGCTTCTAATGGCTAAAAAATGATTCATTTCTAGGATAGTGTTGGAAGGGTCAAAAAACACTCAACAAGTAGGTTTTTGACTCATTTAGATCACCATCTTAACCTTATCTTTTAGATTTGACTCTTAGTTAAATAGTTTATCTTTTACCGTGTCTTCTTGTATTCTTACAGTATATGGTTAATAAACATACTCTAGACATACAAGAGAAAATAAATTGGTTAATTATTGACATATATAATATTATTTAAGCCCTTTTTCAGAACCATATATTTTTAGGAATGTTATATAATTTTATAATATAATATTTGTTTTAAAAACTCATTTATGTCAATTTTGATACTATTTATTATTTGGTTTTTGTGAAAGTCATAAAAACTTGATTACATATAAAAAGATACATTGAATCAATAATATAATTTAAAATTCACCTATAAAAATCTTTTATGTCAAATAAACTCTGAAATTATATTTATTTTAATATTTATAATACCATTTATTTGATTCTTTCATTAATAAGGTAATTACTGCATCATCATTGGGTCATAAATAAATTTAATTATTTAATGCCTAAAAATTAAAAATAAAATATTATGATGTATGAAATATTTTTACCTTTCTAATGAATATTTTTTGTCGAATTTATCAAATGTATAACCCTATATTAAAAATGTTTTAATTATTAAAATTTGAATTTTTCACTTTTAACTCTTCTTTAAATAAAATAATAATAAATGTCCTAATCTAATAAAATTTGACCTAAATGTTCATATATTTGTTCTAAGGTTGATTTTGGTTGAAATAAACTTATCCAATAGAATTATGACATGTTTTAGGGTAATTATAATATCATTTTTACCTTTAATTACCTATTTACTTTTAATCGTTGTACATAAAAGTCAAAAGTTACTATTCACATAAAATTATTTTCATCTTATTGATCCACATTTTACATAATTATGTCAACAATGACTCTTTTATTTTTGAAATTCAACTCAAGGAAGTTGTAAAATGATGTTTTATGCAAATTTGCAAATGCTCCTAGAAGGTGGGTAAAAGACGGTAAAATGTTCAATAAATATTTATACATCTAATTTTATTATGAAATGACTCCAATATATTAAATTGAACTTATATAAGTTCTATATATCTTTTTTTACTTAAAATATTATTAAATAAAATAAAAAAATTATTTAAATAAAAGTCGGTTTTAAAGAATAACACAATATTTTTCACTATTCATCAAAAATTGGATGTTTTCAGAAAAATAACAAAATATTTCCTTAAGATAATTTTGATAGTTTGAATTTTAAAATAAATTCTATTTTACCAAATTAAAATCATAAGAGTTTCATTAATTAATTTAATATTAATTCCCGTTGTCAAAACCAAAAAGGGTGTTTTTTTAAAGTAAAAACTATCAAAATATTGGCATGTGTTTATGTCAAATATAAATGTAAAATTACTCATAATGACCCCCATTTTATTAAATGATAAAAATATAATAAAATTATACTTCCAAAAAATTCAAATGAATAATTTATGATTATAAATTATTTCGATTAAAAAAGTGGTTTTCAATTAAAACAACGTATTTTTCAATATTCGTCAAAATATGAAAGTTATCGGAAAAGTACCAAAAATTTATCCAAACTATAATTTTATGTCCTGATTCTAAAAAAGAATTTAATTTCATTAAATTTAATATATAAAAGTTTCAAATATTTTTTTCAAAAGTGTTCACCATTAAAAGGTGGTCAAAATTTAATTTTTGAAAAATACTTCTTTTATCTGAAAAAATGTATATGTTCTTATATTATGTCTAAGAAACACATAATATGAATGATAAAATTATATAGAGTATATAAGATTAAAAAAGTAGTTAATACTATTCATAACCGGTTTTTGAATGGCTAGTTTGGAAAATTGTGTTGTGCTCGAACTCGGTGTTGTGTGTAGCGCAAGATATTGAATTACTTTAATGATATAACATACTATGAAATCTTAGGGTGTTACACATCAGCCATACAGATAGGCTCTAAGTGCTGAAGCTCAGTAAAAAGAGTTGAGTATTCTATAAAAACATATAAAACTACAACATATTCATTAAATCATTGTCATGATCATCCCTCAAGCTCTCTAGTAAAATGTATTAATAGAAGTTATATCGAAAATCACTTCTCAGTACTGACTTGCATGGTTTAAATTATCCCAAAATTGTTTTTTTGGATCCTCGAAGCTTATATATAGTGATTTTCAATCTCCTCACAGGATGTGTTTGAAGGTTCTCAAAGATAGATAAGTCCAACTCAAGCCATAATTATATAGCCTAGGTTCCACCATCCCTTGGAAAAGTATGTGGATGTTGTTGTTGAAACTACCTCATCAACTCTCCCATAAAAAGGGTAGGTCACATAGCTCCTTGTATAGTATTTCTAATCCACATAAATCCCAATAGAAAATGAACATCATCAACTGCTTATAGGATAATAAGAATCTATTTTGGTGGATCTACTAGAGGTATCATTGGTGACTCAGGGCCCACGACCTCTGATGAATGATCGTCACCACCCTCCTAGTGAATGACTAGAGGATGTCATGGTGGAATTTCTTTAAAAATTCAAAATTCATGCCTCAAATATTATTTTACATTGATAACAACATAGATATATGACAATGATAGGTATAAACCATTATATACAAAAGTTTCACCCATTTTACTTCTTCTAAACCCTATTTTTAGTGGTACGATCAATCATATAGAACAAATGATACACTAACTATTCCCATTACTAAGGTTGGGTCTGGGTCAAGATAAGTGTTTTAATATAAGGGTCCATGTATATAGACTATCAATTCAATGTTATGGAGGAAAAAACTTTATCATTTGGAATTGTCATCCCCATTTAACTGAACCCATAATTATATTAAAGGTTTCACAATTCTTACATTTATATAATATAATAGTTAAATAAAATATCATTCCCAATTTATAAATGTACATGATTTATATGTTTCAATTGTTAGTTCATTTTACTGAATCTAAACCTTTACATTTGATAACAGAATATAACAAGTATCATATAATGATTTGACTCTTGGAATCTTCATTCCCAATCTATATAGGTACATTCACTCTTTAGATTACAACTGAAATTCATGTATCTCAAATTTGCTAACAGTTTAGTCAATGTAACACCATTTATATTACAAAAATATGTGATAATGGGTTAGTTGAGATTCCAGTATCAATCTATAAGTGAAATCACTATCTAGGATGATGTAGACTCATTAATAAACAATTATATACTCTCTTTTTTCCTAGAGAAACATTAGTTTCATAATAGATACCTTATTCAGGCACATAAAACTAATATCATGCTGTCAATAAAGGAATCCTATATGTAATGAAATGATACAAGATATATTGTCCAATAAGGAGCTCAAAATGATGAATGGTTGTTGATTCCAAGTCATATCGTCCAAGGATAAAATATAATAATAATAATAATAATAATAACATCACATATCATGGATTTCACCCAATGGGAGAATAAAATCAGTTGTAAAAGGGATAAACCAAAATATGATGTCCCATCCGGGGAAATTTGTCTTTTCCCCATTCATGGGATAAATACTCCCAGAAACAGACTCATTACCAAATATTGACTCTAATATGTCTCTTTTTTACCATCCATAAAATTAAGGAAAATAAAATAATATTTGAGACCAATTCATAATGTCCCTAACCGGGAGCCACTAAATGGTTCCCCAAGCTGGCGGGTCACATGGCCTCAAGCATGCCCCCTTGTAATCCAAATCCAGTTAACTAGTAGTGATGGTATAAGGTGTTAAGTTGTGGAGACTATACCCATATGCGTAGAGTAGCACAATAGATAAATAAATAAATACGAAAATATTGGATGCATATTAGTAAACGATACCATGAACGTCATATGTACAACATCCAATATCATATACAAAATAATATAATTTCATGTATATATCAAAAGGAATAAAAAAACATGGGAGTATTCACCATATATATAGGTATATAGAAAAAATAAAAATAACAAAAATCATATATCTAATAGCCTCTCAATCCATAGATTGGTCTTGTGCTCCCCTAAACTAATGTTACAATCACACAAACACCTACAACTATGAACTTTCCCCTTTCCCTACCTGCATTCACATAATCTTCCTAGGTACTACAGGAATCCAAGATAGTGTGTGAGAAAAAATCAATAAGTGACCACCATTATTGTTGATAAATATCCTGTGAGTGAAAATAGTATGAGCAGTGTGTAGATATAATAGTTCTATGTAGTAATAAAAGTTGTAAAGGGTTGGTACATGTTCCTAAGGGATACCAGGCTGACACTACCTTCTTAGGTCCATGCTTGGAAAACCTTTGAAAAAATGTCACCATAGACATATATGCATAATTGTATATTTATGTATGTATATATATGTACTATATTCATATGTTCCTTTATATGTTTATATAGATTTTTGTACTGCTAGATAGGAACTGAGGCATAAATCAGGAATCCAAGTCTAGTCAGTAGGGTGTCACAAGCTATAAGGGATACCATTCTTGAGTATCATAGGTGTAAGAGAATCATTCCTGAGTATCATAGTATAGGTATTCAATTCCCTGGTATCATAATATATGGATTCCATTCAAGTTATTTCATTCCTGTATATCACAATAGTTTAACGGATGCCCTCCTTGTATATCCAAACAGTGTAAAGGACACCATGCCCATATATGAAAACAGTGTAAGGGATTCCATCCCTGTATATCACAAAATATTAAGGGATTCCATTCATATTTATCACAAAAGTATAAGGGAATACATGACCACATATCACAATAGTGTAGGGGACTCCATGACCGTATATCACAATAGTGTACGAGATTCATGCCAGTATATGAAAAAAATTTATGGGACACAATTTTCATATGTCACAATAGTGTAAGGGGTTCCATTATCATGTATCAAAATAGGGTAAGTGGTCTACAAATTTATAAATATCCAATATATATTTCTTAGTTCATTAGTATATCTCTTTAACGAGGGTGTATCCATTGTCATATTTAAGCAAGAGTTGTGGTCTTACCACACATTTCTATTATTTATTATCGTCACCAAAAATAAAAGACACACAAAAACCATATTAGAATTGTTTTTCTCACATATAATTTATAATACCATAGGAAATTTGATAGACACACCTAAAGTTGCGGTAATGGATGCTAGGGACCTATTCCAACGTGAATAAATGGGTACAAGGTTATTTCTATCATGGATATTGAATAAAACATGGGTTGTGTTTATTTTAATGTGACACATGGAGAAGCCAATGTGTTACATCACAAATATATATTATAAAATAGTAATATATGAGGGATAAGTATTATACCATCTAGCATATGCCTGTGGAGGTACACTCATCTATTATCATCCTTCGGTTTGGTCCAGATCAGAAGAAAATGAAAAAATAAAAGAACTCCCCAATAATAGGTCATATGATCTCACACCATAATAGGAATATTCCTAATAGAAATGACATCCATGATCACCCATATGTAGCTGGTACATTCATGCTCTAACACCCCATAGTGGGTACACCCATGACTATGAAACGCTAGAGAGACATCAATGACGACACATACCTTAATAGAAATATTTATTATTTCACATAATAAACCATTTTTTAAATCATTTCCTATTAAGGGATATATATTCATGTTTGAATACATACATGACTTCATGTATCTCATTCTAATACCCCTTTGGGGGAGTGAAAGTAATAACTCACAAATATTTGGCATGCTTTTATACACATATAATGAGGGAGAATACAAAAATTATAACATAAATCCCCCAATAAATTCCCCTTCATTTATTGGGCCTTTATGTGCAATTAATTTTATATAACTCTACTAATGAGTACCATTTGGTAAGAGAATTCATAACATGCTTGATCAGATTTCTCCCTCGTATAGTAATTAAGGCTTCTAGTTTCTCACTAGGGTCTCCAATTCAACATAAACTATATACCTATTTTCATCTCGTAATTCCCTTGAATGAGAAGATACTTTCATAAAAGAACCACCAACAATACCACACACATGAATCTTATATCCCCACCCTCATTCAAGCAATAAACCCAGTGTAAGAAATTTTTTCTCAGACTATCATTCAGTTCCCATTTTTTTAGTCATCCATCCCGTATCTGGTTTCCATCGTACATGATATAACAAGGATATGGGAAACCATTCCAGTTAAATATTTGAGAATTACCCACATGATTAGTAAGAATACACTAATGTTGGGTTTCATACCCCATTTCTAGATGAGTGGCAAAATTACAAGGGAATTTACAATTTCAAATATTATGGGACATTCATTTTGATAATTGGGAATGATAATGAGGTTTCAATGGTTTTAAAATCCATAGTCTCTATTATTAAAAACATTTTAAGGCTTGTTTTATGTCTTGATGGGTTGAGTGACTTTCAGGGAAGGGTCAAGGGGCCTGAAGCTACTAATAAAAACTACAAACCTTTTATGATGTGAAAGGGGTATTTATGCAATGAGGTGATTCATGTCGTGAATTCAAGAAGTGAAAGAGGTCCAGTGGGGAGACTATTATAATTTCTTATAATTTCATGTTGTGATGCAGATGGTCACACTGTGATGGGTGCCCTATTGGTTTTTTGAAATATAAAAAAGGATATCAACCACCTATTCTTCATTGGATAAGCATGATGCATGGGGAGGATCTTGATCATAACTTCTAATATTTCATTTTTCCTCTATTTAAAAATGTTTTAGGTGTTTTTTGATGGTAGAAAAAGTTTGGTTATTCCTACCCTTTTGTCTGTATTCAATTTCCATCCATCTTCTCTAATTGTGCGTAAAATCTATTTGGGGTTCATCACTGATTCCCCTAGAACATGGTGGAATAATCTATTTATGATATGGATTTTGTTAGACTATAATAAAAGAGAACATAATGAAATTTCTAAAAAAATGTTCATGGTATTTTAGAAAATATATTTAAATGTATGGATTTTGAATGTTTTTTTTTGATAAAATTTCCATTGAATCAGTTATATTAATTGGTAATGTTTTATGGATTAGATCATAGTTCATGTCAAGAGTGAGCTTGAACATGATGCTAGAGGTTTTAGTGTCATGGGATGACCTGATGAGATTTTATGATTTATTTTTAATTTAATTAATTTAGAATATAAAATTTTAATTATTTTAAGAAATTAATTAAATAATTATAAATTTTTTAAAACTAATTATTGGTTGTGTTGTGTTCTCGTTAGGGCCTAAGACGATTAGAATATGAACGATTGTTCTTGGGTGAGTCTTAGTGACTGATGTTGGGTTATATTAATAGGGATAATGATTCTTGAATTTATTTAAGTGGTATTTAGTACTATCCATATTTCTTATTCATGAAGGTTACATGAATGTGCATGTGTGGTCTGTCCACTATCAATATAACTAGTTTTATTAATTTAATGGTTTAATTTAATTTAGTGGGTTTAATTTATAATAAATTGTTTAACTTGTATGATCATCTAAACAGAAAAGGGACAAGGCTCCTGGGCCACTATAGACCCATTGCACTAGCTTGACTCCTCGACCACTGATGGATAATTCTTGGACTAATAGTGAGACCATGCAACATGAACTCCTTAGGGATGTAAAATTTCTAACATGATCGACACAAGACCTAGTTGAATTTTCCTAGGAATCCAAGGACACCTATAAGAGGATATGTGTGATGGATTATGTGGATAGATCCTAGTAGGTATTGTGGTGAACTTGGAGATATGATTAAAATAGTTTGAAATTCTATGGGCAGGATGGGTGTGGGTTGGGTGAGTGGACCGACCTATGATGACCTTGGACATATAGATGGTATATGATCTTTATACCTTGAATTTACTAATATAGAATGACCTATGTGGCCTGTGAGGCTATATTCTAACATGACATTATTGGGGAGTGTGATTCCCCCAGGAGACAGGATATGACCCCAAGACTTGACTGAGGCTGGGGACCCAAAGTTTTATGTCCCCAATTTTGGGATAACCTAGGGGACCCCATTGGGTGACTTGATATTTTTGATACTATGAGAGGATTTTATTATGGTATTGATATGTATAGTGGGTTTATTCATTTGTCAATGCCTGAGTTATCATTTTTTCTTGACGTCATAGAGTATACACCCTGTAGGTGGTACTGTGATTTTTTTGGAAAACCTCTCATAGGGGTGTTTGGTAAAACAATTATAGGAGTGATATTTTATTTATTTGTTGTAAAAACCAATAGGGGTGGTCTTATATTAATGTATGGATAAATATTTTAGGGGGGTTTTAATGTTACTTGTTGAGAAAACTCATATAGTACATGGTGGTGTTACTATTTTCTAAGAAAACTCCCATATGGGAGGTCCATAATACTTATGGGATTTTACCCCAGTTGAGAAAACTTTCATAGGGGAGGTCTATGTTTCTATTAGTATAGAAAACATCCATAAGAGAGTTATATGTTACTATTAGTGGGGATGTATTAGATATAGAGACAAGGTTTATATTGTATACTAAGATGGTAATTTCTAGGATAATTATGTAGGTTCATGATACTTATTTTTCTACCAAGGATACCCATGTCTATTACATCCAGAGGCAATGTCATTCTGACAAGCTCAGAGACACCTCAAAACTAGCTGACTTAGGAATTCTCTGTTGATGTTATAGATCAAATGATTAAAAATGATATGTTAGATGATTTGGAGTGGTTTATGTGATGTTTTTAGAGACATTATAATAATGGATTAGGTATGTATTATTGGTAGATTATTTAATTTTTTTTAAAACAAATTATATAGTGTTTAGAGAATGTGACACACACATGTCACTTAATTTTAAGCTATATATGAGGGTATGTTTGTGGGTTCATAGTGATTTTTGTACTAATATCCTTATCGGGGAACACCAAGGATTACTATTGGATGGGATTGAACCTCGTGGAGGTTTCATACATACAATTTGTAGATGACAGGGATCAAAACCCACATAGTTTGAAGGGGTGATGAATCGGGGTGTACTGAAAGCACAACAACCCGGATACATTTTAGGGTTTATGCCTGGATAGTGGCTCCTTTCAAGAGGGATACTCTTGGGTGGATTGTTATGGATTGAGTGGGGATTATGCATGGTCATCTTCCTGGGTACCACAAGGAGCAGTGCTGGGATGAATGGAATGATCTCACCGGGATGTGGCGGCTTGGGTAAGAATCAAGATGGAGGATGGAGAGTTTAATGATGTGGAGGGGGAATGAGATGGAGCTGTCATGAATGTGATAGTAGTGTTGGGATTCAGCCTCAAAGAGACTTCCTATGTATCTGCATGGAAAAGATTCAAAGGCCCCATAGTTCGGTGGGATGATGGGACACCTACGGAGGTGGACCGTGAGAATGGACGCATGGATGGGACCTGTAGGAAGTGGATCCACTGGGTTGGGGCATGACCTTCTCCAAACACATAGGATCTAGGTAGAGATCAGGACGAGACATGAGTTATGGGTTTGAACATCAGGGAGGCTTCCTACATATCCCTATGGTATGGAATCAAAGTCCCTATAGTTCATCTGAAGATGTATTACCATCTATTAGGGACTTCAACAGCTTACCACTGAATGGGGTCACAGTGTATTACCGCTGGATGGAGTCAAAATGGCTTACAGCTAGAGGGTTGATATAGTTTAATGTTTGGTAGGACGAAAAGGGGGAATACAGTTTAATGTCACGCAGGTCGAAATTTGTCTGACATGATGGGGGGGCTGAAAAAAATGGTTTTTGGGCTTGAACCTTAGGGAGTATTTCTATGTAACTTTCCTTGGAAAGGATCATAGTCCATGTAGTTTGGGAGAAGTGGGAACCTATGTGAAGACGGTCAGGACCAATAAGTGTTGGGCTTGAACCTCAGGGAGGCTTGATACGTATATTTCCATGGTAAAGATCAAAGTCCACATAGTTCAGGTTGGTGTGGGTGAACCGACGTGAAGATGGTCAGGACCAATTGGTGATGCGATTAAACCTTAGGGAGGCATTATATGTACCTTTCCTTGGAAAGGATCAAAGACCTCTATGTTCATATTGTGTTTGGTGAACTAGCGTGAAGGTGGTCGGGACCAATGGTTTTTGGGCTTGAACCTCAGGGAGTTTTCCTATATACCTTGCCTTGGAAATGCTCAAAGACCTCGTAGTTCGGAGGGAGTTTGGGGCTTACACTCTAGGCTGCCTGGAGAGGATTTCATGGTCGACGCTTACTCTAATCCCACGTGAGTCCTGCTCAGTGTGAGAAATAAGAGGCAACAAGGACCTGATGATCACTTCTCAAAGGTGCCTCCATGAAGGGTGGGGAATAAGGTTTTGTAAGGAAGTGGTCTGGGTTCCACTATGGAGTGGGAATGGTGAAAGGGGCTTACACAAGGTAGATGCCCGGGTGCCACTATGGAGCAACAATGGTGCGTGGGGATTATGAAAGGAAGTTGCCCTGGTGCGGCTATGGTTCGGAAATGGTGCATGGGAATTACGCATTGAAGCTGCCCGGGTGCCGCTATGGAGTGACAATTGTGAATGGGGCTTACACAGGGAAGCCACCCGAGGGCATCTATGGAGCAACAATAGTGAATATGGATTATGCAAAGAAGTTTTCTGAGTGCCGCTATGGTGCGACAATGATGCATGGGACTTTCGCAAGGAAGCTACCCTGGTGCCACTATGGTGTGACAATGGTGCTTGGGGATTACGTATTGAATCTGCCCAGGTGCTGCTATGGAGGAGCAATAGTGAATGGGGCATACGCAAGGAAGCTACTCGGGTGTCGTTATGTAGTGGAAATGGTGGATGTGGATTAAGTAAGGAAGCTACCCATGTGCCTCTATGGAGAAGTAATAGTGAATGGGGCTTATGAAAGGAAGCTTCCTGGGTTCCGCTATGGAGCGACAATGGTGAATGTGGATTATACAAGGAAGCATAATGTAATGTCCTCCTCAGGTGTGGTTGTGAGGGCATCCCAACCCACTGGTGGGTTGGGTTATATAATTGGGTCCAACACCTATGCGCACGTGCACATGTGGGATAACACCAAGGGGTGTTGGAATCAGTCTGAACAAAGGGAGATGAAAAGTGTGAATCACATGCTCGACATTTGGAATGCAATGAGGGTGGCATGGACATGGAGGATAACCATTGATAGTGTTCGAAACACAACATCTATATCATGTTAGCCTGAAATAGGGACAAACATATGAGGGTCAACTGCTGAGCGTGTTCGAAACACAGGACTTTACATGAAGTGTTTTCCAAAGTCTTATGGGGCATTTGCCTAGGTATGTAGGTGAGCCAATGCATAATGGGACCATGCCTTTGGGGGTCCCGTCAAACATGGAAGTGGATAAAGATCTGATTGAAGGACTCAAAAAGCGTGAGGTGGAGTGATAGAATGTTTGAATGGATTCCAATGCTCTTTATATTACGCCACTGTAATCATGACATGAGGTATCTTATGCTTTTCACATAAGGCATATCTTATGTAGAATAAGAGGTGTCATATTACTGAATAATAGGAAATAATACAGTTTATAGTCATGTAGAGAGGATTGTTGGAATATTATGCTTGGCACACAAGGCATCTCTTATATTGAGTATGATGTATCCTATGTTGGTCATATAAAGATTACTTATAGTTTAAAGTCATGTTGATAGGACTATTAGAATCTTATTCAAGGATCATAAGTCATCTCTTTTTTGGAGAAAGAGGCATCCTATATATGTCACATTGGGAATACTACAGTTTATAGTGATGTAGAGAGGACTATTCGAATCTCATTCTTGGTGTATAAGGCATCTCTTGTTTAGAGAAAGAGGCATCATGTGATAGTCACATAGAGAGTTCTACAATTTATAGTCATGTAGAGAGAACTATTATTCATAAGGCAGCTAGAAATTTTTGGTGTTGGGACTTATGAAAAATTGGCCCTTTCTAGTTCAAACTGGCATAGAAGCAAGGTCATGGGTTTTGGAAGAGTTGGTTGAGGAATGGTTCGACTGAAGGTACTTGGGGTGATTGATGATGAGAATCTCAACTCACAACATGGGAAACAGTCCAAGAGAAATATACTCAATCAAGGTGTTTCATGGTGTGTGGAGGAGTATCTCAAATCAATGCATCCCATAGGTGGAAGGAGGCTACGCATAAGGGCACAATGGAAAATTCCGACGTCCCAGCCTGAAATGTTCAAGGTGAGACTCTCCATTTTTCATGGGGGTCAGTGACAGTAGCGGGCGTAGTATTGTGTACTGTAGTGCATAAAATGCACTACATGCAGGATAGGCTCTGAATAATGTTGCACTGTGTAGCACAGTTTTCATGAAATATTGGGCATCATGGAACTGTTTCACGTAATAGGTAATGTTGGCGCGCAATAGGGAAGGTTTTGTGCACCATAGGGAAGGATTGCGCAAAATAGGGAAGGTGTGCATGCAATATTGGAGATGTGAGCGCAATAGGGGGACGTGCGTGAAATAGGGAAGAAATTGCGCATAATAGGGGGAGATGTATGTGCAATATGGGAGATGTGCACACAATAGGAGGTCATACGTGCAGTACGGAAGGAATTGTGGACAATAGGGGAGCTATTTGTGCAATATGGGAGATGTGCGCGCAATAGGCGGTTGTGCGCGCAATAGGGAAGGAATTGCGTGCAATAGGGACTGTTGGCATGCAAAAGGGGATCTTTGCACGCAATAGGAAATTTTAAAGCAATAGGGGGTCATGCGCACAATAGGGAAGGAATTGTGCACAATAAGGGAGGAATTGTGCACAATAGGGGATGTGTTCGCGCAATTCGACGGGTGCAACACTGGTGCATGAAAAAGTTGGCACTACGGCAGTGTTTCACGCAAAAATATTGCTTTGCATGAAAAATTGGGCATGTTTTCCCCTTTAAATGTAATATTGATGTTTTTCCACGCAAGATGGGGGTTTATGCATAGGAGCAAAAAATACGGACATATGTGCATTAGAGCGGCGACCGACCTCCAGGAAGAAGGGGTGCACTTGTATTTATAGGCGAAGACTTGAATTTCGGTGCACGTAAAATCCCATTCCAATTTTCCATGAAAATACATATTATGCCCGTGATTCATTTTTTATGCCCAAGATTCCATTTTTATGTGCAATATTCCCTTTTTATCCGCAAATCCATAATTTTCTCCAAAATCGTCATGGATGGCCATTTCCAGTAGCCTGACTTCGAACATCCATAACTTATGATCCGTAACTCTGTTTGGGCTCCACGACCAGTCAAATCGAAGCATGAAAAATGATCTACGCTTAGGAATATTATATGAAAGCATTAAGTGAATTAAATAGATGTGTTTTCCGGTTCCTACAATACCATAAACTCATTTTTATCAAACTTCATAATATTTTGACCATTATATTGGATTACAAAAGGGACATCAAACTCTGATAAATATTTTAGACATGCTGAATTATTATAATATATATCATTTGGTGACATATATAATTTTTTTTATTAAATACACGGATACAAATATGAACAATTTTACTAAATAATTATCTCTAAAAATATCTAGAAGTATCATTCTCATTCAATATTATATGAGCCTTATTCACCAAACATATTTTATTACATATAGTTACACCATTTTTTTAGTGTGTATGGTGAAATGAGTTCATAATGAATACCATGCTTCTTAAAATACCATTAAAATTTTCCAGTAGCATATTTGGAACATTTATGTCTTCAGGCCTTTTTTAAGGAGAAACTACAATTTTTCTCAAGAATTATAAAACTTCTAAAAATCTTAATATCCTATGACTTATGATTAATGAACATAATGAATGAGATATGAAATAAAATGCTTATCTTAATTTTTATATTTATTCCCGACCAGTCCACAAATATTTTAATGAATGAGTTAAAATGGATGAGATGATGGAATCTTAACAATATTCTGATGATGACTAATAATACTCCACTATTTAAATGTATAGAGAATATAATTTCTCAAATTTCTAAGAACATGAACATCATAAAAATTGTTCCCATGGGTATGCTTTCTTATATTATTTGAGATATGTTGACCAAACCTTCAATGTCGTAATTTATTTTCCTCTGAAATTTTGAAGCATAAATTTTAAACAACACCAACCTAAAAAAATATACCATATGATCAATTTTTTCAATAAATATCAATATTTTCATCCATTCATTAATATACCATCATTAAAAAACACCACATAAATCATTTTATCACATAGTTTAGTTACACTAAATATATTTTGTTTCATATGATCACCAAATAATGTGTACTTAGTAATTTTCTTATTCATTCCAAAAATATTTAATCCAAATCATTTGATTTTAAGTGACCCAATATTTTTAGAAGTAACTAATTCATTGTTGAATTTTTAAAAGTACATAAAGATATTTAAACCTCCTATCATGTGTAAAGAAAATCCACTATCCATAATCCATGGACATTCCTTTTTAAATGCTTTTAGGAAACTCAACAAATGAATCCTTCAATAATCCTTTTTTATTTACTATATTTAGTCATCTAATTGTCACAATTAATACTCAATTAGGTAGGTAGAAATGTGAAATAATCTTTAGAAGACTCACATGTATAGTCACATATTTCATTTACCACTTCTCAATATTGAAACTTCTTCTCAACATTTATTCTAGAAATTTTAGGTTTCTTCTGACCCATTCAAATCTGAGTAGAATTAGTTCCCCTAAAAAAGTATTCCAAAACATTTATGTTTATATAAATATTTTTAATTATACCAATATCTCTTTTTCCTGTTCCTAATCTTCCAATGTTCCATAAATATTCATAAAATCCATAATTTCCATTCAAAACACCTTGTTGTCTAGAAGTCGACACTTTTTATTCTTCATTTTCTTTACATGAAATTTTAGATCCTTTTTATAAACCAAAATTTTTGTTGAATCCCAACACTTATATATATAATTTAGTATTATCTCCATCATTTTTAATAGATATTTGTACAATTTTTTGCATACAAGTTAGTGTTCCCAAATTTTTCTTATTTTTGATAATCATATTTTTTCACAAACATGACCTCATTCACTTATGACAGATAATGAGACCTTCCATTAACACTCACAATATTTTTATCACCATTTCAGTGTATTACTTATTTTTAAACATGAATCTAAAAAATTTAGAAGACTTCAAATCCTTTAACAATATTATTCTTTGGATTTTATCGAACTTATTTAATATAATTAGGAAAATTGATTTTTAATTTCTAATTACTTTTCATCATTTATCAAATTTAATTGGTAAATATTAGTATCCTTCCCTTTAACTTTACTCCCACTTTCAGTTCAACATTAAATTTATTTTTATTATAACTAACCTTTCATAATTCATTAATCACATTCATTATCCTTGAATCATTAATAGTATGAATATCATCTTTATTTCGTTAGGATTTATTATCTTTGTTTAAAAAATTTATCTCCATCTCTATTTTGATATATTTTTAATTACATTCATGAGTTATATATTTAAAATAACTCCATTTTAGTTTTTTCCTAACTTTTATCATTGATGATTTCGTCCCTGGAAATCTCTCCCTAATTCACATTTGTAATCAAGGAATTTTAATCAGATTCAATGGAAGTTTAAACTTCATATTCATTATCAGTATTTTCATTATCTTTAATATATGATAAGAACTTTTACTTTTTGGGTTTAGATAATTTGTTACATTTTATATTTGAATAAAACATTTTCTTATCAAAATTTTTACCATGTTATTTGAGATACTCCATGGGATATCATCTTCATCATCATTATCTTTTTTTTCAATTAAAATCATAAGCATTTACTATAAAATTTTCTAGTTCTCCAAAGATTAAGGACTTTAGTGAAATATTTAAATTAAAATTTTCTTTTCCTCTTCTCACACTTCTAAAAATGAGTGATAAGTGGTTTTAAACTTTATCTTTGGTATCTACATATTCAACTTCTAAAAATTGTTATTTATTACTATTTGAATTTTTCAAAGTGTTAAAGAAACATTAAATTTCATCCTTGTTTTTCATCTCAAAGACACCTCCCATTCACATTTCATGGGAAATTAAAATACACTACAGATCATTTAATGAGAGTGTACCAGAAAAACAATATTCATGTTCTGAAACCTTTACGTTGAATTTTTTAAAAAAAATGAATATAATATTATCCAAAATAATTGTATTATATAAATTATAACTAAAAACTATAATGGTTATCATATTTTCATTAACATGAGTGAAGAATTCATTTCATCATCATTCATGTTAAGGTATTCATACTTCAACCTCTAAAACTATAGTTCATCTTGATTCACTTTCACATTACATTTATATATATTTTATAACTTCTCTTATATTCCTTTTGTTTTCATTGTTTCTTTCAGATTAAGAGATCCTTTTTTAAAATATTCGAAAAAACTACATTTTGATCATGACTATAATTCTCTATATTCTATATGTAAAATAATTTAAAGACAATATCTTTAGAAATGGGAATAAAATTGTCAGTTGTAGCCTCTATAATATACATACCAGAAAATAAAAAATTTGGATATGTCCATTATTTCTATATATAATATTTTTTCCCATATAAAGTGTAACATTATTCAAAATCCAAATAGAAATTTAGGGTTTAAATCTTGAAAAATCAGGGAAGTATTTCACTTCAAACTTCAAATAGTATATGCACTATGAAGCAAACCCAAATGCATTGATACAAATTGAAATAGATCCACACGATCATTGAGAATTCCTTATGGGGATTAGTGAATTCAATTCCTTTTTAAGTTTCTTTTAGAAAAAACCTTCACCACTTATTAACATGAATAAATTTATTATTTTAATTGAAACCATGAAAAACACAAATGAGACAAAATAAATTTTATGAGGTTCACTGATCAGAATGAACAACTTATCCTTATAATGACCCCAAATCCCCCAAGATCATTTATTTCACCAGTATCATATTTATGGGTTATAAAATAATAGGGTATTTCTTTAAAATAATTTCAAAAAATGTATCACTTGACTATATAAAGTGATCCTATACTAAAAAATATATAAAATATGATTTTAATAACAAGAGAGACATTGAGTGGATCATACCCCAATCATATTTCTGTATCACTTATTCTTCATCTTCTTCCTCTTAATGATATACTCTAAAAAAGTATTATCCTCCACTACAATAATTTAATAAGCTATTACACACTCATTCAAAGGTGGATGCTTCTAGGAAAACCTCATGCCTATCTCTGCACCCCTACCTCCTTTATCACTGAGCAGTCACATAGGGGCCTTAGCTGGTGATTTGGGTTGTTTATCTCTCAACGATGAATATTATACCCCATTGTCTCACTAGATAACCTTTACCCCCTTTATTTTGAGGTAATATCTAGTATTCATAGTTTTACTTGATTTGGTATCACTCTCGTGGCCCGCACCGAAACAGTGCTTTACCCCTAGAAGTTTATTCAACAGTTGCGCCTCAACACATTTTGGGGAGAACCAGGTAGCTCTAGGTTCAAGTGGCATTTCACCCCTAACCACAACACATCCTCCAATTCTTTCACACCAGTAGGTTTAGTCCTCCTCTTAGTTTATTTGTAACGTTCTAATGTTTGTTTGACTCTTTGTGATGTTTCATAATGCTTGTCACCAACAATGCTAGAGTAGAGCATAGTTGACGTTGAATTCATAGGGTTGACTATTGGATAGATGCCTTTTTCAGCTAATTATTTGGATATTACAGTAGTTTCATCTAAATGTGAAAATTTTGTGGAAGGATTAAGGTTGGTCAAATAATTTGTAAGTATATAAATGGATCCAATAGATGTTATGGACCCTTCCCTAATAGAATTATTTCTTTCTTGTAACGAACCTATTTCGGTGATAATAGTGGGTTGATAACCCATAGTATAAGTCATTCTAACCAATAAAGAGGATACCTCAGATCCTGTTATTTTTTCCCTTTTCGTCACATAAACATATTTTTTACAATAACTAAATATATATTTATTTGAAGAAACAACAATAATCTCCAAGTAGAAATTTGAATTTGAAACTCAAATTCAAACCACAAAATTCTTTAAACTTATATTAAAATTTTCTCCACATCTCATAATTATTCATCTTTAATATGTTTCATTATTCTTAGTCACTATGGTGCATCTGCATGTATTTTTATTTGATAATGAGGATCCTCTAACTATATTTCTTTTAAGGTGTGAAAATATTTCATTATGATTTGATCTATTTTTCCTTTTACTCTTGGATTTCATATCATGGAGTGGAACCCTTATTCTTGATGAAAAATATAAATCCACCTTGAAATAGGCCACAAAAAAATTCATGTAGATTTGTATCATGGCATGACTTATTTTAATTCATAGACCCATGGATTTTAGCATTGAATTGAAATAATCTCCATGACGTGAAAATGTTCTACCCGAATTGAATCAACAAATTCTTTAATGATTTTTCATGCCCTTAAAAATAGCTTTAAAAATATCATTTTTAATTTCCAAATTCTCTTAACTTATAGAAAAAAATTCTTTTGGATCTCCTAAATAATTTCAAAAAAATCCTATTAACTTCTAGAAAATATACCTATTAAATTCCAAAGTATTATGTTTTTATATGTATTTACTTATATCTATATTTTAGAAATGTATCATTCATATTAGTTGAATGGATATTAAACTTTATATAATGATCCAAATTTCACGATTCCTTATAAAGTTACTTTTATGCATTTATCAGATTGAATTTTATGCATCAGTTATATTGCCATATTTTTTAAATCTACTAGAGATGAACTTTATGTATTTATTGAATCAACCTTTAAATATACAAGGTGTCTTTGAAGGAATATATTATTTTCCATTCTCTTCATAGAGTTACTCTCAAATACCAAAAATTTGTTTCTTGTTATTTACCATATTTTAGACCAAATTATAGTAAACTATAAAATACTTCCAAATTACTCAAAACTTCTCCAAGGTATAGTTGAATCTCTTTAAAAATATGTGAATCATCTAAGTAGTCTTCACCTCACATAATGAACATTTTTGAATGTGATTTTCAATCTGATTTATTTATGGAAAACAATATCCAACACCTAATCATATAAACTAATTATTTTTCACATCCTCTTTTCCCTTTTAATAAAATCCATTAAAGGGATCCATACTGAACATTGAAACTCTAAAATCACATCTTGGATCTCAGTAATTTATAGATATCCTAATTTTTATGATTTATATATTAGTCTCAAAAATCCCAAAATATATTCTTTGAAATCTTCCAAGAACACAAGGTCATAGGTCTAACATCCAAGTGTAATAATCTACAATTTTAATTAGCATACTTTAATATAGATACCTATTGATGAAAACTAATAAGGACACTCATTTAGAATCCTTTAACCAAGGAGAAGTTATATACTTTTCACCTAATAGTCAATTTTTTATGACTTTAAACAAATGGAAGTTTTTCATGTAATATGAGCTAAAATTACTAAAAAAATGGTCCAAGGTGTAAGAAATTGAAATTTTCTTTACTAGTAATTAATGCATGAACACAAAAGGAACCACAATACTCCTTTTTTATATGGATTTAAATGTAATCGTACATCTAATTAAATAGAATAGAACTATATGAGTTTTTATTCTTTTTATAAGGGTGTATTAGAATCCCAATTAATGGACCCTATATAAACACCTAAAAATATTACATCCTACTCCACTAAAACCTTTTTTGGTCCCAAAAATTGTTAATTAACTAACTTGAGGGGGGAATCAGGGTATATAAGTTTTAAATTTCCATTTTCCCAATATTTTCCCACTTTTAATGTGAAATGTGTCTCACTCTCTAATAGTCAATATGGCGTAAAAATGATGTAATAATAGACAAACTAATATTTTTACATTTTTTAACTAAATAAGCTATTGAAATAATCATGAATGTAAATTTACATATCAACCTCATACAAT